>BLBF01000016.1:9836760-9849701 GCA_015471245.1 Laticauda colubrina | reverse complement strand
CTGGCGCTGCTCCTGGTGCTGGTGCTTCTGCTGGTGCTTACTCTGCTGGCGCTGCTCCTGGTGCTGGAGCATCTGCTGGTGCTTACTCTGATGGCGCTGCTCCTGGTGGTGGGGCTTCTGCTGGTGCTTACTCTGCTGGCACTGCTGCTGGTGCTGCTGGTGCTGCTGGTGCTGCTGGTGCTGCTGGTGCTGCTGGTGCTGCTGGTCCTGCTTTTGCTGCTATTGTTGTTGTTGTTGCTGCTGCTGCTGGTGGTGGTGGTGGTGGTGGTGTGGTGGAGCAGCCCCTAGAACCTCGATGAGGGCCCAGATGGCCCTGCCAGACGGAGGAAGAGGCATACATGTGAACAGGAGAAGAGGCAATACTCCATCAAAGAGGAACATGAGGATGAGGTGCTCAAATGGCTGAGGGAGAATGAGTATCTATGGCAGAAGGGACACAGGCTCTATCGAGACACCAAAAGGAAGCAGGCTGCTTGGAGAGAGAAGGCGGAGAGCCTGGGCTACACTTTGGAGGTCCTGCTTGGCTGGTGGAAGCACATGCACACCTGGTACGGGAAGCTGCACCTCAAGAAATCTGGCCAGGCCACGGTCAAGCTGATGGACAGAGAGAACTATGTCATGGCCAAGTGCAGCTTCCTGGAGGGTGAGATCTGCCACTAAGGAACAGCCACTTTCACAACCCTCTCTCTCAGGCAGCCTGCTGAGAGCCAGTCCTCTTCTGGCAGAGAGTCAGCTCCTGTGTCCAGGCAGGTATCTGTGGAGCATCCCATGACGGAGACCCCCCCGACAGCTGCACTCCCCATGGTGGAGCATGTGGAGGACCCCCTGACGCAGTGGGAGCAAGGAGAGGGCACTGCCACCAGAGACCAACCCACATCCACCCCCAGCTCCACCTCCACAGAAAGCAGGCAGAGAGCCAGACCGGAGGAGCAGAGCCACACTGTCCTGCTGGAGATCAGGGACACCATCAAAAGCAGTGTAGATCTCCTCTCTCAGTTGGTACACACCGACATGCCATCCTCAAACCGCAAGCCCTTCCTCACCTACGTCAACCAGACCCTCCTGGACATGTCCGAATCACAGTACCAGGTGATCAAGGACAGGATCACTGGTCTTCTGCACAATCCTCCAGACCCAACTGAACCTGCTCCCACCCAGTCCAGGTCTGCTCCTCCACCCCAGGTGATGTCACTGCCCTTCCAAGGCTTTCCACAGGCCTGAACCAACCAAGGCTATGGCTACCAGGAGCTCCAGCAGCATAGGCAGCCCTTCCCAGTCCAGGCACAGGTACATCGTGCACAACCAGAGCCACCGATGCCACTGATGCCACCGATGCCACCCACGCCACAGATGCCGCCCATGCCACAGATGCCACCCACGCCTCACCTCACTCACCTGCGGACCAGACAGCCCCACTAAACTCCTCCTTCCTCCACCCCACAGTCAAGCCCAGCCTCAGAACATCTGTCATCGGTCTTGGGACTGACACCCCATGTCATGGAGGAAAGGGCTCTCAAAATCACAGGACTGAGCCAGCTCTCTGAGAGCTTCCTCCACACACCATCACCTGTTGTCCTCTCGGGGCCAGGCACCCAAATGGCGCCTCAGACCAGCACTCCAGCAGCAGCCACCTCCACAGCACCTGGACCCTTCACCACTGAGACTATGGGCATGCCTCAGAGTGACTGAGAAGAGTGCCAGAGACTGGGTTGCTACCTGTTGACTTTATCTTTGCTTGGGACACTTTACTTGGGTCATTTTGCTTTTACAATTTGTTATTAATAAAGATTATCTTTGCTTCACACACTTGGTTCAGTCCTTTTAGTCAATAAAGTCTTGGTGGAAACTTTTAGAAATGGTTTAAGCCTTTGCATGCTTGTGGGATGGGTTAAGATAGCAGTGGGATGGGCAGGGATACCTTTGGGATGGGTAATAGCTGTGGGATGGGCAGGGATACCTTTGGGATGGGTAATAGCTGTGGGATGGACAGGGATACCTTTGGGATGGGTAAAAGCTGTGGGATGGGCAGGGATCCCTGTGGGATGGGCAGGGATACCTTTGGGATGGGTAATAGCTGTGGGATGGGCAGGGATACCTTTGGAATCGGTAATAGCTGTGGGATGGGCAGGGATACCTTTGGGATGGGTAATAGCTGTGAGATGGGCAGGGATACCTGTGGGATGGGTAATAGCTGTGGGATAGAAAAACCTCCAGTGCAAGCATAGTGGGACTGTATGGTCCACCCTCCCAGGTGCCACACCTATGGCCCTTTATTATCAATAACAATTTAATCATTCAACCACACATTTCAACATAAACACAACTCTTTATTAAATGCCCTGTTCATTGTAGGGCCACTCAACATACATGGCACAATCTCATCAGTGTTATGCGACAGCCTCAAGGAAGCATCCATTAAGCATCTATCATCCTGTCTTGCCACTCCACTGCTCCAGCTGGGGAGTTGCACCAGTGTTTCAGGAGGTTGCGCTGCTTTTTCCCTTTGCATGAAGCTCTGTTGGGGCCTGGCACATCCACAGTATCTATCAGGTTTCACCCTTGCCTCCATTCACCAGGCTCCATGTCCCCATTGCCTTGTTGGAGGTCCACAAGCCTGTTCTGCAACACTGGGTAGTGGGTGCACATGAGATTGTGCAGGATGCAGCAAGCTTCCACGATGCTCCTCACGGTCCGTGGATGATGCTGCATGGTGGTGAGAAGTACCTGGAACCTGTTGGCCAGGATGCCAAAGGCGTTCTCCACCACCCGCCTTGCCCTGGACAGCCTGTAGTTGAAGATCCTCTCTTCACAGGTGAGGCATCTTGAAGTGTAGGGCTTCATGAGGTAGGTTCTGAGGGAGAAGGTGTCATCCCCCATGATGAAGTAGGGCACATCTTGTGTGTCATTGGGTAGGGGGTCTGGATCTGGAAAGCCCATGAAGAGGTTGCGTTCCAGCCCACCCTTGAGGTGACTGCCATTGTATACCTGGGCATCTGAAGATGAGCCGTTGCCTGAAGCATCGATGTACAAGAACTTGTAGTCAGCATCGACCATGGCAAAGAGGATGATGCTGAAGAAGCCCTTGTAGTTGTGATAAGTGGACCCTGACTTGGCCGGAGCTTTGCAGGCCACGTGCTTCCCATCTATGGCTCCAACGGTATGGGGGAAGTTCCACTTCTGATACCACTGCTCTGCAACTTTCTTCCATCCTTCTTCAGTGGAGGGGCACTGGAGGAGCTCCTCCAGGTATTCTTCAATGATGGCCTGCACCACTTCTCTGACCACAATGCTTATGGTGTTGTGTGGCACCATTCAGCCATACTGCATGCTCCTGTACATGGTCCCAGAGGCCAGGTGGCGCAGAGTCAGTGCCACCTTGAGTCCAGGGTCCAGGCTGGGCCAGAAGTTGGTGCTCTGCTTGGTCAACCTGGGTCTCAGCCACTCCACAACTTCGTCAAACATGGCTGGCGGCATCCTCATGAAGTTCTGGAATGCAGGAGTATCTTCGTTCCTCAGCTCCACCATCAGCTTGTTATACAGTCCGTACTCTGCTCTTCTCGCGATCCATCTTCGGACCCAGACACTTCTTGGATGCCTCCTTTTCTTCGCGTAGAACAGGTGAAAGAGCCTGTAGATGGCTTCGCACTGTTGTAGAACGATGGTGGCTACCAAAAGGACTGTGTGACGATCCATGGTGGAGATGACTGGATGCTGTGGAAGAGCAAGAGCAAGATGAAGGCTGAAGAGGTCTGCGCAGCAGGGCTGCTGGACTGAAAGTGAGATCCAGGTGAGTTCCTCCCCCTTTTTATAGGAAATATAGGTTTTCCCCTAGGTGTCCTTTTGCATCCTCTAGGCATCCTGCAGACATCCTAAATATCCGAGATACGTCCCCTATGCGAACGTTTTTTCTGTTTTAATGCTTTGTATGCGAGCTGCATCCGCTTTCATCCTTTCTACGTCCGTGCTACTAATGCTGCGTGTCCGTTCCGCATCCGTTTCGCTTCCTCCCTGTGTCTGTTTTCCGCTGGAGCGGATGCGAGTTGCGTGGATGTGCGGCGGATGCCTAGCGGATATAGCAGATGCGTAACGGATGACGACAGATGTATAATGGATGTTCCCCGTATGCGTAGTGGATGTAGAACGGATGCGTTGGATACATTTTCTGCTCAAAAAGTTTTGTGCAGCTCAAAACTTTTTGAGCAGATGAAATGTCAGTCGACGGATGCTGGACAGATAGAGAGGATGAAAAACGGACGCAGTGAGTACAGCATCACGTTAACCAATGGATGGCAAGTGTTTTTCTCCATTTTACATCCTCTTTCCATCCATTGGTGCTGTGTGACAGGGGCTTAACCTAATTCAAGCTTGACAATCATCTTGGCTGAAAGGGAAGTAACCATCTATTCACTTCTGTCAACTGGTACCCTGCGCTCAGGGTCAAGTCCTGGTCATCTCACATCTGGACTATTGCTTTACATGGGGCTGCCCTTGAAGAGCATTGAGGAGCTTCAACTGGAGAAGAGTGAGGTAGCTCAGGCAGTTCTAGGGATCCCTGGAGTAGTTACACCACTGCTCCACAGGCTGTACTGATTGCCAGGGGTTAGATTAGAAGACCTCTGTGGTCCCTTCCAACTCTTCCATGCTATATGTTCTATATATTCTTCTCCTGGACCCAACCAACCAGAATTCTTTGACTGACAGGGCCCACAGTATGTTTCCACTGCCAGCACAGGCAGAATGGGTTTGTCCCAGTGAGGTGAGATGATATTTCAAGTAGCCTGGCCCCATGCCATGTAGGACTTTAAAGGGAATAACCAATACCTTGAATTGCACCTGGAAGCAAACTGACAACCAGTGCAGCCCATGGAGCAGTGGTGTAACTACTCCAAGGGCCACTAAAATTATTCCCCCTTTTTCTCTCTCTCTCTCTCTCCCTCCCTCCCCCCCCTCCCTCTCTCTCTCTGTATCTACATCTAAATCTAGATATATTCCAAGAACCAACTGGGCCAAAGCCAAAAACTTACATTACTGTATTTTACTAGGCATGATTGCTCAGACCAAAGAGATAGCTTGCACTTCTCTTTTGTCTGCATTTGGACATTTTTTATGCAGCAAACAGAGAGTTAGTGATGGAGTTGCTAGATGGGAAGACTGTACTCAGAGGGGTTCCTGGGTTTTAAACAGCAAGGCTGTTATTATACCCCAGTGGCAAGAAATTCAATAATCCAAGTTGAGGTACTTACTGCGATAGTGCACCGCAGTCTGTTTTTTCATGATTATTACTATTATTTAATATCACCCTAATAATTTACTGCATTAATGAAATTTGGAGAGGATAATAAATTAGAAGGTGTCCTGACCATCCATTCAGTGGGCAAAAAAAAAAAAAATTAAAGAAATCCTAAAAGATTAATAGGTGGGAGACAGGAATATGAGATTCAATTTAACAAGGGAGGGAGAAAATAAGTGTAGAGCCATCTGGGGAAATATAATGCAGAGCATAAATAATTCAATTGGGGGAGAGGAGAAAGAGAGAGGGGGAATGAGGGATGAAGGGAGGGAAGGAAGTAGAAATAGAGAATGAAGGTTTTTTAAGAAAAGATTGGACAGCCACCTATGTGAAATGATATACGGTCTCTTGCTGGAGCAGGGGGTTGGACTAGAAGACCTCCAAGGTCTCTTCCAACTCTATTCTTATTGAAACCTCTGCCCTCCTGCAGAACATGGTTTCAAACTCTTGGTCAGTCCTGACATTTCCTTCTGCAAAAAAACAAGGTAAGTAGACACCATTCATTTAAGCCAGGGCAGAAACCAGATAAAAGAAGCCGTAGAAGACATAAGCCGTAGTGGTATGCTACCAGTTTGGACTGGTTCGGCAGAACTGGCAGTAAAAAAAGCCTCCAAGGATCAGCTGAGAGGAGAAAGAAGAGAAAAGTGCAGGATCAGCCCTCCCACCCACCCCTTTGTCTTTTCTCTTCTTTCTCCTCTCAGCTGATTGGCACTGCAGGCCTCAGCTGGTGTGGGGAAAGCTGTGCACATGCATTAGGTGTGCATGCGTGCATGATCACCAAACCAATAATGGAACAGGTATGATCCCACTGCTGGTAAAAGATCAAAAAATGTGGTCCATAGCAGAGGTCGCCACCTTTTGGACCTCAGAGACCACCAAACTCATAATTTTAAATCCCGCGGACCAGAGATCCTGGAAAAATCCCAAAAAAGTCTGCAGGAAAATTCCCCACCCCATTTCCCTGCTGGTCAATCATTCTTTACCATCTCCAGCTCCATTCTCAGGGGGAAAGAGAGAGAGAGAGAGGAAGAGGGGGAGGGAGAGAGAGAGAGAAAGAGAGAGAGAAAAAGAGAGAGAGAGAAAGAAAGAGAGAGAGAGAGACTTTTGGCTTCATGCAAGGAAAGCAGCAGAAGCAGCAGAAGTCTTTCTTTCTCTCCCCAAACTCCACCAGAAATGAATCTTTGTGAGACTTGGAGCAGGAGGCCTTGCAGGGTCCCAAAGACTCATTTCTGGTGGAGTTTGGGGGAGAGAAAGAAAGACTTTTGCTGCTTTCCTTGCATGCAGCCAAAAGCAGAAGGAGAAAGAAGCAGAAAGAAGCAGCCAGTGGCCAGGTGAGGCATGTGGAGCACAGAGGGCAAGTTCCCCCCTTTGCCCTTTTACCCCTCCCCTCACTACGTCATGTTGTTTGCAATGCAAGTGATGCAAGCCTTGTGTTCCCATGCAACCTGGATTAATTGCTTTGGGGGTGACATTTCTCTGTGGACCACCAAAATTTTCTCACAGACCACCAGTAGTCCCTGATCCACTGGTTGGTGACCACTGGTCCATAGAATCTCCAAGAATTGGCCACCATGAAATGGATAGCTTCATCATCAGCTGAGTAACAGTCCTCTGAATACACGATCAAGCTCATTTATGACGATGAAAAATTACTTTTGATGTTGATATGATGAATGCGGCACCAAGACAAGACTGAATCTGAAAGCATCTCACTTACTATTTCTGTCTTAATTTAATCCACTGAATAATTGTTGATTCAGTGACCATCTTGCATATCAATTTACTATAAAAACTTTTAACTCATTTTTATTTTACCATGTTGCCAACAGGAATTTTCTTGTTGATTTGAACAGAGGTCAGGGCTATCCTGGGAACGCTGATAGAAATGACCATATAAATTAAAGGGAATGATATCTAACTTTAGTTGTTTTCACTATCTCTTTCTAAGGAGTCATAGTGTCATGTGAGGCAATAATGAGGAAACAAGAGATATAGATTAAAACTTGATATGGCATCATAAATTCATAGCTCCATCTTTATGTTTTAATCTTTTGTCTGCACTTTTCCAGTAAAATCATAGAATGCCAAACATATTGACCTTACCCTTTGGCCCTGAATAAGGTTGCATGAGAATAAAAAAAATTCCAAAATATATTACTACAGAAAATGTATCCCATAGAAATAGATCATCTTGAGAGAATAATCTCAAAGAAAATGTCATATTGAGATCTGGAAATAAGATGACAATGTTTATGAAAGATTCTCCTAAATCTCCAAGGAGACTTCATATTAATATCACTGTGGAAACAACGCTGTATATTGAAATAACATGAGGTGCATTTTTTTTTCCTGCCATAAGCCAAATTCATTTTTAAAGCACTCAGTACTCAAGGTTTGAATAATATATCCTTCAGAAGCAATTTCTAACGGATACATAATGCAAACATAAATTAGAATACATCTCCATTTTCTTTTGAAGATTCCAGCTGTATTCTATAAATCTAAACAGATGCACTAATTTTGGGGTGATTCACTGATAAGATTGGCCCAAAAGAGGCTGTTGGAAATTTGGCCACCTAAGCAGGTCGAATTGTTTGATTCCCTTTCTCGACTGTTTTCTCCCATATGAACAGCATACATGATTCAGATGCTACATAATCATGTAAATCATACACGATTACCCATTTTTCTAGCTTTTTATCCTACATTCCAAAGAGGGCGCGATGGCTGGAAAGCTGATATCCCACGTTTGTGACCTGAGTGTTGGTGATAGGGTGAGCTCCCATTCCTCGGTCCAGCTCCTGCCCACCTAGCAGTTGGAAAGCATGCAAATGCAAGTTGATAAATAGGTACCACTTCAGTGGGAAAATAATAGCTTTCTGTGTGCCTTTGGGATAGAGCCATGCTGGCCAAAGGACCACAGAAAAATCTTCAGACAACGCTATCTCCTCAGCTAAGAAACAGAGATGAATACTAGAGTCAAACATGACTAGATAGGAAAACACTTTACTTTTATTCTACATTCATCCACAAGTAACCAAAGGGACTGGGTGTTTGCAGCACTCTAAGCCACCAAAAACCAAGATTCAAAATTCTACATTCCACCACAGAAAAAAGGGGGGGATGCCCTTTCCATGCCTGAAGCCACCAATAAGATTATTCTTACTTCCTTCTCATAGATAGAGTTGAAAGCAGTTCAGAAGAAGCATTTCAGACAAGTGTGAGTGAACACAGCATTTTTTCACTTCTCAGTTCCAATTCTTTTTTTCCCCTCACCCTTAAAGGAAGCCCAAAGAAGATCAAGCTTGCTTAAGAAGAAAGCTACCAGCTTCAGTTGAGCTCTGAAGCTTCTCAGAGGCTTGGTTGGTCCATTTAATGAAGCCATTCTCCCCTGTTCAAGCTGATCTTGAGTTAATTGTGCTCCATTCAATGCTGGTTTTTGTAATCGTGGTGCAATGCTTAGTCCCAAAGGCCATTAGCATCTCCCTTAAAAAAGACAACCCAGTCTTTCATTTCTGCTCAGTACAAACAAATTTGTCTTCAGAAAGGATGCGCAAGAAAAAAGATGAGAGCTGTTAGTACAAATGGCTGAGAAGGTTTTTTTTAAAAAAAAAAAAAATCCCACCCCAATACAATGTCTTATGGAAAGAATAAAAGAATGCGAGACTTGAAAGTACTTTGTTCCCTTCAATTGAGACTAAATTTAAAAAAAAAGCAAGCAGGGTTTTCTTAACTTTTCTTATATTTTATCTTGGGGCAACAATCGCTACTGCTACAAAGCAAAGACTTTGAAACAACTTTGAGTCAGAGATAATCAACAGAGTTTCAAAACACCAAGGGTCCCTGTTTTCTCCCACTTAATCCATCCTCAACATTGTCACCAAATAAAAGCCAAGGTGCAATGTGCACATTTTCTTCCTGATACTTCAGAATCCTCTAACGTAGCAGACAAACATAGTTTCAGTGAAGCTAATAAACTTCTCACCAGTTGCCTTCTCGCTCTTATAGATTACAATTCTAAATTGGGTTCTTTGGGAACGATATTTTAAACCTATTATCAACTGCAGTAAAGGAAGGTTTTATGATTCCTAGTCAAGTTTCTGTTTTTTTTACACCAATGCAAAAATCAGACACATGCCCATTGTATAGACACGGGTGGACTGGTACCGGTTTGCACTGGTTCAGGTGAACTGGTACGAACAACGATCGGTTGCCCCGCCCACCCACCCCTGCCCTAGTCTGTCCTATATTTCCATGTTTTGCAGTTCAGCTGAGCTGTGTTACAATAGATTGCAGCACCTCAGCTACTTTACTCACTGGTGCTGCAGTAGAAGGTAAATTTGGCAGTTTTCAAACAATGTACACACTCACCGAACTGGTTGTTAAACCGGTAGAATGGCACCACTATATAGAGATACATTATTGGCTGATCACTTCCTGGGCAAGTTAAAATGGAAAGCAATAAGGTTGAATGAACACCCATTTCTTTCCTCAGCCAGTATGAACCATTGGAGCTCCAAGCTCCAATGAGGAAGGGAGGCACAGGTGGAAAATATATGAGAGATATATTCTTTTTTTCCCCCACTTAATTCACATCGCCCAAAATGGTCATGCCCGAATCGACCATTGCAACCCAGCATGCTTTCCTTGAATAATGGTGACAGTATTACAAACAGACATAAAAGCAGAGAGAGTGACATTCTCTGCACATTTTGCACAATGGGGTTCCTTGCAAATGTGTCTTCACACACCGCAGTCACATCCATCTATCAAGGATGCATTTAGCATAAAACAGGGTTCCTGATGAAAACAAGAAAAAGAAGCTCGAAGAAAATGGAATAATACAATGGAAAAAGGAAAAGCCACCTTCCCTATCATAGCTCTTTAAATGTATGCAACCTGCAGAAATTATTGCCTACAAGTTGTGCCAACAACTTGGTTAAGAACCACTGCCTTTCATCCCAAACCTGGTCCTTGCCAAGTTTTTGAAAATTATGATTACGCTTCAAGCTTGCAGGGGTTCTGACTTTGGAATCACTCAAAACAACAGCCTAGCCTAGACATAATGCCGGCTTGGGATCAAATTAGAACAGTTTGCTGTAAAAGTTATGGAAATGCACCATTGGGTTTTAAAAGCACATTTGGACAAACCTCGCAAGTGGATATTATCCAAAAGTAAACAACTTTTAATAGCTGCAGATTTAACCTCCTGAACCTAACATGTTTTGTGGGTCTAAATGGGGCCTTGGAAGTTGCACACAGCTCAGGAAGAATGGGGTATCCATGCCCTCTGAAGACCCGGGATGTGGCACAAAGGCAACACAGCCAGATAATCAATAAAAGTCCCTTTATCAGCTCCAACTTTGCCCCCAATGGCCAGGTTGCCTTCTGGTGGAGAAAAACTCTCCCAGGAACAGCCTTTGACCACAGAGAATTAAGTCCAAAACATGATCAACACAAACTGTAACATTAAGTCCAATCAAGCCAAACTGAGGTAATTAGTTTGGCAGGGCAGGAGCAAGAATACATTTACCAGGCAGAAAGAGAATGTCTCTTCATTAATTTGCTCAGTGGTTTGATATGCTGATATTTCTGTGGACACATGACTGTTGGCTAAGTAACTTATGAAGATATTGAAGAGTATTGGGCCTAAGATGGAACCTTGTGGTACCCCACTGCTTAGTTCTCTCCACTTGAAAGACATTTCACTTCTCATCCAAGAAGCTTTTTCTTGAATTCAGCTAACTTCTTGGATAATAAACGAAACGTTTCCAAAGAGTACTCATGAGAAGAGTATTCTACTCCTCCACTCGCAGTAAAATACCTTATGCCACCAGGCTTGAAATTTTGGACCTGGACAACCTAGGACTATGCTGCCTACAGTCTGACCTAAGCTTAGTACACAAAATTGTCTGCAACAACAACCTACCTGTCAACGATTACTTCAGCCTCAACCACAATAACACACGGGCAAAAAATAGATACAAACTCAAAGTAAACCACTCCAAACTCAATTGCAGAAAATACGAATTCAGCAACAGAGTGATCAGTGCCTGGAACTCACTATCTGACTCTGTTGTAACAGCCTCAAAACCCCAAAACTGTCTACCAGGGATTTCACTCCATTCCTCAGAGGTCTGTAAGGGGGCATGCATAAGTGCACCAGTGTGCCTACCATCCCTGTCCTACTGTTCCCATTTACTCGTACTCATTTACTATACATATACTCATACCTGTTTATAGTTATATGTTTATATGTTATGTTCATACTTATGCTTGTTTTCTCATACATGCTTGACAAAGTAAACTAAATAAATAATAAATAAAAAATAAAGAACAGCCAGAAAGTCCATTTGCCTCTTGAAAAAACACATTTGGAACAACCATGACCTGGATGATGGAGAATCTCCGTAGATGTCCTGCTTCCCAATATATTAGTCTCATTGCAGCCATGTCAGAGGACTTCAGGAGAACATGCTAGAACAATTTGATTGCTTCTGTATTAGAGAGAGAATTACTCTTGGAATGATGTATCTATTTAAGAAATAGCTGGCTGCTACACAACACACACAACACATAAGTTATCCTGTCATGTATTTCCACAATTGTCAAGCTCCATCTAGATCCACAAATGAATATAGCAAGGCACCTAGCCTTTCTGAAATCCTAGCATTTCATCAACCCCTTGCTGATTAAATACTTCTTTCTTGATGTTGTCAAAGTGCTACAAACAGGTTGACAATCCTCTGGTGGGCTACAAGAAACAATGTTTGTTTGTTTTTTCCAGTGGCATATCTGGATTGTTTTCTCCTCAGGTTGTTTTTTGAAAACTGCCCTTTGACAGATTTCACTCCTGGAAGATAAAGATGTTATAATAGAGTTACACAAGGAAGTGATGACAAAGGACAGAGTAGGGAGAAGGGTTATATCCCTCAAGCCCACACTGAAAGAATATGATTTCTTTTACAATGGTTTTGTTTTGGTCCCACACAGGTTGAAATTTTCATTTGTTTTCAAAGAAGAAAATGGGCCTGTGCAGGACATTGAGACAAATTCGGATGCCTGATTTTAATATTTAATAGGACAGTTAAAAGAACAAAAGATGCACACCTTTAGAGCTATAGAAATCACTCAGTGCGCCATTTCTTATGGCAGGATAATTCACTCAAAGTATTGCAAGCCTTTATCCAGACTCCATTGAGAAATCATTTCTCTCTCCTGATACCCTAGTGAGCTGCCAAATGCATCCCATTCTGTCTCTGGTGGTCAGATCCACACTTAATATTGTTTGGCCACTTAAATCTATTTTGTGGTCTTTTGGTTTGAATTTCTTCCAAAGCAACTGGGGAAAATATCTCACAGAAGCAACATTTAAACAAAACAATGTAGGACATAACTTCTCCATTTATGGTTTCAGTTAGCCAAGCTGTTTCTCTGTTTGTCTATCTGTTTGTCTGTCTGTCTGTTTATCTATTTAGTCTATCATCTAACTATATCATATCTCTCTCTCCATTCATCCATCTATGCATCTATCTTTCTATTACCACTACCACTATTACCATTACCATGATGATAGATACATCTATCTATCTATCTATCCATCCATCCATCCATCCATCCATCCATCCATCCATCCATCCATCCATCCATC
>BLBF01000016.1:9824609-9836750 GCA_015471245.1 Laticauda colubrina | reverse complement strand
CTATCTATCTATCTATCTATCTATCTATCTATCTATCTATCTATCTACCTAATCTATCTATCTATGCCATCCATTCATTCATCCACCTACCCACACATCTAGCTACCTACCTGTTCTATCATCTATTTCATTTCTCTCTCTCTCCATCCATTCATCCATTATCACCTGTCATGGTGATATACATTATCTATCTATCTATTTATCTGTCTGTCTATCTATCTATCTATCTATCTATCTATCTATCTATCTATCTACCTACCTATCTGTCTACCTATCTACCTACCTATTATCTATCTATCTATCTATCTACCTACCTGTCTGTTTACCTACCTACCTACCTGCCTACCTACCTGCCTACCTACATACCTGCCTACCTACTTACCTACCTATCTATTCCATCCATCCATTCATTCATCCACCTACCTACTTACCTACCTTTATACCTATTTTATCATCTATCTCTGTACATCATCAACTCTTCAGAGAAACCCCAAGGACCCCCTTATCAGAGTACTGTCACAGTTGCTTTCAGAAACAGCATTTCTTCCCTTTCTTTACCCCAGGACCATCCTGCTTCTTTGGTGCTGTACTGCTGGGATTGTCCTGTGATGGAGAAGCATACAATTGGATGTTTTTTTTAGAAGGCAACCAGGAAGGGTGGGGTTGAAAAGTCCTTTGCAGTAATAGGACCTTCAGCAGAATCTCATTCTTAAAGGCAATTCTTTAAAAAAAAATCCTAGTGGTAGAATCAGTCAACTCACTTAAAAAAAAAAAAAAACAGGCTTTAAATGTTAAAATGAAGTACTTAAAAGTTTAATAGGTATGTTTTGTCCATGAACCCTCACCCAAAGTTATGACCAATGAATTCTAAACTAAGTTCCCCTGGGAGGCAAAATCAATGGTCTTCTCAGCAAGCTTACTTATTCCCATATTATTTTTCATATCTCCTCCTGCATCTGGGTAAAAGAAGTCTTATTAAATCTACCCTTTATCAAGCAGAATCTAGTAACTCAGGTACCTGAACTGATACAGATCAGAGAATTTTGTGGTTCACATGCTAGGAGGCTATCATTCTCATTCTTAAAATTTTAGCTGTTTTTCTCAGGAGTAATGTGAGTTTCTGCTCAACTCAAACTACATCCACATGGATGGGATGAATGAATGAATTCTTTATTGGCCAACTGTGATTGGACAAACAAGGAATTTGTCTTGGTGCATATGCTCTCAGTGTACATAAAAAGAAAAGATAACATTCTTCAAAAATCATAAGGTACAACACTTAATGATAGCCATAAGCAAGCAATGGGGCACACCAAGGTTCTGTATTAGGCCCAGTACTTTTCACCATCTTCATCAATGATTTAGATGAAGAGACAGAAGGAGAACTCATCAAATTTGCAAGTGACATCATGTTAAGTGGAGTAGACAACACTTTACAAGATAGGCTCAAGATTCAGAAGGATCCTGACATGCTTGAACATTGGGCCCTATCCAACAAAATGCAAGTCAGTGGTGAGAAATGTAAGGCAAGAAAAACTGAATGCCCAGGTACAGCATAGGTGGTGCCTTGCTCAACAGCAATAATTGTAAGAGGGATCTTGGAGTCCTAATGGACAATCGCTTAAATAGAAGCCAACCATGAGTAGCAGCTGCCAAAAAAGCCAACACAGTCCTAGGCTGCATAAACAGAGGGAGAGAATCAAGATCATAATAAGGCCACACTTGGAATCCTGCATCCAGTTTTGGTCACCACAATACAAAAATGATGTTGAGACTCTAGAAAAGATGCAGAGGAGAGCAATAAAGATGATTAGGGGACAGGAGTCTAAAACATATCATGAATGGTTGCAGGAACTGGCTATATCTAGTCTAACAAAGAGAAGGACTAGGGTACATGATAGCAGTTTTCTAATATTTGAGGGGCTGTCACAGAGAAGTGGGGTCCAAAGCACTAATTGCAGGAAGGAAGCAACGGGTGGAAATTAATTAAGGAGAGAACTAAAGATAAATTTCCTGACAGTGAGAACAATTAACTAGTGGAACAGCTTCCCTCTAGAAGTTGTGGGTGCTCCATCACTGGAAGTTTTTAAGAAGAGATTGGAGACCCATTTGTCTGAAATAGTGTAGGGGTTCCTGCTTGAGCAAGGGGTTGGACTAGAAGACCTCCAAGGTCCTTTCCAACTCTATTTTTCTGTTATTCTTATTTGGTTTTCCGATGTAACTTTTCATTAGTTGTCCCATCAGTGAACCAAGTCAAATGTTAATTGGTGAAGGAAAATCCCTCTGTTTAGATATAAAATCTTGAATTCTAAGGGAATTAGACTAGAAACCTCTGCAGTCCTTTACAACTCTGTCATTCTATTATTTTATTATGAATGACAATCTACATGTTTGCAAGAGATGCAGAATTCCTATTTCTAGAGGCGAGAAAAGAGTTTTGAAATCAAAATATTCTAACTTTGGCATATCTTTTTCCAAGCTTAGAAAAGGCCACTGTGATCTCTATTTGATTGCCTTTTCAAGACTGAAACCCTGGCGTTGATATATTGTAAAAAAAAGAAAGAAAGAAAGAAGATGGAACACTATTGTAGAATTTGAACAGATCTGGTTCAGAATGGTGGCAGCTGTTAAAATGTGCATGGTACCCACAGTACTGTTTCTATTTTGTACTCTCCCAATAAAATTAAAGATAACACTTAGAAACTGACAGTACATAGTTGCTTATTTTGCCTGAGGTGAGAATTGCAAATTACATAAGACTCTGTTAAAGAAAGAAATTAAATGGGACCAAATCAGCATGAGGCAAGGGGGAGAACTCAGTTTGGTTCACATTTTAATGGGAATAAATGTATTTTCTATTTCCCAAACTTATATACGAATGAGATCCCAACAAACCTTCCATTCCTTGGATTCCCAATAATTTACTTTTCCCGAGTAAAAGGAAATTCAGGCCAAAAGACATGCTTTTAGGAAAACATTGCTTGCTTTACAACTGCAATTCTTTTTCAATGAAAAGCTCAATGGGAACAATCCACCATAAAATGAGGCAAAATTCATTTAAAAAATGATTCACTTAGCAACAAAAATTTTGTGCTCATTTGTGGTTATAATTCAAGGATTATCTATATATTTGCAGCAAGAATGGGAGATAGAGAGAGCACTTTCTCTGCATAAAAGAAATAAAAGAATAAGTGCAAGAATGTGAATCAGTTGCAATTCATCCTGAGCCAAAAATAACATGATTATTATTTTTATTTTTTTCTAAAAAAAAACAACACTTAAAATCTCAAGGAATATTTATGAATGTCAGTAACATCTCACAGGGATTTCATGGTAATCATTGCTTCACTATACATCCTGAGCTTCATAAAATTAAAAAATACATTTAGAAGGGGAGAAAAATTACATTCATCTGAAGCAGGGAGAAAATAAATGAGGGCTGGAGCTAATTGGGGCCATTTTCTAAGCACAAAACCATTTCAGAAAGTTAATCCTACTACAAAAAGCTTTCATTAATTGCTAATTAAACATCCAGGATGCTCAGGGACTGTCAAAACTGTGAAGCTAACGTTTTTGGTCCTACAGCTTAGCACTCACTTTTAGTGTGAAAATCATTGTGGTGAAAGGCAGTTTAGAAAAGGAAGAATGTCCAAGACACTCATTCCAAAATGTGTAATAAATATGAGCATTTAACAGAACAGAATAAAAGAGTTGGAAGGGACCTTGGAGGTCTTCTAGTCCAACCATGTCCATTCTCTTCTTCAAAGCATTCAATGTTGGAGCAGAACTTCTGAAGGCAACTTCCACGACTTAATTATCCTCACTGTTAGGAAGTTTCCCCTTAACTCAAGGTTGCTTTTCTCCATGACTAGTTTCCATCCATTGCTTCCTCTCTTGCCTTCAGGTGCTTTGGAAAATAGCTTGACCCCCTCTTCTTTGTAGGAGGTCCTCAAATATTGGAAGACTGCTATCATGTCTCCCCTAGTCCTTCTTTTCACTAAACTAAAAGGTAAAGGTTCCCCTTGCACATCCGTGCTAGTTGTTTCCGGCTCTAGGGAGTGGTGCTCATCTCCATTACAAAGCCGAAGAGCCAGCGCTGTGCGAAGATGTCTCCATGGTCATGTGGCTGGCAGGATTAAACACCTTTGAAGGCGCACACGGAATGCTGTTACCTTCCCACCCAAGGGGTCCCTATTTTTCTACTTGCATTTTTTTTACATGCTTTTAAACTGCTAGGTTGGCAAAAGCTGGGACAAGTAACGGGAGCTCACTCCATTACACAGTGCTAAGGATTTGAACCGCTAAACTGCCGACCTTCCTGACTGACAAGCTCAGCATCTTGCAGCCATTCTTCACATTTTTAGCCTCCAGTCCCCTAATCTTCTCTGTTGCTCTTCTTTGCATTCTTTCCAGAGTCTCAACATCTTTTTTATATCATGATGACCAAAACTGGATGCAGTATTCCAAGTGTGGTCTTACTAAGGCTTTACAAAGTGGTATTAGAATTTCATGTGAACTTGATTCTGTCCCTCTGTTAATGCAGCCTGGGATTGCATTGATTTTTTTTGGCTGCTGCAGCACACCGCTGGCTCATATTTATGTGATTGTCCAGCAGGACTCCAAGATCCCTCTCACAGTTATTACTATTGAGTGAGATACCATCTATACTACATCTACACATTTGATTTTTTTTCTTGCCTAAGTATAAAACCTTACTTACTTTTAGAGTAAGTTTTAGAGAAAGGCATTCTTTGATTTGTTCGTGATGTGATTCTCTGGGCCACAATACACAAGAATAAACAAACATGCCCAAATCCTTCTCACATTTGTGATGTTTCCATCCTTAAATTAACTAGTGTATTTTACCCCTTCTGAAATATGCTGATGTAGTTCATAGGTTGTCATTTGTCAATAAACACTTTGCGAATGCACATTTTTTGGTGGGGAAATGTAATTTTTAAACATATTTTAAGCAAATGAAATGGATTTAATAATAACCACATTCTTTTTTAATGACCGACATTCCAAAACATTTAGGGAATACTGGATGTCATAATTCACAACAACAACAGTTGTGGGATATATTAGTTTTATCTCTATGGCACGGTGTCAAATATTTGCATTTTTGTGTTTGTGATGAGAAGAATTTTTGCTTGTACATTGGAGAACGCTAGCATTCTGCTTCATTGTTTTTTCAGTGTTTAAGAAACTGCAAAGGAAAAGGATTACAAAAAGAAAAACATACTTTAGTCTTTAGAAAAATCCATCCATGACTTTGAAGCCAAGCTTATATATATTTTAAAAAATGATAAGAAACGCAACATTTCTTCATCACTGAGAGATTTGCTGCTTGAAGGGAATGAAATGTACCAAAAGTAAATTTGCCAAACTTCACTTCTGTTCATTACAACTCACCTGATTTGTAATCTTGGGATTTATATCAAGAAGCCCAAGAGACAGAAGCTCAAGAGACATTGTGTGAGTTTTGTTTGCTTGCCTTTCACCAGGAAAGAAGGAATAAGGGCTATCGTGAATATTTCTAGTGTTTTGGTGACCCAAGCACATTTTATAATGTAAGAAATAGGATTAATCATAGTCTTGATCTGCTGGGCAAATAGGCAGTGGTAAGGTTCTTTTGAGAAAGTCTACATGTTTCCGTGTCAAAAGTCTCTGACTCGTGTTGGTAGATGATGGATTCTGCCAATCACCTTCACCTTTGGCCTCATGTTTTATGATCCAAAAGATGTCAGAAACAGAACATCCCAGTTTAAACAGGAGAATCTCCTCATTAGCATAAGAAAACCAAGAAAATGTCAATGTAACCTTCCCAATGGAAAGCATAAAGCCACTTAGACTGGGTGAAACTGGGATCAACAGCAGTAACTGTAAGAGGGATCTTGGAGTCCTAGTGGAGCCAGCCATGTGCAGCGGCAGTCAAAAAAACCAATGCAATCCTAAATTGCATCAACAGAGGGAGTCAATTAGATCAAGGGAGCCCTTTATATATTTAATATAAGGGGAGCTACTCTATAAAGCAATAGTAAGGCCACACCTAAAGTACTGCATCCAGTTTTGGTCATCACACTATAAAAAAATATTGAGACTCTA
Source organism: Laticauda colubrina (assembly GCA_015471245.1). Classification (NCBI taxonomy): domain Eukaryota; kingdom Metazoa; phylum Chordata; class Lepidosauria; order Squamata; family Elapidae; genus Laticauda; species Laticauda colubrina. The sequence continues at coordinate 9,830,642 of BLBF01000016.1, read as the reverse complement.
GAAAGAGTGCAGAGAAGAGCAACCAGGATGATTAGATGACTGGAGGCTAAAACATATGGCCATTACACTTCCCATGTGGTCAATATGCAAGACATACAAACCACGACTTTCCCTTTTTCAATTTCACTGCTGGGTTCTCCATTGACTCCACTTGTTGGGAGTCAGCTATGAAGTACGCAAATAGGAATTGCATGACTTTGGGTCACTGCAATAGGTTGTAAGGGTGAGGAACGGTGGTGCAGCAGCAAATATTTTTAGCGCCGTCCTAATATCAAACACCTACAAAATAGAGTAGTTGTTAAGTGAGCCCTACCTCAAAGGAGGCATATTTTTTTTTTTAATTTATTCATTTTTAAATAAATGGGTAGATGAACAATCAAAAGGTGACATTTGTTTCATGCATTTATTGAACATTCTTGAAACACAAGGGGGGAATCATTTCTAGGTGCTCTACATTTTGACGTCATGGTAGGGTGGCTTTTGGCTTGTTATGTCATCGGCGTATCGTCTTCAGGACAGGATGCTGGTCTTCCTTCTCAGATGAAAGAAAATTCACACACCACTAAGAGGTCTTCTTCACAGGACCCAGAGTGCCAGGCTCCCTGCACATCTGCTACCACACATTCCTTGGTCCCACCCGCAGTATTCGGTTCTTCCGCAGCCCAATTGGTGAACTTTGCTGAGTCATGGACGACAAGATAGGCTCTCTTGTTGTGCCTCTCCAAAACACTTGCAAAGGCCTTATTCTCATTTTGGAGTTGAGGGGAAGGAATCCGGCCACCGGCCCGGGCACATATGCTTCCAACAGCTGCAAAGTCCCCCACTTCCTTGTTAGTCACATATAATCTCTCACTGCCACTTGCAAAGGATCGAGCTAGAAACACAATGAAGAAGCACATGTTTGACTGCAGAAAACGCTCCACAACTCATGTTATTTTTTGTGTGTATGTGTGTGTTCCCTTCACTAGATATAGGACAACAAGCATATTTTGACAAGAAGAGAAAGAAAGGGTGATTTTGTACTTAGTCCCAAAAGGAAATGCCTCCAAGATCAGGGGAGAGAGTGAACAATCAGGGACTTGCAAATAGGCCAAACAGCATTAATAATTTCTGAGGGTTTTTTTAAGTTAAAAAAAAAAATCTGGTCCTTTTTTTTTTTTATTTGGAAGAGAAGTATTCAACAGTTCTGGACTTTCAACCAAACTGCTCTGCTTCTGATTTGAAATAGGACTTTATTCTAGTTTCCTGCTGAAAATATCCCTCCTCCCAGGAGACCCATTTAAAGTAAACTGTATGTGGACAAAAAGATGACAGGAAAGCCATCTGGCATCTCTTCAAAAGAATTGTGGTTTGCTTAAGCAAGCTCTTTCAAAGATGTGCCATCTCAGGTAATGCATCCTAAAAGAGTAGGAGACTGAACAACAGCACTTGTCACACTCCAGAATACATCTGGAAAGAAAACATGAAGTGATACAAAAAAAATCTATATCTTTTAGCATCTCACATCATTTGGCCATGTCATGTTGGGGAATTCATTGCAGAAAGCAGCTATAGTTTGGAAGAGTTAGCGGTAAAAGGAAAACCAAGGCACTACAGTACACGATGGCTAGAAAAAAACTGACCCCAGCCAGAATATAGAACAATTCAAAGATTGGAAGATGTGTTTAGTTACCCATATATTAACTGCTGCCAGAAAATTTGCACAACATTGGAAGAGTGAAGAGATACCTACAGATGAGATGAAATATTAGAATGTGTGGGAATGAATACATTAACGCTGGCAATTAAGGAGAAAGAGCAAACTGAATAATGTATGGTATGGGATCTATTTTATCAATGGTTAAATAAAAAAAATGGGAGTTAGAAACAGGGAAACAAAATAAAGAAGATATGTTAAAAGAGATAAGTAAATATTATGATTATTATGTTGAATATCTCTATGTTAACACTGTAGACTTAATATTAATGTAATCTTGATTATTGTTTAACAATGATACTTGTACCCAGAAGATGCTCATCCAAAGATGGAATGGTTATATTAAAAAAAAAGACTCATTTAAAAAAAGATTGGAAGATGTGGAGATACCAGGCCCATAGAATTGCCAAGAGTCAGACATGACTCAGTGGCTAACCTCATTGTCATCATCATCCATATGTTTTAGCATCCCACTGAACAGGAACAGTGATGGAAGCTTTGAAAAAGAAACAGTTGGCAATGTTGTGAAATGATGGGATACACACATTATGGAAAGGGTGTTTTGGACTTGGTGCAAATAGAGAATTTCTCTGCTGTTCCCACAAGGATCTTGACTTTTTTTCAGACATTTTCAGAGTCCAAAAACAAAAATAAAATCCTGTGATTTTAGGGATGCTGTCACCCGAAGATGGCTCTTGAAAGAGTCCCATTTTTTAATATAGAAATGGGAAAAGGCCATAATGGACAGCATTTGTTCCAAATGATGAATATTATTTCATTTCCCATATTTTGGAGAAATCAATGCAGTTCTCTCAAGAGGAGCAATCAACTTCCATCTGGGTTCTCCAATTCTCTTCCTAAAAACTGAGGGAATCTCACCACAGTAAGGCAGGCACATTGACAGAAGCTCAGTAGTAATTGGAAAAGTATCCTGCCTCAAAAAAATGCAATAGGACCACCAAGAACTTCAGATGTCTAACAGATGGCAACCAAAAGATTTAAAAAAATTTTTTTGGCAGACCTTTGCTGTCTCTTTTATCGCCAGAGTTTTTGCAACCCAGATCTGGTATCCCTTGCTTTGACTGCTTGTCAGCATTGAGTAAAGCCCCTGTCCCACTGCACTTATGGATGCAAAGAGGATGTAAAATGTTAAAAAAAGCTTGCCATGCACTGGAAATCCTATGCATCCGTTGTGTACTCATTGCATACGTGTTTCATACGCTCTATCCCTCAAGCATCCATCCACTGCGATTTCATCCGCGCAAGAAATTTTGAGCTGAAATAAAACTTTGTGAACGGATGAACTTTCCACCGTGTACGATGTACATCCAAGACATATACAGGCAAAAAACGTTCTATGTCCATTATCATCCGTTAAACGTCTGCTGTATCCTCTTGGCATCCTATGGCCATCCCCTCAACTCACATCTGCTGCAGCTGAAAACGGAAAGAGGGAAGAAATGAAAGGTGCATGGAACGTCTACACAGCGTTAGTAGCACAGAAATAGAAAGGATGTAAGCACATGCATCTCGTATATAAAGGATTAAAACGGACAAAACGTTTGTATCTGGGATATATCTCGGATTTTTAGGATGTCTGCAGTATGTCTAGAGTATGTAGAAGGCCCAATAGTGGACTACCGATATTTCCTATAAAAAGGGGGATAAAATCACCTGGATCTCAGTATGAGTGCATCAGTTGGGGTGTACAGACCTCTTCACCCTTGGTCTTGGTCTTCCACATCATCAATTGTTCTCCACCATGGATCATGACACAGTCCATATGGTAGCTGCAATCATTCATCACCAGAACCAAAACCTGTTCAGACTGTTTCACCTTTTATACATAAGAAGAAGAAGGAGACGTCCAAGAGCTGTGTGGGTCCGAGGATAGATCATGAGAAGAACGGAGTTTGGACTGAATGACCAGTTGATGGTGGAGCTGAGGAATGAAGACCCTTGTGCATTCCATCACTTCATGAGGATGCCACCAGCCATGTTTGATGAATTTGTAGAGCGTCTGAGACCCAGGTTGACCAAGCCTAGCACCAACTTCCATCCCAACCTGGACCCTGGACTGAAGATGGCACTGACTCTGCACCACCTGGCCTCTGGAACCACATACAGAAACATGCAGTATGCCTGGAGGGTGCCACACAACACCATCAGCATTGTGGTTAGAGAAGTGGTGCAGGCCATCATCGAAGAATACGTGGAGGAGCTCCTCAAGTGCCCCACAACTGAACAAGGCTTGAGGAAACTCGCAGAAGAGTGGTATCAGAGGTGGAACTTTCCCCACACCGTTGGAGCCATAGATGGGAAGCACGTGGCCTGCAAAGCTCCACCCAACTCAGGGACCACTTATTTCAACTACAAGGGCTTCTTCAGTATCATCCTCTTTGCCATGGTTGATGCTGACTACAAGTTGATCTATATCGATGCTTCTGGCAAAGGGTCAGCTTCAGATGGCCAGGTATACAATGCAAGTGACCTCAAGGAGGGGCTGGAACGCAACTTCATCATCAGTTTTCCAGATCCAGACCCCCTATCCAATGACACAAGATGTGCCCTACTTCATCATTGGTGATGACGCCTTCTCCCTCAGAACCTACCTCTTGAAGCCGTACAGTTCAAGATACCTCACCTGTGAAGAGAGGATCTTCAACTACAGGCTGTCCAGGGCAAGAAGGGTGGTGGAGAACACCTTTGGCATCCTGGCCAACAGGTTCCAGATACTTCTCACCACCATGCAGCATGAGCCACATACTGTGAGGAGCATCGTGAAAGGTTGCTGCATCCTGCACAATCTCATGTGCACCTGTTACCCAGTGTTGCAGAACAGATTTGTGGACCATCAACAAGGGAATGGGGATATGGAGCCTGGTGAATGGAGGCAAGGACGTAACCTGATAGACACTGTGGATGTACAAGGCCCCAACAGAGCTTCACGTGAAGGGAAGAAGCAGTGCAACCTATTGAGACACTGATGCAACTCCCCAGCTGGAGCAGTGGAGTGGAAAGACAGGATGATAGATGCTTAATGGATGCTTCCTCGAGACTGTCGCATAACACTGGTGAGATTGTGCTATGTATGCTAAGTGGTCCTACAATGAATAGGGTATTAATAAAGAGCTTTGTTTATTTTAAAATGTGTTGATCAATGAATAAATTGTTATTGATAATAAAGATCCATATGTGGGGCAGCTGGGATGGGGGACCATACAGTCCCACTATGCTTGCACTGAAGGTTTATCTATCCCACAATTATCCTTATCTATCCCACAAGCATGCAAAGGCTTAACCATTTTTTCAAAGTTTTCCCCAACACTTTATTAAGTAAAAAAAATGAACCAAGTGTGTGAAGCAAAGATAACCTTTATTAACTGTATTAGGTAAACTTTATGACATTATTAAAAAAGCAAAATGAACCAAGTAAAGTGTCTTAAGCAAAAATAAAGTGTACAAGTAAACAACTCAGTCTCTGACACTATTCTCAGTCACTCTGAGTCATGTCCATGGTCTCAGCTCTAAAGCGGGCAGGGACTGTGGAGGTGGCTGTGGCTTGAGTGCTGGTCTGAGGTGCCATTGGGGTGCATGGCCCCAAGTGCACAACAGGGGATGGTGTGTTCAGGAAGCTGTCCGAGAGCTGACTCAGTCCCGTGAGGTTGAGAGGCCTCTCATCAAGGACCTGAGATGTGAGGCCCAAGACTGATGACAGATTGTCCATTGATGGGCTTGGCTGTGGGGTGGAGGAAGGAGGAGTGTAGTGGGGCTGTCTGGTCTGCAGCTGGGTGAGGACTGGAGTCTGTGGCATGCGATGAACCTGGGCCTGGACTGGGAGGGTCTGTTTTTGCTGTGGGAACTCCTGGTAGTCGTAGCTTTGGTAGGTGAGGGGCTGTTGAAAGCCATGGAAGGGCTGTGACATCGCCTGGGGTGGAGGAGCAGACCTGGACTGGGTAGGAGTAGCTTCAGCTGGGCCTTGAGAGTTGTGCAGAAGTGCTGTTATCTTCTCCTTCATCACCTGGTACTGGGCCTCGGGCAGGTCCCTCAGGGTCTGGCTCACATAGGTGATGAAGGTGTGGCAGCCCGAGGATCCTCTGTCCAAGTGGACCAGCTAAGAGAGAAGTTCTATGCTGGTCTTCATTGTGTCCCTGATGTCCAACAGGACACTGTGGTTCTGGCCCTCCAGTCTGCCTCTCTGCCTGCATCCTGTGGAGCTGGGGGTGGGGGTGGGGGTGGGTTGGCCTCTGATGGCTGCTATTTCTTCCTCCATTTGTGACAGGGGATCCTCCAAGTTCGCCGGCATGGGGAGTGCAGCTGTCGGGGGGGGGGGGGGG
>BLBF01000016.1:9801472-9824509 GCA_015471245.1 Laticauda colubrina | reverse complement strand
GGGGGGGGGGGGGGGGGGGGGGGGGGGGGGGGGGGGGGGGGGGGGGGCTCTGCCATGGGGACCTCTGAAGACACCTGCCTTGACAGTGTAGCTGGCTCCTGCCTGGAAGAGGACTGGCTGTCTGTGGGCTGTCTGAGGGAGAGGGGTGTCAGAGGGGCTGCTCCTCGGTGACGGATCTTACCCTCCAGGAAACTGCACTTGGCCATGACGTACATCTCCCAGTCAGTGAGCTTGACAGCAGCCTGCCCGGATTTTTTGAGGTGTAGCTTGCCATACCAGGTGTGCATGTGCTTCCACCATCCCAGGAGTACATCTGCAGTGTACCCCAGGCTCTCTGCCTTGTCTCTCCAAGCTGTCTGCTTCTTCTTGGTGTCGCGATAGAGTCTGTGGCCCTTTCTCCAGAGGTAGTCGTTCTCCCTCAGCCATTCCAGCACCTCATCCTCATGCTCCTCGGAAATGGTGTACTGTTTCTTCTCTCCCTTCTCCTTCCCTTGCCTCTTCCTCCCTCTGACAGGGCTTCAGCAGGGCCTTCAGGGGCTTGAGCAGCAGGGCCTTCCAGGGCTTGAGCAGCAGGGCCTTCAGCAGCTTGAGCAGCAGGGCCTTCAGCAGCAGGGCTTTAAGGGCCTTGGGGCTGGTCCACCACAGCAGCAGCAGCAGCAGGTTCAGAGTCAGTGCCAGGGGGTGGAATGCTGGTTCTGTCCTTCTTGCCAGAGCTGGAATGAGTAGGCACAGGCTTCCTCTTTTTCCCTGACTGATGAACCATGGTGTTCCCCCTAGATGTATGTGGCAGCACGTCTTTCCCCTGAATGCTGACTACATGCGTGCTGCATCCTTTTATATCCGCGGAGTTGATGCAATTCATACTCCCCACATGCGCAGTGAATGCTTTGCATCCGATATACATCCACGCGGCATCCGCTTTGCTTCCTATAGGCATCCGTGATGCATCCGCTCATCCGCTATGCATCCACCCCTTCTGCTATGCATCCATTTTGAAATTCTCCCCTGGAACCCCTTCGGAGGTGTCATCTGCTTCCATCCGCTTTCATCCGCTAGGCTTCCTATGAACATCTGTTTAACATCCCCACTACATACTACCCACGTCCATTCTTTTCTGTTCTGTTTATGCAACTTTTCATCACTTTTTAGAGCAGACGACAACAGATGGCGCCACCCCCAAAATTTTGCTCGTCCGCTGTGTCCTTTATGCATATATTTTGCGTCTGTCGGTCAGTGGGACCTAGCCTTAAGATTGGATCTTAAATGACTATAAATCAGTTCAGGAAATCAGGAGATTCTTCCAGTTTGGGGCCAATCTCTGTGGGTTTGGAAGCTTCAGATTGGGCTAAGAAAAGATGCCTAGGTTGTTTCTGCTATTTTCATTTGATTAGACAGCAACCCAGCAATCCACCAGAATTCCACCAGAGAAGATAAAATGGTGGCCTCTCCACCACACATGTACCATGTGTGACAGGCCTGAAAAAGATTGCACAGTCCCAGTTCCTATTTTGACATCCTGCCTCTTTAGACACCCTAAGACACAGGTCTCCAACCTTGGCAACTTTAAGCCTGGAGAATTTCAAATCCAAGAATTCCTCAGCCAGCTTTGTCCTAAGAGGCAGACAGCTGGTATTCAAATTTAACTGAAATGAACTTGAATACTTTATTTGGCCAAGTGTGATTAGACACACAACACAACCTTTGGGAGAAAAGCCAGGTTTTCAAGTTTTCTTACCTCTGTGGACTGTCAAAAAGGCATTTTCCACCTCTTTTATCTTTTTTTCAAGCCTCTCTACAGCGGCGGCCACAGAATTCAGTACTAGAAAGGAAAACAGCATCCCATTATTGGAGTCCCAGAAGGCAAGCCAAATTGAACCAAATTGGTGGGCATTCAAACAACAAGCAGCTATTCTTTCTTGGACCTGCCTCTTGTTCCTTCAGGTGAACACTAGGCCCCTGGGCTTAATAGATATTGTCCTCAGAAGAATGCATGAAATAGCTTTGGGTGGGGAATTAGATCATTGCCTCATTTTCTAGCCTCCTTGAATCTCTCCCTCCATGAACAAGAAGGACTTTAGCAAGACTGCTTTCTTGACTACCCCATTCCAGATGGGAATTCACACATTGGAAAGCTCTTCTGAAGAACAGACAACCTTGCATTACAAGCCTTGCTTCAGCCATGATGTGCTGATTTCTACAGCTATGATTTGTTTATTGTTGGTTTGGTCATTTCATCAGTGAAAGATCTCGAAGGAGCTCTTTAACTAAATCTGCTCTCAAGGAGCCTTTTTGCATTCAGATAACAGAATAATGGAATAATGGAAGGGACCTTGGAGGTCTTCTTGTCTAACCCCCTGCTCAGGTAGGTGACACTATACCATGTCAGACAAATGTCTCTCCAATCTTTTCTTAAAAGCCTCCGGTGACGGAGCATCCACAACTTCTGAACGCAAGCCGTTCCACTGGTTAATTGTCCTCACTGTCAAGAGGTTTTTCCTTAGATTGCTTCTCGCCTTGATTATTTTCCATCCGTCGCTTCTTGTCCTGCCTTCAGGTGCTTTGGAGAATAGGTTGATCCCTTCATCTTTGTAGGAGCCCCCCCCCCAAAAAAAAATATTGGAACACTGCTATCATGTCTCCCTGGTCCTTCTTTCCACTAGACTAGACATACTTATTTCCTGTAACCGTTCTTTGTATGTTTTAGTCTCTAACCACCCCACCAATCATCTCTGCACTCTGTGCTGCATTCAGATAACAGGAATGGCACCCATGCACTCTCACTTCTGCCCATATGCTAAGCCCCCTCCCCATTCTCAAATATAGGTTAAAATGATCACTTTGTCCTTCAGGACCCGTGTCATGTCCGTTGGCCAGAGATGTTCCCAAAAGAAGAAGACTGGACAGCAGGAGGATCAAATGCATCTTTTGACCATATAACCTGTACAATTCATAGAGACAAAGTTATTGTAGCATGCATGTGGTTTTTAAATTCACATTCTAGCTTGCTCAGAAAATGCATAGCCAAAGATATAATCCTCGCCCAATCTAATAATTTTTCATACACATCTGCACAAATCACTAATTTAACAAACTACAAGCATGCATTAAACATACTTTCTAGCCCACTCATTAGAATATCCAGCAGAATTTGCTCTTAGTAACTACACAGTTCTTAATTTGTTATAATATATTGCAAGCAAATTGTTTCTCTGCACTTACACTCTGGATTCTCTTCTACAGTAGATGTGGCACCCAGAAACTACCTTCCTCCCAGTGTAAGAGTTATTTTATATCAGTCATGGATTGGGCAACATGAAGGGTTGTGCAAACTGATTGCTCAAGGTGATACTCCCGTCTTTTACTTTTCCTCCTCCCCAAGGTCAGTAATGGCTGTTTATTTAAGAACAGCCTGGAGTTTCCGATTGAAAGCTTACAAAAATTGGAAATTCTCCAGTCAAAAAAAGGAGAGGCCAAATATGAGGAAATGTTGGAGAATATAGGGTGTGTGCATGTGAATGAATGTCCCCCAAAGATTTTGCAACACTTTGCAGTAAAAACATAGAACCATGAGGTTTCATAACTTTGTGGAATGATCTCTTCAGGATTATACTAAACAAATCCAGAATTTTTCAAACCACTGTAACTTCAGCTTAGACAGAAAGAAATAGTTTGAAAAAGGGCATTGTATAAACAGTCAAAAGCTGAGTTTAGCCTGTGCTTAGAGGAGAAACTGAGAAAGAATTAAAGGAAACTAAGCTTGATAAAAACATAGATTTGCCAGTTCTGGAGATATTTATTGCTTGGAATATCCCTGAATAGATTTATAGGGTGATTTTTTTAGTAGTTATAATCTGGAAATTGTGATTTTTCTCACTCTTCATCCCCGAAGTAGAATCTCCTTATATATCTATTTGCAACTGTTGTTGTTTTTTTTAAAGTGTGGATTTTCATGAATGCATATCCATATGCCTTCATTTACAGGCATTGTTCACATTTTTCCCCTCTAATCTATTCTCATCCTATAAGAGGCTTCCTTAACATTATGCTATTTTGCATGTTTTGTGTGTGAGTGACCCATACGTGTACATTTCTAGTTTGGAAAATGCCTTTGAAAGCTCTCAGAAGTGTGAGAGCATAACTGCAGACCAAGGGTTGTGTTTATTTTAAAGGGGCATGTTTATTCTTGCCTCAATCCAAATAGAATCTAATTTTACTTTCTCCCTAGCTTTTGATTGCCTCTTACCACTTCTGACTGAGGGCGCTATTCTTTTCAAGTAAACTATGTCTGATGAATGAAAGTGAATCTACATGTCCCAGGATAACGTTGCAGGATCCAATCTGGGTCATTCACCAAGACCAGAGGTTTTGTCTTCCAGACTTTTGGACTCATGTTGGAGTCCATCTCTGGGAGTTTCTCTCGAACAGAATGTGTTCTGTTCTGCGTGTAATATTTATAGTGCACACAGTGCCATCAACACACCCCAATCAACACCTAAAAAGCCACATACAACAGGAACTATAAATACCATGGACAGAAAAAAAAACACACTCTGTTAGAGAAAAGTTCCCTGAGGATGGGTTCCAGCACAAGTCCAAAAGCTCAGAAGAGAAAAGATCTGGTTCTGGCAACCAACCCAGGGGGTATCCTGCAAAATACATCTGGTCATTGCCATTTGTGCATTTATGCCCAGATTGGATCCTGCAACGTTATCCTGGGACATATAGATTCACCTTCATTCATCAGACATATATTGCTTGCAAAGAATAGCATCCTCTGAAGGCCAGACAAGGAATATCAATTAAGGAAAACATGACTATTAATTTATGGAGGAATACAAATGAAGGCAAGCTTGCAACTACAGAGATGCAATCAGTTTTGGTCACCACACTATAAAAAAGATGTTGAGACTCTGGAAAGAGTGCAGAGAAGAACAACCAGGATGATTATGGGACTGGAGGCTAAAACATATGATGAAAGGTTGCAGGAACTGGGCCTAGTGAAGAAAAGGACCAGGGGAGATAGTCTTCCAATATTTGAGGAGCTGCCATAGAGAGGAGGAGGTCAAGCACCCGAAGGCCAGACAAGGAACAAGTGAACAAGGAGAGATTCAACCTGGAAATAAGGAGAAATTTTCTGACAGTGAGAACAATCAACGAGTGGAACAGAAGTTGCTTTCAGAAGTTGTGGGAATTTCCTCACTGGAAGCTTTCAAGAAGAGATTGGACTGCCATTTGTCAAAAATGGTGTAGGATCTGCAGCTTGGTTGGGGGATTGGACTAGATGACCCACAAGGTCCCTTTCAGCTTTGTTAATCTGTCTGTCTGTATCCCACTGTTATAGACGTACAAAACATACTTTATACGTACACAAATACACACCCTCCTTTTCTCTCTTCCCACAAGTCTGTTTGCTGTGACGCATCTGTCAAATATGTATGCATGTTATGCTTATCGTGTGTTATTCAATAGTGGCAAAATAAACATCTCCCTCTTATGCATTCGACTGTTGAAAAGAAAATTTATCAGTTTTTTTTCCTCATCACAGATATGTGTCTCTGTGTACACACAAATAGAAACTTTACACAAGCTCACTACTGTAATAAACTGGCTCAGTAGACAAAACAATATCTCAGTTCCAAATATTCCTTTGTTGGATTTCATAAATCTATTCAAAGAAAGGCACAGAGCATTCTCCTTATTTTCCCCCACAGTGATAGCCACTTGAAATAGAGCAACTGATGAAAATATTTTGGAAAACATCAAAGTGTTCACTTTTTCTTCTGGATTGTGCTGATCTGACCACTCCAGAATTGTGCAGCAAGTTTCTGAAAATTAATCTTCTGGAACAGGAGGTGATTCTCAAAGATCTGGAATGTAATGGACCCATAAGAGAAAATGACAGATCCAAAGTCACCCTATAATGAGGGATCCTTGGTGCTCTCTGAGCGTGGTTGTTTTCTTGCAGACATTTCATTAACCAAAATAGGTAACATCATCAGTGCTAGAAGGGAGACGGGTTTCAGAGGAGGAGGAAAAGAAGAAGGGGAAAGGAGGAAGAGTAGGACAAGGAGAAATGGAAAGAAAAGGAGGAGGAGGGGAAAGGAGGAGGAGGACAATGACTATGGGGTCCTTGGTGCTCCCTGAGCTTGGGTGTTTTCTTGGAGACATTTCATTACCCAAACTAAGTAACATCATCAGTGTTAAAGGAATCTTTTCTTCAAAAGGCAACTGGAGCACTTTTTCCCCTTAAGAAATAAGAAGAAAATGTTTCACCACATCAAAGAACCTTCATCATATCTCGGATATTTAGGATGTCTGCAGTATGTCTAGAGTATGTAGAAGGCCCCATGGCGGACTACCGATATTTCCTATAAAAAGGGGGAGAAAATCACCTGGATCTCAGTATGAGTCCAGCAGCCGGCATGTACAGACCTCTTCACCCTTGGTCTTGGTCTTTCACATCATCAATTGTTCTCCACCATGGATCATGACACAGTCCGTATGGTAGCTGCAATCATTCATCACCAGAACCAAAACCTGTTCAGACTGTTTTGCCTTTTATACAGAAGGAGAAGAAAGAGACGTGCAAGAGCTGTGTGGGTCCGAGGATGGATTGTGAGAAGAATGGAGTTTGGAATGTATGACAAGCTGATGGTGGAGCTGAGGAACGAAGACACTCGTGCATTCCAGCACTTCATGAGGATGCCACCAGCCATGTTTGATAAAGCTGTGGAGCATCTGAGACCCAGGTTGACCAAGGCAAACACCAAATTCCCTCCCAGCCTGGACCCTGGACTGAAGATGGCCCTGACTCTGTGCCACCTGGCCTCTGGGACCATGTACAGAAACATGCAGTATGCCTGGAGGGTGCCACACAACACCATCAGCATTGTGGTCAGAGAAGAGGTGCAGGCCATCATCGAAGAATATGTGGAGGAGCTCATCCAGTGCCCCACCACTGAACAAGGCAGGAGGAAAGTTGCAGAGCAGTGGTATCAAAGGTGGAACTTTCCCCACACCGTTAGAGCCATAGATGGGAAGCACATGGCCTGCAAATCTCCACCCAACTCAGGGTCCAATTATTTCAACTACAAGGGCTTCTTCAGCATCATCCTCTTTGCCATGGTTGATGCTGACTACAAGTTCATGTACATCGATGCTTCAGGCAACGGGTCAGCTTCAGATGCCCAGGTATACAACGCCAGTCACCTTAAGGAGGGGCTGGAACGCAACCTCATCATGGGTTTCCCAGATCCAGACCCCCTACCCAATGACACACAAGATGTGTGTCACACACACCTACTTCATCATGGGTGATGAAGCCTTCTCCCTCACAACCTACCTCATGAAGCCCTACACTTCCAGATACCTCACCCGTGAAGAGAGGATCTTCAACTACAGGCTGTCCAGGGCAAGACGGGTGGTGGAGAACACCTTTGGCATCCTGGCCAACAGGTTCCAGGTACTTCTCACCACCATGCAGCATCGCCCACAGACCGTGAGGAGCATCATGGAAGCTTGCTGCATCCTGCACAATCTCATGCACACCCGTTACCCAGTGTTGCAGAACAGACTTGTGGACCATCAACAAGGCAATGGGGACATGGAGCCTGGTGAATGGAGGCAAGGACTAAACCTGATAGACACTGTGAATGTACAAGGCCCCAACAGAGCTTCACGTGAAGGGAAGAAGCAGCGCAACCTCCTGAACCACTGGTGCAACTCCCCAGCTAGAGCAGTGGAGTGGCAAGACAGGATGGTAGATGCTTAATGGATGCTTCCTTCAGCCTGTCTCATCACACCGATGAGATTGTGCCATGTATGTTGAGTGGCCTTACAATTAATAGGGCATTAATAAAGAGTTTTGTTTAAGTTGAAATGTGTGGATCAATAATTAAATTGTTGTTGATAATAAAGGGCCATATGTGTGGCAGCTGGGAGGGTGCACCATATAGTCCAACTATGCTTGCACTGGAGGTTTATCTATCCCACAGCTATCCTTACCCATCCCACAGCTATCCATCCCACAGTTATCCTTACCAATCCCACAGCTATCATTACCCATCCCACAACTATCTATCCCACAGCTATCCTTACCAATCCCACAAGCATGCAAAGGCTTAAACCTTTTTTCAAAGTTTTCCCCAACACTTTATTAAGTAAAAAAAAAAAATGAACCAAGTGTGTGAAGCAAAGATAACCTTTATTAATAACAAACTGTATGACTTTATTAAAAAGCAAAATGACCCAAGTAAAGTGTCTTTAAGCAAAGATAAGGTGAGCAGGTAACAACTCAGTCTCTGGCATTCTTTTCACTCACTCTGAGGCGTGCCCATGGTCTCAGATGTAAAGAGGTCAGGGACTGTGGAGGTGGCTGTTGCTGGAGTGCTGATCTGAGGTGCCATTGGGGTGCCTGCCCCTGAGAGTATAACAGGAGATGGTGTGTGCAGGAAGCTCTCAGAGAGCTGACTCAGTCCCGTGAGGTTGAGAGGCACTTCCTCAAGGACCTGGAATGTGAGGCCCAACACTGATGACAGATGTTCTGGCTGTGGGAAGTCCTGGAAGCTTGGCTGTGGGGTGGAGGAAGGAGGAATGTAGTGGGGCTGTCTGGTCTGCAGCTGGGTCAGCTGAGGTGTCTGTGGTGTCTGTGGCCTCCGAGGAACCTGGGTCTGGACTGGGAAGGGCTGCCTCTGCTATGGGAAGTCCTGGTAGTGGTAGGCTTGGTAGGTGAGGGGCTGCTGAAATCTGTGGAAGGGCTGTGACATTGGCTGGGGTGGAGGAGCAGACCTGGAGTGGGTAGCAGCAGGTTCAGCTGTACCTGGAGGGTGGTGCAGAAGAGCTGTGATCCTCTCCTTCATCGCCTGGTACTGGGCCTTGGGCATGTCCATGAGGGTCTGGCCCACGTACATGATGAAGGGCTTGTGGTTGGAGGATGGTATGTCAAAGTGGACCAGCTGGGAGAGCAGATCTGTGCTTGCTTTGATTGTGTCCCTGATCTCCAAGAGGACAGTGTGGCTCTGTCCCTCCAGTCTGCCTCTCTGCCTGCTTTCTGTGGAGGTGGATCTGGGTGTGGGTGTGGGTTGGTCTCTGGTGGCTGCCTCTTCTTGCTCCATCTGAGAGAGGGGATCCTCCACGTCCTCTGGCATGGGGAGTGCAGCTGTGGGGGGGGGTCTCTGTTGTGGGACCCTCCAAAGACACCTGCCTGGACACGGTAGCTGTCTCCTGGCTGGAAGAGGAGTGGCTCTCTGTGGGCTGTCTGAGGGAGAGGGTTGACAGAGGGGCTGCTCCTCGGTGGCAGATCTCACCCTCCAGGAAGCTGCACCTGGCCGTGACATAGGTCTCCCGGTCAGTTAGCTTGACAGCGGCCTGCCCAGATCTCTTCAGGTGCAGCTTGCCATACCAGGTGTGCATATGCTTCCACCACCCCAGGAGGACATCTGAAGTGTAGCCCAGGCTCTCCCCCTTCTGTCTCCACACTGCCTGCTTCCGCTTGGTGTCATAATAGAGCCTGTGGCCCTTCCTCTACAGGTACTCATTCTCCCTCAGCCATTCCAGCACCTCCTCCTCATGGTCCTCGGAAATGGAGTACTGTTTCCTCTCCCCCTTCTCCTTGCCTTGCTTCTTCCTCCCTCTGGCAGGGGCTTCAGGGCTTTCAGCAGCAGGGCTTTGAGGGCCTTGGGGCTGGTCCACCACAGCAGCAGCAGCAGGAGAAGCAGCAGCAGCAGCAGGAGAAGCAGCAGCAGCAGCAGGAGAAGCAGCAGCAGCACCAGCAGGAGAAGCACCACCACCAGCAGCAGCAGGAGAAGTACCACCAGCACCAGCAGCACCAGCAACACCACCACCACCAGCAGCAGGACAAGCACCAGCAGCAGCAACACCAAGAGCACCAGGAGCAGCAGCAGCACCAGCAGCACCAGCAGCTTCAGAGTCAGCGCCAGGGGGTGGGATGGTGGTTCTGTCCTTCTTGCCAGGGCTGGCAGGAGTAGGCTCAGGCTTCCTCTTCTTCCCCATGGTGTTCTCTCAAGATGTCTCTGGCAGCAGGTCTTTCCTCTAAATGCTGACTGCTTGCAAGCTGTATCCTTTTATATCCGCGGAGCTTCTGCAATTCATCCTCCCCGCATGTGCAGTGAACGCTTTGCATCCGCTAGGCACCTGCTATGCATCCTATAGGCGTCCATGATGCATCCGCGTCATCCGCTACACGTCCACTACGCATCCGTTCCTTCCGCTACACGTCTGCTTCGCTGTTCTCCCCCGGAAGCCCTGCGGATGTGTCAACCGCTTCCATCCGCTTTCATCCGCTAGGCTTCCTACGAACATCTGCTTTACATCCCCGTTACATCCTCCCCACGTCCATTCCTTTCCGTTGTTGCCCGCTCTGTTTATTCAAATTTGGGGCACTTTTGAGAGCGGATAACAACGGATGGAAAATTTGCTCATCTGCTGTGTCCTTTTTACATAAGTTTTGTATCCATTGGCCAGTGTGACCTAGTCTTTAGAGACAAACAACCTACTATCTAATAAACAATTTGGTTTCAGAAAAAAATCTATCCTGTAACCTGCAACTCTTACACTGCAAAAACATATGGACTATACAACTCGATCAGGGCAAAGTAATAGATACAATCTACATAGACTTCTGAAAAGCCTTTCATTCAGTGGTACACAGCAAACTACTCCTAAAACTAAAATCTTACGGTATCTCTGGACACCTGCATAACTGGATAGAAGCATTCCTGTCAAATAGACAACAAATGGTCAAAATTGGGAGCGTCCTATCAAATTCTGTATCTGTCAACAGTGGTGTCCTCCAAGACAGTGTTCTAGGACCAACTCTCTTCATACTCTTCATAAATGATCTCTGTGGTCATATTAAGAGCAACTGTGGTCTCTTCGCTGATGATGTAAAGCTATTCAACACCACAGACAATACTGCTACTCTTCAAAAAGACCTCGACTATGTATCAGAATGGTCAAACAAATGGCAACTTCAAATCTCAATAAACAAATGCTCTGTCTTACATATTGGCAGAAAAAAACCAGAAAATAAAATGCAAGCTGAAAAGTCAAGACCTTGTTGATGATCCAAGCTCTGTCAAGGATTTTGGAGTACTCATCTCTAATGATCTAAGTGCTAGAGCTCACTGTAACTACATAGCCAAAAAGGCATTAAGAGTTGTTAACCTAATCGTACATAGCTTTTTCTTTGGTCACCAACAGGTCTCAACTTAATGGCCTCATGTGTCTGCGTAGCAAATGCAACACGAAGTAAACTTTCTGCTTCCATCTTTCTTTTCCTTCCTTCTACTTTTTAAGTAGAAGATCTTTTTCTCTCTGGTAATATCACACTACTAACTAGAGCATACAAAACATTTGCTAGACCTATACTTGAACACAGCTCATCAGTCTGGAACCCGCATTATGTATCTGATATTAACACAGTTGAGAAAGTCCAGAAATATTTCACAAGAAGAGTTCTCCACTCCTCTACTTGTTGCAGAATATCTGATGCCACCAGACTTGAAATTCTAGACCTAGAAAATCTAGAACTATGCCATCTTCAGTCTGATCTTAGTATGGTATATAAAATCATACATTGCAATGATTCACCTGTCAATGAATACTTCAGCTTCAATCATAACAACACAAGAGCACACAATAGATACAAACTCAAGGTTAATCGCACCAAACTTGATTGCAGGAAATATGACTTCAGCAACAGATTGGTCAATGTCTGAAATACTCTCCCTAACTGTGGTTTCTTCCCCAAACCCCAAAAACTTTAACCTTAGACTGTCTACTATTGACCTCACCCCTTTCCTAAGGGGTCTGTAGGGGGTGTGCATAAGCACACCAACGTGCCTACCATCCCTGTCCTATTGTTTCTTTTATTTTTTTTTATTTTCTTATATGTATCCATGTATTCATAACTATGTTTTTACTTGCACCTGTTATCTTGTACGCAATTGACAAAACAAATAAATAAATAAATATTAGTGGGATGAAAATGACTTAAATCATTCATGTGAACTTACTTATGCTATGTACATTACAGTTACAATTATTAATGAAGAGCTATCACAGTCTTACCATAGCAACCAATTTCAAAGCCTTCGGGTAAGTTGCAGTCAGTCCATTTAATTATTTCTCTTGCCTTTGAGACAATGAGTGCTACCATGGGAGAAGAAGGAAGGAAGCTACACAGTTAAGAAAGTGCCTTTCTTTGTGTTCCACTTTCAAGATAACAATTGACTACATTAGAGGAGAAATTCTCTTTTTCCCTTTGATAGCCATGAACTGGGCTTTGTTTCTGTTGATATCTGACCAGGGATGGGCTGCTATTGGTTTGCACTGGTATCTAATTTTATGGCCAGTTCAGTGAATAGGTAGTTCTGGCAACTGGCTGGCCTCACCCACCCCTCCCCTCCCAGGAGTTCCCACATGGCCTGTTTTGGATCATAGCTAAGTAGTGTGGAGGCTCAGAGAGGGTTAAAAATGGGTCTCCAGGAAGCTCCAGACCAGAAATGGGCCTGTTTCCAGCCTCCACTTACTCTGGAAGTAAGGCTTCCAGAGTCTAGAGAGACCATTTTCAGCCTCCTGGAGGCTCAAGAAAAGCCTCCAGAGCCCAGGGAAGGCAAAAATGCCCCCCCTGCAACCCATTTTTGCTCCGAGGCCAGGGAAGCTGACTACGTCATGCCCATCATGGCTACACCACCCCAGCAATCAGGCAGAGACCCAGTTGCAAAAATTTTTTGAAGCCTACTCCTGTATCTGACCGTGTTTTTCTGCCTACACGGTGACAGAGGTCCTGAGATGATCACCTTTAACACTGCAAAAGATACTTCAGGTGATCACTTCAGATTTGAACTCACAATCTTATTTCAGCAAATCTCAATCTCCAGGATATGATCTGAAGAGATTGAGAATTTCCCTGAGGATGGGCTCCAGCATAAGTTCAAAAGCTCAGAAGACTCAACTTCTCGTTCTGGTGACCGACTCAGATTGGATCTTGCAACATTATCCTTGGATGCATATATTGGCCTTCCTTTGCAAAAACAACAACTGATTTATTCTCTGTAACAATCTATAGCAGCCTTTTCCAACATGCTGACCTTTATATGTGTTGGATCACAACTCCTAACGCTGATCCAGCATGACTGTCTGGCTGGTACGGATGAGAACTGTATCTGAAAGCATTTGAAGTGCATAATATTGGGAAGGTTGACTGTTGCCAAGATAATTAAATATACTTGTTAGTTAAAAGCAATTCATTCTGAGCTCTTATTTGTTACATTTTTTAATTTTTTTCCCATTTCCCTTAGATTCCACTGCAAGCTTTCAGGGAGAGGGAAAAACCAATATATTAACTGAACAGTACACCTTGTCTCCAGAAGTTGTGGATGCTCTAATGCTAGTCTAGTGAAAATAAGGACGAAGGGAGACATGATAGCACTGTTTCAACATTTGAAGTGCTGCCACAAAGAAGGGATAATAAATAAATATTCCTGATAATAAAGACATTTTTCATTTTAAGGTTGCTAAATTAATGCATCATTGATGCCAATGTGATTCAGCAGCATGGTGACAGGTCCTTCCGCATCAGAGGCTATGCGCTCCTGAATCTGTGGCTCTCCATGCAACATGAATCTCAATTACAGTCTCCCTAATTGCTGTAAAATGAAGCCAATTGATTATTTCCCACAAGCTTCATTTTCCTCTCCAGCCAAAAGGCCCTCCAATCCACTTTTGCTTCTATTAATAAAAAAGATTCCAGCAGTTGGTTTACTTATTTATTTATATTAAGGCCAGGAAATGACACAAATAAAAGCTCACCAAAAGCATGCAACATATTATGTGTGGTGCATCTCTGTGTGTGAGTCTCTCTCTCTTTATGTTGTGTGCATAAAGATGACACAGCAGTAATAACACAACCGTGACACCGAACGGATATAACAGGTGGATGACATAGCACTCATCTATTTATATAAAAGTGAAATGCCCCTCATGCATCATCACAAAATCTCTAGAACCATAAAGCCTACCAACTTGAAATTTGGCATGAAGTTTCCTCTTGGCTTCTAGGTGCTCACTAAGAAAGGATTTTTCAAAATGACCACCAGAGCATTGAGAGTATTTCCTATATTATTATTATTAACATGCTCTGATGCTAAGGAGTTCTACTCCCCTTCCCCACCTGGAAAGAAATCTCTTCCAAATGCAAAAGAGGAACAGAGGAGAGGAGTTTCAGTTTCAATTTTAGTTTCACAACTACATATACAAAGGTGAAATACCACTCAGGCATCTTCACAAAATCTCCAGAACCGTAAAGCCTATAAACTTGAAACTTGGCACACATGTTCCTCTTGGCTTCTAGGGGCTCATTAAGAAAAGATTTTTCCAAATGACCATCAAAGCATCAGTATTTCCTGTATTATTATTATTAATATGCTCTGATGTTAAGGAGTCCTACTCTCCCTTTCCACCTGAAAAGAAATCTCTTCCAAATGAAAATTACAAGCAGAGAAGTTTCAGTTTCACAGAATTTAGTTTTTTACATCCATCCTTGATGACCTTCTGACAAGCAGTCTACAGAGAAGTCAGATTAATTTAACAAGCACGTTCCTAACTTAATAACTGCAATGATTCACTTAACAATCATGGCAAGCAAGATCATGAAATGAGGCCAAGCTCACTTAACTGCCTTGTTTAGCAACAGAAATGTTGGGATTTGCTACAGTCGTAAGTTGAGAACTACCTGTGAATAACTTAGAGATGATATTGTTTTCCACTGGTTGAAGGTGGGCCCATCTCAAATGTAATTTAATCCCTTATTTTCCAGGTATATATTTTGGCACCCATCTATTCCTTATATATATTGTTCACTATGCTACCAAAATATACTCATGTCACACTGATGTCATGTCAAGCCTTTAATGTCTGTTGTCCTTTTGAGTTTGTGCATCATAACAATGCATTTCATGCACTGACCAGGCCATTTGTGAATCAAATCAATATTTAATGGAAAAACAGAACAACAGAGTTGGAAGGACACTGGAGGTCTTCTAGTCCAACCCCTTGCACAAGCAGAAGAACCCTACACCAATGCAGAAAAAATAGTGTCCAATCTCTTCTTAAAAACCTCCAGTGATGGCGCATCCAACAAATTTCTGGTGGCAAGCTAACTGATTGTTTTCACTGCCAGGAAATTTCTCCTTAATTGTAGGTTGGTTCTCTTCTTGATTAGTTTCCATCCATTGCTTCTTATTTTGCCTTCAGGTGCTTTGCAGAATAGATCTTCTATTCTCTATTCAACTTCTTTGTGGCAGCCCCTCAAATACTGGAATATTGCTATCATGTCTCCCCTAATCCTTCTTTTCACTAGACATACCCAATTCCTTCAACTGTTCTTCATTTGTTCAACCTCCAACCCCTTAATCATCAGAAATAGCTTCAGATAGACACAGTTGGAAGGGACCTTGTAGGTCATCTAGTCCAACCCCAGCCCAAGCAGGAGACCCTACACCATTTCTGGCAGAGGGCAGTCCAGTCTTTTCTCTCCAGGGATGAAGCTCCCACAACTTTTGGAGGCAACTTCTGTTCCATGGGTTGATTGCTCTCCCTATCAGAAAGTTTTTTCTTATTTCCAGGTTGAATCTCCTTGTTCAGCTTCCATCCATTATTCCTTGTCTGGCCTTCAGGTGCCTTGGAAAATAGCTCAATCCCCTCCTCCTCTCTGTGGTAGCCCCTCAAATATTGGAAGATTCTATCCTGTCTCCCCTGGTCCTTCTCTTCACTCTTCACGAGCTTCATCTGCCACTATTATCTCTTTCAAGTTGGCACTAGCCAGCATGCCCCAAGTTTTAAACCTGGTCTCTCTAATCCAGGACCCCCAGCTAAAAAGCAATGATAGCTTTCAAGGATGCTCAGACAAGCCCATTTCAGCCAAGATGTAGAAACATGCCCCTCACCTCCCTGCCTGTCTTCCCAAGACCCACGATTGCTAAATAAGATTTATTGGATTTTATTTTGCTTGGAAAGAGACTCCAGAGCACTTCGTTTTTTCCTGCTGTTCTGTCTGGATTGTGAAAAAGTAGCTTGGTGGGTGGTGGGGGGGGGAGCGCAAAAAAGCCCAGCCTTTTCCCCTTCCTTCAGGAGAAGATGGAGAGAAATTGTGTGGTATATTCCTTTCTCAGCCCTCTTCTTGGAAATGCCTTTCTCTCACGCCTCCTCCTGCCTTTCTGCCTTCCTCCTGCTGCTGGATCTGTTCGCTGACTGCTCCCCCTGCAGAAAGCAGCAGAATGGGACATGCTTGTTCCAAAGCTAGCCGGCAGCTGTCACATACCGGAGGCAGCAAGAAGGCTAAGCAAGGAAGCTCACTCTCTCATTTAGGATGATTCACAGGGAATTGGCTGTAATTTCTCTCATTCTTGTAGTGGACGGAAGCCACCTCAAAAGCTACGCTGGACCAGATCAAGGTCAGGCAAGAGAATTGCATGCATCTCCCTCCCTCTCTCTCTTCCCCCTCTCTCTTTCTCCCTCTCTTCTTCTGTCCCTCTCTCTCCCTCCCTCCTCTCTCCCTCTCTCTTTCTCCTCTTCTCCCTTTCTCTCTCTTCTTCTCTTTCTCCCTCCTTCTCTCTCCTTCTTTCTCTCACCCCCCTCTCCTTCTCCCTTCCTTTCTCTGTCTCTCTCTTCTTCTCTGTCTCTCTCTCCCCCCCTCTTTCCGCCCCCCCTCTTTTTCTCTCTCTTTCCCCTCTCTCCCCTTCTTCCTCCCTCCCTCTCTCCTTTTCAAGCAACTGAGTTCCCAGGTTTTTGAAGGATGGCTGAGAGTGGGGTGATTCTCGCGGCAGAGGTTGCCTCTTTTAATGCCTTCCTGGAGCTTTCCGATCTCTGAAATTTTGCCTCTCCCAGGCAGACCGAAGCCTGATTGTCACCTGCTTCCCTTTCTCAAGTGCAACTTTCATCACGGTGGTTCATCCCACCCATGTTGTCCCTGAAGGAAGAAATGATGCCCCATGTTTCCTCCCTGGAAGTAACTTGGGTGACAGTTTGAAAAAGGTAGCTGATTGGGAATTTGTCTGGACCTTTTTGATTTGCCTCACTTTGGACTTCACTGAAGCCCAGTTTCAGCAAAAATATAAAATAAAACCTATCCCACACATCCTTAAAATTTAAAGCCTCCCAGATACCAACAATGTGCTTAAATTAGATTGAGAATTTGGAAATCTGAGAGATTCTCTCTCCGGCCATCGAAACAAAAAAGCAATAAGGGTCAGTCTGTCTGCTGAACTGACTATGCTGTACGGATACTGGGTAAAACATTGGTGTAAGATTTTTAGCAAGAAATCCATAAAGCCTACCTTCAGGAAAATCCCAGACATGGAGAGGATGATCCTGTGATATTTATTAGCTCTGGGGTACCTATATTTCTAGGTATACATTGGCTTCAGCTCAGTTTTTTCTCTTGCTTTCCCTGTGACATTTATGTGTGGCTTGTACAATCTTGCCTGTTGTGCTAATGTTCTTTCAATTGACAATGTGGTTCCAAAAAATGATCTCAAAAGGTGAAACTCTGCTGGAGTGGGTCTCATGCACGGAACAGAGCATAGATTGTCTTTTCTGATCAATTGCCTTAAAGACTCTTTTAAACCAACAACTTCTCAACTCTAATGAAAAATATGTGCGGTGCCTTGTGGGTTTTTTCCTGCCCCATGTTCAGCCAGATTGTATTGGATATCAGCTAAATTGAAATGCTTACCTTATCTTTTCTTCAATTGGTTGATTTATACTTAGGTTATAGTTGAGAAATACTTTAGAAAGAGGGAATGGTGTTTAAATAATTTGCATGAGGCAATAAAGAATGCCATGAGATTCTAAGCAGAGTTGGCTAAAATTTGCCATCCACTGTTCTGGACGAATTGCACAAGAGAGGCCATGAAACATAATGAGGTTGTTGGTCCAGCTATTGAGTCTGATTGTTACTCAAACTCATTGCATTTTAGAAATGGACAGTTATATCCACCAATAGGAATAAAAATGGCAATTCCATATTATATTATTGTGAATACAGGCATTGGGACAGTATATACACATAAACATGCTCTAATGCTAAAAAAAAAAAATCTGTTTGCAATGTGCTTGCATGGCACTAAGTTGGATTTTTTAAAATGACTTTAAGTACTAAATAAATGATTTTATAAAATGGTATTGATAATTTATACAGTTCATTTTTAAATCTTGATGTGAGAGTTGTAGCTATTTTAGGGGGGCTGGGAGGTAGTTTTATGCCGGTATATCTCCACAATTTTTTTAAAAAAAACTTGATTTGATTTGAGTTAAGGGTGCATTAGTGGAAGAGAGCACATACGTTTAACCAAAACAGTGCTGTGAACATTCAACTTTCATTTGAGGATTGCGTAACTTACTCGTGCAAGTTTTGGGCTTTTGATGGACTTCAAGAGAAAGTAATTCTGTGATTGTGGAATGAGGCACATGGCAAAGCAATAGGTAGATGGATGGATACGCACAGGGTATTTCTCTTAACCAATGAGAAGTTACTTCACCATGTTCTTGCACCCTAAGCTTTTAAGGAATCTAGAAGTAAAATTTGGACATCGAGCTGTATCTGCCATGGGAAGCCACACTGGATCTTTATGGGAATGTATGATCCAAACTGGTTAAAACAAGATTGACAGGAAATTAATGCAAATTAGGGCACAGATTTGCTGGCTACTGTAATAACTTCAGGCTGACAGCCAGGAGTATCCAGAATGACCAGAATAGTTGATGGTAAAATAGCGGAGGATCTTATTACTTAGAACTTATCTAACAATAGTGAATAACTGTTGATATCGTTCTCCTCCTCCTCCTCCTCCTCCTCCTCCTCCTCCTCCTCCTCCTCCTCCTCCTCCTCCTCCTCCTTCTCTTTCTCTTTCTCTTTTCCCCTTCTCCTCCACCACTTGTTTCTCCTTCTCCTTCCCCTTCCCTTCCCCTTTCTCCTCCACCACTTGTTTCTCCTCCTTTTCCTTCTCCCTCCCCTTCTCCTGCTCCTCTTCCAATGGCATCCATAACGATTGTCTCACTGCTGTCTTTTAACATTTGACATTGCTCCAAGAAATGCCATTTCTGCCACTGAGTGTCATTGTGTTGTTTTTTTAAAATACTCAGCAGGTGTATGAAAGAACAAATGTATCAATAAGAAATGTTATCAAAGAGTCTTTCAAAAGTTTGGTCAACAACAGAGTTGGCTCAGCCAAAAAAAGATTACCATTTGCTGTTGGCTCACTCAGAAATACTAACCCCAAGGCTGGTTAGCACACCATCCCAAATAAATTTAAGATGACAAACGTAATTTATGGCCACTGAACTGCTGAGTTAAAACACTGTGTGTGCATGCATCCTTGAGTTAGCAAAAAAGTTATTGGTATGGGATTTGCTGTCCTGCTTCTCATCTCCTTTACTGATTCTGTTCTTGGTGAGCAGAAATTTTTCAAAAGGAATAGGTAACAATGGTTAGCAGACTTTGTGTAAGCTGTTTGGACAACGTTAGGAAATGGGGGGACAAGTATTATTTTACACAAAATTAAAGGTGATATAAGGCTGTTTCACTCATAGGCTGGTGTTCAGATGTCATGAGAACACAGCTGAAAAAAAAAATATTATTATCCCAGGGCATTTTTGTACCATGATTTAGTGCCAATGATGAAAGTCGCTTAGTCCCTTGGTTCAATTCCACTTGAATTCTCCAGCATATCCTTCAGCATAAAATACAGTTATCTTCAATATCACTTGCCAATGAATATAATGTAAATTCCATTTATAGAGGGTTTTGATACTTATCAGTGGATTATCAGCTGTTTTCCTCTCTTCCTTCTGA
This sequence comes from Laticauda colubrina, assembly GCA_015471245.1. Taxonomy (NCBI): domain Eukaryota; kingdom Metazoa; phylum Chordata; class Lepidosauria; order Squamata; family Elapidae; genus Laticauda; species Laticauda colubrina. The sequence continues at coordinate 9,804,636 of BLBF01000016.1, read as the reverse complement.
ACCGGAGAAAGCAGGTTTTATGGAAAATGGAAGTGACTGAATTAAATAACAGTTTATTTGTTACTTGGCAACTGGGAAAGGGCAGGGAGAGTTGGAAATCTAATTTCCTTCCCTGTTTGCAATGAAAGACATCAAACTCATGTTAGCGTCCACGGGAGTTGAGATCACAGAATGTATTGGACCTTCCAAAGATTGTGCTACATGTCTTCAAAGGGGTGATGGATTCATAATAAACCTCAGCTACTATTGTACTTAAAAAAATTAGGAACAGTGAAGTATGTCTAATTTACAGAATTGCAAAAATTGCTTTTCCTTCTGAGAAGATGACTAAAACCATTAGAGTCAAGATGGGTGGCATAGAAGTTTAATAGAGAAAATGAATGATGATCAGAGTTTGTTTGATCATGAGAAACATTGAGGAAATATTGGTCAGCACAGGTGAACAAATATTTTGGGTTTCTTTTCCTTGAAAAGGTCTTGTGAAGAGGTGGAGAAATTTATTTACACTATATGTTAATACCAACCTTTGCACATTTTTTGGGATCTTAAAAAGTAAATCTCCTTTGGCATGTGTACTTGTCAGATTCTACAGTAAGGTTTTCGAACACAGTAACTTCTTAAGCATTAGGCAAAACTTGCACGCTCATTTTGTGTGGTAGGGAAAAATGTTCTACAGCTGTGTTTCCTCAATCTTGGCCCCTTGAAGGTTCATAGACTTTAACTCCCAGGATTCTCCAGTCAACCATGTTGGCTGGGGGATTCTGGGAGTTGAGGTGCACAAAACTTTCAAGGGGCCAAGGTTGTATAACATCGCTCTACAACACGGCCTTCAAAGGTTTTGGGGTTTTTTTTGCTAATGGGACAAAATGAGAAAATGATGAAAACAGCAGAGATTTTGAAAAAGCAAAATGGAAGGATTTTCTCTTTTTTTAAAAAACGTGTGATTAGTTTACACCAGGGGTCTCCAACCTTGGCAACTTTAAGACTTATTGACTGGCTGAGGAATTCTGGGTGAGGAATTCTGGGAGTTCAAGTCCACAAGTCTTAAAGTTGCCAAGGTTGAAGACCCCTGGCTTATGCCATACTTGAAATACATTGAGCCAATTAATCTTTTTTTTTTTTTTTACATTTCATTCACTTTGACAATGTAAAATGGGCACCCGAACTTAAAATTACAGGAACACTGAAAAAGCAAAGAGAGAAAAACTGAGGCACCAGAAGGGAGGGGAAAGGTTTTGTTTTGTTTTTTAGTATATGAAGAGATATCTAAATGGAGAGCAGAGAGGGAATATGCCTTCCCAGGCCAAACAAAGCATGAGAGCCATTGAAATCTGCTTCTTGAACAGACTCAGCTCTGTGGATGGACTGATGTCGGAGATGTGCAATTTTTAAAATGAAGGGGAATTTATTTTAATCACATCTTTTCCTCCTTCTCCACTAATAGATAAGGTTCAAAAGAAGCAGGAGACAGACTGTTTTTACAAAACACAGGATCGCCATCCTAAAGGCTAAGAATCACAGGATAAGTTAATGAACAGGTGTGTTTTGTTTTGTTTTGTTTTATCAACCAACTAAAACATTGCCAGGATTGAAAGATAAGAGGCTGAGGTCAGGGAAAAGAAGTTTGCAACGTCATGCAATTGGAGCAAAGTGCCCATTATGAAATAAAATAATGAATACTGTACCATATCTTTCCCAACATGCAGAGTTCTGTAGATGTTGAAATGACTAGAAGAGGATGTAACCTTTACAAGGGTTGGGCATCAGATAGCAAGAGCATCTCCGAAACAGCATGGTAGTAGCCAGAATGAAGCTAGAAGGAACCTTGGAGGTCTTCTAGTCCAGCCCCCTGCTCAAGAAGGAGAACCTATAATATTCCAAACAACTGAATGTCCAGTCTCTTCTTAAAAGTCTCCAGTGATGGAGCATCCACAATTTCTGGAGGCAAGCTGTTCCACCGTTTAATTATTCTCACCATAAGGAAATTTCTCCTTAGTTATACTTTGCTTCTCTCTTTGACTAATTTCCATCAATTGTTTCTTGTCCTGCCCTCAAGAAAGCCAACAAGAAAAGAAAAAAGATATTCCCAATTTTAGAGCTCGGAACTTACATTTGCAAATAAGACTTGGAGCAATCAAACCCTCAATTGTCCCTACCTGTAGTAAGATGCATTATTTAAATTGATAGTTAATTAATGGAGAGTTGGTTTTGTCTGGTCATTCCAAATAAAACTCTCATATACCCAAAATAAGGTGGTGAGCTCTGAAGACAGATAACCAGGTGCATGCACAAGTCCAGCATGACATAAAAACTCTGCCTTGATTAATCTCTGGATTGCAGAAGGATGCAGCAGGAAACATCTACCCAATGCTTGTTGAAATGCATTGGATGATCTTCTTGAAGCCCAACAGTCATCCAGCTCTGGCAAAATGTTGGTTTGAAAGCTTCCTTTGCACAACTGCTAAGGTTGTCTTCAGAAGAAAATAGATAATCAGCCACAATAAATCAGGAATCCAATGTTGTGGCCCAACAGCAGCCAGCGAGGAGGTTGGGAGGAACACGGGACAGTCCTGGAGTCTGTGGAAAGCTCTGATGGGGGCTCTGTGTCAGAGGCAGAGACGGGGCCAAGGGCTGTCTGACACTTATCAGCTGCCTTCGGAATCAGAAATCAGTGGGGCAGAAGAACAGCTGGAGCCTGTTCCCAGTGTGTGCATGCACAGAGCTGCCAGATAAAGGGAACAGCTAAGGAACAAGGGTTGATTTGAGAGTAAAGGCTCAGGTGGATGGTGAATGGCCCCTTCCATAGAGAATAAAGAGGAGTGAAAGGAGAGTGGGGTTTTTGCAGGAAACAACTAGTTCATTCCAGCATGCTTGCCAGGTATTGCAGCATCTGAAAAATATCAGCCTGGCAACTCTCCAAGCCTGATAAAGGTCTGTAATCGGGCACTCTCTTGACAGAGTGTTGGCCAGGACTTTTCTGGAAAGGAAGTTCATTGTAAACTAAATAAGAAGGGTTTATCAGGACGAGGACTCAGCTTCATACTGTTGAGGGAGCCTAGGTCAGAACATCCATGTGGTTGAAATGAATATATAAATTTCATCATCACTATCACTATCATCATCATCATCATCATCATCATCATCATCATCATCATCATCATCAT
>BLBF01000016.1:9747155-9767141 GCA_015471245.1 Laticauda colubrina | reverse complement strand
ATAGATAGATAGATAGATAGATAGATAGATAGATAGATAGATAGATATGGGATGTTTCTATAAACCATACTGAGCAACATAGTGAAAAAATCTCAATATTAAAAGCATAATTACAATTTTGGAGAACATAAACTGATCTTCAATTCTCCAAGGTTTTATTAGAGTTCCATTAGATTTTTACTGCTCAGTATATGCCTGTAATTAAATTTGTATGGGAGCATTCTACTTTTTATGTGTACAGTCTTAAATTGTAGTGTGTTATAATAACTACATCTACTAAAAATGAAAAACTAAACAGACATGTTTGTGATAACAGCCCAATAATACAACAGTCCTACTTTCTTACTTCTTGGTGGTAAAGTTTTTGCTCAAATCAAGAAAGAAAAATAACTCCTCAAATCTTTAGACAGGGAATTGGTGTCCATCCAACATTTACAATATTTTCTCAAAGTATTATCATTGTCATATGCATAGGATGTGTAGGAATACCAATTTCTGATGCCTTTATGTCATTTCCAAATCATCGGTGCATGATTCAAAATATCATGAGCACAAACCAGTGAGCGTTGATGAACCATAATTAAGATGTGAAGTAACTTCTTTGTCGAGGAAACCACAAAGGGGTATGTTATTTGAAGTAAAGAGCAACTAGGCATTTTTTTTAAGATGGTAGGTGGACACACAAATATGACAGTGATTTTTGCAGCCCTACTTTAGCCCACAATTCCAAAAGCAAATGGCAAAATGTCTCCTGAGGATGGGACAATTTTGTTTTATTTTTATTTATTTTATTTTGTCAAGCAATTATAAGATAACAGGTATAAGTATAAACATAGTTATGAATACATGAAATGGGTACATATTAGAAAAATAAAAGAAACAAGAGGACAGGGGTGGTAGGCACTTTGGTGCACTTATGCACGTCCCTTATAGACCACTTAGGAAGGGGGTGAGGTCAATAGTAGACAGTCTAAGGTTAAAGTTTTTGGGGTTTGGAGAAGAAACCACAGAGTCAGGTAGAGTATTCCAGACATTGATCGCTTTGTTGCTGAAGTCATATTTCCTGCAATCAAGTTGGGTGCGGTTAACCTTGAGTTTGTATCTATTGTTGCTCTTGTGATGTTATGGTTGAAGCTGAAGTATTCATTGACAGGTAGGACATTGCAATGTATGATTTTATATGCTATACTTCGATTGGATCGAAGGCGGCGTAGTTCTAGGTTTTCTAGGTCTAGAATTTCAAGTCTGGTGGCATAAGGTATTCTTATGTGAATAAGAATAAGATTAATAAGAATTAATAAGAATAAGATTAGGAAATAAGGTGTTTCCGAATCTTCCTCACGCATCAACCATCTACTTCCTCGGCAAACATGACATGCTTCAGAAGGTGTCCAAAAAACTGCCCAAGCTCCCTCAGGTCCCAATTCTCAGTCTCTAATAGCACCTCGATTAAAACATATTTAAAAAGCTTACCTTTTGGCTATGAATAATTCTGCCTCCTATTTTCTTCCCCTGGAAAGCCTAGGAGCACAGAAGGCTGGGATTTTTCTAGTCAATTAGGCATCCTTTGCTGGTCAATTAGGGATCTGACTAAGTGTCTGTGATGATGGATCTGAAAGAGAAAAATAGCTCGGTTAAAAAAAGGTTCTTTTTTTTTTCCTGAGAAATCCAGCAAAACTAAATGGAGGGTAAGGCAGGATAATTGCTTGAGGTTCATTTCCTCTACATTAAAATGTCTATGTAGTCTGCCAATATTAGCATTTTCTAACTCTTCTAGGTAGCAGAGTGTGTCAGGTGAATCTGATGCCTTCTCAGTCTTTTGGACTGCACTTCCTATACAGTAGGTTGCAACATGAAAAGATAATTAGATGTAGTCCTTCTTTCTTTCCTTCCTTTCCTCCCTTCTTCCTTCCTTCCTTCCCTGCCTTCTTCTCCACTTCCTTCCCTCTCTCTACATTTCTTTCTTTCTTTCCTTCCCTCCCTCCCTTCTTCCTTCTTTCCTTCCTTCCCTGCCTCCTTCACCATTTCCCTTTCCTTCCCCTCCATTTCCTTCCTTCCTTCCTTGCCTTCCTCCTTCTCCATTTACTTTCTTCCTTGCCTCCATCCCTCCTTCCCTTGATAAATGCCCCGTGGCATTTGTAACCAGAAGTAATACTGGACAATAAAAGATTGTGCACCAACAATTCGTAGCACTCTTTCTTGCTGCTTCCTAACGAGTTTAACAGCATCCTGATCTTCCTTCTTTATTTGCTCACTTCTATCTGAGGCCTACTTTCTAAATTGACTTAATGAGTAGTTCTGAGGAAACTTCTTGGATAAGAACCAAAATGTTTTCAAAGGAAAAAAAAAACCCCAAGAAAATATAGTTGCCTTTTTGAAAGACACCTTGAGACAAGAATGAAGGACATTCTGCTTAAAACTGAGCCACCCTATGCTGGCAATCGGGCATATCCTTCCTGAAATATCTGGCTATAATTCCAGGTTGTGCTTCAGCATGGCAATGCATTTTATCCCTCTATTTGAGATAAATAATGAGAGCAGAAATGGTTCAAATATTTATCCCAAAGGTACTTTTTTTCAGGAGGCAACTAGATTTTCAAGTTTTTCTTTGAAGGCATTTTGTTTCTTATCCAAGAAGCTTCTTCAGCTGTGATTGTATGGAGATTCTCAGTCATCCAGTCATCGTACCAAAGGTGCTTTTTCAAGAGGAAACTGGACTTTCTGGTTTTTCTTTGAAGATGTTCAGCCAGAGCTGAAGAAGCTTCTTGGATGAGAAGCAAAACACATTCAAAAGCAAAACCAGAAAGTCCAGCTGCCTCTTGAAAAAGCACCTTTGGGACAACCATGACCTGGATGAATGAGAATCTTTGTAGACGCTCAAATATTTAGTACTATTATCTCAATGAAGCACCATTTAAGACACTTTCCTTCCAGATGTGTTCTGATAGAACTTTAGTAACCAAATAAACTGCATATCCATGTAGCTTGTTACTTGATAATAACCAGGGTTTGGCTGCTGGGGGATCACAGGGGCTTGGGAGAGCCCCTAGCTAAGACTCCATGGGGCTCAAAGAGCCCTCAGTAACTTCAGAAAGATAAGAAGCCAGGGAAAGCTCTTAATAGGCTTAATTGAACTTCTGGGCATTCAGCCAAGAGGTTTCACACCTCATAATAGTGTTACAAGCTAGATAAACAACCCATTCAATGCTTGCAAGGGAGAGCCATTGAGAAAATCAGATAACATAGCCACTAGCCTCAGAGGGGACTAATTCCCAAATAATAAGAATCATGTAACTCACCAGAAACTCCACTAAGACTCCAAGATCCCTCTCACAGTCACTGCTATGAAGCCTGGTTTCACCCAGTCTTTTATTTAAATATTAAATGCATGAAATAATAAACAACTTTTTGGTATATATCTTTTTTAGATAATTAGGTCAAAGAAGCAACATCGAGTTAGCCACACCTGCCCAGTTACATGACCACCTAGCCATGCCCACCCAGCCACACTCACCCAGCCAGTGATTAGGGCAGAGAGCCCCTTGTTAAAAAAAAATGAAGCCCACCCCGATAGTAACTGTTCATTGTAATCAACAGCAGTGACTGTGAGAGGGATCTAGATATCTTACTAGACAACCAGAGAAGGATGAGCTGGCAGTGTGCTGCAGCTGCCAAAAAAGCCAATGTCATCCTTTGCATCAACAGAGGGACAAAATCAAGATCATGTGAAGTGTTAATACTACTTTTTAATGCCTTGGTAAGGCCACACTTGAATCCTGCATCCAGTTTTGGTCACCACAAAGTAAAAAAGATGTTGAGACTCTCGAAAGAGTGCAGAGAAGAGCAACAAAGATGATTAGGGGAAACTAAAACATGTAAAGAACGGGCAAGGGAATTGGGTTTGTCTAGTTTGATGAAAAGAAAGACTTAGGGGTGACAGAATAACAGTCTTTCAATATTTGGGGGACTGTCACAGAGAAGAGGAGGTCAACTTATTCTTCAAAACACCTGAGGGCAAGATAATAAGTCATAGATGGAAACTAACCAAAAAGAGATCCAACCTAGAACTAAGGAGAAATTTCCTGCATTAGAACTATTAATCATGGGATGTCTTGCCTTCAGATGTTATGGGTACTCCATCCATGGAAGTTTTCAAGAAGACACTTGGTTGCTTCTCTTCTTGATTAGTTTCTGTCCATTGTTTCTTGTCCTGTTTTCTGTTGCTTTGGAGAATAAGTTGACCCCCTCCTCTTTGTGACAGCCGCTTAAATCAAGGGGTCTTCAAACTTGGCAAGTTTAAGGCTTGTGGATTTCCAACTCCTGGAATTCCTGAGCTAACATGACTGGAGGAGGATTTCTGGGAGTTGAAGTCCACAAGTCTTAAAGCTGACAAGTTTGAAGACCCCTGCCTTAGATGTTGGAACACTGCTACTGTGTCACCCCTGGTCTTTCTTTTCATTAAATTAGACATTTTGTTTACATTGGTGTATTTCCCAGGTAAGTTTTATAGAGAAGAAAAGGGCAGAATTGTATAGTTGGTAAGTCTGGCCAATGATATACTGATTTGAATGTATTTGATATCTTGTATCTGGAAATGCAAGGAACTTTCAGATTCAAATCTGGGGAAAGAAACCTTTATGACTTTGCTTGCTTTTTGCCTTCAGGCAAGGGATGAAAAGCAAACTCAGGAAGTGCTAGGAATAAAAAGACATGGATTTTTCTTTTTTTAATCTACAGGGGAAGAAGATTGTGGAACAATTCAGAAGTTGGAATGATTATTTTTTTCTTCTTTCACAAACCAAGTTCTGCACAGAACTTAATTTAGAATTCGACAGATTTCAATATAACACCGTTAAAAGAAGCCATTCATTTTTCACTTATCAGTTCAAATGTTTTATCTCTGCTTACTCAGTTTTTATCAGGTGTTATAGCTGATCAAACCAGAAAACTTAAGATAAAAAACTGGGAAAAAAATAAAACGTTTCCATAAGACTTCAAGAGAAGATGCTATGTTGATTTATCCAAAGTCTCTGCAAAGCAATTTCTCTGCCAATAAGTTATCTTAACAACTGAATCCGATTAGAATCTTGAGAAAATACATCTTTGTTATGAAAGTCAGCTTCTAATCTTCATAATCAAAACGAACTCAATTCGAAAATCTTCAGTACTTAAACAGATCAGGTTAATCTGATGTTCATAGCTCTGGGTTTATCATGGTTTAAAAGGCTTGGCTTTGACTTAATGAGATATTTGGTCATCAATGAACTTAAAACTTTGCAAAAAATAAATGGATTCATTTTCAAGTCCATCCAGGCTTATGTATCACCAATTTGTGATTGAGGCTAATACGATGCACTGTGTCTTGAAGCTGGAAAACCCTACTGATTCACCAAACATTAACAACAACAACAACAACAACAATAACAATAATAATGCATAAGTGCACAATCATGCCTACTGTCCCTGTCCTATTGTCCCCATTTATTCGTACCTATTTCCTGTATATTCATGTTTATACTTATTCCCATTATCTTGTAAGCAATTGATAAACCAAAGAAAGAAAGAAAGAAAGAAAGAAAGAAAGAAAGAAAGAAAGAAAGAAAAACAGAAAGGAAGGTAGGAAGGAAGGAAGGAACAAAGGAAGGAAGAAGAAAGAAAGAAAGAAAGAAAGAAAGAAAGAAAGAAAGAAAGAAAGAAAGAAAGAAAGAAAGAAAGAATCATTAAGGTAGGGAATGGTTGCACATTAGTACCCCTTTATAAAGCATTGGTAAGTCCACACTTGGAATACCGCATGCACTTTTTGGTCATCATGATATAAAAAAGATGTTGAGACTCAGGAAAGATTGCAGTGAAGAGCAACAAAGATGGATTGTCGGGGGGCTGAAGGCTAAAACATATAAAGAATGGTTGCTGGGATTGGCTATGTCTAGTTTAATGAAGAGAAGGACCAAGGTGTCACAATAGCAGGGTTTTAATATCTAAGGGGTTGCCACAAAGAAAAGGGGGACAACATGTTCTCCAGAAGGCAGGACAAGAAGCAACAGATGGAAACTAATCAAGGTGAGGAGAACCAACCAAGAAATAAGGAGACATTTCCTGACAGTGAGAACAATTAACAATGGAATGGCTTGTGAGTGCTCCATCACTCCATCATTTTCAAGAAGAGATTGGAGAACCATTTGTCTGAAATGTAATAGGGTTTCCTGCTTGACTTGGAGGACTGGAAGACCTCCAAGATCCCTTCTGACTCTGTTAGTCTGTTATCATGTAGTTGCAAAAACCCTCCTGAATGAATCTCAAAAAAAGTTTGCAAGCAGAGCATTGCCTGGAGTCTGCGTGCACACACACAAACAAACCCCAATAAACCTCTCACCAGTGCCTGCCTTTTGGGAAGAAAAATCTCAGAAGAGACTGCCTTGCCTTTACATCAAATGCTTTGTTTCTCCATCCAGCCAAATCATCAAGCTTAGCCTCAAGGAACCGCTCTTATCTTGAGCTATTTCAAATTCAGAAAATGAAGACAAAAGTGGGAAAATGTCAGCTGTGCAGAGCAATCCTACCCAAATATGATCAAAAGGTTTATTGCCTTTTCTGAAGCCATTTGTCTCTACCCTGAAATCAAAAGATTTCTGCTCTGAATTGAAAAAAATGGAATGAAGGGAGAGAAAAAGAAAACTGGCAAAAAAAATATATCCAAGTTTCTAAAAACATTTCAGAATGTATCATCACTTAGGACAACAGTTGCTGGAATTGGGCAGGTCTAGTCTAATGAAGAGAAGAACTAGGGGTGACATGATAACAGTCTTCCAATATTTGGGAGGCTGTCACCAAAAAGAGGGGATCGATTTGTTTTTCCAAAGCACCTGAAGGCAGAACAAGAAGCAATGGATGGAAACTACTCAAGGAGAACACAAAACTAGAACTAACAAGACACTTCTTAACTGTGAAAGCAATTAACTGGTGGAATGCCTTGCCTTCGGAGGTTGTGGCTGTTCCATCACTGGAGGTTTTCAAGAAGAGTCTGGACAGCTATTTGTCTGGAATGGTGTTAGAGTATCCTGTGAGTTGGACTAGAAGACATTCAAGGAGGGTCTTGAGCAGTGGGATGGACTAGAAGACCTCCAAGGAGAAGGAGGAGAAAAAGAGGGACCAGGAGGAGGAGGAGGAGGGGAAGAGGTGAAGGAGGAGGAAAAAGAGGATAAACCTATTAAGTTTAGCAATTAGATTTAAATTACTCCATCAGCCTCCTTCTATTCTGGGATGGCAGAGGAAAACTTCTACTCTATTTTGCCATTCATTTATCTACCTTAACGGCAGCCCAAGAAGAAATCCTATTTTTAACTCCTAGCTGTTGGATATCTACTAATGCCTTGGGTGATAAATCTAAAAGGCCAGAATGAAGACTCAGGAAAACCTCTCCCACATTCTGTGAACTGAAATTGAAATGCAGGATGTTTCTTCTTGAGGATGGCTGCATCACACGGTCCCTCCAGCTGGAAGATCAAATATAGCATTGTGTGTAATTTCACTTGGATAGGGGAGTTCTGCCTTCTACCATATTTGAATGGGAGCTATTTCAGCTTTAATACCCTGATGCCGAATGAAGACAGCAGCCTCCTTGATTTGAAACTTTGGTCTCTGACCCGATTTGGCATAGATAGTAGACAAGTGGGACACCTCACTAGAGAGGAAGAATTTCTGTACTTCTCACTGCTAATAGCAGGTGGTATGATCTTGGAAGCTAAGCAGGGTTGGCTCTGGTTAGAGTTTGCATGAGGGACCACTTGGAAACTCCAAGATTGTTGCTCAGTCTGGGAACATTAATAATCCTCTGGAAGAAGAGAAGGACAAATAATTTTATATAATTTCCAAGAAAGCAACTGTGGAATCAACAAAAGGCACATTCAACACCAGGTCAATATAGAATAACAAAATAACAGAGTTGGAAGGGACATTGGAGGTCTTCTAGTCCAACACCTACTCAAGCAGGAGACCCTGTACCATTCCAGCCAGCAGGCTGCCCAACCTCTTCTTAAGAACCTCCAGTGATGAAGTACCCACAACTCCTAGAAGAAGCCATTCCACTGATTAATTGTTTTCACTATCAATAATTTTCCCTTAATTTTAGGTTGGCTCACTCTTTAATGATCTCTCACCCATTACTTCTTGTCTTTCCCTCAAGACAATGCATTGCCTCCCTCTTTTCTGTGATAGCCACTCAAACATTGGAGGATTGCTATCAAGTCACTCCAAGTCTTTCTCTTTGTTAGACTACGCAGTTCCTGAAGCCATTTATCATATGCTTTTATTGGCATTTATTTATATGGCTTTCTACCAAAGTATACATTCAGAGTACTAAAAAAGTATTGAAAAGCTAACACATAAAATTAATGCTAAAACTAAATTTAGATTTTCTAAGTAAGCCCATGGAGCACATAAAGTGAGAGGGGTTTGGTGTCACATGGGAACTGAATACCTCGCAAAAAAAAATATATAGAAAAGATTATGGGATTCTGGTGCATTGTAACCATAGAATTTTTAGTCTCAGGAATTCAGTGTAAGTCTAGATAAAAAGCATTCCTAATCTTGTCATGATTGTGATTAAAGATTAACTTGTAGAAATCCTGTTCAGCTGTAATCCCTGGAAAACCACAGTTTTAAAAAAAATCAGGAAGAAGGCACTCTTTCTGAGAGAAGGAAGGCTGGGAAGAAGAAATTGACAATCTCGCAAGTACAGCTTTACAAATATTCAGATGAAAATGCGCATCGATCAAAATCTCAAATCAAATCTATTCTCCAAAACAGGTGGTTGATGTCAATTCATCAAAGCTGTCAATTCAGATACAACTGAAATGCCTGAAAACTGAATTTGGATGCCTCTTTTCCATGAATGTGCAGGAATGATCTTTTCTGAACCAATGTGGAAATCTCAGTCAAATTGAGATATTTCAGCTCTTCATGTGGGACAGCCAGATGAAATCAATTTTCTGAACTCCGACCAAGCTGTTGAATTGGATCAGGCTGATTTATTAAACTGATCACCTGTGTCGGGCTTGATGTTGCAGGGTATTATTTGCAAGCTGCTCATCATATTTAAAGTGGTCCCTTTGTGATTTTTACATGAGCAGATTGCAACAATATTCCACCAGATTCTTGGCGGCAAAATAAATGGTTCCTTGGCTAGTGGAAACAGTTAAAGCAAATTTAGTTCATCTATTATTAGTTGAAAACTCATAGAATTATTCCTCATTGTGATGGTAGAAAAGCCACTACTGAATTCTGGGATTCCCATATCAAAACAACTTTTCTTATATGCGGCCAGAGTCTGAAAATAACATTTAACACAGCACAGTACTGAAGCAAAATGGTTTGGTTGAATCAGCATATGTGGGACTGCTTGGGGTAGGTTGTAGGAGTGACTCTGAAATATAATTTTATCATATTTTATTTATCTATTTATTAAATTACTGTATTCCAATTTCATTTTAAATTGTATTTTATCCAATTCCATTTTAACTTGTTTTTATCAGATTTTAATAATATTTTGTGTCTAGAAATACAAAATAATATTTTGTGTCTGCACTTTGATATGGTCCAAGGGTTAATGAATAAACTAAACTCAACTCAAACCTACTACTGAATTAATTCACAATCAGATCATGCAATCTAAATTCACGTCATGAGATAAAATTTTAATTGGAGAAGTAGAGAAGACCGCAAGAAAGGGATAAGATGAATCACTGGTTTCAAATCTCAACTTGGCTACTGGGAATTCAGTCAAGATTTTAATGAAGTTGTCCCTTTAATATGAATGGGATCCTGATGATCTACTCTGTGTTTGGAGCACTGTAAAAAGGATTAAAATGCTCTGTAATGTACAAACTCTTCGTAGTATACAAAGTCCTTGATTCTTTTTATGGCAATGACCACAAACTTATTGTCTTGTAATTCTATTAGATTCGGAGTCAGTTCTCTAAACCTGGCCAAAAGGAGAAAGAGGGACTTAAAAACCAGATTGTATGTACACATCATTTACTTCCTACTTTCTGAGAAGATTTATTCAGTGTAGGTCTTGGTCGAAACCCAATTCCAAGTGTCAACTACTTAGATGAAACTGGAACCAGGAAAGCCATTTACGGCTCCTTTACACCGATGTGATAAATCAGTGCCTTTTAGTGTCATATTAATTCTTTCTATCATGAGACTGTAGGATCCATTTTAATTAAGGTGAACTTGGGTTACCTCAATCCCCATGCAAAACATCCAGGGGTTCTTCTGGCAATAAAACAACAACTATGGAGGTGGGAAAAAGCAATAATCTACCTTGAGTTGAGTGGGAGTTAGGAAGCATTTGCTATTTGGAATCAAGTCAAGGAACAACCAGGAAGTCCCAAAGGGCAGGATTCAATCCACTAAGCCAATATTAGTCTACTCTTTTGGGTAAGGAACATATGAAGAAGCAACCAATGGGATTCTTCATCCCTCCAACAAAGCAATTAGCCTAAGTGAAAAGGATGGACAAGTAAGCAGCCCCATTTCAATCTAAAGAGTACAAGACTCACTTGCCAATCCAATTAGGGTAAACGAGCTTGTTGGAAAGCAAAAGGCAGCCTGTCGCTAATACAATAGACTGTGCTAAACCAATCATGTTTTCCATTAACCAGGCTAATCTTGAGGCGGGAGAACATGCTTCACTGCTTGCATTTCACTCCCATTTGCTAATGATTCTCCATCACCCCAAATCACCCAAGAGCTACGGAATATATGGAAAATTCCCCCAAATCACCATGCAAAAAAGGAAAGAGTTGCAGAAGTGAGAACTTCACCTTCACAAATTCCTTTTTATGGAATTTTTGATAGTGCAATCTTTAATCTGCTTTGGATCTGAATATTTGTCAGTCTCTCACCCAGAGAAATATATCTACTGCCTGTCTATCTACCTAACTACCTGTCAGCTATCTATCTGTCTGTCTGTCTGTCTATCTATCTATCTATCTATCTATCTATCTATCTATCTATCTATCTATCTATCCATCTATCTATCTACTATTTACCTATTATCTACCTATTATCTGCCTAACTATTGATCTATCCATCCATCAATCATCTGTCTGTCATCTATCACTATCTATTTATTGATCTATCGATCTATCAATATATCATCTACTACCTAGCTACCCATTTTGCTACTTGTCTCGCTAGCGACTATATCTAGCCAGCTAGAAATAGATGTATAAACATTTGTTTCACATTTCAGCAAGGGTTGATTAACAAACAGACACACTCATCTGTTATTATATCCATGATTATAGATGTGTGTCATTCCTTATAATTCATTATTGGTTTAACACATTCCAACTGTGTCCAATTTCATCAGTTTGTCTTCCTAATTAAAATTAGAGGTGGTGGGACTGAGGCTTTAATGGTGTACATGTTAGTTATATGATGCACAATCCTGTGAATGTCCCAAAAGCAGGGAGGGGATTATGAAAAATCTGCTGAGTGATGTAGTGCCATATTTGTTATAGAATTCAGTGCAACTCCATCTAACTTCGGATTCTCTTTTTCTCAATTATATATTGAGAAATTATATATAACTTTGTATTTTCCACCTGAAAGAGAAGATTGATTCTATAATATGCAGCAAGGTAGTTTCTTTTATTCCTCATAATTCATCCTAATATGATAGATTTTTTTTGGCAAATCCTGGAAACTTCATGCAACCAACTGTCTTCAACCAACCCACTCTCAAGACTACAAGAATAATTAACCACATCCTTTAAACCCAAAGGTGCTTTTTTCAGGAGACAACTGGGCCTTCGGGTTTTTTCTTTGAAGATGTTTCGCTTCTCATCCAAGAAGCTTCTTCAGCTTTGACTGGATGGTAGGAATGGAAGGATTTATTTCTTTGCAGACAGCTGGTCATTTGCATCCTTTTAGAGGATCATTGAAGCACTTGGAGGTTTGTGGGAGTGGGAAAGGATTTCCAGAGAAAAACTGGATAAGGGAGAAGAAAGGAGGAGGAAGAGAAGGTGGAGTAAGAGAAAGACTGTGGGGTCCTCATTGCTTTGTGAGCTTGCTTGTTTTTTGCTCAGCAATGATGATGTTACCTAGTTTGGGTCTTGAAATGTCTTCAAGAAGACAAGCAAGCTCGGAGAGCCCCAAGGACCCCTCATTTCAACCCTGAGCTACAAATATTCTCCTTTTTGAGATGGGTTCATTGCTGATTTTTCTCCCACCCTTTCATGAAGACAGCAATGCTCAGGAATGGGACTCACTGTCCGTTATTGGAAACTTACAACATGAATAAAACATCTCCTAGGTTGAAAAACCTGTCTTCTTCTATAGAGTTTTATTTACAATTCTATACCATTTTAATGCTGGCTCTTTCTACTTCTTTAGCGAGGATTTGCACATTCTCCCCTTTTGCAATCATGGCCCAGAGATCCTTTCCTTCACTATGCCCCTCCTGTACAAAACTATGTGATCATTAAGTGCTAGAAGACTACAGCCAAGAAAAGGAAATTAATCAATATTTCATTCCTCCCGAGTAGTTCATTTGATAGGGCATCTCTGGCAACAGCCAAACTGCTCTACTTACTGGCTGTTAGCTGTCATCCGTGATTTGGAGTCTCTTTTATTTAAAGGTTATTGAAAAATGAATTTGTTTTCTCTTTAGGCTCCCTGGGCTGACTCAAAACTTAATTATGGGGGAGGGGAGGGAGATAAGAAGAACTAAAGCAAGGAGAACCATAATTCACCAGAGGCTGAATAAGGGAAGGCAGTGTGACAAAAGTCCGCTTTCTTGCAAACTAGAGTGTGTTGGAGGAATAAGAAGGGTGAGACCCAAGCAGCGTTTGCCCGAAATGATAAATCACATTTTTATTAAGAGATAATGCAGAGAATGAAGAGAACTTCCTGGATTCACTTTGGTGAAGTTCACAGAATTGGAGAGATTTTTCTCTGCCCTTTTTTTTTTTTTTTTGTCTACAGCAGAGGGTGGGGATTTCATGAGATAGGATTGAGCTGGAAGGGACCTTGGAGGTCTTCTAGTCCAACCCCCTGCTCAAGCAGGAGATCCCCATACCATTTGTCTTTTCTTAAAAACCTCCAGTGATGAAGCACCTGCACAAACTCTGAAGGTAAGCTGTTCCACTGGTTAGCTGTCCTCACTGTTGGGAAGTTGCTTCTTAGTTCCAGGTTGCTTCTCTCCTTGATTAGTTTCCATCCATTGTTTCTTGCTCTGCTTACATGTGCTCTGAAGAATAGGTTGACCCCCCCCCCCTTCTTTGTGGTAGCCCCTCAAAGAAATGGAAAGGGAGCCTTCTTTACACAGCATAATGAACCCAAGAAAATCATTTCTCACAAATGGGAATAGCTGCTAATTTAAAAATAAAGGTTCCCTTACACATAATACATGCTCGTCGTTCCTGGCTCTAGGGGGCAGTGGTCATCTCTGTTACAAAGCCAAAGAGCCAGCACTGTCCGAAGACATCTCTGTGGTCATGTGACTGGCATGACTAAATGCCTTAACGCTATTCCCTTCCCACCAAAGGGGTCCCTATTTTCCTACTTGCATTTTTGACATGCTTTCGAACCTCTAGGTTGGCAGAAGCTGGGACAAGGAACAGGGGCTCACTCCGTTGTGTGGCGCTAGGGATTCAAACCACTGAACTGCTGAGCTTTTCTGATCGACAAGCTCAGCGTCTTAGCCACTGAGCTACCACATCCCCTTTTAATTTAGGCAGCTTTTAAAGGAGTTGGAGACAGCTTTGGAGAGCAGTTATGTCATGAAAGGAAAAGGCTGGAAGTCCTTTGAGACTTTTTAGACCAATCTCCTACCCAAGGTAAGAGACCTTATTGCATCCCAGTCAAATGGCTGTCCAATATTTTCTTGAAGACCTCCAACAATGGAACACTCACAATTCCATGGGGCAGGCAGTTCCCCTGATTTTTTTGGGAAATTACTACTTAGTTCCAGGTTGGATCTTCTTCTGACAAGCTTCCAACCATTGCTTCTTGTCCTGTCCTCAAGGGCTATGGAGAATCAATCTATACTTCTTCCCCATGGAAGCCCTTCAAGTATTGGAAGATGCTATTGTGACTCCCTGAAGCCTTCTATTCATTAGGCTAACTAAACATCCCTTGTTCCTTTAGCCGTTCATCATACAATTCATCCACCAGACTGCTGGTCATCTTTGTTGCTCTTCTCTGCACTCTTTCTAGAGTCTCAGCATCTTATTTTCTGTTGTGGTAAGCAGAACTGGACACAGTATTCCCAGTGTGGCCTTAGTAGTCCAGTATAGTCCTATCACTTCTCATGAGCTTAGGTCCCCTGTAAATCATCTTGAAGATATTGTGTTACCTTTGGGCTGTGGCCAGTAGCTATCAGATAACAGTTGCAAGAGAGAACTTTCCATCTGTGAAAAAAAACAACTGTTCATTCCTGGCCTGATTTAAACACTGTTGAATGTGTGAACTGACTGCTTTTGCCATTTTGGTCTGGCTTGGATTTTTCTGCTTCTACTGTTTGCTTGGGGATTAGGGAGGGGTTCTGTCTTTGGAGATGGGATGGACTTCTTCCCAGCTGGTTTTCACCAGTTTCCAAGGCTGCTGTGCCCTGAGTGTGAACTGTTATCTGCCTGGTACCTCAGTGTTCTCAAAACATCTTCTCAGCATCACATTGGCTGTCGGTGGACTGGTCAGGGCAGTTGGGTTTGGGGAAACGAATATTTTTTGTGCTTTGCACAGAACCTCCAGATTCTACCTGACTTTACTACATCCAGTTTCTCTTGGTAAAAGTTCTTTTAATTCAACTCAATGGATTCAAGAGTCTTGTTTTCCTGATGGGTGCAGGTCTAACCCTTGGGGCTTTTGGGCTCAGAGCCATACTTGTTGTGGTCTTTGATCATCATAAGAATCAACTGAGCATGACTCCTTATAGATGCCATGCTTCCTAAAAATTACACCCAATAAGTTCTTAGAGAAAAAAAATTACTTTGAGATTGTGAATCAGGAGTCATGCCATGATAAAGTTCTTCTTCATATAATTTAATGGAAAGTGGGGGGGGGGGGAGAAGGAGACAGGAAAGCATTGGGAGAGAAGATAAATTGGAAAAGAAGAATGGATGCAATATTTATTTTCAGCCTGAAGCTTAAATCCTTGCCAATATATAAATTCTCATGTAACCAGTGTAGTGTTATCAATAAATGGATTAACTATTTATATTGATGTAAATCATTTATATGTGTGCTGCTTTATATTTTAACAACCCACAGAAGGTCTGTGCTGTGCCCTTGAACCAGAGGTGGTATTCAGCTGGTTCTGACCAGTTCTGGAGAACCGGTAGAGGAGATTTTGAGTAGTTCAGAGAACTGGCAAATGCCCCTCCCCTTAATTGGCCCCACCAACCCCATCTCTTCTCTGCCTCTCATTGAGTCTCAGGGTCTCCTTTGGTTGCCCTGCACAGGAGAACGGAGCTGGAAAGCAGGTAAGTGGGGATAGGAAGGAAAGGGGGAGTTTGCATTCCTTCCCCTGCCATGCTACCAAGCCACGCCCTCAGAACTGGTAGTAAGTTTGAATCCCACCACTGCCTTGAACTACATAGAGGAGGAGGGGGAGGAGGAAGAGGGATGATGATGATTTATGATGATGATGATTGTAGTGATTCATGCAAAGCACACCTCTGAAACAGCTTTGCAATATGAGGTAGTTCCTGGCTTTTAAATAATCATGTGGTACAACCACTTCACTCTCCATATATGATACAAAAAGAGCTCCGCAAACAGAAGTGAAATAGAGTGGAGTAGAGCTGAAGAAACTTCTTGGATGAGAAGCAAAATGTCTTTAAAGAAAATCCAGAAAATCCAGTGGCCTCTTGAAAGAAAAGCACCTTTGGGACAACTGTGAGCCTGAGAAGCTCCATGGACATGAAGTAGAATGGGTTTCCTCTTCATCCAAAGAATCTCACACTGGTGACTCATCCTTCCTTGGACAGTCCTGCCAGTGGTGCACCAATGACTTGACTCAGAAGCCAGTTTTATTGATCATTGATTTATCAATGAAGACTGTTGCCTTTTAGTTATCTTAGTCAACATGATTTCACAGTGTTGCAGAAGCAATGGGACTATTATGCGACCATAAGTTGGCCGATTGCATTGTCATCACCATCACCATCACCAACATAATTCCCATGAATTAAGGCAAATATATGTATCTCGGGATAATGTTGCTCTGACCTAGGCTTCCCAAGAAAATGAAGCAGACTTGTCATCCCAATAAAATCCCTTTTATTTAGGTTAAAGTGAATTCCTCTCCAGCAAATTCATCAGATTCAGTCTTTTGAGAGATATCACAACTACCAGACCTTTATCAGGCTTGGAGAGTTGCCAGACTGATATCTTCCAAACGCCACGCTGTAGCACAATTACTTGCCAAGAAATCAGGAACAGATCTTCACCCTAATGAATTGAACTAATTGTCTCCTGCAAACACCATTCCCCTTTTGCTCCTCTTTTATTCCCTATGGGAGGGGCCATTCACCGTCCACCTGAGCCTTTACTCCCAAGTCAACCCTTGTTCCTTAACAGTTCACTTCTCCTGGCAGCTCTGTGCATGTGCATATTAGGAACAGACTCCAGCTGTTCTTCCTCACTGATCTCTGACTCCGAAGGCAGCTGACAATTGTCAGATGGCCCTGGCCCCATCTCTGCCTCCGATGCAGAGCCTTCGTCAGAGCCTTCCCCAGGCTTCAGGACTGGCCCATGTTCCTCCCTCAATCTCCTCACTGTCTGAATCTGCTGCCAGCTCTGCTGGCCGACCACAACAAATGTAAACTAAACCTCTGGTCCCGTTGACCCATCCAGACTGGATCCTGCAACACAGTTCCCATTATAATAGTGTTGATAATGTTATCAACAATCTAGGGATGCATTGCATGGAACCAGATTTGGCTACCAATTTCTGATCAAATGTCTAACTGGCAAGGAACTTCATCTTGTGTTGTAAGGTTCTTCCACTTTCCCTCTGTAGCCTTTCCTTCAAACTCAAACTCAGAATTAGCTAGGAATATGAGGGACCGAGATCCTAAAAGACGCATCTGCTAGGAATGGGGATGGGATTTTTCAAGAAGACATTCTTAAATTTGGAATGACTTCATGATAGGAGGTATGAGAAAGGAGCTTGTGAAGTCAACATTTTGTCCTGCAGCCAGGTTGCACAATTGCTAGATGTCTTCTCTTTCTCCCATCTGTTCTTCCAGTACTAAGAGCCGTGGTGGTGCAATGGTTACAATGCAGTACTGCAGGCTACTTCTGCTGAGTGCTGGCTGTCGGCAATTCATCAGTTCAATTCTCAATTGAGAATTGGGTCAAGTTGACTCATCCTTCTATCCTTCCGAGGGTGGTAAAATGAAAGCCCAGATTGTTGGGGACAGTATACAGATTTTGTTAAACAGCTTAGAGAGGGCTGTGAAGCACTGTGAAGCAGTATATAAGTCTAAGTGCTATTCTATTAATATTAACTAAATTTCCATGATCTTGTGTGGCACACCGGTAGCAGTTGCAAAAATAAATGCACTTTCCCATACACATTGAATGGTTCTTTGGTGAACTGGCCCTTTATCTTCTAAATTCCCTGTTTCTCTACTGTATCTCTTTAGCCCAGTATTGTTCTTCTTCTTGATCATATAGTAGGTATGTGTGTATGTGTGTAATATATTTATTTATAAAATGGTTGGGCTATTCTGATTTATATGAGATGTATGTCAACTAAGAGAACCTGGAAGAAGGCAGGGGTGAACCATTTCTGCCTTGTTGCAAAGGGAGTTAAATGGATGTGTCACCAGGAATCAATCCTGACAAATGACTTTTCATTCCACTTGCAAAACGATGGGATAGATTTTGATTGGGGTGTATTTCTTTCTCCATCAAAGCCAAAATAAAATCTGTAAAAAAAAGACTTTAAGGCTTCAATTTGCATGCTAAAACTACTGGCAAACGGAAAGGTTATGTCCTGTCAATGTTTTCAGACACGCTGAAAAAGAGGCTTCTCATCACTCTTTGTCAAAAAAAAAAATGTGTTTCTTGTTTAATGGCTCCCTGTTATTCTCAGGCACTTTTACACCTTACTCATTCTTGGCCCAGTCTAACATTCCTGATTGGCTGACAATCCACAAAGGTCCAAGAAGCAATTATCTACATGTGTGGGTTTGTGCATACTAGAATAGAATAGCATAATAGAATAATAGAATAGAATAATAGCATAGCATAACATAATAGAATAAAATAATAGCATAGCATAGCATAGCATAGCATAGAGCTGGAAGGGGGTCCTTGGAGGTCTTCTAATCCAGCCCCCTGCTCCCAGAGGATCAATGGGGAAGGAAAGAGGAGTGCCAAGTCCTTCACAGAAAGGAAAATGTTGCTGAATAAAGATTGCCCATTCAGATGCCAAAGTGGCCTCCAACCCATCTTCTAAACACAACAATTTCATCTAGGATAGCAAATCTACCTTATTCAGCCTGATACACTTAAAGAGGTGGAATTGAGAGAGGGAGCAAGGTCTGATATCGTGATCTATTTTTATTTATTTGTATCCTGCCTTTATTATTTTTGCAATTAACTCAGGATGGAGAACATATCCAACACAATCTTACAGAATGGTTTACTGAATAACAGAGTTGGAAGGGACTTTGGAGGTCATCTAGTTCAACTTCCCACCCAAACAGGAGACCCTATACCATTCTGGTCAAATGGCTGTTGAGTCTTTTCTTGAAAGCCTCCGGTGATGGAGCATTCACAACTTTGGGAGGCAAGCCCTTCCACTGGTTGATTGTTCTCACCGTCAGAAAAATTCTCCTTATTTCTAGGTTGCTTCTCCCCTTGACAGAGAGCTGAAAGATCTGATAGGGAAATGTGTCTTACTGGGAGGACAGATACCAGCCAGGATGGAGGCTACCAAGACTGGCATTTTGCCAGGTCTGGGCTGAGATGCAACCAAAAACTTCTATTGTTCTGCCAAGAGTCATTTAATGGGCTCCCCTGGAAGGCTGAGGGTCAGAAGAGGACAATGTCCTGACAGCAAACCTTCTTCTTCCTATTTTCCCCACAAGAAGCAATCCTGTGAAGTGAGTTGGGCTGAGAAAGTGGGAATGGCCCAAAGTCAATCCAGCTGGCTTTCATGCCTGAAGCAGAACCAGAACTTACAATCTCTTGATGGTTGGACCAGCAGGCATTCAGGCCAGTGGTGGGATTCAATTTTTTTTACTACTGGTTCTGTGGGCGTGGCTTGATGGGCATGGCATGGGAAGGATACTGTAAAATCTCCAGTCAGAGGTGGGATTTGCCGGTTCTCCGAACTACTCAAAATTTTCACTCCCAGTTCACTAGAACTGGTCAGAACCAGCTGAATACCAACTCTGGTTCAGGTCTAAGATGGGACTAGACTGACTCCTGCTTTCTAGTCTAGTACCCTAATCACTAAGCCAAACTGGTCTAGTGGTTAAGACATCAGACTAGAAGGCAGGAGTCTATGAGTTCTAGTCTCACCTTAGGCCAAACTGGTCTATTGATCTAGCCATAAAACCTAAAGGAACTTACAATGGTTTTTTTTTAATGATTATTCCAAAGGGATAAAAATTTGCTGTATAAAATGGCAGAGGATTTTTTTTTAAGCTTTGCCGTTTTTTTTTAAAGTAGCCAGGTGTTTTTGAATGATTGCACACTCGCTAAGCCTCTAGCTCCAAGCACTCTGAAGCAACGTTGTGAAACACAATCACAAGCACTGAAATAGTCCATTGTCTAATACAACCCCACAAGCACAGAGCTGCCCTACACCCATAACACACCCTTTTATCTTAAAGGGAAAACAAGAAAAAAGCACAGTGTTTTTGAGAGAGTTAAATGATCAAGGAAGAGGGGGGAGAGAAAGAAGGAAGGAAGGAAGGAAGGAAGGAAGGAAGGAAGGAAGGAAGGAAGGAAGGAAGG
>BLBF01000016.1:9733257-9747145 GCA_015471245.1 Laticauda colubrina | reverse complement strand
AGGAAGGAAGGAAGGAAGGAAGGAAGGAAGGAAGGAAGGAAGGAAGGGGAACTGAGATGAAACCACCAAAAGAAGGTTAAGTAAAAATGGGAAAGGGGATCATGAAAAAATAAATAAATTGGATGTTTTCAAATGGGAGCACAACAGCCCTGAAACTCTTACAATGAGATGTCTGGTGATATTGAGCTGTGATTGCAGCAAATAGATATCAATTTATCTTTCCTTCCTCCCTGATCCAAAAAGCAGTGATACAGATAAGGGAATGACTCTGATTTGAGAAAAGGATTATATCTAATGCTTTTACTTCTGAGCCTGAGGGAAGGGTCAAACACATCATCAGTCTCGAGTCCATTTGTGCCCCAAAAAAGAGTTAAGTCCAGCACGCCTTGAATTCTGTTGACTCTTATCTGCTGCCTATTTGCTTCTTGCAGATTCTTGTAGAGAGCTCTAGCAGACAATGAACCTATATATTCATTTGAACAGCCCAGACTCCTGGTTTCCTGTATTTGACATTATCAGTTCCTGCTAGAACTACCAAGGGAGACGTGCTTCCTTCTTGAAAAGAAGATATGGATCTTCCAAATAATTAAGGAGTATAGGAAAACATGGAGGTCAGATGGCACCCATAGCTTCTGCTTCTTGTCATTGGATCTCTTGTCCCAGCAGCTCCAGATAAACAGGGCAACCATTTCAATCTGCCTAATAATCAGACCTTGTTTTTATTCTGGGATTATGAAACAAAAACTTCACTCTCGGTCTTATCGACCCAAAGCAGAAGACTCAAGAGCCAACACTACAACCACAATGAAAATGAAGGCGTAAGTAACATGCTGTGCCAAATGTGAACTTGCTCCCTGAACCACAATTCCCAAATCACCAGTGGCTATTAATCAAATGTTATAACAAGCTGTTTCCGACAGCACTCTGTAGCCATGATTAATTAGCCAGAAGCTTGGAAAAAAGGAGCAAATTCTCTTATTCAACCAGCAATATGACAGCTCAAGGCTAGGAAATGCACAAATTTCAAATGTAGGGTTATGGCAGGGTTGTTACTCAATTGCTCAGGTCTGGGACCAAATGAGGAGGCCTGTCAAGAAAATTAAGCATTTTGTGTGACAAAAGGGATGGTGGGAAGACCACAGGACACTGGTTAAATAGCAACATGAGTTTTTATCCTTAGATGCTCTACAGCAGGGGTCTCCAACATTGGCAACTAAGACTTGTTGGCTTCAACTCTCAGAGTTCCTCAGCCAGCAAACTCTGGGAGTTGAAGTCCACAAGTTTTAAAGTTGCCAACATTGGAGACCCCTGCTCTACAGCAATTCCTCTTGCTGAAAGCATTTGGAACAAGTCAATGGGATGAAAGTCTATTGCACTGAGAAAAAATTTGGATGATCCAAAGGAAAGATTGTTTAAAGGAAAGAAGCAGAGGTGATTTTTTTTTCCAGGAATGGATGAAGTTTGACAATCACAGGAACTGGGTATGTTAAGTCTAATGAAGAGAAGGAATAGGGGTGACATGGTAGCTGTCTTCCAATCTTTGAGGGGCTGCCACAAAGAAGAGGGGGTCAACCTATTCTCCAAAGCTACCTGAAGGCAGGACAAGAAGCAATGGATGGAAACTAATCAAGGAGAGAAGCAACCTAGAATTAAAAAGGAATTTACTTACACTGAGAGCAATTAATCAGTAGAATAGCTTACTTCCAGACGTTGTGGATGCTCCAACACTGAAGGTTTTAAAGAAGAGATTAGACAGCCATTTGTCCGGAATGGCATAGGGTCTCCTGCTTGAATGGAAGGAGGGTTGGACTAGAAGACCTCCAAGATCTCTTCCAACTCTGTTGTTCTATATTCTGTGTTCTTATGACATGAAGATCCCAAAATAGGGAGACCAAGTTGGATTTGATATTTTGACAGAATGGGCTATTGCGATTCATTTAAAACTTCCTGCTTTGCAACTGGGAGAATTCTGAAGAGATAATATTAAAGTTTAACAAATTAACAAAAATCCTAAAGTTGTTTTTTTTTTCCTTTTAAGCTTGCTACTTTGCCATGCAATCCTCTTGAGCCAATGGAAATGTGTGTTGGCTATAGATCTGAGGAGAGGCAGCAGAAGAAGCAAACAAGCCCAATTCACTACTTTTCCCAAATTTCTCAATGCTGATGTTAAAGTTTCTTCATTTGTTGATTAAGGGGAAAGAGAAGAGACAGATGATAGTAGAAAAGGCATAAACAGGAGTTGAGACTGAATACTGACATGGCCTGGAGTTTTGGTAGAGAATTCTTCTCCAAGGATCAGTGGCTTTTGAAGATGAGCTGTCTGTTTGACCATTGCTTCCTCTCTTTCTTCCTATTCTTAAACAAAGCATTTATTGAGCACATGATATACAATATTGCAACCAATGCCCGCAAGCCGTTCTTAAAAACGTCTTTAAAAACATCTCAGAATGTATTATCACTTAGGATAACAGTTGCTGGAATTGGGTATGTCTAGTCTAGTGAAGAGAAAGACTAGGGGAGACATGATAGCAGTCTTCCAATATCTCAGGGGCTGCCCCAAAGAAGAGGGAGTCAAGCTATTCTCCAAAGCACCAGAAGGCAAGACAAGAAGCAACTGGTGGAAACTAATCAAGGAGAGAAGCAACCAAGAATTAAGGAGAAACTTCCTAACTGTGAGAGCCAGTAATCAGTGAAATTGAGGTTGTGGGTCCTCCAGAGGTTGCAATTTGTCTTCAGAGGTTGTGGGTCCTCCATCCCGAGAGGTTTTCAAGGAGAGACTGGACAGCTGTTTGTTCAGAATGGTATATTGTCCCTTGCTTGAACAGTGGGTTGGACTGGAAGACCTCCAAGGAGGAAGAGGGAGAGAGAGAGAGAGGGAGGGAGGGAGGAAGGAAGGAAGGAAGGAAAGGAAGGAAGGAAGGAAGGAAAGAAAGGAAGGAGAGAAAGAGAGGGAGGGAGGGAGGCATGCAGGCATGCATGCAGTGGCTTTAAAACAAAGAGTGATTTTTTTTCTTCTTCTGCAAATGGTAAAAATGGCCTTCTTCCAATCCCAGTAGGTGGAGGGGCGGGGGAGGCTTTACCTCTCTTGCAGGATTTGCAAAAGGTGTCTAATAAGCTTGTTGCTAGGTGATTCATGGCTTTAGGTGACAGGCACAAAATACTTCTGATGAGCTACAGTCTGCCAAACAAGCCGGCTTCTTGCTGAGTGGGCTTCCCGTTGCCTTGGTTGCCTTTTGAATGAAGAGAGAAAACAGCAATGCTGGACTTGGCTCCCCCAGAAAACAAAACAAAAAGAAAATACTTGAAAGTGGTTTTTAAGGTCACACTCCAAATCTACGGAGAAAGTCAGGAAAACATATTGGGTTGCTTGCTTGCTCCACAGCCTTGCCCAGTGGCGTACAAGGGGAATCTCTCTTTCTCCTACAAATTGGACATAGACTGGACAGTTTACAACGCTTTGGCAGTCCCAAGCAGCTCAACCTGGACTGCCAGTGCTATTACCAAAACCAAAACAGACTACTGTTTCTATAGATGATCAGGTTGGGAATATTTAATTTTAAAATTCCACCCTCCCTCAATGGGGAAAAGAGGGAGGGGGAGGGGGAGGGAGAGGGGGAGGAAGAGGCAGGGAGAACTGGGGGGAACTGGCCAGTGGTGGGTTTCGAAATGTTTCCCTACCGGTTCTATGAGCCGTTCTATGTCCGTGCGCTCTGTTCTGCCGTACAAATCAACTGAGCTAAAAATAACCAAGGGAATATAGGAGAGGAAAGTCCGGGGGCAAGTGGGCAGGGCCAGTGGTGGAATTTTACTATCGGTTCTGTGAGTGTGGCTTGGTGGGTGTAGCAGGGGAAGATTACTGCAAAATCCCCCTTCCCTCCCCACCCCACTAACCTGCTTTCCAGCTCTGTTCTCCTGTGCAGGGCAACAAAAGAAGACCCAGCTGATCAGCTGGGACTCAATGGGAGGCAGAGAAGAGATGGGGTTGGCGGGGCCAGTGAGAGGTGGGATTGGCTGGTTCTCCAAATGACTCAAAATTTCCACTACTGGTTCTCCAGAAGTGGTCAGAATTCAGTGATTTTTAACAAGACTGAAGTTAATTGGAGGCTTTTGATTCTAACGGCATCAATTTACCTGTTTATTTTCACAGCCTGTGCTTTTCGGTCATCGTAAATGGTCTTTAAGCAGAAACATGAGGCATAAATTCAATAGGGAAGGATAAATAACTCTGCAGCTGGTCATTCTGCAGAGATGTGGCTTAGGGAAAAGCCTTGATGGTGTGGAGAGCATGTCAGCTTGGTATCTGCAGTTTGAGCTCATGTGGCATTCACACTTGCTGTGCAGAAGTAACAACATCAGCCATTCAACTGGAGCTAAAACATATGAAGAATGGTTGCAGGAATTGGGTACCGCCACTTCGGTGTCCTTCACTTCTTTGCAGGAATTGTTGAGCTGTGGTTGCTGGTGACAATTATGATTTTGTGGTTGCAGTGTGACATCCACCCCCTGAAGACCTTATTACTCTTTGAGTACGATTGTGCTTGGTGTTGCTCCATGAGTTCACTCTTAGTTTTTCCCCAACTTTCTTCCTGATTGAGGCATCTAGATATTGGATAATGAAAGAGGATTGATGTGACCAGCCCAAAGCTGTGGAGCTGATTTGGGAGAATGTATGCAGGGATTGTTGGGTGATTCTTTTAACTGGGTTAACCAAAGCTTCAATGTGACTGCATCCAAGGTGGTTTTTTTTTTTTTAATTTACGAGTTAAAATATTTCAGAGTACAATTTTGAAGACCAGATCATAGCAGTGTAGAGTTTCTGGGCAGCTTATTTGACTTGAGTTATATCTTGTATATCTCTGGAAATATTTGAATATTGATTTTGGAAGCTAACACAGCATGGAATTAGAGTAAGAGAAAGGGAAACATTACAACAGGACCAAGCAAAGCAATGTAGAGCTTAAAAATCACCTCTTCATTTCCTATAAATAAATCTGCATTTCATAATTGATTTCTAGGTAAAAGGTAAAGGTTTCCCTTGCACATACTAGTGCAAGTTGTTTCCGACTCTAGGGGTCAATGCTCATCTCTGTTACAAAGCCAAAGAACCAGCGCTGTCCGAAGACGTCTCCCTGCTCATGTGGTCAGCTTGGCTAAATGCCTTTGAAGGTGCATGGAACGCTGTACCTTCCCACCAAAGGGGTCCCTAATTTTCTACTTGCATTTTTTAAAAATGCTTTTGAACTGCTAGGTTGGCAGAAGCTGGGACAAGTAACGGAAGCTCACTCCATTATGTGGCACTGGGGATTCGAACCATTGAACTGCCAACCTTTCTGATTGACAAGCTCAGTGTCTTATTCATCACATCCCAATATATAGATAACTATTATTAAACTCCATGCAGGGCCTCTTTATAATGGGTAATGTCGAGATGCAATTAATTTAACCATTTAATCCAATGCAAAATGTTGGTATTTTAAAATGTACCATATCAAAACTTTTGCTGTTTGAATTTTTTCTTGGAAAAGGACATATCCAGGATAAGAAATGGTTACAGTAGAAGGATAATATCAGAAAGAAAGAGCAGAAGTTTGCAAAATGAGCATTGTGATTGTGCCAGACACAAGGAAGAATGAATTGGTTACTCAAAAGTAGATGCCAACATCTATAAACATATTGTGCAAAGCAGAAAAAAATCATTTAAGTGGTATTCAGTATCAACCCTTTCTTTCTTTTGGGAAGGAAAATAATTATTCAAACTGGATTGATTTCTTCATAATTTTCGCAGGAAACCGGGGTGATGGAATATATTAGCAATCAAAGTTGAAGCTAATCATAGTTCTTCAGATTTAAAGGGTATTTGCATTCAATCAGATTTGCACCTGGAAGCCTTCCCTAGCATAAACTTTTGAGGGGTTCCTCAGGCCTTATCATGGAACAAATAGCATTATGGATAATAAATAGCAACTGATAGATATGAAATAGAGCTTTATCAGTGAACCCATATATTGAATTTGGCAATTAAACAATAACTGGTGCATTAATTGAAAGGTTGGGTTTAGGGTGTGATTTCTTTTTCTCTCTATTAATTTTGATGTAACATGGAAAACAACGTTCACTTCATATACTACCTACTTAGTCTAGTAGTTGTACAAAAAAGGGTTTACCCCTCCATGTATTCTATCCCAAACCTTCCTTCATTAGGCAGATTTCCCAGTATCTTTTAAAACATGGTTACCATTAAATAACTGGCTAGCTATAATGTAATCTGATTTAAAGCAAGATGTGAAATTAAGGCCAGATCAAATAATTTCATTCCATGGGACAGATGACATAGTATTCTACCACCCTGACTCTTTTTGCCTACGCATATTTTGAGGTCTTTTGTCCTGAACATAGCAGAGACATAACCTTGGAAACAAAAGTCCATATAAGGAAAACTATGGTTTTCCCAATAGTAATGTATGGCTGTGAGATTTGGACCATAAGGAAGGCTGAACACCAAAGAATGGATGCTTTCAAATTGTGGTGATGGAGAAAACTCTTGAGAGTCCCTTGGATTTCAAGGAGATCCAATCAGTCGATCCTCAAGGGAATCAACCCTTACTGTTCTTTGAAAGTACAGATCCTGAAGCTGAAATTCAAACACTTTGGCCACCTAAGGAGAAGAGAGGACTCTTTGGAGAAGACCTGGATGTTGGGAAAGATAGAAGGTGAAAGGAGAAGGGGATGACAGACGACGAACATAGAATAATAGAGTTGGCAAGGACCTTGTAGGTCTTCTAGTCCAAGCCTCTGCTTAAGCAGGAGACCCTCTACTATTTTAGACAAAAGGCCATACAGTCTCTTCTTGAAAGCCTTCAGTGATGGAGCCCCCACAACCTCTGAAGGCAAGCCATTCCACTGGTTGATTGTCCTCACTGTTAGGAAATTTCTCCTTAGTTCTAGATGGCTAAATAGTGTCATCAATGCAATGAATAGGAATTTGGGTAAACCCTGGGAGTTAGCAGAGGAGAGCTTGGCATGCTGTAGTCATGGGGTCATGATAAGTCGGATACAAATTAGTACTGAACAACAACAAACCCCGAGCAAGTGCAAAAAGAAATCCTAAAACCAGAGAGACAAAGCCAAAATAATGTCTGTGTATTACTTAGTTCATGATGCAGTTGAAATGTGAAGAGAATAGAGCCAGGTTTATTTAAAAGAACCAGATGTTTCCTCCGTTAAAAATAAAAACAAATTAGAATATCCACAGGAGTTAGTTTATAAGTTATTAAAAAGATGCCACCAAGGAACTGCATTAAATAACTCAATTTTGTACTGAAGAAAACCGAAATATGAATAACGTAAGCACTTCTTTGAACTTCAGGGTTAAGAATATCTAAGAAACATTTAAAAGAACTTTGCTTAAGCCCATGTCACACTGAACCAACGGATGCAAAGAGGATGTAAAACGGACAAAAAACCTTGCCATCCGTTCGAAAACGCGATATACTCACTGCCTCCATTTGGCTTCCTCTCTATCCGTCCAGCATCCGTTTATGGACGTTTCATCCACTCCAAAAGTTTTGGGCTGCCCAAAACTTTTGCGTGGAAAATGTATCCAGTTCATCCGTTCTGCATCCGCTACGCATCCGCTAGGCATCCGTTACGCATCTGTTACGCATCCGCTATATCCGCTAGGCATCCGCTGCGCATCTGCGCAACTCGCATCCGTCCGGATGCAGGGAGGAAGCGGAACGGATGCAGAACGGATGCAGAACGGAAACAAAACATTTAAAATGGAAAAAAACGTTTGCAGAGGGGACCTATCTCGGATATTAAGGATGTCTAGAGGATGCCTAGAGGATGCCTAGAGGATGCCTAGCAGAAAACCTATACTGCCTATAAAAAGGGGGAGCAACTCGCCTGCATCTCACTTTCAGAACAGCAGCCCAGCAGTGCAGACCTCTACAGCCTTCATCTGCCTCTTCCTCAGCATCCAGTCATGTCCACCGTGGATTGTAACAAAGTCCTTTCGGCAGCCACCATCGTTCTGCAACAGTGCGAAGCCACCTGCAGGCTCTGTGAACTCTACTGTGAGAAGAAAAGGAGCCACCCAAAAAGAGTCTGGATCTGAAGATGGTTCACCAGAAGAGCAGAGGACGGACTGTACAACAAGCTGATGGTGGAGCTCAGGAACGAAGACACTCGGGCATTCCAGAACTTCATGAGGATGCCTCCAGCCATGTTTGACGAAGTTGTGCAGCGGCTGACACCCAGGTTGACCAAGGCAAACACCAGCTTCCGGCCCAGCCTGGGCCCTGGGCTCAAGGTGGCACTCACTCTGCACCACCTGGCCTCAGGGACCTCCTACAGGAGCATGCAGCATGGCTGGAGGGTGCCATCCAACATCATCAGCATTGTGGTCAGAGAAGTGGTGCAGGCCATCATCGAAGAATACAAGGAGGAGCTCCTCCAGTACCCCTCTACTGAAGAAGGATGGAAGAAAGTTGCAGAGCAGTGGTATCAGAAGTGGAACTTCCCCCACACCATTGGAGCCATAGATGGCAAGCACGTGGCCTGCAAAGCGCCAGCCAAGTCGGGGTCCACTTATTTCAACTCCAAGGGCTTCTTCAGCATCATCCTCTTCGCCATGGTCGATGCTGACTACAAGTTCATGTACATCGATGCTTCAGGCAACAGCTCATCTTCAGATGCCCAGGTATACAACGCCAGTCACCTCAAGGAGGAGCTGGAAGGCCACCTCATCCCATTTCTAAAAGTTTCCAGCAAGACTTTATTTAAAAAAAAGAAATGAAGCAAGTGTGTGAATCAAAAATAGACTTTATTAACAACAAGCTATAAGACAAAAATGAGTCTCTGGCACTCCTCTTGGTCGTTCAGTCTCAGGGGTGAAAGGTCCAGGTGCTGTGGAGGTGGCTGGTCCTGGAATGCTTGTCATCAGCTCCTCCAGAAGCAGAAGCAGTAGAAGCGCCAGCTCCAGAAGAGCGAGCCCGTGCTGCAGAAGCCCCAGCAGAACCAGAGTGAGGGCCAGGGGGCGGGATGGTCGCCCTGTCCCTCTTGCCAGGGCTGGCAGCAGATGGCTGAGGCTTGCTGTGCTTCCACATGGTTGTGGGGTTGCTGGCTGGCAGGGAGGCTGGCAGGAACCAAGGCTGGCAGGAAGGCTAGCAGGGAGGCTGGCACCAAGGCTGGCAGGAAGGCTGGCAGGTAGGCAGGCATGCACCAAGGCTGGCACCAAGGTAGGCACCAAGGCTGGCAGGGAGGCAGGCACCAAGGCTGGCAGGATGGCAGGCAGGCAGGCAGGCACCAAGGCTCGCAGGCAGACATGAACCAAGGCTTGCAGGCAGGCTGGCAGCAAGGCTGGCAGGGAGGCTGGCAGCAAGGCTGGCAGGGAAGCTGGCAGCAAGGCTGGCAGGCAGACATGCAGGCAGGGCAGACAAGGCAGTCGATGTGTCTGGCAGCAGGTCTTTCCTCTGAATGGCGACCTGCTTCCGAGCTGCTTCCGTTATATCCGCCGGGCTGTTGCAATGCATCCTCCCCGCATGCGCAATTAATGCCAGGCATCCATTAGGCTTCCGCTGTGCATCCGCTAGGCTTCCGCTGTGTATCCGCTGTATCCGTTCCGCGTCCGCTTTGCTGAGGTCCCCCGGAAGCCTAGCAGACGTGCCATCCGCTCCCATCCACTTCCATCCACTGGGCTTCCGTTCCGCATCCGCTTTGCATCTGCCCTGCGTCCTCCCCGCGTCCGTGTTATCCGCTCCGGTTATGCAAATTTTTGCCCCTTTTGAGAGTGGATAACAATGGATGGAACACTCTGCTAGTCTGCTGTGTCCTTTTTGCATCCGTTGGGCAGTGTGACATGGGCTTTAGAAGGCATCCTTTAAAGGGAATGAAGTAACTTTTAGTCACATTCCCCAAGTGTTGCTACTATTGTTGTTTAATAAAACCAAATGCATGAAGATGCTTTTCAAAATTAGTATACAGGAGTAAACAACTCTTTAATGGAGATAAATATTATCTAACAATAAAAAGCAGGACTGCAAAAAGCAAACGTCTAATTTACATTTAGAGAGATTAAAAAAAAACAGAAACAAGAAAAATAGTTCTTGTCTTATCCAAAATGCCTGGAAACAAAGGAAAGAGCAGCAAATGTGTAAATTACACAGTCAATGGTCACCTTGGAATGGACTCGGAGCTGAACTGAAATCACAATTACAGCAAGAGGAGTAAACCTAGTTAAAAGAACAACGAGGAATTCCGAGACAGAGAAAAGCCTGGGTGTAAATGCTGTTTGCTCAGACATGGATTACTAGCTTTGTTCTCTGAAAATCAAAGTGAAATTTTTAAAATGAGATACAGATTAGGTAGTTACAGAATAGAGTTGGAAGGGACCTTGGAGGTCTTCTAGTCCAACCCCCTGCTCTCCTATGATGTTTCAGACAAGTCTTCTCTTAAAACCTCCACTGATTGAGCACCCAAAATTTCTGAAGGCAACTTCTGTTCCATTGGTTAATTGTCCTCACTCTTAGGAAGTTTCTCCTCAATTCCAGGTTGCTTCTCTCCCTGATTAGTTTCCATCCATGGTTTCTTATCCTGCCTTCACGTGCTTTGGAAAATAGGTTGCCTCCCTTTTCTTTGTGGCAGCCCCTCAAATACTGGAATATTGATATCATGTCCCACCTAGTTTTTCTTTTCTCAAGACTGGCCATACCCAAATCCTCCAACCATTCTTCATATATTTTACTCTCCAGGCCTTTATTCATCTTTGTTGCTCTTCTTTGAATTTTTTTCAAAGCCTGAACATCATTTTTGTAATGTGGTGACCAAAACTAGATGCAGTAATCCGGGTGTGTCCTTACTAAGGTTTTATAAAGTGGTACTAATACTTTACATGATCTTGATTCTATGCCTCTGCTTATGCAACCCAGGATAGCATTATCTTTTTTGGCTGCTGTCACATATGTATTTACATGTGTTTGGTGTATGTAGGGGTTGATTTTCATTAAGGTGTTTTAGGTTTTCTTTCTGTTCACCATTGTGATGTTCTCAATGCTTGTGAATTGGCTGTTTTGCTTGTAACAAAGGAGCAGTAGATAGTATATCACAATCTACTTCTTGGCGCAGCTATAGGCCTCTGACCCAGTGGAACAGCACACTGATCCTACTAACTCTCAGCTCATTCCTCCTTTGATGCAACAGAGATCTGAATTTTTCTATGCTACCCACCTTTGCTGGTGAGTGGGGTGATTTCACATCACCCTATCCAGCTCTGAAGAGGCAGAGGAATAACCAATATCTTTCAGTGCTACTGGGTGACCCCTGATGGGAATTAACAAGTTATTGAATATTGGTATTAATAACTGTAGTAACAATCCCAATCCCAACAATAACAGCAACTTCGGGACTCTTACTCAATTTCTTACCACCCACTTGTGCAAGCAACATCAGTAATTTCTCTCAAGTGTTTCTTGATTCTCTTCTTAGTTCCTCCATCTTTCTTACAAGCCTGAAGATATGTTCTCTATGAGTACTTCGCCTGTAACCATCATCTAATGGACTTTGGAAAGCCACAACCTGAAGGCCCTGTCACACTGCCCAACGGATGCAAAACGTTTGTAAAAAGAACACAGCGGACGAGAAAAATGTTCCATCCGTTGTTATCCGCTCTCAAAAGGGGCAAACATTTGCATAACCAGAGCGGATAACACAGAAAGGAACGGACGGGGGGGAGGACGCAGAGCGGATGGAAAACGGATGCAGAGAGGAGGCCTAGCGGATGGGAGCGGATGAGAGCGGATGCAGAGCGGATGCAGAGCGGATGCGTAGAGGATGCGTAGAGGATGCAGAGCGGATGCAGAGCGGATGCGTAGCGGATGACGCGGATGCATAGCTGCATCCGCTTTCATCCTTTCTCCGTCCGTGCTACTAATGCTGCGCGTCCGTTCCGCTTCTTCCCTGCGTCCGTTTACCGCTGGAGCGGATTTGAGTTGCGCGGATGCACAGTGGATGTCTAGCGGATGTAGCGGATGCGTAACAGATGCTGACGGATGTCCCCCGTATGCCTAGCGGATGCAGAACAGATGCGTTGGATACATTTTCTGCTCAGAAAGTTTTGAGCAGCTCAAAACTTTTTGAGCGGATGAAATGTCAATAGACGGATGCTGGACGGATAGAGAGGAAGCAAAACGGATGCAGTGAGTACAGAACGGAAGCATCGCATTAACCAACAGATGGCAAGTGTTTTTCTCCATTTTACATCCTCTTTCCATCCGTTGGTGCAGTGTGACAGGGGCGTTATCCAAACAGTGAACTGTGAGTTTGAATGAAAGCCAGCCGGAAAAGGATCAGGCAATTGACTCTTGGAGCTAACAATATCTTAATCCAGATTGGAAGAATTCTGGAGGTCACAGTTCCTACTTATATGGTATATAATCCAGAATATCAGAGTTGGAAGGCACCTTGGAGGTCTTCTAGTCCATCCCCCTGCTCAAGCAGGAGATCCTATATCAGTCTGGCAAATAGCTGTCCAATCTCTTCTTGAAAGCCTCCAGTGAGGCTTCTTACAATCAAAAATCTAATAATTATGGGATTAACTAGAGGAACCTCTTGATCAAATCAATGGAGACTTAATGAATTATTATTACAAGAAGATGCTAAACTGAAATGTCATCAAGAACTAAAGAGTGTCTCTTCCAAACCAATTTAGTTTCTGGACTAGTCTTGAAATAAATAATCTAGACCTGGGCTTCCCTTGTTTATTGTATGGAACCACAATAAAGCTTTCATGAGAAGATTATCTATCTCTCTGGCATCCAATCAAAAAGAAAGGCAGATAAAAACAGAAAGAAATATTATTGAATATTTGAATCAATTAGTATCAAGCACCAACTTACTCTAATCCTGAATTTAAAAACAAGGATTAAAAACAATGGGGAACCACTAGATTTATCAGAAGTTTAAAAAAAGGATAGATCTACAAAAAGCAGAACTTTATCAAACAGAAATAAAGGCGATAAATCAGATAAATTGCCTGCATACCAATTACATAAGGAATAGTATAAAAAAACCATTAAAGCTCTTTCTCAGATAGAACCAAACATGTTTTCACGATAAAAGAGTTGATACAGCAATTTGTTATTCCTGATTATATTCTGAACAGACAATTAATCTGAAAAGGACTGAAGAATATTTGAGCAATATATTACTTCTCAAAGTCATACATCAAGAGATGGGAAATGTGCCATGTAGGAGAAGATGGGGAAAATAGTTTTGTTTAGGCTAGCTCCTCTCCAGCCTAAACTAGACAATCTTAGAAATCTCCAATATTGGACAATAAACACTGCATATAATATATATAGTACAATTGTATATTTTATGCATATATCTATGGGTGCATGCAAGAATGTAAGCACCTACATGTCTATTTCACAAATAAATATGGTGTCCTAATTATAGTCCAGGTGGTTTGCAAACATGGAAATAATACCACAAAACCTTGAAAACATATAAAAGTAGATCAAAATTCTCTCCCACCTCTCTCTTTCTCTCCCTTTCTCTGCCTCTCTCTCTCTCTCTCTCTCTCCCCCTTCTCTCTATTTCTCTCTCCTTTTCTCTCACACTCTCTCTCTTCCTGTCTCTCTCTTTCCCTCTCTCTTTCTTTCTCTCTCTCTGTCTCTGCCTCTCTCTCCCCTCTCTCTTCCTCTCTCTCTCCCTCCCTCTCTTTCCCCCTTTCTCTCTCTCTCTCTTTGTCTCTCTCTGTGTATCTCTCTCTCTTTCTCTCTCTTTCCCTCTCTCTCTTTCTCTCTCTCCCTCTCTCTGCCTCTCCCTCTCTCTCTTTCCCTCTCTCTTTCTCTTTCCTTCTCTCCCTCTCTCTGTCTCTGCCTCTCTC
>BLBF01000016.1:9693093-9733247 GCA_015471245.1 Laticauda colubrina | reverse complement strand
CTCTCCTCTCTCTGCTTCTCTTTCTTTCTCACTCTCTTTTTCTCTCTTTCTCTCTCTCTCCCTCTCTCTGCCTCTGTCTCTCTCCCCCCCCTCCGTCTCTGTCTTTCTCTCTCTTTCAGATAGATGGGTGGATGACTAGATGCCCTGACTTCATCACAAACTAAGGGATTACAGGTTCAATAAAAAGGACCTTGAAAAAAGTGATTTACGATCATTTCTCACACTTACAACCGTTGCAGCATCCCCATGACCATGTGATGAAAATTTAGATGTTTAGTAATTGACTCATATTTATGACAGTTCCAGGGCCCTTGGGTCATGGGATTCCCTTTTGTGACCATCTGGCAAGCACAGTCAACTCGGAAGCCAGATTCACTTATCGAACCACCTTATTAATTTAACAACTGCAGTGATTCACTTAACAAATATGGCAAGAGGCATCGTAAAATGGGGCAAAGCTCACTTAACAAATGTCTCACTCAGCAATGGAAATGTTGGGCTCAATTTTGGTCACAAGTTGAGGACTTAATTTTTTAGAACTAACCCCCTTGCAGTCCAAATGTTAAATATGCCTGGATTTCAATTCCTAGAATTTCCAGAATGTTTGGCTGGGAAATTCTGAGAGTTCAGAGGTTCAGATGTCCTAACATTTGAAAATTGCCAAGGCTGAAAAACATTGCCCTAGACTGGGCAGGGGGATAATTAAGAGAGAAAGAGAGAGACAAAGAAAGAGAAAAAGAGAAAATGAAAAGAGAGAGAAAGAAAGAAAGAAAGAAAGAAAGAAAGAAAGAGAAAGAGAAAGGCATACAGAGAGAGACAGAGAAACACAGAGAGAGAGCAAGAGAGAGAGAGAAAAGAAAGAGAAAGAAAGAGAGAGAAAGAAAGAAAGAGAGAGAGAGAGAGAATCACAGGGATGGGAGGAACTTGGAGATCTTCTAGTACAACCAACTACTCAAGGGAGAATATCTTATTGCATCCCAGACAAATGGCCATCCAATCTTTTCTGGAAGACCTCCAATGACGGAGCAGCCATCAGGACAGGAGGCAGGCTGCTCCATTTATTGTTCTCGCTGTCAGGAATTTTCTCTCTCTGGGCCCTGGTTAGATCTCCCTCTGATGAATTTCTCCCATTGCTTCTTGCCCTATCCTTTGTTGCTTTGGAGAATCCCCTCTTCTCTGTGACAGGCCCTCAAGTGCTAGAAGACAGCCACCATGTCACCTTTTTGATAGGCTGGGCATACCCAGTAGCTCCCTTAACCATCCATCATCTGGTTTGGCCTCCAAAACATTGATCATCTTGGTTGCTCTTCTCTGCACTCTTTCCAGAGAGCTATATATAAATACAGGGGATGTGGTGGCTTGGGGCCAAGACGCTGAGCTTGTTGATCAGAAAGGTCAGCAGTTTGGTGGTTCAAATCCCTAGCGCCATGTAATGGAGTGAGCTTCCGTTACTTGTCCCAGCTTCTGCCAACCTAGCAGTTCAAAAGCATGTAAAAAATGCAAGTAGAAAAATGGGGACCCCTTAGGTGGGAAGGGAACAGTGTTCCATATGCCTTCGAATGCATTTAGTCATGCCGGCCACATGACCACGGAGATATCTTCAAACAGTGTTGGTTCTTCAGCTTTGTGACGGAGGTGAGCACTACCCCCTAGAGCCGGAAATGACTAGCACGTATGTGTGAGGGGAACTTTTACCTTTATATATAAATATATGCTCCCAGCAAGGGAAGGGACAGGAAACCCCTTCTTCTTCCTTCCTATGTTACCTGAACTAATATAATTGCCAGCAATATCAGATGGGGAAGAATAACGTGTCAAAAGGAAGGCAAGAGAGAGGGGTGGGAGAGAGAGAGAGAGAGAGAAAGAGAAAGAGAAAGAGAAAGAGAAAGAGAAAGAGAAAGAGAAAGAGAAAGAGAAAGAGAGGGAGGGAAGGAGAGAGAAAATACTTTTTAAGATGAACAAAAATAACCTCCTCCAGCAATCCTCTCTCCCAAGATAACATTAGTTTTCAATCTTTCCAGCAGTCAATCCACTGATGATTGTTGAAATGAGGTTGGGATTGTGAAGGGTAGACTGTCCTCTCCTGTAATTGCAAGAGGGAAGATTAAGTAAAAATTTAATCCAATATAAGTCAATTTCAAATAATGGACTTAATTAGAATTCAGAGGGATGTACTATCGATGGAGGTAAGAAGCTATTTATAACACCTCAACCCAATATTGCACTGGGAACTGCAGACTAAAATATTGACTGGGAATGAGACACTGTTAATGAGACGTGTGTGTGTGTGTGTGTGTGATGGTAGGTTGTATACAAGTTGTCACAACAAACAATTAGCTTGGAAGATTGTATAAGAACAATAGCTTATCCAAACCATGGCATGGTTTTTGTGGCAAAGATTTTGTGATCAGGATTTCTGATCAAAGTTTCCCAATCAGGATGTTGGATCAGGGTTGTGTGGGTTGAGTTTAATCGAACCCCAAATGTTCCTCTCCAGTCACAGGAACCCCCCAAAAGCTCTTTTATTCCTTTGAGTCAGATCATTAGACTATCTACTTCATTTTTCCATGCGCTGACTGGAAACCAACTCGGGGGAGATCCAGAGACCATTTTTGTGGAAAACGTATCTTCTGCCTTGCAGCTAAAACTTGACTTTGTGCGCAGTTATTGTGAAAAAGCAGATTTCAGGCCAGGGGTCATTCGGAAAAGGACTAAGAATATAACTGACAATACTGTAATGCATCTACAGCTCATCAGTGTTCTGACCCAGGCTTCCCAAGATCATGAAGCCAACTCCTCGTCCTGATAAAACCCCTTTTATTTAGGTTAAAGGGAATTCCTCTTCAGCAAAGTCCTGGCAAACAGTCTTTGAAGAGATTTCACAAATATAGACTTTTATCAGGCTTGGGGAGTTGCCAGGCTGATATCTTCCAAATGCCATGTGTAGCAGCAATTACTTGGCAAGAAGACAGGAACAGATCTTCACTCTAAAGAATTGAAGTAAGTCTAAGGGCTTTTGCTACTGCTATTGACTCAACCTTCTCTCCTTCTGAGATTAGTAAAATGAGGATAGAGGCAGAATAGGATGGCTCTGTAAACTGCTTAGAGAGGGGCTGTAAAGCAGTAAAGAAGCGGTATATAAGTCTAAAGGGTAGGTCCCACTGGCCGACAGACGCAAAACGTATGCATAAAGGACACAGCAGATGAGCAAAATCTCGGAGGTGGCACCATCTGTTGTCATCTGCTCCAAAAAGTGGTGAAAATTTGCATAAACAGAATGGAAAAGAACGGAAAAGAACGGAAAAGAACGGACATGGGTAGTATGTAGCAGGGATGTTAAACGGATGTTCATAGGAAGCCTAGTGGATGAAAGCGGATGGAAGCGGATGACACCTCCAAAGGGGTTACGGGGGATAATTGCGAAGCAGACGCATAGCGGATGAAGCGGATGCATCACATACGCCTAAAGGAAAGAAAGGGGATGCCGCGCGGATGTATATCGGATGCAAACCGTTCACTGTGCATCCTTTCTATTTCCGTGCAACTAACGCTATGTAGACGTTCCATGTATCCTTTCTTTCCTCCCTCTTTCCGTTTTAAGCTGCAGCAGATGTGAGTGGCGAGGATTCCAGAGGATGCAGAGAAGATACAGCAGACGTTTAACGGATGATAACGGACATAGAATATTTGTTGCTCATATGTCACGGATTTACATCGTACACGGTGGAAAGTTCATCCGTTCACAAAGTTTTGTGCAGCTCAAAACTTCTTGCGCGGATGAAATCGCAGTGGATGGAAGCTCGACGGATAGAGCGTATATGAAACACGTATGCAATGAGTACACAACGGATGCATAGCATTTTCCAACGGATGGCAAGCTTTTTTAAACGTTTTACATCCTCTTTGCATCCGTAAGTGCAGTGGGACAGGGCCTTAAGTGTTATTGCTATTAATATGAATTAAATGTCTATGATCTTATATGTCACACCGGTAGTAGCTGCCAAAAGAACTACAATTTATAATAGAATTCCAACAAAGCTCCTGCTGTTGCCTAAAGGCAGGAATTTCCAGCCAGAAATCCAAAGAATTCCAAAGAAATATGGTGAATATATATGAAGGTTAACAGCCCTTGCAGGGAATCTCACTGATGAGTGTGAGTTTCTGAATTAGAAGGGAATTATTCCAACTTTCAAATGAGTTTTGCAGTAGGTAAAATTAGGCAACGTCTCTACATTGTTCTGATTCAAAAGTGTGCTGAGAAAGTCACGGCTCCAGCAGTCAACTCGTTTTGGTAAGTGTGAGATTGACAAAGTACTTGGCGTAAATGAATGTTGATGTTAACAATCACATCAAAAAAAGGCAATCATTGGGCATTGTGCTTGCGCAGTGAACCAACTGCTTCTTTGTGCCGAGTTCTTTTGTAATGTGTTTGGGGAGGGATAATTACGTTCTCTAGACAGCACATTCCAACCATCGCCTCCTTCTTTCCTCCCCTTCCCCTTATTAAACCATGTTTTCAGATAAAAACAAGATAACCAAAGAGGCCCATCTCTTTCCACTGTTGGGCCTGGTTCATACCTGGTTAGGAGGACTATAAATGGTAAAAGTTTCCCTGCCCAGCCGTGTCCAACTCTTCCATGTGGTGTTCATCTCCATTTCTTGTCCTAAGTAGACAACCTTGTCTGAAGACACTTCCGTGGTCATGTGGCCAGCATGACTACAAACCAAAGGCGCATAGATCGCTGTTACCTTCCCATCAAAGTGGTACCTAATTACTTACTCACACTTGCATGCTTTCAAACTGTTAGGTGGGCAGGAGCTGGGTCAACGGGAGATCACCCTGTTGCATGGAGTTTGAGTCTTGAACCTAAGCTGACAGCTCAGCATCTTTAAGAATAGAGGTCCAGGAGGACTATACTAGGCCTACATTTCAGGAGGAGGGGGGAGAGCAACTCCAGAAGAAGGCAAAGACAAAGTCAACATTTCTTGCCAAAAAAACTACATGTCCATGAAATTACCATATGTGAGCTGTGACTTAAAAGAAAATTTGCCAGACTTTATTTTCCTTTCCTTTGCCCTATCTCCCTCCTCTCCTTGTTTCCTCTTCTCCCTTCCCTTCTCCTTCCCCTTCTCCTTCCCTCCTCCTCTCATCTCTCATCTCTCTTCTTGCTTTCCCCTTCTTTCTTCCCTTCCCTTTTCTTCCACTTCCTTTCTTCTCTTCTCCACTCCGCTTCCTTCCTTGATTTCCTCTTCTCCCTTCCCTTCCCTTCCCTTCCTCTTCCCTTCCTCTTCCCTCCTCTCCTCCTTTCTTTCCTCTTCTTCCCTCCCTTCCCTTCTCTTGCCCTCCCCTCCCCTCCTGTCCTTGCTTTCTTCTTCTCCCTTCCTTTCCCTTCATGTTTTTTTTGGTTGGGTTTTTGTATGTGTGTTAACAGAAGGGTTGTAAACCATTTTGCAAGTGATTCAGTCTCTAACAATGGGTAAATCAATGACTTTGGTACATCAGTAAACCTATTTGATAGATGTTATTTGTTTGGTATATTTCTTTATGGCCCTTCAAGTTAGCAAGGCTAAAACATAAACATTAAAAAAAAATGTTACTCAGAATGGTACAAATGAATTGAAAGATATTATCTGTTAAAATTAAAATTGTTGGCAGACACATCCACAGCTTCAGCTATAATACTTTTTGATGACTGGTAGCTCGGGAGGCTTAAAGAATTTACTGAAAAGAATGCAAATACTGGTGCTGTGCATTTTTATGTTTTAAGCCAAAGAGAATATGTCAGCAATCGGGTGAAGCCAGGCAGAGAAGACAGCTGAGCTGGTTACAAAATACTTTCCCAAGTCCAAAAATTCACAAAGATGATGACTTCCAGTGAAGAAATGACCGCTTTGCAGGAGAAAAAACATGACTGATCTAGACAAAATATTCAAGTTCAGAGACATCACACTGACAAAAAAAGGGGATGTATTGTCAAAATAACTGTTCTCCCAGTTGTAACATTTGGCTCTGAAAGTTAGAAAATGGACAAAGAAAAGTCCTGTGGTGCTTGAGAAAAAAACAACAAATATTCAATAATAAAGGAAAGAAAACCAGGCTGTTCATTGGAAGGACTAATGTTGAAGCTGAAGCTTGTGCAGGCACAAAGCAAAGGTGGAAGTCATTGGAGAAGAGTCTGATAATGGCAGGGAAAAGAAGGCCATCAGAATCAAAAGAGAGGTCAGCGTAAACCTAATGCTCCTTTAAGTCTTTGGGTCTCATTTTAGTACAGATAGTCCTTGACTTATGACCATAATTGAGGTCAAAATTTCTCTTGCTAAGCAAGACAGTTGTTAAATGAGTTTTGCCCCATTTTACAACCTTTCTTGCCGCCCTGTTGAGCGAAACAATGCAGTTGTTAGGTTTGCGACACTGTTGTGAAGTGAATTAGCCTTCCCCATTGACTTTGCTCTTTGGAAAGTTTCACAAAGGATAACACGACTGCAATGGTCACAAATATGAACTAGTTGCCAAGTGTCTAAATTTTGATCATGTATCCATGGGGATGCCACAAGGGTTGGGTGAAAAAGCAATCAGAAGTCACTTTTTTAAATGGCCTTCTGAAGGCAAA
This sequence comes from Laticauda colubrina, assembly GCA_015471245.1. Lineage (NCBI taxonomy): Eukaryota > Metazoa > Chordata > Lepidosauria > Squamata > Elapidae > Laticauda > Laticauda colubrina. The sequence goes on along the minus strand of BLBF01000016.1, from coordinate 9,726,636 downwards.
AGGATGGTTAGATGGGGTCATCAACATGATGGACATGGATTTGGGTGAACTCCAGAAGACAGTGGAAAACAAGGGGGTCTGAGCATGCTGTGGTCCATGGGCTGGGGTGGGATTCAGCCAGTTCAGAACGGTTTGCTGAACCAGAAGTTGAACTGACCAGCTGGCCTTGCCAACTCTGCCCCTCCCCTCCCAGAAGTCTCCATGTGGCCATTTTGGATGCAGGTAAGTGCAGGGTCTGCACAGAAGCTCGGGGAAGGTGAAAAATGGCCCTTCTGGAAGTTCTGGAAGTCTGGAAATGGGCCTGTTTCCAGCTTCTGGAGGGCCTCCAGACTCTGGGGAGACTGTTTTCACCCTCCCAAAGGCCGGAGGGAAGCCTCCAGATCCTAGGGAAGTGAAAAATGGCCCTCCTGGAAGTTCTGGTAGGCCATGCCTAGCAGTGGTGGGATTCAATTTTTTTTACTACCAGTTCTGTGGGCCTGGATTGGTGGGTGTGGTGTGGCTTGGTGGGTGTGGCAGGAGAAGGATAGTGCAAAATCCCATTCCCTCCCCACCCCACTAACCTGCTTTCCAGTTCCATTCTCCTGTGCAGGGCAACCAAAGGAGACCCAGCCAATCAGCTGGGACTCAATGGGAGGCAGAGAATAGATGGGGTTGGCGGGGCCAGTTAGAGGTGGGATTGGCCAGTTCTCTGAACTACTCAAAATGTCCGCTCCCGGTTCTCCAGAACTGGTCAGAATCTGCTGAATACCACCTCTGATGTCCACCATGTCCATACTCAACTAGGCAATGAACCAGTTGCTGGGATTTTTGAATCCCACCCCTGTCCATGGAGTCACATGAGTTGAATACAACTTTGCTGCTGAACAACAACAACAATAAAAACCCATGCACAGAATCCTGCCCAGTTGAAGCACCCAACTGTCTGTACCCACCATATACTCTGAGAACTATTAGGAAGGAGTCTTCCTCACCTTCTCTCTCTCACACAAAGTGTCTGAGCTGAGCTGCTTCTTACTCCTCTGCAATGTATCACCCTGTCTCTTGGGAATTCAGACTACCTTCCATTGCACCCACACAGGTCTTCTCTGCCTGTATTACTGTTACTGCCTGGTTAAAAGAAAATTCTTCCCTGTTGTGGCTGTGTGTGCAGTGTAAGGAAAGCACCACAGATGGATTCTTGTTGCTTGCTAGGCTGGCAATTAATTTGGGCTGCACCATTCCACGTTGCAAAAAGGGTGGTGGTGGCATTTGTCTACCTCCTTCTCTGACTTGTTTTTGAACCACTTGCCAGAGAACAGCATCCCAACTTTATGATCTTTTTAGTATGAGTGGTACTCTTGGAGCTTGCTTGGTTTTCTTGCAGACATTTCAAACCAAGTATCATCACTAGCATTGATGATGTTAACCAAGTTTGGGTCATGAAATGTCTGCAAGAAAACCAAGCAAGCTCAGAGAGCACCAAGGACCCCTCATTTCAACCCTGAGCTATAAATATTCTCCTTTATTGGATTAATACATTAGGTACTTTATATATAGGAGAGCAGTTGGATACAAATTCATTCTCTGAAAAGGTTTAGCTTGGCTTTTTGTTTGATTGCTGAACCCAAATTTCCAATTCACTTTTCAGTTCTGAAATGCAAGAAACTACCAAATAGCTTTTAATGAAAGCTATTCAAACAGAAGGGTTAAATTACAAGCCATGACATATGTTTACCTGATGATCATTCCCTTGGCCAAGAAATGTACTCTTCTACATTCAATATGGCCTCAGCATAGAAGAAGGTGACTGAGGAAAAACAGTCACAATGAAAAAGGCTCCCCAGAAAGAAGAGTCAAATGATGGAAACCATCATGGCAATTTTCTCGTCCTTTATGATGTACTTATGGGAGTTGTCCAAAGCTATTTGCCTGGATGGCTGAAATTGGGACTGGTAATTTGAAGCTGAAAATCATTTGTAGCGTGTCACTTCTAATTTCTTTAAGTGGAAGTGTATTTCTAGTGGCAAAACATTAACAATTCATTTCATGGTAGCAAAAGAATGAAGGGCGCAAGCTAATTCATGGCCAATTTGCATCGGTGAATACCATCACCAACTAGCCTTCCGTGATAGATTGTCTCTTAGGACCTATCCTTAATTTTCTCCTTAAAGATCTTCTTCATCCTAGTGTATTCTCGCAGGTGCAAAGTCCACTTTTTGGATCATTGAATGCCACTTTGCGTGGTCAGCTGAGTCTACAGGGTACAGGCCAATGGCTTGCATGTCTTTGTTGATGGTATCTCACTATCTCTGTTTAGGAGACCTATGAGGTTGCCAGCCATTGACTTCTAGTTCGTAGGTAGTCTTGGCCATGGTGGAAGGTGCTGCTCTCTGGGCTTGTCCATACCAGGAGAGCCAGCCTTCTCTCATCTTCTCTATAATTGGTGCCACACCAAAATGTTGTTGAATGGTATCACTTGTGATCGAGAAGGGAAGTGCCCGATATCCAATGGAGCATTTGCATTTCCATGACATGGAGAAAGTTTTCGGTCCCTGTTGTTGCTGCCCAGCATTCAGTGTCCTACAGTGCAACAGGACAGATGGCTGTCTTGTAAATCTTAGATTTAAGACGGGTTGTCATTCATCTGTCCCATAACACACCGGTGAGTTCTTGCCAATGGATGCAGGCTGCATTCACCCTTGCTCGCACCTTGCCATTGATGTCACCTTTGCCTTGGAGGTGGGATCCCAGATACTGAAAAATGTCCACCTTCTTTAGATTTTCTCCATTGATTTGAAGCATTCCAGGGTGGCGACAGTCTTTAAGTACTCGTTTTTCTTGATGTTGAGGCAGAGTCCAAACTGGTTGAGGCAATTGTTCCATGTTTGAACTTGCTGCTGTAGTCTGCCTTTGGTGGTGGAAGCAAGCATAACATTGTCCGCATAGAGCATAGTCCAGGGAGTGTTCTGCTGCCGGTCAGGCATGAAGAGATTGGACAACTATTTGTCTGAAATGATATAGGGCAGGGGTCCCCAACCCCTGGGCCGAGGCCCTTTACTGGGCCATGCCCTGTTGGGAAACGGGACCATGCAAGGAGCACACATGTGTGAGAAACCATTCCTGCTCTCTCCTCCATCACTGGTTTGCAGAGCCAGGAAGGTTGGAGACCAGTAATAGAGGGTTTCCTGCTTGAGCAGGGAGTTGAACTAGAAGACCTCCAAGGTCCCTTCCAACTCTTGTTATTCTTTTGTTGGTATTTTGCAACCTAATCCACCCTTTTCAATTATGTTTTTTTCCCTGTCTTTCCAAAACTGAAACAAACTTATGGGAGTATTATTTGCCAAGCAGAAATTAACTTTCAGCTAGAATTCAGCATACATCCAACCTGCAATGTTTGGCTCCCAAATCCTTCAGAAGTGTCCCAAAGTCAACAGGCAGCCCTCTTGCTTCCACTCACTCATAACAATGGAGTCATCAGTCCATCAATGGTCACTTCCCAGTTAAGCAATCAAAATATGCAAAAATTGGCATGACAGACAAACTTTTCAAATTAAATCCAAATGAGAGGTTAAAAACAAATCGGTTCACATCAAAATGCACTAAGATAAATGGAGCTCCTCAAACATCCTAATACAGCATGAGAAAAGTCCTCAAGCTTCCATTTTAAATATCTTCTCAACCCAGGAGGCTGAATAAAGTAATTTCCAAGGTACATTATAAGCAATCATAGCTGCACTAGTCCACAGGATTTTGCTCAAGAATTCAACTTCCCCAATAGTGGAATTCAAAAAACTTTTACTCCCAGTTCTGTTGGCATGGCTTGGTGGGCAGGGCAGGGGAAAGATACTGCAAAAAACCCCTTTCCTCTCCACCCCACTAACCTGTTTTCCAGCTCCGTTATCCTGTGCAGGGCAACCGAAGGAGACCCAGCTGATCAGCTGGGACTCAATGGGAGGCAGATGGGGTGGTGGAGCCAGTCAGATGTGGGATTTGCTGATCAGCTGGGACTCAATGGGAGGTAGATGGGGTGGTGGAGCCAGTCAGAGGTGGGATTTGCTGATTCTCCAAACTACTCAAAATTTCTGCTCCTGGTTCTCCAGAACTGGTCTGAACCTGCTGAATATCACCTCTGGAATTCCCTCAAAGACTTTCCTGGGCATGTTCCCACAAAGAGCAGGGGATATTATGTGCAAAATGATTTCTCTGGTGATGAAATGTTTCTCTGACAAACTCTGGCCCCTGGATATGTCACCCATATCAAGAAATTTATTCAGAAGGAATAGCCCTTGCATTTCTCCAAGGTTGGAAGAAACAGCAACATTTCCTCTGTGCTGAAATGCAAAAATCTGTGTATGAATTTCTCCTAAGAAATCCATCTCATCTATAATCTCCATCCTGAGTTTCATGACTGAAACATTAGGCCTTATTCTGGATTTCCTAAACCCCACTACCCAATTGTACTCCAAAATTCAAACAAAACCTACAACTGATTGAAGACAACTTCAACTGCAAGCTGGGACTGTGGAGAATTCTAACATTTCAGTCAATCCTTCACTGTTCTTCATGCTTTCAGCACTTTCCTAAAACCACTCAAGGAGCTGTTATTAAAAGTTACATGCAACAAGAGATTATATTTGCTCTGTCAGCACTGCAGCTTTCAAAAAGATAGAGTTCACCACTTTCCTCATCAAGAGCTTTAATGCTAAAATGTTATACAGTGGGAGTTGTTAACAATAGATGCTGAATTTTCAGGCTGTAATCTGTTGGTCCACATTAGAGATTGTCAAAAGCCAGTCTTGGTTATACACTACTGCTTTCTAGCAATAGTTGAACTTTATGCTGGCCTAGTCTTGAGAAAGGGGACTCAGAATTCAGCTGGTAAATTTGGAGGGTGGGGGAAGAGTCTGTGACAATTAGCCATGGCCGAGTCACAGCGGCCAATTCACCACGGCCTACTTGTGATGGCCAACTCACCACAGCAACTTGCCACAGCCAACTCACTACAGGACATTGTGCTGCAGGACAAGAGTTACACTAATATCAAAGAAATAATGGAATAGAATCATTGAAGGAAGGATGCAAAAGGAAGGGCAAAATGAAATGTGAATGGCACAAATTAAAATAATTTTTAAATAGAATTGTTAAACTGACAGTGAGTTGCCCATGGTGAGTTTCCCATAGTGAGTTGGCTACAGTGAGTTGGCTGTGGCAAGTTGTCCCAGTCCATGGGGGAGACATGCAATGAATCTAGTTTGAATTCCACCCAAGTTATACTCAACAAGGCTGTCTGATGCCCATGAAACTCCTCCTTACTTTGGGAGGTTATCAAGCATGTTAGATGGGTCTGTAGGCGCTTGAAGTCTCCCAATAGGTTTGAGCATGCTTGGGAACATCCATGTCCAGAAATCCTCTTCCTAGCTGAATCAAAGATCACGTGTCCATAGAGTCAACCCTCCAGAAATTACTGAGCTACAGGATCCAGAATTCCCAACTAATGATGAGTCAGTTTGGTCTAATGATGAAGACACCAGACTAGAACAGGAAATGGTGAGTTCTAGTGCTACCTTAGGCATGAAAGCAAGCTGAGTGACTTTGGACCATCACCAGTGACAATGAGTTTGAATCTCACCTTAGACATGAAAGCCGACTGGGTCATTTTGTGCCATTCACCAGGAAACAGTGAGTTCTAGTCTCAACTTAGGCATGAAAGTGACTTTGGACGAATCACCAGGTGACAATGAGTTCTAGTTCCACCTGAGGCATGAAAGCCAGCTGGGTGAGTTTAGACCAATCATCAGTGATAATGAGTTTGAATCCCACTTTAGGTATGAAAGCCAATTGGGTGACTTTGAGCCAATAATCAGGAGATAGTGAGTTCTAGTCCCACTGCAGGCAGTGGTGGGATTCATTTTTTTTTTTTTTACTATGGGCGTGACTTGGTGGGCATGGCAGGGGAAGGATACTATAAAATCTCCAGTAAAGGTGGCATTTGCTAGTTCTGTGAACTATTCAAAATTTCTACTACCAGTTCTCCAGAACTGGTCAGAACCTGCTGAATACCACCTTTGACTTCAGGCATGAAAACCAGTGAAGTGACTTTGAATCAGTAACTTTTAGCCCAACTCACCTCAAAAAGGAAAGACAAAATATTGTTTGCCACCTTGAGTTATTTATAAAAATAATAAAGGCGGGATATGTGTGTGCTGTGCGTTTGTTTGTGTATGTAAATTTGGAAGATTTTCAATGTAATTTCTGTTGATGCGCAAATTATGCAACTTTGTTTAATTCTAGTTTGGGGGCTTATTGGCTTATTCACCCAAAAGGTTTCATGGAAAGGAAGACACGTTGGTAAATAAAACTCTGCTTTTCTCAATTATTTTAACCTATTTGTCGAAGTCTGGCAATTGCAAAAGAAAAAGCACAGTACTGGGGGAAGGGGGTAAAAATCCTTTCTCTGGAGAGACCGCATAAAGTGTACATGTAAATGTCTAATGGCTTTTTAATTACTGAGTGGAAGAGGCTGCTTAATTTCCCTAAGCTATCATTTAATGATAGTCAGCAGTAGGAATGTGTGTTAATAAGCCACAATTGGGGAACAAAACTGACCCCTCTGAAATGCTGCTGCTGTATTCAATATTCCATCTGGTCTCCCAGGCATTCCTACCCGACAGACACATTTGTTTTATTATTCGCATCGTGCACAAACTTGTTTTTTTTTTTTTTAACCCTGCATGGGAATTACTGAGACGGGGTAGCTGATAGGGAGTGGAGAAATTGAATTTATTTTAAGCCCATGTCACACTGCCCAACGGATGCAAAAAGGACACAACGGACGAGCAAAATGTTCCATCCGTTGTTATCCGCTCTCAAAAGGGACAAAAATTTGCATAAGCAGAGCGGATAACATGGAAAGGAACGGACGTGGGGAGGACGCAGAGCGGATGTATAGAGGATGAAGAACGGATGTATAGAGGATGCATAGAGGATGCGTAGAGGATGCAGAGCGGATGCGTAGAGGATGCAGAGCGGATGTCTCACTTAGTAACAGAAGTGTTGGGCTCAATTAAGTCAAGGTCTACCTGTACTGCATCCACTTTTAATCACCGTGAAGTTAAAAAGATGTTGAGACTCTAGAAAGAGAGCAGAGAAGAGAAACAAAGATGATGAGGGGACTGGAGTCTCAAACATATAAAGAACTGGAATTGGTTATATATAGTCTAATGAAGAGAAGGACAAGAGGGTGACATGATAACAATGATCAAATATGTCAGGGGTTGCCCCAGAGAAGAGGGGTGTGTGTGTCAAATTATTCTCCAAAGTACCAGAAAGCAAGACAAGAAGCAATGGATGGAAACTAATCGAGGAAAGAAGCCACTTAGAAATATGGAGAATTTTTCTGACACTAAGAACAGTTCACAAATGACTTGTCTTCAGAAGCTGTGGATGCTCCATCCCTGGAGATTTTTAAGAAAAAAATTGGACAGCCACTTGTCTGAAATGCCACAGGGCTTCCTGCTTGAGCAGGGGGTTGAACTAGAAGACCTCCAAGGTCTCTTCCAGCTCTGATGCATTTTTTTAAAAAAGAAAGAAAAATATTGAAGGAATCCTACCCGCATTCTCAATCTATGTAGTTCAATTTGCATACGTTCCTTCTCTCTTCTTTCTCCTCCCTCAACAATCAACATTTATCCTGGAAATCCTGCAGAAATCCTAAAAGAATGCCCTGTGCATTCAAGGTTCTATGTACATCATTTAAATATAATTAATCAGCAAAATTCATTTGTCCCTGTCAGCTCACTTGATAGGAAGCTGCCTGAGAAAGATAAATAAGTAGGCCTGAGCTCTTTGTGCTAAAAGCAGCATGTGTGACAAAAGTCAGTGAGATTTATTTTATGGCTGAAATTTTCAAACCAGCTTTTCTCTCCGATGCCCCAGGCAACTCACAGTGATAAAATACAAATAAACTAACCATAAAGTTCCAATTAAAACATTAACTCAGATATGAACATACCCAAGGAAACACAAAAAATATAGATGTAGAGAAAAAAATTAAGGGCATCAATAAAAAAAGAAATGACAGCACCCACTGGATTAAAACATGCTTCCCCAGTAAGAAAGCTTGGATGCCAATAATCTGTCTAAATAAAAATGACTTGATCTGACAATTAATCAGGTTCTGTCCATCATGTTACCTTCAAGTAGATGCCTGCTAATGCTAGGAGTGATAATTTAAAACTCAGTCTCCTGCATTCCTTTGTTTTGTTTCCCAGACTCACAACTCACAACTTAGACACACTCCTAAATCCTTTCAACAAATAGTTTCCCTTCTTTGCCAATTTTCATATGACAAGTTTTGTTATGGCTTAGTAACAATATTCCACCCCTGAAATATTGCATCCAGTTTTGGTCACCACAATGTTTAAAAGATACTGAAGTTCTGGAAAGAGCGCAGGGAAGAGCGAAAAAAGATGATTAGGGGCTGGTAGCTAAAACATACCAAGAAGGGTTACAGAAATTGGGTATGTCTAATCTAATGAAAACAAGGACTGGGGAGACATGATAGCATTATTCCAATATTTGGGGGGCTCCAACAAGAAAAGTGTTTTCCAAAGCATCTGAAGGCGGAAGAACAAGAAGCAATGGATAGAAACTAATCAAGATGAGATCCAATCTAGAACTAAGGTGAAAAACTTCCTAATGGTGAGAGAAATCAACCAATGGAATAACATGTCTCCAGAAGTTGTGGCTGCTCTATTACTTGAGGTTTTTAAGAAGAGACTGGACAACAATTGGTCTGAAATGGTATAGGGTCTCCTGCCTGAGCAGGGGGTTGGACTAGAAGACCTCCAAGGAACCTTCCAACTTTATTATTTTATGTTCCCTGTTTATTTGTTATCCACACAATGCACAAAGTGTGCCATAGTTTTAATTCCTTGATGAAACCATTGTTGTTTTTCTATCCATATGCATCTCCAGAGTATAGGTCGATGAAGTCTCCTTTGATAACAGCACGACTCTCTAAAAATGTAGACTTTATAGAGACATGGTTTTCTCAGCAAAAAATCCTGGCAAAAATGGTTTGCCAAGAGCTTCTTCTGGAATGGTGTTTCAATTTCCCAAGCTAGCTGCCATTCCTGACCTAATCATGATGGTCATCTACTCAGGCATTTATCAGGTCTGATCTGGTTTAACTTTCTGAGATCAGCCAAGCAGTTGTTACCTGTTGGAGGTATCAGCTGGCCTAACTCCACCTAGCAAAAAACAAAGAGGTGGTTGGCTTGAATATACCAATGTGTTAATATTCCCTAAAATGGCATTATAACTCCATGCAAGATTATAGACATGCTTCATTAAAGGTTTCATTTCAATACTCAATACAAATTTCAATACAAAACAACACATTTTTCATGTTTTTCACCTTGGTGTGAGTCAAGGTGAAACCAAAGGTTCTACAAACACTGACAAAATTTGTGTATTTCAACCCTACAGTCTACAATCCTGTAGTTGTGGATTCTTTTCCCATTAGGGGAAGTAGATACACAGAACCTACTTGGTGTAAAGGAGAGCTAATTCTACCAAGATTTCTTCACTGAGAAAAAAAAAATCCTTTTTAAATTTATCACACTACAGCAGATGGTGCCAACAAGACGATGCATCAAATTATCACGGCTATAGGAGCTGTTGTCTGTCATAGAAGTTCTCACAGCTGTCATCCCCTTATCTGAAACACGCTGGAAGGAAAGAAGGATGCTCGGATCTGATCCATGTTTTAGCATCCAATCAAAAATAATCATTCAGTGTCTCTTGACAGCTAACATTCTGAGATACAATCATAAATGCCACAATGAATCTGGATGCATTGCTAAGACAACAGCAGGTCTCAATTGTCCCTATTTACCAAGAACAATCTCAGGTTTTCTAGTATATCTTCCTGGGTGATTTCTGCCTGTATTTTGCTTTTCTTTTGGAGAAACTCTGGAGTGTCTCCAAACTGCTAGGGTACTTCAAAAAAAAAAAAAAGATTTGCATTCTATCAGGGATGATCACCACTGAGTTTGACTCAACCAACTTTCTGGCATTTAGTAATTTCTAGTTAGAAAGAAAAGTGTTCAGAAGAACAAACCAAGTTACCTACGTAAGACAATGCCTGGAATACTGCATCCAGTTTTGGTCACCATATTACAAAAAGGATGTTGAGACTCTGGGGGAAAAAGTATAAAAAAGAGCAACTAAGATGATTTAAGCCCTGGAGATTAAAATCTATGCAGAATGGTTGCAGGATTTGGGTTTGACTATTCTATAGAAAAGAAGGACTAGAGGTGACACGATAGCAGTGTTCCAATATTTGAGGGGCTGCCACAGAAACGAGGGGACCAATCTCTTCTCCAAAGCACCCGAAGGCAGGACAAGAAGCAATGGATGGAAACTAATCAAGAGAGAAGCATCCTAATACTAAGGAGAAACTTCCTAACAGTGAGGACAATTAGCTAGTGGAAGGGCTTGCCTCCAGAAATTATGGGTGCTCCATGACTGGAGGTTTTTAAGAAGACCCTGAACAGCAACTTGTCTGAAATGGTATATAGGACCTCCTGCTTGAACAGGGGGTTGGATAGAAGACCTCCAATGTCCCTTCTAGTCCAGCTCTCTTTTGATTGATCAATTGACTTAGGAACCTTGTAAATTAAGTCTCCAGGAATTACATTTGACTTGCAGATTGTATTCATATTATTCAGGTAATTTAACCATTAAAAGCTTGGTGTTGGAAGAGAGGAATTTCACTTATTCTTCTTTAGCATCAAAAAAGCAGAGGGAGGGACGTGCTCCACATTTTCGGAAGAAGAGGCCATCTTCAAAAACTGTCCTTCCTGCAACTCTTGGTGTTTGGAAAATTAAACTGTAGCCTTTCAAGGTCAATGCCAAGATTCTTAAATTGGACCCAGGAAGTAATAAGCAACCAGGGCATTGTACCACCATACAAACACAAGCAGGATTGTTTCACCATCAGACACCTAGAGTGACACAAAATCACAGGAGTATCTCTTGAGAAGCAGAGAATTAGAGAGAGTGGATTTTCATTTCTTTCAACACCATTGTCCCCCTGGGAGCAATTCCCACAAAAGGCAACAATTGCCAAGGCTTATTGAATAGAGTTTCCCCTTAAATATATTTCTCATTCCTAGCACAACCAATTAGAAAGAGATGTGGCTGCACAATAAAAAATTTTCCAAGCTAATGAGAGCAGAGAATTTATCTACATAAATTAGTGATCAGTTAGTTACCCAGGGCGGCCTCGTAGCTCCTTAAATTCCAGAGATATTTCCCAGTGTGGAAAAGTGGCAAACAAAAAGCCACAAATGCAACACAAAACTACAACACGGAGAAGCTCTTACACACCAGGTGTGTAACCTTACACATTCCACATATTTCTTGCAGATTACTTTTGGTCTTCAGAAAAGAGAAGAGAAACATTGGGGAGAAGACACACGCGCAATAGCTGTCTTCCAGGACTTGAGGGACAATCACATAGAAGAGGGGGATTGTTCTGACCTAAGCTTCCCCAACAGTAACAAACCAAGTCTTCATCCCGATAAACCCCTTTTATTTAATTTACGATGAATTTCCTCTCCAACAAAGTCCTGGCCAACATTCTTTCAAGATAGTTCCCAATTACAAACCTTTATTAGAGAGGGTGCAGGCTGATATCTTTCAGACACCGCAATACTTGGCAAGCATGCAGGAATGAACTAATTGTCTCCTGGAAACCTCACTCCCCTTTTGCTCCTCTTTTATTCCCTATGGGAGGGGTCTTTCACCATTCATCTGTGCCTTTACTCCCAAGTCAACCCTTATTTCTCAACTGTTCCCTTCTTCTGGCAACTGTGCGCATGCGCACATTGGGAATAGGCTCCAGCTATTCTTCTGCCTCACTGATCTCCAACTCCGAAGACAGCTGGTTACTGTCAGATGGCTCTGGCCACATCTCTGCCCCTGATGCAGAGCTCTCGTCCGAGCCTTCCCCAGACTCCAGGACTGGCCCATGTACCTCCCCAATCTCCTCACTGTCTGAATCTGCTGCCAGTTCTGCTGGCTGCTAGCAGGCCACAACAAAGATTGATTTATTCTCCAAAGCACCTGAGGGCAGGAAAAAGAGTGGAAGATGGAAGCTGAGAGATCCAATCTGGAACTAAGGAGAAATGTTCCGACAGTGAGAACAATCAATAAAATAGTTTGCCTCTAGGAACCGCAAGTGCTCCATCACTGGAGGTTTTCAAAAGTAGACTGGACAACCATTTGACCTCTGAGGTTCCTTCCAGCCCTATGTTTCTACATTCTATATTCTATGTAGGTAGGGGCCCTGGTGGCACAGTGGTTAGAATGCAACATTGCAGGGTGACTCTGCCCACTGCCAAAAAATCGATTCTCATGGGCTGGCTTCGTACAGTTTGACTCAGCCTTTTATCCTGGTGAGGTTGGTAAAATGAGGACCCAGATTGTTGGGGGCAATATGCTGACTCTGTAAACTGCTTAGAGACAGCTGTATAAAGCACTATGAAGCAGTATATAAGGTTTGTGCTATTGCTATTTTCCTTCCTTCCTGCTTCCCTTCCTTCCTTCCTTTCCAGTCATTAGAATGTAGTATTGCAGGCTAATTCTGCCAACTGTCAGCAGTTCAATCCTGACAGGCTAAAGGTTGACTCAGCTTTCCATTCTTTTGAGGTCAATAAAACAAGGAACCAGGTGGTTGGGGGCCATATACTGATTCTGTAAACCACCTACAGAGCGCTGTAAAGCAATGTAAAGTGGTATATAAATCTAAGCACTGTTGCTGTTGCTCAGTGTTAGACTCCAACCAGCTGGCTGTCATTCATCAGGTCATGGAATATTCTTACAATTCAGAAAGCAATTTGGAAAGGGACTTATCTGTTCTTATCCCATTCAGAGAATCAGGGTGAAATTCTATTTATTGGTGTCAGCAAATAATGAACTGGATTTAAGTGATGTGTTTGGCTTACGCCTGATAAAGTGGAAATAGTTGCATCTTTCCTGATTTCATTTTCCTTACTTATTGTGTCTGAAAGACACTTTCTCCTCCTTACACACCTCCAAAAGGTCCTTCTAACTCATAGGAAGGAACTTGGAGGGAATACCTGAAGGAACTCATCTCATGATGATATTCATCAAGAGCTTCCCCTAAAGCCACTTTTAGCCTATCCCACATTTCTTAATCTGGGTGTGTAGGTGTCCCTTTCCAGAGGAATCTAGGTTTCTTATTACCGGGTCTGGGACAATTCCCCAGGGCCAATTCACCATGAGACAATTCAATACTGTATTAATTGTTTCATTCAGTTAGTTTTATTATTGGGGGCTGTGTTTTTGTTGAAATTATGGTAACTCTTGTATTTCTGGATTGACTTTCTTATTTTATTATAATTGGCCATGGTTCTGTTAAAATTAATTTAACTTTTGTATTTGTTGAGTCATCCTGTAATGAGCTGGCTATGGCCAGGGGTGGGCTGCTACCAGTTCTTCCCGGTTCGGGGGAACCAGTTGTTAATTTTGTGGCCAGTTCAACAAACTGGCAAATCCCATCCCTGGCTGGCCCTGCCCGGGCAGAGAACCACTTACTAAAATTTTTGAAACCTGCCCCTGGCTATGGTGAGTTGGCCATGGTGAGTTGCCCCATTCCACCTGTTTGGCAAAAATAAAGTTTAATTCAAGCAAGACGCCTTTCTCCTGTTTCAGTGTGGGCATTGTTGTTTATTATAGTTAAAGGTAAAGGTAAAGCTTTCCTTTGCACACATTCGCTTCCGGCTCTAGGGGGTTACAGGTACTTAAAGGTAAAGGTAAAGCTTTCCATTTGCACACATTGTTTCTGGTTCTAGGGGTTGATGTTGATCTCCATTACAAAGCCGAAAAGCCATTGCTGTCCGAAGACATCTCTGTGGTCATGCGGCCAGCATGATGAAACGCCTTCAAAAGCGCATGGAACGCTGTTCCTTTCCCACCAAAGGGTTCCCTATTTTTCTACTTGCATTTTTACGTGCTTTCTAATTGCTAGGTTGGCAAAAGCTGGTACAAGTAATGGAAGCTCACTCCATTATGTGGCGCAAGGGATTCAAACCACCGACCTGCTGACCTTTCTGATCAACAAGCTCAGTGTCTTAGCCACTGAACCACTGTGTCCCTATCCTTATATTATTGCAGTTACACATGTGCTAATTTGCAAGCCACCTGGGGAATGCCAGGAAAGGGAAAGATGAGATGTGAAAGCAAATCACAACCAGACAAAGGTAACTCGTTTCCACTTACTCAGCTCCTGGAAATCCTTCACTTTTTGCAAGCAGAGCATTTGCTCAGCTATAAATTAAGTTCCTTCTCTTCACCAGGGGATCTTATTCAGTCCAATGCCCCCACCCTCAAGCACCCAGAGAGGTAAGAAAGTACATCCCTGCATATATTTTTTTAACCTTTTCAGATATGTAGTGTATGCAAAAGAGATACTTTTCTGTACCCTCAAATTAATAAAAGATAACTTTGGGGGTGGGAGAAATAACAGCCCAGCTTTGGAAAGACCTAAACTTTTTATCAGTTATTAAGCACAGAAGCTCCACTGAATTACATTCTTTCACTTTTTAAAAAAGATGTTCACAAAGATTTGACCCATTTTTCTCTTTCACTTATGGCAATTAAGGAGATACCTCAGTGTTTCTGATGAGGACAATGCCTCGCAGTTTATAAAATAATGTTTAGAACACCCAAGGCTGATTTACTCTGCCTTTTTCTCCCCTGTTGTAAGTAGAATGAAGCATTTATAAAGCTGTTTGGCAAAAATAGGAAATGAGAAGGAGAGAGAATCAAATTGGATAAAGAAATTATTCACGCAAACTGCTGAAGGAGGAGAAAGAGGCCTCAACCCTCCTCATTACATTTCCAGGTATCGATAACCCTAAGCAGATTCATTTTTTAAAAAACAAAAAATGAAGGGAGAAGATAAACTAAAAAAAAAAAAAAAGATGGAAGTGAAGTTGCTGTTATTTTTAGTTTTTCCAAAAGGCTGGCCTGTTTGCTTTTGGGGAAACATGTCAGATCTTTTTCATATTTTAGGTTAACAGAGTTGGAAGGGACCTTGTAGGTCATCTAGTCCAGCCCCTCTGCCCAACCCTTCCTGCCCAAGTAGGAGACTCTACTCCATTTCTGACCAATGGCAGTCCAATCTCTTCTTGAAAGCTTCCAGTGATAAAGTTCCCACAATTTCAGAAGGCAACTTCTATTCCATGAGTTGATTGTTCTCACTGTCAGAAAAGTTCTCCTTATTTCTAGATAGAAACTCTCCTTGATCAGTTTCCATCCATTATTCCTTGTCTGGCCTTCAGGTGCCTTGGAAAATAGCTTGGCCTTACATCTCTGTGGCAGCAGCCCTTCAAATATTGGAAGACTGCTATCCTGTCTCCCCTGGTCCTTCTCTTCACTAGACTAGCTATGCCCAGTTCCTGCAACCGTTTTTCCTAAGTTTTAGCCTCCAGTCCCCTAATCATCTTGGTTGCTCTTCTCTGCACTCTTTCCAAAGTCTCAACGTCCTTTTTAATAGTGTGATGACCAAAACTGGATGCAGTATTCTAGATGTGGTCTTACTAAGGCTTTATAGAGTGGTATTAGTACCTCCCTTTATCTTGATTGTATCCCTCTGTTGATGCAACTTAGGTTTGCATTAGCTTTTTTGGCTGCTGCTGCACACTGCTGGCTCATATTTAGCTGGTTGTCCACTAATACTCCAAGATCCCTCTCACAGTTCCTGCTATTGAACCTGGTTTTACCCAGACTATATATGCCATAGAATCAGAAGCGTGTCAGAGTCTTCCAGATTCTCTTAAACCTTCCTGGGCCATTCTGAAAGCTGTCATTTCAACACATCTGTGTGTGGTGGTGGGGAGCTCCAAGGGATGAGATTCTAGGGCTTGAATTGCTTCTTGGTTCTAGATGCATCAACAAATGGCCAAACCCATTGCTTCAGCATGCACACATTTTGCCTGTTCTGATTCTAAAGCAGAGCTACACAACACTGTGTCCTAACCATTTGCTGTTAGCACATATAAAGCATAGCATGTCCTGGCTATTTATTATCAGTAATAGAGTGCATAGCCAATTTGTCTGAACAGTTCCTTTTGACACAATAAATTGGTTTCCAAACATACAGTATCTGCTCCTGTTTGAATTTTCCTGCACTTCAGGGTACAAGTTATAATACTGTTGATATATAAACTGCATCATAATTTCTGGTACTTGAAAAAAATGCAAACAGAATGAAAGCAAACATAAGTCATCGTGACAGTTTTGTTAAT
Organism: Laticauda colubrina; assembly: GCA_015471245.1. Taxonomy (NCBI): domain Eukaryota; kingdom Metazoa; phylum Chordata; class Lepidosauria; order Squamata; family Elapidae; genus Laticauda; species Laticauda colubrina. The sequence goes on along the minus strand of BLBF01000016.1, from coordinate 9,710,317 downwards.
ATTTCTCCTGTCTCATAAACAAATTTACTAGATTTGTGTTTTTTCACTCCTGGGGTATGTCTTCATTTTTGCCAAGCAATAAAAGAATTAGTGAGACAATAGATAAGAGCCACAAACAAACTTTAAAATAAGTAGCAGCATTAAGAGTAAGAAGCCTTAAAGATGGTAGCATAAATTCATTGTGCCATCCCAAATATCTATGGAATGAGCTGGTGGAAAAAATGCAGTCAAGGGAGGAAAACTGAAGGCTGAACAGCTGCATGGAGCATCAGAGGAGAATTAGAGAAAGGGGTCACCATTTAGAGGTAGAATTCTGCAGGTTCTGACCAGTTCTGGAGAACCGTAGGGGAAATTTTGAGTAGTTTGGAGAAGCAGCCAATCCCATCCCTGACTGGCCCCGCCAACCCCATCTATTCTCCACCTCCCAAGTCCCAGCTGATTGTCTGGGTCTTCTTTGGTTGCCCTGCACAAAAGAATGAAGCTGGAAAGCAAGTTAGTGGGATGGGGAGGGAAGGGGGATTTTGCAGTATTCTTCCCCTGCCATGCCCACCAAGCCATGCCCAGGATGATTAAGGGACTGGAGACTAAAACATATGAAGAATAGGATGCAGGAACTGGGCATGGCTAGTCTATTGGAGAGAAGGACCAGGGGAGACAGGAGAGCATCTTCCAATATTTGAGGATCTGCCACAGAGAGGAGGAAGGGGTCAAGCTATTTTCCAAGGTACCTGAAGGCCAGACAAGGAATAATGGATGGAAACTGGCCAAGGAGAGATTCAACCTGGAAATAAGGAGGAACTTTCTGACATTGAGAACTCAACCCATGGAACAGAAGTTGCCTTTCAAAGTTGGGAAGCTTTGAAGGAGAGACTGGACTGCCATCTGTCAGAAATGGAGTAGGGTCCAGATTAATGTCTTAAGAAGGAGCTGTATTATTAAGAAGCAACCAAGGATATTTGACCACGGAAAGACCAGAGAGAAATATTGTGGGGTCTTATGGTAGACCAGAAACCATTGTGGACTTTCTATGAGTGAAATACAATCAATAGACTGCTAATAGAGGGTTTTGAAGTTTAATTTAGCTGTTGGTTTTACTGACAGAATACAGAATAACAGAGTTCGAAGGGACCTTGGAGGTCTTCTAGTCCAACCCCCTGCCTAGGCAGGAAACTCTACATCACTTCAGACAAATGGATATCCAACATCTTCTTAAAAACTTCCGGTGTTGGAACATTCACAATTTCTGGAGGCAAATTGTTCCACTGATAAATTGTTCTGTCAGGAAGTTTCTCCTTAGTTCTAAGTTGCTTCTCTCCTTAATTAGTTTCCATCTGTTGCTTCTTGTCCTGCCTTCAGGTACTTCAGGTCTTTTGCTGAGTAGATTTACCCCCTCTTTTTTGGGACAGCCCCTGAGATATTGGAAGACTGTTCTCATGTCACCCCTTGTCCTTCTTTTCATTAGACTACACATACCCAATTCCAGCAACCGTTCTTCATATGTTTTAGCCTCCACTCCACCGGTTAACTATGTTTCCATATAATAGATAGATGCCAGGCAAAGTGGGTTGGATAAATAGTGGTGTGGAAATCTATAAATAGTGTGAAAGGGAGGAGGAATTATTATATCTGAAATATTTTTATCAGGATTCCACTAAGGGTGACCATTTACATACATGCCTGTTTGGTTTTTGCTCTTTATGCTCTCTTTTTTGTGTTTTGTTTTGTCTAGTTTTGTCCATTTTGGTATCCATATTTCTTTTTGGGGTGGGGGGAGGTTGAATGTTAAAGCTTTGAATAAAATAAAAAATTGAAAGGAAAAAAAAAAGTCAACACCAGGAACCACTCAAACAGCCAAAGGTTATGCAAAGAACACCATTGCCCAGCTGCATACCGTGGAGGAACACTACATGTTAGCTCTCCTGCCAACACTTCCAACTCTGTCATCCTGTATTCTGATCTGCACTCTGCTTATTCTCAAGGTCCAATGGTGCCTCTGAATTCTTCTGCCTGCTGAAACAGCATAATGAGCCAACAGAAGAGAACCAACATCCTGATATTGCTGCAGCTTAAAGGAATTAGCAAACCTTTCCTGGACCTCCTTCAAATTATAATCAGCTTCTGGTGGATTCTCCTTTAACTGAAATTCTCATCCTCTTTTAAAAAACAAAACATCTATTGTGTTTGTACTATTGATATTAATATGCAGCCTTTCAATTTCCTCTTCTTTTTGGCTCAATGAAGACACATTTCAGTTTGCTCAGGATTTGGCTAATCATGCCGGGAAATTTTGAATACAAAGAGGGGACAGTCCTGTTTAAGGAAGAAGGAAAGTACTTTTTTCACTGAAGGGTGAAGTTGAAAAAGAAAATGAAAACCAGTTCAAACAATGATGACAACAGCATTCTTAGATACTGCTTTATTTTCGGTGCAATAAGCATAAGAGAATAATTGAGTTGGAATGGACTTTGGAGGTCTTCTAGTCCAACCCCCCTGCTCAAGCAGGAGATCCTGTAACATTCCAGACAAATGGCTGTCCAGTCTCTTCTTAAAAGCCTCCAGTGATGGGGCACCCACAGCTACTGATTACCAAAAATCTAATAATTATGGATTAAATAGAGAAACGTCTCGATCAAATCGATGGAGACTTAATGAAATCATTAGATGCTAATCTGAAATATCATCAAGAGCTTCATCTAGTGATGGAGGACTCACAGCTTTGGAAAACAAGCCATTCCACTGATTAATTGTTCTCATTGTCACAAAATTTCTCCTTATTTCTATGTTGGTTTTATCCTTGATTAGTTTTCTATCCATCGCTTCTTGTTCTGCCTTCAGGTGCTTTGGAAAATAGTTTGACCCTCTATTCTTTTGGCAGCCCTTGAAATACTGGAAGACTGCTCTCATGTCACCCTTTAGTCTTTCTTTTCATTAGTGATTGATTGGTGATTATATAGTCATTGATTAGTGACAGATTGATTGATTAAATAGGAAGAACATACCATTAATGACATTTTGTCGTATCATATCAATGATATGCTCCTCCTTGCAGGCATGGTAGATTAACGATTTCAGCCAAAGACTGATTGGAAGGGGATTCCTGATCTGGGCTGGTATTGAAAACCATGTAAAGGTAAAGGATCCCCACACACATCTGTCTTCCTCTAGGGGGTGGTGCTCATCTCTGTTTCTAAGACATAGTGCCAGTGCTGTCTGAAGACGTCTCCATGGTCATGTCGCCAGCATGACTCAATGCCTATGAAGGCACACGGAACATTGTTCCCTTCCCACCAAAGGGATCCCTATTTTTCTACTTACATTTTTTTCATGCTTTCGAACTAGGTTGGCACAAGCTGGGACAAGTAACGGGAGCTCACTCTGTTACGTGGCACTAGGGATTCGAATTGCCAAACCACTGACCTTTCTGATTGACAAGCTCAGCGTCTTGGCCACTGAGCCACCACGTCCCGAAAACCATGTATAGCAGAGCTATTTAACCAGGCATTCATAGATTTCATAAAAAGAAATAAAATGGACCAACTATTAAGAAGAGACTGGACAACCAATTATCTGAAATGGTCTAGAGTTTCCTACCAAAGCAGAGGGTTAGGCTAGAAGACCTCCAAGGTCCCTTCCAACTGTGTTATTCTGCTCTGTTCCATTCTGTTCTATTCCATTCCTTTTTGTGAAACTGAAATTCGATAATACTCATGATAACAAAGTAATTTATAGTCTTTAAAACTTCAAAAATGGTATATTGTGGCATTATAGATGACGGCCTAAATAGGATACCCTGGAAATTCTGAACCACAAAATATTCACCTGTTCCTTTCAATCATAGAAGTTCATAGTATCTATAGCACAAGGAATTAGAAAATTTGAAATCCTCTTTGCCCAATCTTGCAACTTCCCCTTAACCTTGTCCTAGTTCTACTTTCATTACACTGTCATTGTCATGATGGGCACGAAAGCTTGAGTGTTGGTGTATTGAGAGTGAACTTTGGATTGGAAATTTTGCAATATGTATGTACCCAGTAACTCCGAGGAGGAAATATTAGGGAACTAGAAATCTTGTGTTGTACAATTCAAGATAACAACCTGTGATTAATAACTGCAGAAGCAACCAAGTATCTTTTAATGCTGAAGCAAATATCTCCATCAACACAAATCGTTGCAATTAAATTAGATCCAGTAGTTGAGGAAATTGTATTTTTTTGCAATGTAATCACACCAATCCAGGCCCATTAAAACACAGATACCCAGCAAAAGCAATTTGTAAATAATTTAGCCAGCCCAATGTAATTGACGTGGCGATTATGAACTCAGGAGGAATGTCATCACGATAGGCAGATGAATTATTTCATATTTGCTTTCTCCTACTTTTCAGGGGGAGGAGAGAGAGATTTATTTTTCCATGCAAAACTGAACCGCGGACAAGCCATTTATTAACTGAGCATTTATTGATTGAAACATATCTAATGTCCAGGAAAGGGGGTCATTCTGACTGATTATCACTTCTCTGCAAACATTACAGACTCGTAGTCAAGGGTGCGATTGAACCAGTGTAACAACCTATTCAGTGAGCACATGCGCAACATTTGAAAACACTGCTTTTTTAGCTCTAAAACTTATCATTGTGCCACACTAAACAACTGAGCTGAAAACCCTGGAAATAAAGGACAGAATAGGGCAGGGATGAGTGGGTGGGGCCAGATCACCACCATAACTACCAGTTCTCCTGAACCAATCCAAACCGGTAGAATCCCACCCCTGCTCGTAGTACAGAGGCCCCATAATGTCTTGCTAACTAAACCTGTGAGAACAACAGCTTTAATCCAACTTAGTCCTAATACTAAAAAAGAGAAAACATAGAAAGAGAAAAGTTGATTGTCCGGAAACTCTCAAAGTAGATTTATTTTATTAAAATAGCACTCCATATGCCTACAGTAACTCATGCCATTTTCTTAAGCATTGGCTGACCCATTTCCCTTCCAAACTTCACTTTGATTTATTAGACCAAGGATCTTCAAACTTGGCAACTTTAAGACATGTGGACTTCAACTGCCAGAATTCCTGAGCTAACATGACTGGAGGAGGAATTCTGGGGGTTGAAGTCCACAAGTCTTAAAGCTGTCAAGTTGGAAGACCCCTGCATTAGACAAAGGTGGTCAGGAGCAAAAGATCAACTCCACACATGAAGGTCCAATTAAACTGATGCCTACGCAAAGAATCTTCTCAACTCAGGATTAGTACTTGCATGAAGTTAGATGAAGAGTCAACCGAATTCAATGGAGGTTGGACTTACTTAGCTGGTGGCTACACAGAGATTCTAGACTAATCCCTCTCTTGATTCCACCCCCAGGTTCTGCCCCTCCTTCTCCTACAAACACTTTAGAAAAGGTATCTTTAAAATATTATTTCACTGATGGGAGAAACTGAGAGTCAGTGAAGAACTCAACTAGGCTACAGATTGAGCCAAACTCATGAATCTTCATTTACAACATGGCCACCTGTGTGCAGTTGTGAAGAACCAATAAAAGCTTGGGCAGATGGTACAGATAATAGAGCGTTGAAGCAGCAGTTGTATACAGATTGTCCTCATTTAATGATTGGTCATATTGATGGTTTGAGCTTACCACACCCCTTCCCTGAGTTACTTACAACCTGGTTCCAAAGTTCTGATGACTGCACTTTCCATAGACATGTGCTTAGCAACCATCACGCATTTATGATTGTTTACAGGATCCCACCATCACATAACCACAATTCTTGATGTTGTTTTGGCAGTTTCCAGTGTTTGCTTCTGGTTTCTAGAAAAGAAACATCCATTGGGTACAACAGTTTCATTTAACAACTCTTGCATTCACTTAGCAATGACCACATTTGCTTAAGAACTATGGCATTCCTTTAACAATGTGCTGTTCATTTAATAATGGCTACTAGAAAAGTCATAAAATCAGTCACATGGTCATCCCTTTAATGACCACAACTCACAGCAATAATTCCAGGCTCAATTAAGGTTATACATCGAGTATACATTTTGTAGCATAAGTAGCAGGTGCCGAATGTGCAAAATCTCACCTCAAGGAATGTGTGGTTCTGGCAAATCAGCTCACCGCTGCATTTCTGCAAATGTCACATGAGAAAGTCAGCATACAGAGAGAAGGTAACTTATAAAGCACTTCCCATGGTTACAAGTTACTAGGGAAACCACTTCCTTGAGATCTAAGTATATATATAAATATATATACTGGCTGGCTTACTCACTCGGTCTGCATTTCAGCACCCAAGGTAGAGAGTGGGAATAAGTATATAATGGAAATAAACTGGTTTTGCTGTTCAGCCATTTGAATTTGAACAGAAAAATGCTATTCGAAGGACATATGGTCACTGTCCTGAACACTTTAAAGCAGCCATCTCTTTTTCCTGAGCTTGTGCATCTGATCTGTGCTGCAATGTGTGATACCAGGAAAAGTTGCATTTGATTTAAGGTGTCTTTGGGAGGTGCTAAAATGCATACATCCCACAAACCTTGACTCAGGTTTTGGCCTTTTCTAGATCCAGACTTCTTCAACCTACTAGATACTGGCTAATATCACAAAGAAAAGATCTCTTACTTATTTCACCATCTCACAAGCAATGCGTCTATCAGTTTTTCAGGTTTATTTGTACAGGTTTATTTGTGTATCTTTGAGAGAAATGAAGGGAATGGAAAGAAAGGGAAGGGAAGGAAAAGAAAAAAAAGGAAAATGAAGGGAAGGATAGAAAAGGGAAGGGAAAGAAAAGAAAAGAAAAGAATGGAAAATGAAGGGAAGGGAAGGGATTTTTATTTATTTCCAAAACAAAATTTTAACCATCAGTGCAAAAATCCCTGAGAGTCCCATGAAACCCTGGAAAATCCCATAAAAGAATTCTCACATCATCTTGACTGTATTTTTAAGTTCCTTTCTATTTTTAGGCTGTTCTAAAAATTAGTACCCAATCTTATCACTGCAGCCATTAACAAAGAGAAACCAAATCATGCAAATGAACCAAGAGGCTTGAATGCAGCAAGAGAGCCAAGCAGTCTCTTTCAAGAAACCGGCATTGTTCTTGTGATGAAGAAAATGAAAAAAAACTTCAGAATTTCCCCATTTGAATAATTAAGTAGCAATGGTTTCATGCATTGGCCTAAGAGAAGGCCTTCACCTTTTCAGATTCAGATCCTTGCATTTCAGGTAGTCCCCAGCTTACAACAGTTCATTTAGTGACTGTTTGAAGTACTTGGTACAATGGACATGGTATATGCAGTACAATGCATTGAGCCAGGTGCAGGTGCCAATGCATTGAACCAGGTGCAGATCTATCCATTGGGGAAACAAAACAACCACTTTGTAGCAAACATAGGAGCACAAACCCATCTGGACTAGATTCAGCAGTCCAGTTGCATTTAAAAGACAAAGGTCGCTCTTTTGAAGACAACAAGGTCCACATTTTGGACAGAGAGGACTGCTGGTTTGAAGGAAGGGGTCAAAGAGGCCATCTATGTCAAAATTGAATAGCTGTCTCTCAACAGAGAGGGAGGGATATGACATCATCTATCTCCAGTCTGCAACACAGTCCTAAGAAGGCTCCATACCCAATTGCACCACTCAGCTGACCCCGATGACACAGATAAACATCCAGGTGACCTTAACAACTCTCTAAAAGGATGCAAATGACCAGCTGTCTGCAAGGAGTATCAATCCTTCCATTCCCCACCAGTCAGAGCCAAAGGACCTTCTTGGATTAGAAGTAAAACTTCTTCAAAGAAAAACAAAATCCAGTTTCCTCTTGGAGAAAAAAAGAAAAGAAACGTTGGGTTCAACTTTTAAAATATACATGTTTTAAATCAACAGCACAATGTTTTTTCTTTAAACCCTAATTTTCAAAATAATTTAAAAACCAGTAAGTTAAGGACAACAGTCCAAAGGAATTATGATGCAAAACAGGGAAGGTTTATCCACATGCCTCGCACAGCAATAAGATATTGGCAAAAACACTGTATGAAAATCAAAGCTGGTTGATGGTGTGTGTTGCAATCATTCAGCCAGTAGATGATAGTGTTTCATTTTGCATCTATGGTTCTGTTTGTTCTGAGGAGAGTTTTTTTCTTTCCTGTTAACAGTTAAACAGTTGTGCAGTAAAGCACATGGTGACTGTACATTTTATTTGCTCTGTGATGCTGTATATAAATAGAATTTCTAACACAAACTCAATGGGGAAGCCAGATTCATTTGACAACCTGTGTTGCTAATGAAACTGCAATGATTCACTTAATACCTGTGGCAAGAAAGGTCACAAAATAGGGCAAAACTCATTTAATACTGTCTCACTTGTTTTGCGATGGCCAGAAGTATTTTATGGACAGTAAACAAATGACTGGTCAAGGACTACCCATCCATAATACGAGAATACTGATAAGAATCAATAAAAAACTAATAATATCACCCAACTGAAGGTTCCTGAGTTCACGATTCAAAGGAAAGTGTTCCTACAGTTTGGAAAAACCTGACTTACAACAAATGACAAATGGGATTTTTTTTTTAAAAAGAAAAGTATCAGACTAATTTGTTGCATCCGACTTCCCATTTATTTAAAATTAGTACTTTTTCATTTAAATAGCAGCATTTTTTTTTCCATTTCCTGAAACACAACTCTGGGTCACTCCCCTCAGGAAACCACAGCAGACTGATTCTGTCATTTGCTCTATTGGGAAAGATTGGATCAGTGAAAAGGACAAACTATGTCTCCCATGTTGGTCTTGTTATCCTATTAAATTACCCCATTTATTTGTTTTGCTCTTATATTTACATCAGGGGTGGTTGAAGAGTTGAAGAGTTAAATAGAATAGAGCTGGAAGGGATGTTGAAGGTCTTCTCAAGCAGCTCAAGCAGGAGAACCTATACCATTTCAGACAAGTCTGTCTAGTATCTTCTTAAAAACCTCCAGTGATGGAGCACCCATGATTTCTGAAGGCAACTTCTGTTCCACTGGTTAATTGTCCTCAGGAAGTTTCTCCTTAATTCCAGATTGCTTCTCTCCTTGGTTAGTTTCCATCCATTGTTTCTTGTCTTGCCCTCTGGTGCTTTGGAGAATAATTTGACCCCTCTCCTTTGTGGCAGCCTCTCAAGTACTGGAATACTGCTGTCATGTATTATTCTTTTTCTTCTTCCCCTAATTCTTCTTTTCTTTAGAAAAGTTCTTCATATGTTTTAGTCTCCAAGTCCTTGATCATCTTAGCTGCTCTTCTCTGAACTTTTTCCAAAGTTTCAATATTTTTTGGGTAGCATGGTGACCACAATTAGTTACAGTATTCCAGATGTGCTCTTACTAGGGTTTTATAAAGTGGTACTAATACTTCACGTGAATTTGATTCTATTCCTCTGCTTATACAACCCAGGATTGTTTCGGCTTTTTTGGCTGCTGCTGCACATGGCTGGCTCATATTCAAGTGATCGTACACTAGGATTCCAAGGCAGAAGGTGGTATTTAGCAGGTTCTGACCAGTTCTGGAGAACCGATCGTGGAAATTTTGAGTAGTTCAGAGAATCGGACAATACCACCTCTGACTGGAGATCTTACAGTGTCCTTCCCTTGCCACGCCCACCAAGCCACGCCTATAGAACCGGTAGTAAAAAAAAAATTGAATCCCACCACTGCTCCAAGGTCCTTCACACAGTTACTCTTTTTGAGCCAGGTCTCACCTAATCTGTACTTGTGCCTTTGATTTTTCTTGCCTAAATCTAAAACTTTGCTAATTTGCTACTCCCTTTGTTTTAAAGGAGACGGTGACCAAATTGATGTCAAAAAGAACAGAGTGAAATAGTTCCAAGTCCACCTGCTGGAAAGGTCTGGATGGCAGAACCATTGTATGATGGTACTCTAAAGAAAAGTAAAGTAAGTTATATATTAGTCATCTTTTTTGGGGAGGGAGGGTATTATATTTTCAAGGATTTGATTTGATATTGTGGCAGGTGGAGATTCCACTTTCAGCAAGTGTCACACCTGCACCGAAGCAAATAAGTAGATAAATAATATGAATATGAATTGAAATTCATATGACAATAATTATGATGATATATCACAAAGCTTGAGGTTCCCAACATGATTAGGGGACTGGAGGCTAAGTTATTTTCTCATTTTCAAATTCAGCAAAATTGCGAGGGATATCCAGGCTGATAATGTGAACTACGGCACACACACAAAACAAATGGATTTAAATTCAAGTCAAGAAACTTTGTGGATTTTAATGGCTTTTCATACAAAAATAGTAGTCTTGCTTGTGATACACAGGTTTGTTTGCTGAAGGAAGTTGGACAGAGAAGTACATGGCATGAAGATACCTCGATCACAAAGGATTTAAGGATTTAACCTTTCCTGTTGTGTCTGTTCATGCGTGACTGAGCTTCCCCACAATAAATAATTACGTAATAGCATTTACATCTGGAGATGCTAGGCCAATTCCTTCCAATAACACTGCAGCATTAGCATGTACATTGGAGACTGAGTTAACAGAATAACAGAATTGGAAGGGGTCTTGGAGATCTTCTAGTCCAATCTCCTGCTTAGGGAGGAAAGTCTATTGTCATTTCAGACAATGGATTGACCAATTTCTTCTTAAAAACCTCCAGTGTTGGAGCTCCCACAACTTCTGGAGGCAAGTTAATTGTCCTCACTGTCAGGAAATATTTCCTTAATTCTAAGTTGCTTCTCTCCTTGATTAGTTTCCATTTGTTGCTCTGGTGCTTTGGAGAATAGCTTGACCCTCCCCTCTTCTTTGTGGCAGCCTCTCAAATAGTGCTGAGATATTGGAAGACTGCTATCATGTCACCCCTGGTCCCTCTTTTCATTAAACTAGATATAATCAGTTCCTGCATCCATTCTTCGTATGTTTCAGCCTCTTTTTAGAATCTCAGAGTTGTCCAGCTCTTGGGCAAGTAATTGGATTCCACCAATTTATCTCTCTCCAAATTCACTATATAGTTGTTGTTGTTTTTTTAAATAATCTTAAATTTTCAAAAACACTTGAAACATAACTGATTTTTATTTTTGATTTACAAAAGTTTTTTTTCCTTACTGCAATAGCATCCTTGAGCAAAAACAAAAAACAAAAAAACCAGAACCTATGGTGAGTTAAAAAAAGAAAGAAAGAAAAGTTCGGTTTCTTTTCCAGGTAATTAAACTTTACCATTGCTAATTTAAACAGCCTTCTAATCAACTAAAATTGGTAGTAAATCAGCAAAAGTAATTAAAATGTATCCAGTAGCTGTAATTGCAAATGTTTGCTGAATTATCAGCATGTGATGCACCCAAATGGAGAAGAAGCTACAAAAATAAGAGATAAAGTTGTAATGGGACCAAAAAAATAAGATTATTAAGTGAGATGTATTGTAGGGACTGGTACAGTTGAGATAGCAGAAGCTATTTTAAATCTGAAACATCCCACCAACATGTCTATGGAGGTTCTCGGTCATGGTTGCCTCGTAGTGATTTTTCAAGAGGCAACTGAACATTCTTGTTTTTCTTTGAAGATGTTTCTTTTCTCATCCAAGAACAGAAGGAGCTTCTTGGATGAGAAGTGAAATGCCTTCGAGGAGAAACAAAACCCAGTTGTCTTTTGAAAAAGCATCTTTAGTATATCTCACCAATAGTTGCATCAATTTTAAGCAAGGTTAAAATCACTTTCAAAAAATATTTTAACCACCCAGCTTTTTTTTCCAAAAGGGCATTTTAAAACTTTGGAAAACTGCTTATAAAACTGCCTATAAATTTCCTTTCTTTCAGATAAGGTAAACCAACCCTTTGTATCTTCTAAGCCTTTCATCAAACTTCTTGCTTTTCTACAACTTATTCTTTTTCAAAATAAGACATGATATCTGAAAGACATCAAGCCAAGATCAAAGAGTAGCTCAAGTGTTGGAGGCCAAATTATTTTTCAGTATATGTTTGTTTCTTTCTAGTTGAAGTCTGTAAGCACCAGTAATTTTGTCTAACTCCCATTTCTTGCTATTTCAAGTCTATTTTGAGTGAGAACAACCAACCAGTGGAACAGAAGCTGCCTTCAGAAGTTGTGAGAGCTTCATCACTGGAGGCTTTTAAGAAGAGACTGGACTACCACTTGTCAGAAATGGTGTAGGGTCTCCTGCCTGGGCAGAGGGTTGGACTAGATGACCTACAAGGTTCCTTCCAACTCTGTTAATCTATATATGTTGCTGAGACTCCTGCAGGAAATTCCTGCTTCAATATTTTCATCCATAGATGGATTCACAATTGGCTGACCAACCAAACTCTGTGTGGTCCTCGATGGAACTACGTCTAAATGGAGGGTAACATGCATTGAAGTTCAGTCTTGTTCCCAGTACCCTTCAACCTCTTCATAAATGACCTAGACAAGGGGATAGAAGGGGAAGTCATCAAATTTGCAGATGTCATACTAATACTTTGGAAAACAAGCTCAAGATCCAGAAGGATCTTGATAAGTCTTCACCATTGGACTCTTTCCAACAAGATGCAGTTCAGTGGTGAGAAAAATTATGGTCCTGCACTTGGCAGGAAAAACTGAGTATAGCACAAGTATAGAATGCTACTGACTCAACAGTCATCACTGTGAGAAGGATCTTGGAGTCCTAGTGGAAGACCACTTACGTATGAACCAGTGGTGTCCTGCAGTTACCCCCCCCCCCAAAAGCCAATGCAGTCCGAGGCTGCATCAACAGAGATATAGCATCAAGACTGTGAGTAGTGATAGTACCCCTTGATACCACATTGGTGAGATCACACTTGGAATCCATTTCTGGTCATGAGACAAAAAAAACATGTCAAGAGCCAGGAAAGTGGGCAGAGAAGATCAACAAAGATGATAAAGATCTGGAAGCTAAATTGTACAATAAATGATGAGAGACCTAAGAAGAGAAGTCTATTCAAGAGAAGGTTCAGAACTATCTTCCAGGACCTGAAGAATTGACACAGAAAAGAAGAGATTGGCTTATTCTCTAAGGCAACAGAGGTAGGACAAGAATTAATGGGTGGGGAACCTTGTCAAAGAAAGACCCAACCTAGAAGTAAGGAGAAATTTCCTGACCTTGGAAACTATTAATCAGTGGAACCACTTGCCTCCTGGAGTTATGACAAGTCTATGACAACTAGCCACAGCCAACTCACCATGGCCAACTCATTGTGGAACAACTTGCCATAGGGCAAGAGCTACACTAATATCAAAGAAATACTGGAACAGAATCATTAATGATAGGATATCAAAGGAGTGAAAATGAACTACGAATGACAAAAATTTAAAATATTTGTTTAACCTTTTTGAATAATTAAATTGAATTGTCCCACAGCGAGTTGTCTTGCTGTGAGTTGGCCATGGTCAGTTATCCCATTGCAAGTTGTCCATGGTGTGTTGACCACAGTGAACTGTTTGTGGCGAGTTGACCATGGAGAGTTGGCTGCATTAAGTTGTCGCATTCCAAGTTATAGGTGCTTCTCCATCAAGAAGAGATTGGACAACCATTTGGCTGGGATGCTGTAAGGTCTCCTGCCTTGAGCAGGGGTTGGCCTAGAAGACCTCCTTGGCCTCTCCCACCTCTATGATTCTATGATTCTACTTAGTAGAAAAAGAAAAAGAAAGAACTAGCCGGCAAATGTTGAGTCATTTCAGAACCCAGAAAGTGTGAAGCCCAAAGATCATCCCAGCCACAAGTTGCATCACATGACCTCTACGTAGTGGAAGTCTGTTGGCGTCGTGGTTTCCTGACTCCCAGGGAAAGCCCACAAGACAACCTAAGTATACACAAAAACATCATTGTGATTCCTACATAGAGCAGTAGTCAAATCGCAGCTAAAAACTAAAAGATCTGGTTTGAAAAAATCAGGAATGCTTTACTGGGATTGCTGAAAGCTTAAGTCCCAGGTAAGGATTTATTATAAATTATAAATCTCATCTTTCTTTTTTACTCCTGAGCACGGAGCATGAAAATAAATCATGATGAGGATTATCAATTTGAAACCATTTCAGCTATCAGGACCAACCAAGGGAGTCAAGAAAATAGTTTAAGCAAGTTGCAGAGGAGATGATTTTTCAAAGAGAAACGGAGTTTCAGCACAAACTCTAGCTAGGATCTTCAAGGTAGCAGTTTAAAAAATGAGTTACCTAGCTATAATATAAGTTATCAATAATGCATCAAAATAATGTAGAAGAAGGCAAATGAACAGAAAAGATTTTGTTTGCATTTTCAGAATGATCTTTACATATGTTCATTGTTATTCATATTGCTTTATGATTCATTATTTTTACGATTATTTTTCAACCATGTGCTTGATTCTGAAATCCTGAGATTAGATCAAATGCAGGAAAGACAAACTGGGGGCCAAATGACCACAGAAATCTCAAATTCAGTTTGGTTTGTAAAAAAAAAATCAGTGGTACTTTTATTGTCTTTTATTGAATATGAATGCAACTTTTCTAAATCGGTATAAACCCAGTTTTGATTTGGCAATGTAGAAACAGAGTCTAATAATTTAAGACTACAAATAAAGAAATCTACTCTAAACATTTTTTAACTCTGTAGATTAAAATTGACTGGCAATTTATCACAATTGCCTCTTATTTAGTGGTTGATGTTAAAAGTGATTGCTGGTTTACCAATAGCTTTTTCAAATATATTATTTCTATCGTTATAGAATACATATATTATTATTATATATATTATTTCTATAAACATATTATTTCTTCTTCTTGATAATTGGTTGTGTATTGCTTTACAGCTTATCTTATATACTATCTATTCATCACTTACATTTATTCAAGGGCAACTTTTTAATTTTCTAGGCAATTACTTGCAGGGACATATTTGAAACCAAGCAAATGTATTTGGATTTAAAATGCCCATCCTGTAGAAGCCAAGCTAACATATTCAAGCAGTCCTAACTTCTTAGAAAAGTGTGAACTTTGGCTGATTGAGAATTTTGCTGAGGCCGTTTGTAGTTATGATTTGCACCAATGACACAATTCAGTCAGTTGGAACAAGGGATTACTTTTTTAAAACAGAATATAAATTGATGGTTAGCAGAGAGTAACTCCACCGTTGTAGTTCATGCAATGGATTTCCATCTGATGGTAGGCACTGTGCTTTCAAGTGAATACATGCCTTGTGAAAGACAGCAGCACATGGCAAGATGTTGTGCTACCCCTGCATTTTGTTCTATGAGAGATAGAGAGAATGAAAAAAAGAAGCAGTGGTTGGAACATAAAATTTAATCCCAAAGGAATTCAGCTACATTTGCAAATGTGGAACCAAAGTGTTGCTGTTGGTCGTCATAATAATAATTACAGGTAATTCTTGACTTAAGATGGCTTAGCATTCAAAGCTATGACAGATCTCCCAAAAGGTACTTATGGTCTGGTGTCAAAGATCTGATGCCCACTCTCTCCCACATATTCCCATGACTGCTATCAGCAACAACTGACAGCTATTTGCAGCATCCTGTGGCCACACAAATGAAATCTATGTTTTTTGCAAAAACTGGAATATACTTCCATTTTTTTGTCGAAAATGCCCTAAGTAAATAATGGGTTCGCTTAACAACTGCAGTGTTTTCTTAATGACTTCAGATTCACTTAAAGGCTGAGTTATTCGCTTAATGACCACTGCAAAAAAATAGATTGTAAAATCAGGTTGTTGTTCACCTGATGGTGCAACTTATGACCAGTACAACTTGTGACACCATAACGGTCATATTCAAGGATTACCTGCACTGCTCTGAAACATACAAGTAACCTTGTTGGAAAGTATCATGTCTGATGTATTTATATGCCTGGAGTAGCAGAGGTTGAGCCTCTAAAGAGGCAGGAATTCAGAACCATTGCCTTCTCTTTTATGAGGGATCTAGGAATAGCAATAGCCCTTCAACTTATCTCCACTTCACAGTGCTTTATAGCCCCCTCTGAGTGATTTACAAAGTCTATCTTTTGCCCCCCCAACAATCTGACTCCTCATTTTACTGACTTCGGAAGGATGGAAGGCTAAGTGAACCTTGAGCCGGTCAGGGTTGACCTCGTGGCAGTGAGCAGAATCTGCCTGCAATACCGCATTCTAACCACTGCACCAGCCCATTTCTTCGAGCAGAGCAGGGGAAGGATACTGCAAAATCTCCATTCCTTCCCTACCCCACCAACCTGCTTCCCAGCTTCCTTCTCCTGTGCAGGACAACCAAAGAAGACCCAGCTGATCAGCTGGGACTCAATGGGAGGCAGAGGATAGATGGAGGTGGAGTCAGTCAGATGTGGTGTTTGCCAGTTCTCCAAACTACTCAAAATTTCCACTAACGGTTCTCCAGAACTGGTCAGAACTTGCTGAATGCCACCTCTGTGTCTGTTGTTTTGAGTCATTTGTAAAAAGGATAAAGACAGGCTATTAGTACACTTATAAATAAGAACCTCTTTTGGGACTCTATATTTCTATATTCCATCCTGACATCCTTAGAATTAAAAAGTTTTCCATTGCAGTGAAGTCAGCTCCCATAGTCCCCTTCTTAGAAATTAAATAATGAGAGACAAATCACTATCCTTCTCCCTCCCAAACTCTAGATGTGGTAGATATCCGTTCAGTTCTTTAACATTAAAAATGTTAAATGCCATTGGCTTACTCATTAAGAGCCATGGTGGCACAGTGGTTAGAGTGCAGTATTGCAGGCAAACTCTGCCCACAGTTCTGGAGTTCTATCCTGACTGGCTCAAGGTTGACTCAGCCTTCTGTCCTTCCAAGGTAGGTAAAATGAGAACCTGGATTGTTGGGGGCAAGAGGCTGACTCTGTAAACCACTTAGAGAGGACTGTAAAGCACTGTGAAGCGGTATATAAGTGTGATTCTGATTGCTACGGACTAAGCCTTCCATCCTTCCAAGATGCGTAAAATGAGGACCCAGAATGTCAGGGGCAATTATGTTGACTCTGTAAACCACTTAGAGAAGGTTGCATAGCACCATGAGGAGGTATATAAGTCTAAGTGCTTTGCCATTGCTTTTGCTTTGATGCATGAAGGGTTAGGGTTAAACCGGGACTGATCCAAAACTTAAGGTTCCCTTGTGGTCATTTCAAACAGAATCTGTTCAGGGGATCCATATTGCCCAGCACTGCAAATATATCAGAGTTTGCTTTAGGCAGATTTTAGCTGCCACTACATAGTTTCTTCTTGTTTGAATATGAA
>BLBF01000016.1:9604556-9646386 GCA_015471245.1 Laticauda colubrina | reverse complement strand
GAAGCAGGGAAGGAGGGAAGGAAGGCAAAGAAAGAGAGAGAGAAAGGAGGAAAAAGAAAAAAGGAAGGAAGGAGGTAGGGAGGGAGATAGGGAGATAGGGAGGGAAGGAAGGAAGAAAAGGAGGAACGGAGGGAGGGAGGGAGGGAAGGAAGGCAAAGAAAGAGAGAAAGAAAAGGGGAAAAAAGACGGAAGGAAGGAGGCAGGGAGGGAGGGAGATAGGGAGGGCGGGAGGGAAGGAAGGAAGGAAGGAAAGGAGGAATGGAGGGAGGGAGGGAAGAAAGGAAGAAAGGCAAAGAAAGAGAGAAAGAAAGGGGGAAAAAAGAAATAGAAGGAAGGAAGGAGGCAGGGAGGGAGAGAGATACGGAGGGAAGGAAGGAAGGAAAGGAGGAACAGAGGGAGGGAGGGAAGGAAGGAAAGCAAAGAAAGAGAGAAAGAAAAGGGAAAAAGAAAGAAAAAGAAGGAAGGAAGGAAGGAAGAGAAAGAAAGAAAGGGAGGAAGGAAGGAAAGAAGGAAAAAAAGAAAGATGGAGGGAGGGAGGAAAAGAAAGAAGGAAAAGGAAGGCAGGAAGGAAGGAGGGAAGGAAGGAAGGAAGGAAGGAAAATAAATAAAGAGGGAGGGAGGGAGGAAGGAAAGAAGGAAAAGAAAGAAGGAAGGAAGGAAGAAGGAAGGTAAGGGAGGAAAAATAAAGGAGGGAGGGGGAGGGAGGGAAAGAGAAGGAAGGAGGGAGAAAAGGAGGAAAAGAAAGAAGGGAGGAAGAAAGGCAAAGAAAGAGAGAAAGAAGGAAAGAAGAAAAGAAAGAAAGAGAAAGAAAGAAAGAGAAAAAGAAGGAAGGAAGGAAGGAGGACCGGATGGAAGAAAAAGAAAGAAAGAAGGGAGGGAAGGAAAGAAAGAAAGAAAGAAGGAAAGGAAGAAAGAAAGAAATTTATTTTCGCTCGGAGTGCCCTTTTTCCCCTTCTGCCATGCTTGGGGTGGGGGGAACGACGACCCTGCAGGCACTCCAGGAAGGCCCATTTGCCAACAGGAGCTCCTTTGGCACCCAGGGAAAAGTGGGTGGGTGTCCCCCCCAGAGGACAATGGAGCTCCATGTCTGGAATTTGAGAATGGAATGTCCTTTAAGGCCAACAACTCCTTGGTGCAGCCTGACCGTCGCAAGCTACCCTTTCTCCGAACGCTCCGACAAACGGTTCCAGATCCAGCAGCAGAACCAACCGAGGGGCGCAATAAGCTGGGTTGGATATTATTATTTTTTTGTTTTTGTTTTTTGTTTTAATTCCCCCTCCCCTTCCTCTTCTCCAGAATGTATTTCTACATTCTTGCTTCTGAACTAGCAGTTGCTATTTTAGTCCCTCTTCTCCTCGTTTCTTTCACCCTCACCCTCCTTCCTCCTTTGATTTGTCATGTCTCTTAGCAACAAGTTTCGGCACTAGAGGAATTCGCCTTCGTGCTTTCTGATTTTGAATACCCCGGACGGTCTTCTTTTGTTCCAATTCCAGCTCATTCCAAGGGATTCTCTTTTGCTGTTTGGCTTTTCCTTTTTCCTTTGGCCCCAAATTTGTGTAATCAACTACGCAGGGCTCAGTCTGGGAGTTC
This sequence comes from Laticauda colubrina, assembly GCA_015471245.1. Lineage (NCBI taxonomy): Eukaryota > Metazoa > Chordata > Lepidosauria > Squamata > Elapidae > Laticauda > Laticauda colubrina. Next base: position 9,644,796 of record BLBF01000016.1, on the reverse strand, counting down.
AAGGTTTTCCTTTATAACTTGTATTACCCCAGAAAGATACCTGGATCAAGAGGCTGTGTGAAGCCCCAAATCTTGGCTCCTTTTTAAAATCGCAACTGATATGCCACTTTGCCAGAGTTGGACCAGTGATGGTGCCCTTCTTTGTGGATATAGAATATAGAATAACAGAGTTGGAAGGGACCTTGGAGGTCAACTAGTCCAACCCCCTTCCCCAGCCCAAGCAGGAGACCCTACTACACCATTTCTGACCGATGGTAGCCCGGTTTTCTTCTTGAAATCTTCCAGGGATGAAGCTCCCACAACTTCTGAAGGCAACTTCTGTTCCATTGAACATAGAACAACAGAGTTGGAAGGGATCTTGAAGGTCAACTAGTCCAACCCCCTTCCCCAGCCCAAGCAGGAGACCTTGCTACACCATGATTGCCCTTGGGTTTAGAGAAGGTCACTGTTTGAGGCATGTGGGCCTTAAATCAAAAGAATGGAAGATACGATCAATGTTATTGGGTGAAGCTTCTAAAGAAAATCAACCTGGAGTGCCCTTTGGAAGGGCAGATCCTAGAAACTGGAAACTCAAATAGTTTGGCCAACAAATGAGAAGAGAGTTCTCCTTGGAGTAGACCCTGGGAAAGATGGAAGGCAAAAGGAGAAGTGGGCGGCAGAAGGATGAGATGGTTAGACGGTGTCATTGACATGATGGACGTGGGTTTAGGTGGACAATCACCAGGAGATGGTGAGTTCTAGCTCCAACTTAGACATGAAAACTGCCGGGGTGACTTTGGGACAATGACTCTCTCTCTCTTTCAGCCCAGTTCACCTCACAGGGTGGTGGTTATGGGAAAAAGAAGATGAGGAGGATGCACTGGGATAGCTGTGCTGCCTTTCGGTATTTTTAAGAATAATAAAGACAGGGTACAAATAGATAAATAAAGAGTCAGAGATGATTGGCCTGCCATGTTGAAACAAGGGATGAAAAGATATTTTATTTCCTTTCTCATTGAGAGATGTTTAGGAACATTGTCTGTAGAACTGGAACCTGTACGAAGGAAAAACTTGTTGACCTGGGATATTTTTTCAGGCCACGGGTGTCTGGAATTCGGAACCCGTTTTTCTGTTCAGCTTCCCAATTTGAGCAAGCTCTCTACATTTCTCAGACTTTATAGACTTGTCTCTTGAAATATTTAAAGTGATCTTGTTATAGGAGCATGTGAGACATCAGCTATTCAGATTCCACATCCAATCCATCAGAATAGAACGGGAAGGGACTTTGGAGGTCTTCTAGTCCAACCCCCTGCTCAAGCAGAAGACCCTATGCCCATGATGGTGAACCTATATCATGTGTGCCACAGGTGGCACGCAGAGCCATTTGTGCTGGCACACGAGTCACAGGTAAACTTACCTCACTACGCATGCGCACAACTCACAGCTGATTTTTTTTTAGCTGGTTTGAGGCCTTTTTCAGTCTCCCAGAGGCTTAAAAAAAGCCTCTGCAGGCTTTGCAGACCAAATAATAGGCCCATTTCGTCACTTCCTGTAATACCGAAAGTGACAAAAGGAGCCTATTATTCTGCCTGCAAAGCCTGCAGAGGCTTTATTTCATCCTCTGGGAGGCCAAAAAAAGGCCTCAAACCATCCAAAAATCAGCTGTGAGGCACAGTGCAGGTAAGAGGGGTTGCACACACATGTGCAGGGAGTGTGGGGGTGCTGGCACACAAGTGCGCATGCGCAAGCACACACACAATTTTTGGCACAGGAGCCCACAAAGGTTAGCCGCCACCGCCCTATGCCATTCCAGAGAAATGGCTGTCCAGTCTCTTCTTAAAAACCTCCAGTGATGAAGCACCCACAACTTCTGGAGGGAAGCTATTCTATCTTTGCTTGTTGGAGACACCGGACGTGTTCATTTTGTCCACTTAATCTCATCTGCTTCTCTCAAAGGGAGGTTCTCAAACATGGGCAACTTTAAGAGGTGAAGACCAGGAGGAATTGATTTTTCCATGTGTTTCTATTCATCCACTACATATAGTAAGTGGAACCACTTGCCTCCAGAAGTTGTGTATTCCCCAAGTTTTTAAGAAGAGATTGGGCAACCATTTGCCTGAAATGATCAGGTTTCCTGCTTGAGCAGGGGGTTGGACTAGAAGACCTCCAAGGTCCCTTTCCAACTCTTTATTATTTTCTTCTGTTATGTAATAGGGAGGAAAAGAAACAGGCCTGAGCTCAAACCTTGGAAGGGAAGGTTGTTGGGGAAACACCCGCTAACTCTGTTGGGTTAGGTTTATCCCCACGTAGACCAGTTAGCCAGCAAAGGGAGGGAGAAGGAAAAAGAAACGAGGCCATTGTCATTTCTGAACAATTTCTGCTTGGTTGTCCTCAACTTGCGACCCACATCAATAATCTGTCACATCAAGTTAGCTATCTCTGTGCAAGCAGACAGGTCAGGGGAGGGGCTAAGTTTCCCTTCCTGTCTCTGGCCGAAGGTCGGTCCTTATTTTCATTGTGTTAAACAGCCAGAATTAATTTCAAGACTTCCTCCGTGGAGGGCTGCTTATCTGCTCCCCACTCACCCAAGCCATACATGGTGTGTGTGTTTGTGTGTCTCTGTGTGTGTGTGTTTAAACAGTCTTCACAGTCTCTGTCCTCTTGTACAGATGGGTTTTTTTTTTCCAAACATGTGCAAACAAAATTAGAGGCATTTGCTTGATTCCCTTTCAACAGTTATATCCTGCGCCAGTGGTGGGATTCAACTTTTTTTTTTTACTAGCAGTTCTGTGGGCATGGTTTGGTGGGTGTGGCATGGCTTGGTGGGCGTGGCAGGAGAGGATACTGCAAAATCTCCATTCCCTCCCCACCCCACTAACCTGCTTTCCAGCTCCGTTCTTCTGTGCAGGGCAACCAAAGAAGTTGCCCTCCTCAATAGGAGGCAGAGAATAGATGGGATTGGCGGGACCATTCAGAGGTGGGATTTGCCAGTTCTCCGAACTACTCAAAATTTCTGTACCGGTTCTGTAGAACCGGTCAGAACCAGCTGGATCTGATTCTGCACCCAGATTTGCAGATAGAATCATTCTAGTTTTTAAGATAGCCTTTAATGTACCACAGTTCACTTAGTGAACGTTGGAAGTTAGGACAGCACTGAAAAAAATGACTTATCATGACCATTTTTTTCACACTTATGACCGCTGCAGTATCTCCATGGATCCATGATCAAAAATTCAGATGCTCGGCAACGGGCTCCTGTTTATGACAGTCCCAGCATCCCGGGGGAGGAGGGGGCACATGATCGCTTTTTGTGACCTCCTAACAACAAAGTCAAGGGGAGGGAGCCATATTTACTTAGCAACCTCATTTCTAAGGTAAAGCACAGCAATTCAATCAACAATGGTGGCAAGGAAGGATGTAAAATGAAGCAAAATTCATTTAACAAATATGTCACTTAACAACAAAACCAGTGAAGGTGTAAGTTGAGGATTACCTATGTAGCATTTTGAAGCCTACCCACCTTTTTGAAATTTGGCAAGCTTGGGGGAACAAGCCATAAGAAGATAAAAAGAAATAAAATAGTATTTGAGGGGCAGCCACAAAGAAAAGGGTCAATTTATTTCCCAGAGCTCTTGAAGGCAGGACAAGAAACAATGGATGGTAATTGATCAAGGAGAAAAGCAATCTGGAATGAAGGAGAAACTTCCTAACAGTGAGGACAATTAATCAGTGGAACAGCTTTGCCATCAGAAGTCGTGGGTGCTCCATCACTGGAAGTTTTTAAGAAGAGACTGGACAGCCAATTTTCTCAAATAGTATAGGGTTTCCTTTTTCATCAGGGGGCTGGACTTGAAGACCTCCAAGGCCCCTTCTAACTCTGTTATTCTGTTCATCTGGTCTGCTTAGTTTGTGCCCTACTATTTGCAGTTCGCGGGGCATGCAAAAGTCCAGCAATGAAATAATCCCATCTGACTTATATAATATAATATGACTTATATATATAATGACTTATATATATAATATATATAATCCCATCCAAATGAAAAATGGAAGCATTCAAAGAAGGCGTTCATTTGGATTTGTGCAAAAGATATCAGAGAAGTTATTTTTTATTTATTTATATTTATCAAAAGCTTACAATATAACAGAAACAAGAATAAACATAAATTTCAGTACAAGAAATAGGAACTGATAATTGGGGACAATAGGACAGGGATGGTAGGTAGGATTGTGCGCTTACGCACACTTAAATTTAAACTTAAATTGGAATTTGAAGCTTTGAGGAAAAGCCTTTTTTCTTTTGCTTTCGAGAGCTCACTAGGAGCTCCTTGAAACAAGATTCATTACAACTGGTGGGTTGAGGCTAAATCAAAAAAGGACTCCAGGCAGATGCAACCTAAGCCAGCTTTGGTTTGGAAGAGAGCCGCAGAAGCTTCCCTGAGACAAAAATCTTCAAAGAATCAAAGCCAGAAAAGAAACAGAGCTGGGGGTGAAAAAAAGCTTGGTGCCCTATTTGGGCATCTTTGACAGCAGTTGCTCAGAGCTGCTCAGAGTATTCAAAAGGCCCGTTTTGCAAAAAAAATGGACCCGCACGAACAAAACCCGTAGCTTTGGAAGCGTCAGATTGGTTCCCATCTTTTGCAAGATTTGCTCAGCTGTCGAAAAATGTCCCCAGGTGCCTGCGGGTTTGTGCACGCACACAGTGGCCCCGCTTCTGAAGGGTCAGCCAGGGAGGCAAATCAGCTGTCCCCTGTGGCACGTGTGTGTGTGTGTGTGTGTGTGTGTGTGTGTGTGTGTGTGTGTGTGTATAAATAACAGGGCCATCTTTCAATCAGCCTCCCGAGCCTTGTTTTATTATTATGGGAAGAAATATTTATCTGGCTCGGTTCCAAGCCAGGAGAAAAGTCGCTGGAAACATGCAGGCTGATTGGGAAGATGGTTTATTGATGAAGCAGAACCACATGGGTTCTAGGCAGCTGACCACATGCACTGGAGAATGAGGGGTATTTATATCTTCTCTTGGGCTTTGCACTTGAGCTTCCTGTTCCTGTGCAAGAACATGTGTTCTATCGGCTGCTGGTTTTCAGAGCTTCCAGGTTTGGTTGAAGTTTGGACTGCTGATGCAGGGGTGCTGGGCAATTCCTATTGTGGTGGAGGGCTAATCCTACTTTGTTCAGACTATGCTGCAGGGAATTTTTGTCTATGAATAGAGTTACCTAGATCAGGGGTCTTCAAAACTTGACGGCTTTAAGACTTGTGGACTTCAGCTCCCAGAATTCCTCCTCCAGTCATGTTAGCTCAGGAATTCTGGGAGTTGGAAGTCCACAAATCTTAAACTTGCCAAGTTTGAAGACTGCTTGTCTTCTTTCAATCAGCTCTTTAGTGCTGGCATCTGCTGAGGGCTATTAAGAAAAGGTGGGGGCTGTTTTCTCCCTCTAAAAAAACATGTTTCTACATTTCTCATCCAGGGAAATAAAATATTCTGCCTTTTTAAAAAATATTTCTCAAAATGTTTCATTCTTCTAGGAGAGGGGTGGGTGCTAACTTCCTACATTCTCAAAAGAGGAAGGACTTCATTTGCAGTATCATACTCATGAAAGGGCTCTTCCCAATGTTTTACTCAGCCCTGGGAGTTCATACATACATATACATATACATATACATATACATATACATATACATATACATATACATATACATATACATGTACATAGGCAAGCCCATCATTAAGTGAGTTTTTCCCCCATTTTATGACCTTTCCTTCCACCGTTGTAAAGATAATTCCTGCCATTGTTAAACTAGTAATGCAATTGTTAAGCGAATTTCTCTTCCTTGTTGACTTGGTTTGTCAGAAAGTTGCCAAAGGGGCTTATGTGACCCCTGGACACTATAAACATTCATAAACGTGAGTCAGTTGCCAAATGTCTGAATTTTGATCGGGTGTCCATGGGGATGTCATAAAATGTGAAAAACAGTCATAAGTCACTTTTTTTAGCCACTGTCACTTAGAACAGTCACTAAATGAAGGGCTATAAATTGAGGACTACTTGTACTGGATAGCTGAAACCTTTCAATCAGTTCAGTTCAGTTTATTAGAGTCATAGACTACAGACCAGAACAAATAAAAACACTCACTAAATATACAATTAAAAATTCTAGAATGAAATAATAAATAATAGATCAAATCTATGATAAAATCCAGTCTGTCAATTTCGTGTGGTCTGACTATCCTAAAATTACAGTTGCACCATTTTTTTAATTAGAAGGAATGGAATGGAATGGAATGGAATAGAATAGAATAGAATAGAATAGAATAACAAAATTGGAAGGGACCTTGGAGATCATCTAGTCCAACCCCCTCCTCAAGCAGAAGGCCCAACATTATTTCAGATAAGTGATGGTCCAGTCCCTCTTTCAAAGCCTTCAGTGATAAAGCACCTACAACTTCTGAATGCAAGCAGTTCCACTGGTTAATTGTTCTCACTGGCAGGAAGTTTCTCCTTAGTTCTAGGTTGCTTTTTTTCCTTGATTAGTTTCCACCCATTGCTTCTTGTCTTGCCCTCCGGTGCTTTGGAGAATAGCTTGACCCCTTCCTCCTCTCTGTGGCAGCCCCTCAAATACTGGAAGACTGCTATCATGTCTCCCCAGTCCTTCTTTTCTCTACCCAATTCCAGCAACCATTCTTTTAGCCTGGAGGTTTGTTAAGCCTCCTTGTTACGGAGTATTTGGGATCATCCCGTGGCTAGCTTGGAGACTATGTTTTTTTCAACTTCAAGAGATTCTTGCCTTTAGTATGTATCTGGGAAGCTCAGCAAAGATCCACCTTAATGAGCTGCTTCACCTTGACAGAGCATTGATTTGACACTTTCCAGCAGAGCTTTGATGTGATACTTTCTGGGGATGCTTTGATAGGGTTTGGAGTTGTGTTGTCTGCATTTCTCTGTTATTTGATAGGGGAGGAGAGTGTTTATTCTCCCTGATTGGTGTTAATTCTGATATTTACAGTTTTGTTCCATAAGCCACTGGGCAAGATAGATAGCTCAAAGACAACTAAAATTGTGTTTGATCACCAATTTTCTAGTGTCCAAACCTCCTTCAGGGCAAGCTTGATATCTTCCATGGGGTTTGCTTGGCATGTCTTCAACTAATCTTTAGAAATCTCTCATCAGATTATATATATCTTCCTCCTCTTCCTTTCCTTTCCTTTCCTTTCCTTTCCTTTCCTTTCCTTTCCTTTCCTCTCTCTCTCTCTCTCTCTCTCTCTCTCCCTCTCCCTTATTTATTTTTATAAAAACGGGGATGGGTGTGTGTATGTTCCAGCATAACTCTGGAATGCCTCGAGCAATTTCAACCAAACTTGGTAAACAGATGACTTACCCTCTGGAAACAAATACTGTGGTGTAAGACACCCCTAACACCCCTCAGGGAGGATGTGTATCTTAAAATGGCTTCTACTGTACAGCACCATGGACTTGCCCTGGTAACAGCTTCACAGTACTCCACAAAGGGGCTCCCTCTAAGCCCTCCAAGGAAACATCAGAGGATTGGCCAAGTGCAATCAAAAAAATGAAACACCAGCATAGACAAGAAATTCCTGAGAGAAAGGAATTGCAATGCTACACGAGAGGCAGTACAACAGCATGAGACCCAACTGCAGGATTTTCGTGTGTGTGTATGTGTGTGTGTGTGTGTGTGTTTCTGGGAGAAATCAGAAAATATATTTCTGTGAGAAATCAGTTTTAAAGTTCCTTTCTGTTTCGTTCTCCTGTCTTTTCGATACAGAGGACGTACATTTTCACCTTCCTTCTGAGCTCCCGTGTCTTCATTCATCCTCATGAGCTCTTGGCTAAAGTTGGACACCTCTGCCTGAAGCAGAAACAGCAGCTGGAGACCGGGGTTGAAGCAGACAAGGTGAGTGAGCGATGAGGTTGTTCCATTGATTTTAGCTTTGCATTTTCTCTTCTTCCCATCTACATCACTAATGGACAAACAGGTCCTGGAGTTGGGGATCCCTGCCCTAAGGGATTACAATAGGTGCAGTGGTTAGAAGGCGGTCTATCTCAGGCTAATTCTGCTGACTGCCAGCAGTTCGATCCTCAAGACTGACTCTGCCTTCCATCCTTCCCAGGCCGGTAAAATGAGAACCCAGATTGCTGATCTGTAAACTGACATAGATAGGTTGACACTGTAAACCACTTAGACAGGGCTGTAAAACACTATGAAGCAGTATATAAGTCTAAGTGCTATTGCTATTGCTAATAAATAGACCAGTGCTGCTCCTTCGATGAAAAAGTCAAATTTGTAAGCTGGGAAAGAAATAGTTGTTTATCCTGTCCTTGAATGGCCAGAAAGACTATGAAATGAACTCCAGTTTAATGCTTGTTTGGAATAAATTGAAACTGAACATTTTTAAGTTTCACCTTAAAAAACTAAGAAAGATGGGCTCTATTTAGTAAGTCAGTAAGACACCACTTTGTCTTCCTTAGTCTGTTAATTTGGACTGGGGAGTTTTGAAAACCTCATGGAAGCAACAACAAAACCTTTCCCATATTTTTGCTGGCACCTCCACACAATCACAATGTCTCCTGCGCCACTCAAAGGAGGTTAACATTTCAACTAGACTCAATTGCAATACTTGAAGGGCTTGTCAAATCTATTCTCCCAAGCACCCTGAGGGCAGGACAAGAAGTAACTGGGGGAAAATCATTAGAGAGAAATGCAACCTGGAACGAAGGAGAAATTTCCTCACAGCCAGGACAATTAATCAATGGAACAGTTTGTTTCTAGACATTGTGGGTGATCCATCACTAGAGGCTTTTCAGAAGAGATTGGACAGCCACTTGTCTGAAATGGGACAGGATCTCCTGCTTGAGCAGGGGGTGGGACTAGAAGACCTCCAAGGTCCCTTCCAAGCATATTGTTCGATGTTCAGTGCTCAGTCAACCTGAACTGAGTTCTGTTGGAGCAATGCTTTTAACTTCCATTTGGATATGCTTTCTAAGAGGGGATTAGAAACAGAAGTTGTGCAAAGACTAAGCAAGAAGAGATTTGGAGGATAAGACTTCATTAACTTGAGAAAGGGGAAAAAACCTATTTGCAAAGCTTAACAGAGGCATGCGGCGTCTCTAGCTATTGAGAATTTGAATGTTCCTGCTGTAATGGAGTATAGAAACATGTCTTGTGTCAGCATTCCAATGAAACTCCCCAAGGCTGACATCTTGCATTTCTCTCAGCTCCTCCAGTTGATAAGTAGAAAAGTTCAACTTTTAAATGTCTATGGGGATTCTCAGTCATACAGGTCATGGTTGTCCCAAAGATGCTTTTTCAGGTGACCCTGAGGACACAAAAGGTCTCAACAACTCACTAAAAGGATGCAAATGACCAGCTGTCTGCAAGAATCCTTCCATTCCCCACCAACCAGCCAGAGCTGAAGAAAGTCCATTTGCCTCTTGGGGAAAATATATATGTATTTACATATTTTCATCAACAGTGCAATGATTTTTCTTTAAACCCAAACTTTGAAAATAATATTTTTTTAAAAACCCAGTAAATTAAGGATAACAATCCAAAGGAACTACGACGCAAAACAGGGAAGGTTTGCCCACACACCTCACAAAGCGATAAAATATTGGCAAGAAGCACTGTATGAAAATCAAAGCAGCTCGACGGTGTGTAAGTAGTAACGTTGGCAGGACAACCCCGTGTTGTGGTTCCGTTGCTAAGCTATGTTGTCATTCCCACATGAGCGCCCCCAGCGACGAGCCAAATCTCAAAAGAAACTATTCCAAATCATAAATTGGCAGATTAAAAGGAAACTTTAGCGCTGCTCAGATCAACTTGGCAGGCTTGATATGACAAGTAGAGATCTCAAATTCTCCTGCTTTATTACACATTCATAATGGGTTGTGCACCCTGCCAACTAAGGATGGCTAAGCAGAATAACAAAAGGAAATCCATCTGAGGTTCAGAAAACAATCCTAACATAACAGGAAGGTAGAAGTGACATGGTTGCTGAAAAAGTGCATGAAAACATACATGACTACAGTAAGTCGTACATATATGACATACAACAGTTCGTTTAGTGACCATCTGAAATTATGGCAGCATTGAAACAAAAGTGTCTTAAGGCCATTTTTCATACTTATGACTACTGCAATCACATGATGGTCCTGTGATCAGAAGTTGGACACAACTGGTATGTATTTATGACAATTAGAAAGTCCTGGGATCATATGTGTGATGACCCAGAGTGGGATACAAAAGCAACAAAGTCACAAAAACAGATAACATTCCTTTAATTCCTTCAGCTTGGTTTTAAAGGTCCAAATATCATTGACTGGAGAAAAACCTCCCACACAAACAGTTGTGAAAAGGAAGAACCTCTGTTCAAATTCAAAATACATATAAATTATAAATAGAAAAAAACAACACAAACCACACTGAAGCAATTAAGGAGACAAGGCAGGATAAGGGCTTGAAGACATCCACAGATATCAAAATATACACACTGGGAAAGATGCCAGAACTCAGATAAGAACTGAAAGACTAGAATTATTTCACACTTTGCTTCCACCCTTTGTCCTTTTAAACAGTCCTCACAGCTGCAGCCCAAGAAGGGGATCAAGTCCCTTTCCTCCCCCATAGACCACATCATTCACGTTTTTCCCTTATCCGCTCATCCCTGCATGCCCTAGGATGAAGAGGGGGTGGGCCTGGGTCTTCCTCTGACTGCTCAGCCAGCCTGTGCCCTTCCCCAGTTTCCTCTACAACCTCTGGAGCCACACTCCCACTCCCTGTTGTCTGTTCCTCCTCTCCTCTGGAGTCAGATTCTAACAGGGGCATGACAATATGATTCCCTTTGGCAACCTTCTGACCAGCAAAGGCAATGGAGAAGCCATATTCACTTAACAACCATGTGTGATTCACTTGACAACTGCAGCAAGAAAGGTTGTAAAATGAGGCAAAATTCACTAATTATCGTGCTTAGCAATGCAAATTTTGAGCTTAATTCTAGTCATAAGTCGAGCACTAACTATAGTAGCTTGGTTACATATTTCCCAAATAGTTAACAGGGAACATTTTTCTTAGTATCTTCACTTTGCTCTGTTTGTTACACATAAACAACATGACTTTCAAAACATGTCCTTATGCAACAAACACACTGATGTGTTACAAAATCTGGAACAAGCATTTGACTTGTTCTTAAATGTCAAATCCCAGTTAAGAGTTTCCTCTGTTTCAAGGCAACTCCTCCAGTCGTGTTTCCTCTCAGCTGAAGCAATTTTACAAATACACATAGATAGTTATGGTTTTCCTATCCATCTACCAGGATCAAATGCAGAAGAAATGCACATTTCAGACAACAACTCCTTGAACTGAGCTGGATTCTACAGACAGATAATGTTAATCTGTTAATAAATGGTGTCGCATCTCCTGCTTGGGTGGGAGGTTGGACTAGATGACCTGAAAGATCCCTTCCAACTCTGTTAATATTTCCCTGGGAACAATCTCAGTTGCTCTTATTTTGTTCTGGGGTCCTTTTTATTTAATTCCCTGTCTCACATTGTGGAGCTCCATCCAATCACTAACCAACTTTGACTCTACAAAAATGTGTTTGAGTTCAACCAAAATACAAAAATGCTGCCTGTTTAAGCTTAATCTGTTTAAATTTGATCCCTGGAAATTTAGGAGAAGGAAAAAAAAAAAAAAGGATTATATACCATGTTCTACCAACCTTTCCTTCCTGACCTATACAGCCCTCAATATCCAGCTTGGTATCCCTTCTGTTATATTCCATCTGCTTCAGCAAAGAGACACAGAGTTTTTGAAGAAGTTTCAAGTCCAATCTTTTGTCGATGATGACGATGGGGACTCAATAAAGTGTTTGAGCAGGGGGTTGGGCTAGAAGACCTCCAAGGTCCCTCCCAGCTCTATTCTGATTGATTGAATGATGCCGGTGTCCATCCAAAATCAAAAGGGTTGGGTGCCTTAAGAAGGAATGTAGAACAAACTCATTGAAGCCATCCACTTAAAAACTAACGGGACATTAGGATCACCTTGTTACCTGAGAAATCAGTTGAAATTTCCCAGAGTTCAATTTGGACAATTGTAAATGAGATCCCCAACTTTCCTGTGTCTCAGAGGAAAGCAAGTAACCTAGTTAAGAAGACCAAGTTTGGGGTGTCTTAAGGACATCACAATAGGTAGCAGCAGTTCCTTCCATGCTGTTGTCAGGTAGATTTTGTCTCCACAAAGGACAAAAATCTGAGCTAAATTCAGAGTCTCCCTCCCCCCCCCAAAAAAAAAAACCTCCTACCTTTTCACGTGATGAGACTCAATGCAGAATTTCTGGGGTCATTATTATGACTAGCTTGATACTCGTGCTTCGCGATGGAACTATGTGTTTGGGCAGGAAAATAAGGGGGAAAAATTCTGCCTCTGCCTACCAGTATCCATTGGTATTCATCTGGCTAGCGTCCTGTCAGTGTGTGAGAAAGTTGAGGGCTGTTTGGAAACTGAAGCAGTATTTGCTGTGTGAGCAAGGAGGAGACAGCAAAGAGGAGACGGCAAGGAGCCTGGGCATGGCTTAGCTCAACTGTTCTGTACTAAAGCTGCTTGGTGCTGTGAAACTGAAACTCCTCTCCTCTGCTTATCTTTGTATTTGGAAGAGATTTCTGTTCAGGTGGGGAGGGGAAGTAGAACTCCTTAGTATCAGAGCGTGTTGATAATAATAATAATATAGGAAATACTATATTGCTCTGATGGTCATTTCAAAAAATCCTTTCTTATGAGCCCCTAGAAGCCAAGAGGAACATACGTGCCAAATTTCAAATTTGTAGGCTTTATGGTTCTGGAGATTTTGTGATGATGCCTGGGTGGTATTTTGCAGATGGATAGATGGGATGGATGGATGGATGGATGGATAGATAGATAGATAGATAGATAGATAGATAGATAGATAAATAGATTTTAAGCAGAAGCCCAACTTAAACCAACCATTCTCTTGTAGTGAAAGTTCTTTTTAAAAAATACATCTTCCTTTTTCTCCTGAAGGGAATTGGACTAATTTGGCATCTGTTGGACTTAATTCCCAAGCAAGGGTACATAAGCACAGAAGAAATAATCTGTTTTCCTTCTCCTTTAGAGAGAGGGAGAAAGAGTCACGAACTTTTCAGATGATCTGATTAGCAGGTTGAACAAAGGAAGTCCCTGCTTCTCACCACTTCATTCAAAGAAATCCTTCTACTCATTCCCAGTACAAGCGTTTAAGTACTTCCCGTCCTTGAGAACTAGGTTTTAATTAATACCCATCCAATCTAATATAAAGAAACAGGATGGAGTTATGACAACAAGGGGCACCAGGAGCAATGAACAAAACGCCCTGTGACCAAGTGGGGGACAACCAGGATGTCCCCACCCTCTAGGACACAATTGACTGACTCAATCAGGAAGTGTATTTCCAACTCTCTCTGACAATGCCCCATTGAATTCTGATCATCTACGAATTCAAGCTAACATCCAATAAAATTGGAGGGATTGTCTCTCTATAAATTTGATTGCTCTAGTCTAGGCAGAGTTGGGCGTTTTTCTTCTTCTCAAGAAGTTCTTCCCATCCCACCTTGGTCAACCACTGAGTGGTGTGCTAGGATGGCCCATTCACAGGAATGGCACTGTCCAGAAAGTCAAGATGGAGGTTGCAACCATGCAAAATCACAGTTCTTGTTGTGTCATCCCCTTTAAGTAAAGGGACCAAGCTTTCATTGTACAGCTGTGACCATCGGGGGAAGGACTTGCCTTCAGAAGTTGTGGGTGATCCAACACTGGAAGTTTTTCAGAAGACATTGGACAATCATTTGTCTGAAATGGGATAAGATTTCCTGCCTGAGAGGGGGTTGGACTAGAAAACCTCCAAGGTCCCTTCCAACTCTGTTCTATTCTATTCTATTCTATTCTATTCTATTCTATTCTATTCTGTTCTATTCTATTCTCTTTATTCTATTCTACTCTGTTCTACTCTCTATGCTGTACTCTACTCCACTCTACTCCTTATTGTATTTTCTTTCTTATTCTACTGTATTCTACTCTACTCTGTTCTGTTCTACTCGATTCTATTCTTTTTTTAAAAAAAATTTTTTTATTGATTTTTAGAAACAAACATAGACAAACACAACACAGAACATGAAAACATAAAACCTCTTTTCTGAAAGCAGCCTGATCCCGGGTTACATCTTTTTGTACAGACACCAATTCAAATTCATGCTCATTTTTATACACCATTCCATATCTTACTGTCATTCTACATTTTCTATATGGCTTCTCCCCTCTTTTAACTTTCTTAATTTTATTTTTATTTGTTTCATCTCAAATCAGGTCATTATATTTATATTCTTTTGTCTGTCCTATTTCAGCTATCTATTATATTTTCTCCTTAAACAAAATTCCTCCTGTAGTCACCAATTGGAGTATGACACCTTTATATCTTTCCCTTAAAATTATAACACTTAATATAGAACGTAACTTCCATTTAACACATTACTTTTCAAATAGGTATCATGCTTCTATGGGAACGCTTGTAAACTTTCCATGATTACTTCCCCCTCACTTCACTTGCATTTTAAAACATTATGTCATTAAAATGTTCCCATTCCTTTCTAAATTAATTCTCTCATTTAATTCATTCCATTTATTTTATTCAGAAATGTTTCCCTAAATCATACGTTAATTCCAATTTTCTAATATTATTTCTAAATACAAATATAACAATACAATCATATGTATCTTTGCAGAATCCCTTTTTCAATTATATTTCTACCCATTATCTCTAAATAAGTCCTGTTTCTTTACATCTTGCTACACACCCTTGTAGCTTCTCTTCTCTTCCCTCCTCCTTTACTTCTTTTCTCTGTCCTTTTTACCCCCTTGTCTCTCCACCTCAATTTCCCTTTTCTGTATTCCCTTTTTCTGTTGCTTTCTCACGTTATATCCACTTTTCATCTTACTTTTCCCTTTTTTGGTTGTTTTTTTAGGTCTCAAATTCTCCATTTTCTTTCCCCTCTTTCCCCTCTCTTCCCCAAGTAAAGTTACTTGTTCATTAAAGATGGCTTCTTCTTTGTCCCAATCTTCTTGTTGCGAAGTGTTTTCTTGTAGTTTCTCGTAGGTAAAGATCGTCATTTCTAAGAATTGAAAAACGGAATCTAGAGAGCCCTTCCCTTCTTGTTCCTCTTCTTTATATTTTTTAAATTCTATTTTCAGTTCGTCCACAAGTGATGCCATTGTAGAGTTTTTTTTTCTTCTTTTAAAACAACCACCCAAGTGTTTTTGATCCTTCCAATATAACTCCAAAAGTCCCAAAGTCACCAAACAATCCAAATACACACAAGCTGTTTCTTTTTACACTTTCTTCCTTTTTTCACTTTCTCTTCCTGGGGTTAGTATTTAGTTACAAAGTTCCAGTTAAAATGTATCTTTTAGCAGTCCTGTTAAAATTTAACTTTAGATTCCTTAGATTCCTGGCTATCTCCTCCTTCCAAATCCTGTTCTTATTCTCTTCCTCTCCCTTCCCACTTACTGCAAAAGAAAATTTTCTTTCTCTCTCTTTTTTTTTTTTTTTGTCTTTTATATTCTTTATTATAATTTTTATTATCCCCTTGGCATTAAATTTTCCAGTTTAAATACCTGTTGATGCCAAAGCAGATTTTTCCAATTTCTCATTCATCTCTGTTCGTTGTCAGCATAAGGAAGGAGAGTGAAAAAAAACAACTTTCCTTTTTCACTTTCATTCGCTGCTTCTGAGTCTTCTTTGGGAGCAATGTATCTTTTTTTTTTTTAAATTTAAGTTCCAGGATGCCTTAATTGTTTCTTCTTATCCCGATCAGCCAAAACTTTCACTTCAGCACTTTCTTCCTCCTGCAAATTCTTTTCCGGATGAGGGCTTCTTCGAGGCGGCCATTTCTGACCACCGCTGTACCACCTTTGAGAAAGGGAGTTTAGCCAGCTGGGGAGGAAAGATGCGGCTTTCCTCAACCCTGCTGGAGTCTCCCCCATCTTCACCAACCTCTACGGGGTGGCTTAGCCCTGAAGCCAGCTGGCTCAGGGCGCTCCGGCAGCGAGCCCAGGCAGAAACCTCGCACAATCGCGGATTCCTGCCTGCCGCCGAAGCCCTGCAAACCGGAAGTTTCCCTACTCAATTCTATTCTTATTCTATTGCATATTCTCTTGTATTCCATTCTATTCTATATTCTGTTCTATTCTATTCCATAATGAAATTAAGACAAAAAATAATTTTTATTTAGTCTCATTGATGTATATATGATGGTGCTAGTGTGATCTGCTGTCATCAGGGTGGGGGGAGGAGAGTTGTTGGTTTTTTTGCTTTTTTGCTTTTGTTTTGTTTTTTGTTTTCCCAAATTTTGTTCTATTGTACTTTACTAATTTATTTGATTCCTTTTGTTAGTTTTTATTGTTTTTCATTTTTATTTTTTGTTTTAAATATGGTTTTACATTGTGTAAGCTGCCTCGAGTTGTCATAGGCGAATAGGGGGCAATATAAATTAAATATATATTTAATTCATCATTAATTAACATGACTGACCTCAAGTCATGCATTTAATATTTTTCTCACCCTTCTCTAGATTAAAAACCCAAATTCCAGTGCAAATTCTGTTGCATAAGAATTGCATTTGAAAATACTGAAAACTCTCACCCACTTCAAAACGCAGAATACAGAATGTTATTTCAGAATGTTCTGTAACCAAATTGGAAGGGGCTTTGGAGGTCTTCTGGTCCCACCTACTGATCAAGCAACAGAAATTAACAAATGGTTGTCCAATCTCTTCTTAAAAGCCTGCAAGTGATGGAGCACCCAGAACTTCAAGAAGCAAAGAGTTATTAAAATGCAAATTCATTTCTTCCTCTGTTTTAATTCTCCCTTTTTCTAATTGATGGTTCAAATTTTGGTGTCAGGAACCAAATGAATTTGTTCAAATGAATACACGTTTATCCTGTACTAGCTCTCTACAAGAATCTGAACTACTAACAGTCAACACAAATTGGCGGAAATAAGAGCAGAATTCAAGGAGGGCTGGACTTAAATCTCTTTTGGCATGAAGGGATTTGAGATTGATGATGCATTTGACCCCTCTCACCTGATCATCTCCTACATTTGGCACTGGACAACATCACAAGGTCGCTCAAAATTCAGAATTAGACAGATTTTTGATACACTGATTAACAAACCCCTTGTTCTTGTTTAGGGGAAGCTCAAGGCCTTTGCCACAAAGATAATCCAGCTTCTGAAAGAATGGACCGAAACATTTCCATATGACTTCCAGGATGAGAAATCTATGAAGGAGCTAAAGGAAATTGCTCACCGGATCACCCAGTGTGATGAGGTAAGGAAGAAAAAAGAATGAGTGGTGAGGAGAGAAAAAAAGCTCACTTTTACCAACCCATGTATTAACTTGTCAAAGGAGAAATATTTATTGTAGCAGCAGATTTATGTCTTAGGCAGCACTGAGACAGAGAGACTGTTGACTGTAATTTGTCCTATGCAGCTAGGACATGGAGCATTTTGGATTTGAAGAATCTTTTGGTGCACACCCAAACTATTTTCCTCTTTCAAAGCCCACAGCTTAAAAAAAAAAAAAAAAAACCAGTAAGAGTCATGGTGGCACAGTGGTTGGAGTGCAGTATTGCATGTTAACTCTGTCCACAGCTTGGAGTTTGATCCTGACCATTCAAGGTTGACTCAGCCTTCCATCCTTCTGCAGTCGGTAAAATGAGGACCCAGATTGTTGGTGGTAAGAGGCTGACTCTGTTTAAACTGCTTAGAGAGGGCTGTAAAATTGCTATGAAGTGGTATTTGAGTTTAAGTGCTATTATTATCTTTCTTCCTTCCTTCCTTCCTTCCTTCTTTCCTTCCTTCCTTCCTTCCTTCCTTCCTTCCTTCCTTCCTTCCTTCCTGCCTTCCCTCCCCAGTGATTAGAATGCAGCATTGCAAGCTAACTCCACAGCCTGGAGTTCAATCCTGATTGGTTCATGGTTGACCCAGTCTTCCAACTTTCTGAGGGTGATAAAATAAGGACCCAGATTGTTGGGGGCAAGAGGCTGACTCTGTAAACCCTTTCGAGAGGGCTGTAAAAGCACTATGAAGCTGTATATAAGTCTAAGTGCTATTGCTATCTTCCTTTCTTCTTTCCTTCCTTCCTTCCTTCCTTCCTTCCTTCCTTCCTTCCTTCCTTCCTTCCTTCCTTCCTTCCTTCCCTCCCTGCCTCCCTCCCTCCCTCCCTCCCAGCAAGTTAGAATACAGTACCCAGGTTGTTGGGGTCAAGAGGCTGACTTTGTAAACTGCTTAGAGAGGGCTGTAAAAGCGCTGTGAAGCAGTATATAAGTCTAAGTGCTATTGCTTTTGTTGTTTAAACCCCTCTGTCTTTTCAGGAATGCTTTATTGCAGAGCTAAACTGTGTTTTTTAAACCCCAATGCATTGAATCATTAGAATAGAATAGTAGAATATGTTATATTCTACTATATAGAATAGTAGAATATGCTAGAAAAGTATCATATGTTGCTCTTGATAGCCACAATTATTTATTGGTTGTGGGAATACAGCCCAGGCTTGTGGTTTAATTGTTGCCTTTTCTTCTATTCCTTTCTAAAAGCAAACAAGCCTCCTCATTTTGCTACCTAACATTGCTACTGTGATGTTTTCTCACTTCCAAGACAGGAGCTTGAATTAATCGTTCTAAACAGAGTAAGAATTTATCGATCCTTAATTCTTCCCGTCCTAGAGACATTAGAGAAAAAAGAAGCCAGAAATGGGATAAACACAACTACAACTCAAAACAACAGCACTCCCATTAGCAAGACATCAGAGTAAAGTTTTGCCAGCAGTGTTTCTCTGCACACTTATTTTGGAGAAGGAATTCAGACGTCCCAAAGGGGCTTTTTCAAGAGGCAATTGGATTTCCTTTGATTTTCCTTGAAGACATTTCGCTTCTCATCCAAGAAGCTTCTTCAGTTAACTCAGAACTGAGGAAGCTTCTTGGATGAGAAGCGAAACGTCTTCAAGGAAAATCAAAGGAAGTCCAGTTGCCTCTTAAAAAAGCACCTTTGTGTTAATATACACTAACTAGTGTATATTAGTGGCACTAACTAGTGGAATACTAGTGGCACTAACTAGTGGAAAGCCAGTAATGAAAGTTTCCCGGAAACTTATTAAAAAGTTTCTTTGCAACTCATTAAAGCAACCTAATTTTTTTTTACTACTGCTTTGAAGAACCTAATCTTTGTTTTGGTTCCAACTGAATCTCCTCCAGCAGGTCAGTTTGCTTCACCTTTATATTGAGAGCCAAGAGGTTTCTACTGAATGATTTTTGAAGCATGCACCACACTATTAAGTAATGCAAAATGTAAAGACAATAAGGTCTTTTTTTTAAAAAAAAAAAAAAGAATGTTTTGATATTTGTCATGAAGCTTTTGGAGTAATTTGAGTCTGTGCTTATTAAATAATAATAATAGCTATGATACAGACAGCAGTTTGATGATTAAAGTTGACATTTAACTATTAAGAGTGCCATCAACCGGATATGTTCCAATTCATCAGTTCTGATGTTTACTGGAATGTCACATCCTGAAGGCCAGAAGCCATAGTGGAGGTCATAGGGTTGATGGCTGCAAGCACATACTTTCAAAATTGGTAAACTCCAAGGAAATTCTTGTTTTCTTTGGCAGTCAGGTTTAATTCACTGCTTTGCCCAAAATAGGCCTCCTGTGGGTGAGGCCACATCTGATGAAAGAAAAGGTGTCGTAAAAAGGCCCGGGAAAGTGATGACGGAAAACTGGTCTTGTGGTTTTTAATTGCTTTAATGGTGTAGAGTTGCCTAGTAGCAAGATTGAACACAAAAATAAAAATGAAAAATAAGCTGGCAATAAAAAAATGAAGCAGGGTCAGAAGTGGCTGTATTGGGATGGGGCACCAATAGGAAAGTCTAGGGTTTTCCTGATGGAATAATTAATCCATGGAAGAATGGCTTGACTCCAGTTGTGGGTGCTCCATCACTGGAAGCTTTTAAGAAGAGATTGGACAACCATTTGTCTGAATTGGCATAGGGTCTCCTGATAAAGCCGAAGGCTGGACTAGAAGACTTCCAAGGTCCCTTCCAACTCTTTTATTCTGATCTAATGGAGCCTAAGCTGAGTTTCCACTGGAAACTCAAAAGCATCTTAAACTCAAGCCACAGAAAGCCACTTCTAACGTTGCCAGGATTAGTGTACAAACCCGTGCTCATTTTATTTATTTATTTGGTAATAAACTCCTAGTTCCTAGTCCTGCAATTCACGAAAGCTATCTAAAATGGGAAATGGATGCAAGTTAGGAATATGCTGCGCCTTCAGATTCAAAGCAAGGTGATGCTTTCAAAGCAAGCCAACTTCATACCTCAACATAGCCCAAAACCACGTCTTTGCTTTCAAATCTAAATAATCACACAGCCCTTCATCAGTATATTCAGGATCATGTGTGGCCCTGTGGAAGAGAAACCAACTCTATAATGTTGCAGGCTTACTTCCAACGTCAGAGAGATAAACCATTAGTCCGGGTCTCTGCGCTTTTCCATTTAAAACCACAAGCAATTCAATCCAGTGGGCCTCAATCCATTGAGAATGTGCCATTGTTCAGGAACCCTGACGAATGTCAAATGGCCCACCAAAATGCTAGACAAGCCAAAAACAAAATATTTGCTCTGGCTGGAATATGCGCATGCACACACACACAACCACAAATGCTCAAGAAATCACAGGGACGTAGATGCCAATGCTCACTAGATAGAGAAGCAGAAATATAGAGAATTTAAACTTTCAAAGCTGCAGGAAGGGGGTCAGCATTGTTGAATGTTCCCATCTGATGAATGTATCTTTTCTTTTTATGTATGCTGAGAGCATATGCACCAAGACAAATTCTTTGTGCGCCTAATCACACTTGGCCAATAAAGAATTCATTTGTTCATTCATTCTGTCAACTCACAACATATTTCTATGGTTTTTTTAGAGTTGCCAACAGAAAGGGAGGGGGGGGCAGTGCAGCAATTGGAAATCGAAAGTACATTCCATAAATGTTTTCAAAGATAGTAACTACATGACCAAAGTTTCTGCCATGCAAAATTCAAACTGGAGAGCCTGATTGATGACTCTGGGCTATGGATGTGTCCCATTGGAGAATATGAATTATGTTACACCCAGGGGGTGGGGCAAAACCAGGGCCAAGGGTGACAATGAATGATGTGCCTCAGAGTCAGCTACACCCAGGCAGTGTCAGATATGTTAACTCCCAATAAATCCTTTTTGAAATTTTGGAAGTTTGGCTCCAGACTCATGATTTAAATGAGGGTAACTTTCGGAATTCTGACACATGCATTCATTCATCTGTGTGGCCATTGTAAGTGGTAAATTAGCACAATAAGGGAAGGTTTGAAGTGGATGTTTCCTCCTTGAGATGATGGGTTTTTTAAAAAAGAGATTATTTGCAGGGATTGTTTTGATTTCACATCAGATGTTTTAGAAATGTCTCTTGCCTTGCTTGCTCTATCAAACTGTTTTGATCCAGCCCCATCCTTCTTTCAGTGAGACAGTCTTCTGCGCCGAAGTAGCAGATGATGGTATGAAGCAGGGCTGTCAAACTCACGGCCTGTGGGCTGGATGCATCCTGCTCTGGCCATGCCCATGCCCAGTTTGGAAAAGGGGGTGGGAAAAGTCCCAATACGTCGTTGACGCTGCCGTGATGATGCGAGTTTGATCTTCCTGATGTCAAGCAAGGATGTCCAACCTTGACAACTTTAATACTTGAGGACTTCAACTCCCAGAATTCCCCAGCCAGCAGGTGTGTTAGCTGGGGAATTCTGGGCATTGAAATCCACAGGTCTTAAAGTTGCCAAAGTTGGATACACTTGGTGTAAAACTATAGCCATTTGTTATTCTTTTTTTTAAATTACATTTTAAAAGAAATTAAATGTGATCATTGTTGTTTCTTTTTCGTGTCTAAGTAGGCAAAAATGCAGACATGCCTGAAATTTCAGGAACAAGGAAACCCATTACTGTATCGGCTTGTTCTTTCAAGTCTTTGGTCTGAATGGAAACGCTTCAACTGCAAGAAGCATTCATACCTATGCAGGCAGGATGAAGAGGTTTAACCAAAGTCCATCAAGCGTGTTTTTGAGATGCCAGTTAAGTTACAAAAAAAGAGTTGGCATCTACATCACCCAGAAGGAATGAATGCATCTTAATCTTCCAGTTACAATGCCGCCATAACTGGTTAGACCTAATGAGGAAAGCCAGGGTCTGTCTCCAAGATGGCAGGTGGGAAATACCTACAGCAGGACTTAGACTGGGCTACATATTATACCGATAACCAGTTGGACTGGTGAAGATTTATTTATTATTTTTAAATTGAGCACTATGATTCATTTAACAACAATAGGAAAACAAATGGTAAAACGGAGCAGAATTCACCTAACCAAATGTCTCACTTAGCAACAAAAAATAGGGACTCACTTGCGGTTGTAAGCTGAGGTACAAAATGAGAATTGTAATAGTGTATTATGGTAGAAATAAGCAAATAATAGTTGCAATCTGGATGTATAACACAATGTAGAGATTAGATGGTGTAATAGTTTTCACTAGGATGTATAATATGATGGGGAGGAAAAAGGGATTTGATATAACCAGTACAGAATGACGTTGTATAATTGGAACTGTTATGTACATTAAGGAAAAATGCACAATAAAAATATTTTTAAAAAGAAAAAAAAAGACGGAGGCAGCATATACCCATACACCATGCAGCTATAAATGTAATGCAGCACTAGTTCTTCTCCAGGGAAGAACGTAAGCAATAATTTTGGAATATTTCTGACTGATGAAAACCCATAAGGGATGAATGGCAGTAGCCTTTAGCAAATTTGGCACAAAAAATAAAGTTTGCTTGAGATTGAATTCGAAACTCATCAGCCTTTTAGGGTGGGGTAGGGTAAGGTAGAGTAGGGTAGGGTTGGGTAGCGTAGCATAGCATAGCATAGCATAGAATAGCATAGAATAGAATAGAATAGAATAGAATAGAATAGAATAGAATAGAATTCTTTATTGGCCAAGTGTGATTGGACACATAAGGAATTTGTCTTGATGCAAATGCTCTCACTGTACATAAAAGAAAATATACATTCGTCAAGAGTCAAGAATCAGAAAGTCTAATGCTTAATGATAGTCATAGGGTACAATAAATAATCAAATCATACTAGGAAACAGTCAATATAAATCATAAGGATACAAGCGACAAAGTTACAGTCATACAGTCACAAGTGGGAGGGGAAGGGTGATAAGGAGCGATGAGAAGGTTAATAGTAATAGTAGTGCAGACTTTGTAAATAGTTGGACAGCATTGAGGGAATTATTTGTTTTGCAGAGTGATGGCTTTCGGGAACACACTTGTTCTGGTGTGCGGTATTCTATAGCATCGTTTTGAGGGTGGGAGTTGAAACAATTTATGTCTGGGATGTGAGGGGTTTGTAGATATTTTCACAGCCCTCTTTTTGACTCATGCAGCATACAGGTCCTCCATGGAAGGCAGTTGGTAGTAATTGTTTTTTCTGTGCTCCTAATTACTCTCTAAGTCTGTGTCTCTCTTGTTGGGTTGCAGAACCAAACCAGGCAGTTATAGAGGTGCAGATGACAGACTCACTCATTCAAAAAATATTTATATAGAATTTATTTATCTATCTACAGCAACAATTGAGCCCCAGATTTCCTAGATTGCTAATGGTTGTTAAGTGAGTTTTGTCCCCATTTTACAACCTTTGTCCTCACCATTGTTATGTGAATCACTCTAGTTTGCTAAGTTAGCAACATGGCTGTTCAGTCTGGCTGTCCTTCTCAGAAGGTCCCCAAAAGGGGGAGGGGCACATGACCTCAGGACCCTGCCACTGTTGTAAATACATGCCAGTGGTCAAGCATCCAAATTTTGATCACATGACTATGTGTCAGGGTTCCGACAATTACCCTAATTCAATCATGTGCCTCAAGCCAAGTTTCAAAAGAATTCAAAAGATTTATTAGGAGCAACATGTCCAGCATGAATGTAATTTACCTATGACCCTGTTGCCCCCCAACCTCCTGGCTGTATCATATATCAGATTCTCCAACATGGGCTGGGTGTCAACAATAACATTCTCCCATGAAAGATTTTCACAGGCAGAAGATCAAGTAGTCTAGGCTACAATCTTCACAAGATAAGTGTGGAATGTGCTTCTGGACTTCATCTGCCACACTGCTCCCTCCTTCTTATGGCATAGGGATGATTTACGAGTTGACACCATGGGGATGTGGCAAGTCTTAGGTGTAGAAAAATGGCACTGCAACTGGAACAGCTGTAGGGAGAGTCTACCTCTACAGAAAAACCAAGTTGGACAGGACCTTGGAGATCCTTCTAGTCCAATGCCCTGTCCAGAATAATTTACCTGTTTCTCAATCAATTATTCTGTTTTATGGATTTAGGAAAATGGAACAGTCAAGAAGATCATCAGCCAGATGACACAAGATCTTCTGATGGCACTCGCTGCTCGTAATCAGTACCAAGAGATCCGGGAGAAGTTTCGCCAACCGGTGACCGACAAAGGGGCCGTCCTCAAAACAAAGCCACAGGCATCCCAGAAGGATGTTCTGAGCGTGTGTTGTGACCCGCTGGTCCTTGCGCAGCAGCTCACACACATCGAACTGGTGAGTGAGCCCCCTTGTCCTCCCTTTGTTTCATGGCCAAATGTTCCGGTTCTAGACCCACTTTTTCAAAAAGATGACTCCCAAGAGGGGAGGAAGATGATGGGAAAGTACAGACAAAGGCTTTGCCAGAACTAAAAGTTTTGTGTAGCTTGTCACTGGCCAGCTTTTCACTGCTCAAATATGTATAAGAATGAAAAAATGGCTAAGCTCATGAAACAAAGAAAAAATGTTAATTTTTAAACAGCATTTATTTCCAAGCGTACAGGTAGTTGTTTACTTTGGGACGAAAACAGTGGTGGGATTCAACAATTTTTACTCCTGGTTCTGTAGGCGTGGCTTGGTGGGCGTGGCAGGGGAAGAATATGGCATGATCCCTCCCCAGCCCACTAACCTGCTTTCCTGCTCCATTCACCTGTGCAGGGCAACAAAAGAAGACCCAGCCAATCAGCTGGGACTCAATAGGAGGTGGAGAATAGGTGGGGTTAGCAGGACCAGTCAGAGGTGGGATTTGCCAATTCTCCAAACTACCCAAAATTTCTGCTATCGGTTCTGTAGAACCGGTCAGAACCGGATGAATCCCACCTCTGGCACATAAAGCACAGCTCTTAATGTTATATCAGTGTCTTCTTTACACCTCTGGGATCTTGATTATCTTTTCTTGTTTTAGGAGAGGGTAAGCAACATTTATCCAGAAGATCTCATGCAGATAGTCAGTCATGTGGACTCTCTGGATAACCACAAGGTGAGTTTCAAAATTTGAATGAAGTGGAACATGAGAAATAGAAAGATTAACCCACAATCCCTACTAACATCCTGTCTTGACCGTTGCAATGTGCTCTTCCTGGGACTGCTCTTGAAAAGTATCTGGAAGCCTCAATGGATTCAAAATGCAGTGGCTCGTATGATTTCAGGAAGATCCAGATCTGCAGAGGCATCATCCCTCCTATGGGAGCTGCATTGGCCGCCAATCTGCTTCTGAATACAATTCAAGGTGCCGCTTGCCACCTTCAAAGCCCTACATGGCATGGGAACAGGTTATCTGAAGGACTGTCCTTTCCTGGTGACATCTACCTGACTCACCAGAATGGGGAGGCAGAGTAGGTTGTGGGTCCCCCTCTGTTAAGGAATGGTCCATCTGGTGGGACCCAGAAGAAGGGCCTCCTCTGTGGTGGCTCCCTCCAGTTATCTGAAGGACCTCTTTTCTCAGTTATATCCAACCGACCACCAGAGCAGGGAGGGAGGGAGATATTATAGCCTCATTTGTTGAGTCATTGCAGTTGTTAAGTCAGTAACATGGATGTTAAGTAAATCTAGCTTCCCCATTGACTTTGCTTGTCCGAAGATCACAAAAGGGAATCATGTCACACACACCCCCAGGAAACTGCAACTATCATAAGTACATGCCAGTTGCCAAGTGTTTGAATTTTGGATCACGTGACCATGGGGATGCTGCAACGATCGTCATAAGTCTTAAAAACGGTCATAAATCACTTTCCCCCCCCCCATGCTGTTGTAACTTCAAACACCATCACTCCATTAATTGTTGTAAGTCAAGGACTCCCTATAGATAGGGTACACTTCGGGGTTGTGAAAATCCTAACACTGCATTACATGCACACTCAGAATCTACAAGATTGCTACTTGGGAAGACATACATTTTTATTTTGTTTTATTTTTTAAAAAAAACTATACATAAATCTAAGCTGGGGTTAGCCGATGAGGAAGAGCTGATTACTTTGCTGGAAGCAATTGTGTCCTTTTTTCGACTTGGGGGTCTAACAGTGGGTGCTTAATTTTTCAGTGCCGAAGTGATGTTACGAAGACCTACAACCTTGAAGCCTACGACAATTGGTTTAACTGCCTCAGTATGTTGGTGGCGACAGAGATTTGTAAGGTAAGGATCCACAGGTGTTGTGGCCTGCCGGCAGCTGATGGAGCTGGCAGCTGAGTCAGACAGTAGTGAGGAGGTTGGGGTCTGGGTCAGACCTTGGCTGGGTCTGGAAGCTGAGGATGGCTCGGACGAGGGCTCTGCATCGGAGGCAGAGATGGGCCAGGGCAGACTGGCAGTCATCCGTTGCCTTTGGGCTTGGACAGCAGTGAGATGGGGGAGTTTCTGGAACCGGTTCCCAGCCTGTGCATCTGCAGGGATACCGGAAGACAAGAACAATTGAGAAAGCAGGGTCGACTCAGGATTAAGGCCACATCTCGGAGGTGATTGACCCCTCTCCTAGGACATAAAAGAGGAGCAAACGGGACATGAGCTTTTTCAGGGAGCAATTAATTCATTTGGTCGGTTCAAGTTTTGAAAAGTTCTGTTTGACTCTGTGTCGTTTGGCCTTGCCCTGCGTCTGGCAATTGGTTCTCTGGTCACCTTCCAAGTGCCATAAGGAGGGTGTTTATAAACATTCCCCTGAAAGACTGTTTGTGAGGCCTTGCAGGCTGTGAATGAATGTAATTCACAGCCGTGGAAATAAAAGACATAAAATGGTGATTTATTCTTTCTAAGGAAATCTAGGTCAGAACAACGGGAGGAAAGGAACTGGGGGATGGATGTGCTCCTGACCAGTTCAATGCATCTGTTTTGAGGGCAGCTGATTCACGTGCCAACAGAACACTCCTGTTCAACCTTAAATCTGCTTTTCTTTCATTTGCTGTGTCTTTCATAGACCTGATTCATGGTGAAGAGTTAAGGCATTACCTGTCTGTTTTCCAAGCAGCGATGTTACCCTTTTCCATCACTGCCCCATTCCCTTCTTGCACTGATGATGTGACCCAGTTGGGTCATGAAACATTTACAAGAAAAGAACCAAACTCAGAGAGCACCCAGGACCTCTCAATAGAAACCCTGAACTGCAAATATTCTCCCTTATCAGATAAAAATACCAAACTGAAACCGGGAGACTATGAGATCTACACTAATCCTGCCTAAGGCATGGTGCTGTGTGCAACCAAATCAATGACTTTGGGCCAGTGACCAGGCATCAAAGCTGATTTGAAGTACCCCTCCTCCCCTCCCTCCAAAGCCCAAAAAAATCCTCCCCCAAAAGATGGAGAGGGATTGCCCAGATTGGGTTAACAGGATGGAATTTTTTGGCAGCTGCCAAAAAAAGCCAACACAGTCCTAGGCTGCATAAACAGAGGGAGAGAATCAGTGATGGGATTCAATTTTTTTTTACTACCAGTTCTGTGGATGTGGCTTGGTGGGTGTGGCTGGGGAAGGATACTGTAAAATCTCCAGTTAGAGGTGGTACTTGCTGATTCTTCAAACTACTCAAAATTTCCACTACCGGTTCTCCAGAACTGCTCAGAACCTGCTGAACGCCACTTCTGGAGAGAATCAAGATCACATGAAGTGTTAATACCAACTTTATAATGCCATGGTAAGGCCACACTTAGAATAGCATCCAATTTTGGTTGCCACGATATAAAAAAGATGTTGAGACTCCAGAAAAGAGTGCAGAGAAGAGCAACCAAAATGATTAGGGGACTGAAGGCTCAAACATATGATGAATGGCTGAAGGAATTGGGTACAGCTAGTCTAGTAAAGAGAAGGACCAGGGGAGACAGGATAGCAGGGTTCCCATATTTGAGGGGCTGCCACAAAGAAGAAGGAGTCAAGCTATTCTCCAAAGCACCTGAAAGGCAGGACAAGAAGCAATGGGTGGAAATTAATCAAGGAGAGAAGCAACCTAGAAGTAAGGAGAAATTTCAAGACAGAGCAATTAATCAGTGGAACAACTTGTAAATGCTCCAACACTGGAAGTTTTTAATGAGAGATTGGACAATCATTTGTATGAAGTGGTGTAGGGTTTCCTGCCTAGGCAGGGGGTTAGACTAAAAGACCTCCAAGGTCCCTTCCAACTCCATTATTTTATTCTAGATATTGGAGGAATGCAACACTATTCTGTCAGAGGGTGTTTGATCTTGTGAACACACCACAGCCCTGAGACACGACCTTAAAGCCCCTAGTTAGAACATACAATGCAATATTTTGGTACAGAAAGATTTTGTTCCCATAGTTACCAAGGATCTTGTTTTACTGAAGCTTCTTTTCAAAGATCAACTTTAAAAATAGTTTCCCATTTTTGAATAATAAGTGCCTCTTTCCAAAGCTCTGTATAATAAACGAAAATGGAAAGCACCGTGAGGATTTGTTCTTCCCCCAAATTCTTTATTTTTGATTTCTACAGCTGCCCATCTCACCATGGGACTGTGGGCAGCCTACATGAAAAAACATAAACATAATGATGGTCTATTGATAGGATTGTTACAGAGTTTTTCTCTGTGTTTTCTTGACAGAGGCATTTCATTATTATTTGTGTTTGTGCATTAATAAAGTAACAGAATAACAGATTGTTTCTAACTGCCCAGAGTTAGGTCTTTAAGATAAGTTGCCACACTAATTCTTTAAACAGACAAATGGACTGGAAGTTTTTAAAAAGATGTTGGATAATCACTTGTCTGAAGTGGTGCAGGGTTTTCTGGGGGTTGGACTAGAAGACCTCCAAGATCCCTCCCAACTCTGTTATTCTATTCTAAATATTGTGTCCCATGGGGAATAGGGGTTAAGACACTAAGCCCATCCAACAAATTCTTGCTTTAGCTTGAACAGCTTCCCTGAAATGGTGGAAATCTGATATACAGAATATATTTTTAACAAAATGGGTCTGGAATAGAATGGAATGGAAAGGAATAGGAATAGGAATAGAACAGAAAATAATAGAATGGAATAGAACATGGAATACAGGTGAAACTCAAAATATTTCATCTCAATTATGGCAAATCACAGCTTGAACTATTTTGCTTTGCATGCAATGAGATTATCTCATATACTAGGTTCACCTTTTAAGTTGCATTACTGAAATAAATGAACTTTTGCACGATATTCTAATTTTTTGAGTTTTACCTGTCGAAGTACAACTAACAGACCCAATAGGGCCTCTGTATTAAAAATGCAGAGAAATAATTCCTCTCTATTAAAAATAAATAAATGATTAAAAACATAGATTGGCACCCAAAAAACCATCTGTAATGTCTAACTCATGTCAACAACCAATAGAAAAATGAAAAGCAACAAATCAGTTTGGAGGCCATTTGATCAGGAGAGAAGCATGCCAATAAAAACAGTTGGAGTTTGTTTTGTTTCCAAAAAGGGCCAGATAGAATCATGCAACAGAATCCTTATTTATAGAAAGAAATCCCATCAAGGACTCTACCATGTAAGCATTTTTTTTTCCTTTTAGAAATCTGTCAGAGCAAAGTAAAATATCATAGCGTAACTGCATCTTGTAAACAACTCTGCAGAAAATGTAAGTTTATCTCTTAAAAGCCAAGTCAGCCACAGTCTATTAACAGGGAATGTAACAAACAAACACAGCAAGGAATTGCTTTCAGGAAGCTACATACCCCCCCCAAAAAAAGATAGGCAAAATTACAGTTCAGGAACAAAACTTGGGAGGAAGAGTCCTGGAAATGAAAAATCTGGGTTGTTCTATTGAATAGTCATTGTTAGAATAAAGTTAGAGAGAGTGCAACTCTTGTGAGAGTCCTGGACCTTTGATGGCATTCATGATCTTTTTCCCACCTAGAGGCTCTCCAAATTTAGTGCAGGTGGAACAACGTCAAAACAATTGCATTGTCGGAGAGAGACTGGCTTGGGGCAGAGAGAGGCATCAAGCAGGGAACTAGTCTGGTGTCTTTATGTAGGCACAAAAGGTCACAGTCCGATTCCCTTTGAATGGTGTTGAACCACATCTAATCTGGTCTGGTCTAGTCTAGGATCTCCTGCTTGAGCAGGGGGTTGGATTAGAAGACCTCCAAAGTCTCTTCCAGCCCTATTATTTTATGTTTTCTGGTCCAGGTGTAAAGTTTGGGAAGACTGCTGCAAAAAAGACATAGAAAAATAAAACTCTCTTTTTTGTTTATCACCCTGTTTTGAACTCTTCACAAGGGGATGTGGTTGTTTGGCCCCAACATTCAATTATTCAATGATGATCGTCTCTAGAACATGGGACCAGGCTGGATTTTCAGGCTCTTTTTCCTTTCTCTGCCCCCTTGTAACCCAAAGAGTTATTGATTGAACCCAGTCAGTTATTGAGTAGGAGTTATTGATTGATGCTTGATGGTCACCTCTGGGAATTGAAGTCCTCTTGACACAATCACAAGGTTATCACACCCATAGATTCACAAGGTTATATCAGATCCATTGACTATATCTGCAATGGGCAAAAATCTCTTGACGTGTGAGATTTTAGCTCTCGTGTGATACACAAAAAAAGGAACAAGAGCCAGTTTCAGCTCAATCCCAAGGAAATCCACTAGCTTTGGTTTTAAACCCCTCTACTTTTCAACACCAACATGGAACCACAGATGGAGAACCTTTTGAGATTCAGGGGAAAATGTCATTTCCTTGCTTTGGATATAGATGGGGCAGTAGAATGTTGCCTTGGCTCTTAACACCCCACACACAAACCACAATCTTCAAAATCAAAACAGCAGAGAAAAGAATTAAGTTTGCTGCAGATATCCCTGCATTATATTGATTAATTTGGACAGACTCTGTTTATCAGAGACCTCCAAACGACCAAGTACTGCCTAGTCATATATGAAATGCATTGTGTGGCTCGCTCTGGGTCGATTGCCCATATTTTATGCAGAAAAGCATCTCGGTATATTAAAGGATAATTATCATTACTGACCTAAGAGTGTTGTTGGGAGAAAATATCTCAAAGTCCTTGTGGGATCCATGCAATAATATATGTAATCAGGAGATAATCCAAACTTGAATTCAACAGTGGTTGTAATTAAGTGGAATCAAATCAGCTTTTAAGCTTATTGGTCTCATTTATTTGCATATTTGAAGTGAAGGATGTTTTGTTTTAGGGTAGAATATGTTCTGCATCAAGTATGACACTTAAAAAGTTGGATTATGGCTTCTTGGTGTCTACAAAACTCTACAGGATCAAAGCAATCTTCTCTTTTTAGAAGCAGGACACCATATTTGGCAGTTTCTATCTTTTAAAGGTAGAAAATTTAAATGCTTTTCAGTATTTAGCTCAATAGAGGCATTTCTTGTCCTGATTAGTAGGAAATTATTTAAATTCTTGCTAGTTCAGAAGCACTTAAGACTCCGAACATCTAAAGTAGGAAATCATTTAGCACTTAAGGACTCAACATGCAGGATTTTGGTGTTCTCCTCAAAGACAGAGGAGAAACTCAACTTCCTGCCTAACCCTGAAGACTTCCATGAAAAAAAATGGAATTCATCCCATTGATTTTCCAATAAATGTGTTGGCTCTGCCACTGGTTTATTATTGCTGTGGTGTTAATACAGTTCCCCCTCTTCTCACCGCACATCCTTTTAATGTTTCAGGTGGTGAAGAAAAAACAGCGAACAAGAATTGTGGAGTTTTTCATTGATGTGGCAAGAGAATGCTTCAACATTGGGAATTTCAACTCCATGATGGCCATTATTTGTGAGTAAGGTCTCCAGGGGCATGACTGCATCAGTCAAAAACAAGAGTTGAGGAGATTAAAAACTTGGCCTGAGATTGCAAAGTCAGCAATTTAGTACATCGGTGTAAACTCCTACTAATATTAACTGCTCTGCATCTCTATGATTAACTGATCCTGTGTAATGATCCCCATACATCAGTGGTGGGGTTCAAAAATTTTTACTACCAGTTCCATGGGAGGGGCATGGCTTGGTGGGCATGGCAGGGGAAGGTTACTATAAAATCTCCATTCCCTCCCCATCCTGGGGAAAGGATACTGCAAAATCTCCATTCCCTGCCCACCCCACTAACCTGCTTTCCAGCTCCCTTCTCCTGTGCAGGGCAACCAAAGAAGACCCAGCCAATCAGCTGGGACTTGGGAGGTGGAGAATAGATAGGGTTGGCGGGACCAGTCAGAGGTGGGATTCGCCAGTTCTCCAAACTACTCAAAATTTCCACCAGTGGATCTCCAGAACTGGTCAGAAGCTGCCAAATGCCACCTCTACTATACATGCACACCAACTGTTCTCTCTCTCACACACAGACGTAAAATACGCACATTTGCAAACTGAAAGAGAGAAAGAGAGAGGGAGGGAGGGAGGGAGAGAGAGAGAGAGAGAGGGAGGGAGGGAGAGAGACAAAATCTGAGCTCTGCATTTTGTGGCAAGTCCCACATATGCAGGTAGAAACTAGTGCTAGATTGGGAGTAGATCTTTCTAATGTTTGCACGTCAACAGATTGGGAAATGGGAAGCGATATAAATCGATTAGAACTGTAGATCTGGCACTCCTTCCTAGCACTGATGATGTTACCTAGTTGGGTAATGAAACATTTGCAAGAAAACAAGCAAGCTCAGAGAGCACCAAGGATGCCTCAGATCTAAAGCACTTTCCTTTTAAGTTCTGACACACTTTGGAGGGCAGGATGTGCTCAACGCAGGGATTCAGAGGCAAAGTTATCATAACTGTAAATCAGATGATGATGCACACAAGAAAGAAAGAAAGAAAGAAAGAAAGAAAGAAAGAAAGAAAGAAAGCCAGGAAGACAGAGGAGATTTACCAAAATCTTATAGGAGGATCAGGGGCATCGACTTGAAAGAATATGATTTAATTTAATTGGCATGGCAATGCTTAACACCTCAA
The DNA here is from genome assembly GCA_015471245.1 of Laticauda colubrina. NCBI lineage: Eukaryota > Metazoa > Chordata > Lepidosauria > Squamata > Elapidae > Laticauda > Laticauda colubrina. The sequence continues at coordinate 9,611,422 of BLBF01000016.1, read as the reverse complement.
AGTGGCTTGGAGGAATTATAAAATGAAGAAGTGAGGGGGTTCAGAACATTTTAGCCCATTTTGGCTCCTGAACATTTAATGTGCTTGGGACAACCCACATGCCTGCACAAGCTGCCCTTTGACAATGAGTCAAGAGAGTGAAGTTTTTCCCGAGTGAAGTTTTATGAAAGACCATCGTTGCTAGAAATGCATTTGAAATGCATGACAAAGTATTTAAAAATCCTTTTATTTCTTTTTTCCTTCTTCTCCCTTTCCCTTTTTCCTGCTCTCTGTTTCTCTCCCTTTCTTCCTTTCTCTCTCCTTTTCTCTTTCTTTTCCTTCCTCCTTTTTCTTTCTTTCTTTCTTTCCTTTCTTTCTCTCTTTCTCCTCCCTCTCTCTTTTCTTTCTTTTTTCTTTTTCCTTCTCCTTTTCCCCTTCTGTTTCCATCTTTCTTCCATTCTCTCTTTTTTCCCTTCCTTCCTTCTTTTTCTTTCTTTCATGTCTTCTTTCCTTCCTTTTTCTTTCTTTCTCTGTCTCTTCTTCCCTCCCTCTCTATCTTTTCTTTCTCTCTGTTTTCCTTTTCTTTCTCTCCCCCAATCTCTTTCTCCCTCTCTCCCTTTATTTCTTTCTCTTTTTTCCAGCTGGCATGAATTTGAGTCCTGTTGCCCGACTAAAGAAAACATGGTCCAAAGTGAAAACAGCCAAATTTGATGTTTTAGAGGTAAATATGTCATAGCTTGCGCTGCATTGGGTCAAAAATTTTTCACTCAACATATTATTTTCATTTCACTTTTTTAAAAAAAGCAATTACAAACCAGAATACAACAGCATAAGAGTTGGACTTAATTAAAGTTCCCTGCTCAGGGTTGGGGAGAATAACAGAACAAGCATGGAATAGTAATTAATATGTTCTTCCTTCCAAATCTTAAAATCAATCAAAATTTCAATCAAACTGGATATAAAGAATATCTTCCATTGTCATTAGGCATTCAAGCAGGTGTGCACCGATTGGCTAAAAGTCTGTCATTCTTAGTGTGTGTAAACACATGCACACGCGCGCACACACACACACACACACACACTTTCATCTGTTTGAAGAGGCAAACCTTCCATATCATGCTAGAAGGCTCCTCTTCCACCTTCAACAATTTTCACACCCTGGCTGGAGCTGATAGTATTTGAAAGACAATGAGGTGGTCCCTCATGATCCACCTCTATTACTTTTCATTACTTTTCATTTTTTTAAAATCATCTCTCATGAAAGCCTGCCATCTTGTGGGGAACAATATTCAGGATTTAACAAAAGCAAGCCCTCTGAAACAAAACTGCATTAAAAAGGATTAGGTCCCAAAGATGCTTTTTTGTTTTTTCAATAGATATATATACATATATACTTGTTTTTTAAAGTTTTCACGGGTACTTACATGTATGCTGTTCAGCTTCCTTCGCGTATTATCCCACGTCATTGTAGTGCTTTTAAAGTTGTAGCAACGTTTCGGCAGAATCTCATCTGCCATCATCAGGCTTCTGTATTGAGTTCGTCTGTGGGTCAGGCTATCACAGCCGTTAGTTTTAAATTTGAGGTTAGTTTACTGTTGTGCCAGGATGGTTTTTTCGACATCCTGATTGGTTGGGAGTCTTGGTCTGTGTTTATTGGACTTGGAGTTTGTTTGATTGATGTTTCTCGTTTTTTCTGTCTGTTTTGTGGCTTTGATTGGCTGGCAACACTCTGTTCCTGTACTGGAGGCTTTCAGTGCAGCTTGGCTTCGTGTGAAAGGACGGCTGCTATCCATTAGGAAGCTAGGTTTCATCTGGGTGCCTGGTGCGGGGGGTGTTTGAGTTGGAGGCATTAGAGGGAGTCCGTTTGTGCCCAGGTGTTTGCCTGGCTTGTGGTGTGGAGATCTTTCTATTTGAGAGTGCAGGCTTCCAAATGATTGACAGTCTGCTGGAATCATCTCTTCTATTCATTCTTTCAGGTCTTTTTTCAATCTCTATGGCTTCTCTGATGATTCCGTGGCTGGGGTTTTCTATAGTGGCTAGGGGTTTGGTGCCATTGAAGTTGATGCTGTGACCTGTGGCTTTCATGTGTTGGACTAGTGAGGAGGTGTGTTCCAGCTTTTTTACTGCATTTTTGTGTTCATCCAGATGGGTACTTATTCTTCTATTGGTCTTTCCAATGTATGTGGCCAGGCATGATGCACAGGGAACTCCGTATATGCCTTGGTTTTCCAGGTCAATTTTATCTTTGGGGTTTCTAAGGATGGCTGCTATTTTTCTGTCTGTTTTGAAGGCAGTCTTGATGTGATGCCTGTGTAGTATCTTACTGGTTTTGTCTGTAGTACCTCTTATGTAGGGTAGGACAGCTGTCCTATACGTCTGTTGATCTTCGAGGTCTCTATTATGTTTTAGTGTGTTTTTGTGGATCAAGCTGGTGATTTTGTTTTTGTGGAAGCCATTGGCTGTCAGTACTTTAGTCAGGGTGCATAGTTCAGTCTTTATATGTGTCTTGTCTGCAGGCGTTTGGTTCTGGCGATTAGTGTTTTGGCCATGGAGTTTATCTGTGCTGAGTGGTGGTGGGATTGGGTGTTGAGGTAGCGGTTGGTGTGTGTTTTCTTCTGGTATATGGTGTGTCCTAGTGTGCCATCTGTTCTTTTGTAGATTAGTACATCTTGGAATGGTAGTTGTTTGTTTATTTCCATTTCCATGGTGAACTTGATTTTGGAGTGTGTGCTGTTTAGGTGTGTTAGGAAATTGTTTAGGTTTTTTTTTCCATGGGGCCAAATCACAAATGTGTCATCGATGTATCTTAGCCATATTTTGGGTCTGTGGGCTCTGGATTCGAATTCTTCCATGAACAGGTTTGCAATGACGGGTGACAGTGGTGATCCCAAAGGGGCTCCTTCAATTTGCTTGTATCTTTGTCCTTTGTATATGAAATATGTGTTGGTTAGGCAGTGTTCTGTTAGTTCCCTGAGGTGTTTAGCTGGTTGGTCTTTATTTTTGATAATTTCAAGAATTTCTTCTATTGGGACTTGAGTGAATAGTGAAACCATGTCGAAACTTACAAGCAGATCTTCTTGTTCCACGTGTAGATCTTTGATCATTTCTAAGAAGTGGTATGAGTTTTGTACATATGAAGCTGCGGTTTCAGCATGGGGCTGTAATTGTTTTGCTAATTGTTTAGCTAGGGTTTGTAATAGTGCTCCTTTGGAGCTGATTATGGGTCTGAGAGGAATGCCTTCTTTGTGTATTTTTGGGAGGCCGTATAATTTGGGGCATCTAGAAGATTTTTCTCTTGGGATGATCGTCTGTTGGATTTCTTTGCTTATGTGGCTGGTTATAATTTTCAAAGATACAAGCAAATTGATGGAGCCCCTATGGGATCACCACTGTCACCCGTCATTGCAAACCTGTTCATGGAAGAATTCGAATCCAGAGTCCTGGCTAATGCCACCCACAAACCCAAACTATGGCTAAGATACATCGATGGCACATTTGTGATTTGGCCCCATGGAAAAGAAAACCGAAACAATTTCCTAACACACATAAACAGCACACACCCCAAAATCAAGTTCACCATGGAAACGGAAATAAACAAACAACTACCATTCCTAGATGTACTAATCTACAAAAGAACAGATGGCACACTGGGACACACCATATACCAGAAGAAAACACACACCAACCGCTACCTGAACGCCCAACCCCACCACCACCCAGCACAGATAAATTCCGTGGCTAAAACACTAATTACCAGAACCAAATGCCTGGCAGACAAGACACATATAAAGACTGAACTATGCACCCTGACTGAAGTATTGACAGCCAATGGCTTCCACAAAAACAAAATCACCAACTTGATCCACAAAAACACACCAAGACATAAAAGAGACCTAGAAGATCAACAAACCTATGGAACAGCTGTGCTGCCCTACATAAGAGGTACCACAGATAAAATCAGTAAGATACTACACAGGCATCACATCAAGACTGCCTTCAAAACAGACAAAAAAATAGCAGCCATCCTGAGGAACCCCAAAGACAAAATTGACCTAGAAAACCAAGGCTTATACGAAGTTCCCTGTGCATCATGCCCGGCCACATACATTGGACAGACCAATAGAAGAATAAGTACCCATCTGGATGAACACAAAAATGCAGTAAAAAAGCTGGAACACACCTCCTCACTAGTCCAACACACGAAAACCACAGGTCACAACATCAACTTCAATGGCACTAAAACCCTAGCCACTATAGAAAACCCCAGCCACAGAATCATCAGAGAAGCTATAGAGATTGAAAAAAGACCTGACAGCATGAATAGAAGAGATGATTCCACCAGACTGTCAATCATTTGGAAGCCTGCACTCTCAAATAGAAAGATCTCCACACCACAAGCCAGGCAAACACCTGAGCACAAACAGACTCTGATGCCTCCAGCTCAAATACCCCCCCACAAGGCACCCAGGTGAAACCTAGCTTCCTAATAGATAACAGCCGTCCTTTCACACGAAGCCAAGCTGCACTGAAAGCCTCGAACACAGGAACAGAGTGTTGCCAGCCAATCAAAGCCACAAAACAGACAGAAGAAACCAGAAACACCAATCAATCAAACTCCAAGTCCAATAAAAACAGACCTAGACTCCCAACCAATCAGGATAGGCCAGCCTCAAATTTAAAACCAAAGGCTGTGAGACCCACATCCATACAGAAGCCTGATGATGGCAGATGAGATTCTGCTGAAACGTTGCTACAACTTTAAAAGCACTACAATGACGTGGAATAATACCCGAAGGAAGCTGAACAGCACACATGTAAGTACCCGCAAAAGCTTATATATATTTATATATATATTTGTTTTTTTTAAGCTTTCGTGGGTACTTACATGTGTGCTATTTAGCTTCCTTCGGGTATTATCCCACGTCATTGTAGTGCTGTTAAAGTTGTAGCAACGTTTCAGCAGAATCTCATCTGCTATCATCAGGCTTCTGTATGGATGTGTGTCTCACAGCTTCTGGTTTAAAATTTGAGGCTGGTCTATTCTGATTGGCTAGTCTAGGTCTGTGTTCACTGGACGTGGAGTTTGATTGATTGGTGTTTCTGGTTTCTTCTGTCTGTTTTGTGGCTTTGATTGGCTGGCAACACTGTGTTCCTGTATTGGAGGCTTTCAGTGCAGCTTGGCTTCGTGTGAAAGGACGGCTGCTATCCATTAGGAAGCTAGGTTTCACCTGGGTGCCTGGTGGGGGTGGTGTTTGAGTTGGAGGCATCAGAGGGAGTCTGTTTGTGCTCATGTGTTTGTCTGTTTTGTGGTGTGGAGATATATGGATATATATGGATATATATGGATATATATATATATATGGATATATATGGATCTTTGGTTATTCGTGTTTTTTCCTGCATAAAATTGGAAGTATCTAGGCAACGTTTCAATGAAGTCTCATTCATCATCTTCAGGCTTGTTTCTTCAGCTCTGTGCTTCTCAGAGTAATATGAGCTTGCAGCTGCTTCTTCCTTTTAAATGCTTGTGGGAGGGTGACTTGATTGGGGTGGGGACTTGACTGTGTTCTGATTGGCTGGGGGTGTGTTCTCATTGGTTGGGGGTTTGGCTGTGTTCTGATTGGCTGGGGGTGTGTTCTGTTTAGGTGGGGGCTTTGTTGTGCTCAGGTTAGTCTTAGTTGCTGGGGGATTTGAGCTGGTGAGCTGTGATCCTGTTGTTTGGCTTTGTGTTCGTGGTCGAGCCACAACCAACTGAATACCATATATGTGTGTGTGTGTGTGTGTGTAGTGTATATGTATGCATTTATGTATATATGTATGTATGGTATTCAGCTTTGTTCGGGTATTTTCCCACGTCATTATTGTTGTGCTTTTAAAGTTGTGGCAACGTTTCAGCAGAATCTCATCTGCCATCGTTAGGCTTCTGTAATGTGTTCGTCTGTGAGTCAGACTTTCACAGCCATTTCTGTTTTAAATTTGGTGCTAGCCTACGGCTGTGTTAGAATCCTTGCTTGGGATTTTGTATAAATGACATTAATCATACCCATATCATTATAGTAACATTATAAATATTGCAATTAAAGTTGTTAGCATGATGTAGCATTTGTTACATCATGTATATAATTCTTCATTAAGTAATTCTTTAGCTTTTTAATATCCATTAATAATAACCATAATAACATTATTTAAATGTACATAATACAATCATCTTTCAACTTCTGATCTACATACTGATTTGAAAATATTACATAAGAATGTACGTAATAGTATTTTCCCATTTCCCATCTCATCCAAGAAGCTTCTTCAGCTTTATCTCAATCCTTTTGAAGAAGCTTCCTGGATGAGAAGTGAAACATCTTCAAGGGAAAACCAAGTCCAGTTGCCTTTGGGGAAAAGTGCCTTGGGGTCAGCCATGAGCTAGACAACTGAGAACCTCTACAGACAAGCCACTACTTCTTGTCTTTCTTTTGAAACAGCACCACATGGATCCCTCAAGCAATTTTTGTAACTATCGGACGGCTCTTCAAGGGGCAGCTCAGAGATCCCAGATGGCACACAGCAACCGGGAGAAAATTGTCATCCCTGTTTTCAACCTTTTCATTAAAGACATCTACTTTCTGCATAAGATACACACCAACCACTTGCCGAATGGACAAATCAACTTCAAGGTAAGGAGCCTTTTGCGATGTGCAATAAATAGCAATAGCATTTAGACTTATATACTGCTTCACAGTATTTTTCCAGCCCTCTCTAAGTGGTTTACAGAATCAGCCTCTGCCCCCCCAACAATCTGGGTCCTTGTTTTACCCACCTTGGAAAGATGGAAGACTGAGTTCAACTGAAGGAAGGAAGGAAGGAAGGAAGGAAGGAAGGAAGGAAGGAAGGAA
>BLBF01000016.1:9586754-9602388 GCA_015471245.1 Laticauda colubrina | reverse complement strand
TCTGTCTGTCTGTCTGTCTGTCTGTCTGTCTGTCTGTCTGTCTGTCTAAATTCCCCCTTTATTATCTCTATCTTTCTGTATCTCTCACCTATCTCTCATCTATCCACAGTATCTATCTACCTACCTACCTACCTATATCTTATCTTTATTCACCCCTCTATTATCTCTCTTTCTGTATCACTCAACTATCTCTCATTTCTCATCTATCTCTCATCTATCTCTCATCTTTCTATCTATATCATCTATCTATCTATCTATCTATCTATCTATCTATCTATCTATCTATCTATCTATCTGTCATCTGTATACCGCCCCTCTCCCTGCCTATCTGTCTACCTACGTATCTATCTAGCCAGCCCCAAATGACATATTTCTGACACCATTGTCATCACAAACTGACCAACAGTCCTGTCTCTTGTTCTGTCTTTCTCCTCTTCCTCCTCCAGCTTTGTTTATTGCCTCATTTGAAAGTGAAGGTCCAGAAAATCACATGGAGAAAGACAGCTGGAAGACTCTCAGGTAATCACGGTTATTGATATATAGGAAGCAAAGGTGTTGCTAGAACGAAGCCTGAAAAGGCTACTTAGTCATTGTGCAAAGTAGAGGAAAACAAAAACAGAATGCCACAAGGGTTGTCCTCTTTTGCCACAAAGGAAAGAACATTCAAAGAAAGACTTGCCTCCCTAGTTCTTCTAGTGGCTAAGCCACCAACTCTCCTAGGCCAACACAGAGCCACCATCTTCCCAACCACTTTCTAAGTAAGGAGCAAAAAACTAAAATAGGCTTCTTCGTTGAGAAGGGGGAGAAGACTATTAATGAGATGATGGCCACCAAGATGGAATCAAAGCTCTGCCCCCTTTTTTTACATGGCTCAGAATACAACTTTAAGTCCTAAAGTTGTGGTAACTTCCTGACTTTTCATCCCACTGCAGACCCCAATTTTAATGTTTTAATGTCAAAAACTCCTTGCATGGTAAGACCAAAGACCGAGTTAAGCTTTCTCTCCCTCATGTTCTCATTTTAATGTTTCCAGGAAGTGTATTTATTTATTTACTTATTATTTACTTATATTTCTAAAGCCACCCATTTCACAGCAAACAGCTCATAATTCGGGCAGCTCATAATGCGGGCAGCTCATAATGCAGGCAGCTCATAATTCAACACATGTTTCTGTTTAAAATGTTAAAAACATTTTAAAAGAGTAAGAACAATAACCACAGTAAAAAGCATCAAGACAGTCAAATGTCTAATCAGTCTAAACCGTCTAATTCGAAGGAATTATTAAGGGTTCATTTGTATGTGAGTGTTTTAACTCGGGGAACACCAAGAAGCATTAATCTTCCTTTTTACTATCTCAGGATGTAGTACACTAATCCAGTGGTGGGATTCAAATTTTTTTTACTACTGGTTCTATGGTGTGGCTTGGTGGGCGTGGCTTGGTGGGTGTAGCAGGAGAAGGATACTGCAAAATCCCCCTTCCCTCCCGACCCCACTAACCTGTTTCCAGCTCCATTCTCCTGTGCAGTGCAACCACAGAAGACCCAACAGATCAGCTAGGACTCAATGGGAGGCAGAGAATAGAGAATAGGGATTGCCAGGCCAGTCTGAAGGGGGTATTATTGCTGGTTCCCCGAACTACTCAAAATTTCCACTACCAGTTCTCCAGAACCAGTGAGAACCAGCTGAATGCCACCTCTGCCCTAACCCCGTTTTCATCTTTTTCCAACATAAGTGCAATCCAACGGAAGCATTCTGAATTATTCAGTGATTAGAGGGTCTGCTTTCTACCAACTGGACTTAATTCCATTGAGAGCGCAAACAGACCCTGTGGGTTTGGTGGCCTGCCATCATGGCATTTTTCACAGGAAGGGGACGACAGCAAAATTGTGTGCGCCAACCAAAGTTTTGCCTGGAGACAATTTTCAGCATATGTTTTGAGGGATGGCTGGCAAATCATCTTTAGAAATCAGAATGCTAGGACAATTTCAATGCTCCTTGTACAAAGGGAAGCACAAAATTTCACAATTAGGTGACTGGGGGACGAAAACATATGAAGAACAGTTGCAAGGTTTGGGTATGTCCTGTCAAATAAAGAGAAGGGATAGGGATGACATGATACCAGTCTTCCATTATTTGAGGGGCTGCCGCAAAGAAGGAGGGGGGTCAACCTATTTTCCAAAGCACCAAAAGGCAGGAATGAAACAATGAATGGAAACTAACCAAGGAGAGAAGCAACCTAGAACTAAGGAGACATTTCCTGACATCCTGAGATAACTTAATTTGTGGAATGGTTTCCCTCCAGAAGTTGTGGGTTCTGCATCACTTCTGCATCACATTTTAAAGAAGGGACTGGACACCCATTTGTCAGAAATGGCAATGTTGTTGTTGTTTTTTTGTAATGTGGTGACCAAAACTGGATGCAGGATTCCAGGTGTGGTCTTTGTAAGGTTTTCTAAAGGAGTATTCATGAATTTTATTCTATGCCTCTGCTCATATAACCAAGGATCACATTCATCTTTTTAGCTACTGCCGTATAAGAGAAGACCCCGATAGTAACCTTTTATCTTTTTGTTTTTAGGACAACGCTCCTCAACCGAGCCTGACAATTGGGACTTTTGGATTTTAAAGCACATTCTACAAACAAACACTGGTATTTTTTTTAAAACAAGAAAATCCTGAAAGGTTTGGTTTGCGAAAAGGAGGCCTCGCTGGTTGGGGTCAGTTTTGTATATGTTGATACGATACCTTTTCTGAATGACTGAAAATACAAAATTGGGCTCAATAATATCAACTTTAAGGCACTTAACGAAGGGGTTTTTTTTGGTCTTTTTCTTTTCTTTTTTTAAAGTCCAAATCAAGGGCAGGGCCCTGGTCTCAGAGATGAAACGGATTGTGGGGAAGGAGAATCCACAGTGATGTCTTCTCAGAGGCCTGTCAAGATCTTTATTTTCATGCATGATGATTTCTACCCAATACTGTACATGTACACTGTGCCAGGGAGTCAGTACCCTCTCATTCCTTGAGTCTCGCATGTGCCTGGCACTTCCTGGTGAAGAGCGGATGCATCGTGGCCTCACATGTGCCTGGCACTTTCATGGTGAGGAGCATCTGGAAACCAACTGACCCAAAGAGGCAACCGAGTTGATTCCAGGATTACCCTGCGTTGCTTAACTACGAAACTTAAGCACGGAGCCTTTCTCATATGACACACCCATTTTAAATGAATGGATATTCCAATATGCGTGCTTCTTCTCTACCACCATGTTTCTAGCTATACTTCATATTTTCTCCCCCTGGGTTGAATCTGGCAAGGGAGATATTTGCCTAGAGAAATTCAAAAAGGGTAAAATTTGTTTGTTTCCAGGCTGCCCTGGATGAGTCATTGTTTTGCTGCAATAGATTTCATACTGCCGCTCTTGCAGAATTAATCCCATTTTTTTATTTTGTGTTCCGCTGTATTTATTTATTTTCCTCCAGTGATCTTGGGGGGGGGGGGGTGCTTTTCTTTTCTACCTAACACTATGGATGTACAAATCATTTGGGAAATGTGCAAAGCTGCTTCCCCTCCTTCCTGCCCCACCCCAAATTGTTATGTTGGCCATTCCCACCTCCACAAGAATTGTCGTTGCTTAAGAATCTACCTGCATGGGTGCACACAGCTACATAGATTTCCTCCCTCCCACACCACCATCCCCAGTGAAGTGGAAAAGCATCATCTGGAAGCATACTCTGATATGCTTTAAAGAAAGTGGTTTAAAGAAAATTCAGTATGATGATCACAAACAAATGATAGAAGCCATATGTGCATAACGCATAACGAAGGGCAGAGTTTCAACTGCTCCATCATGGATGCCATCTTGACATGTCTTATCCTAGCTGTGGGGAAATTTGGACAAAAGGTGGCTGCTTTAAAAGACTTAGAGGTTCCAAAGCAGCTTCTTCAAAGGCTCTGCACAGCCTTACTTTAATCAGCCAACAAAATCAATTAATTTTTGCCCAGAATTTAACCCTAAAGATAAAGATATTGCATTGGTGGCTTGTTCAAGGAACTGTGTAGAAAACAAAACCAATGTGGGAAAGTGTGGTACAAGAAGACTAAGCTAAATCTTTCTTCTCCCCAGACAACAGGGGATTCCATTGACTTTGGTTTGCTAAAGCAAGGCGACTTAAGAAAGTACACAAAAGGAACATTTCTTATCTTCTGCTCCTTTTACAGGGACTGCAGTCCCAAGAAAGTCTCTTTGAAGGGCCAGCGGGGACCTTCATGAACATGTGGGTAGGCCATGATGGGGTGAGGGAAACTGCAAAACTTCTTTGAAAAAGAGGAAGATTGAAAAAAGAGAAAAGATCCAATTCTGAGAAAGCTCTGCTGGCAGAGCAAAAGTAGGGAGAAAGGAATTATTAATATCTCCTTTCTCGAGATTAAAAATACAGATTCCACCCCACCCACCCCCCGCAAGCACTTGGTGGCATCTACACTCTCCTAGAGAAACATTTTTTGATACCTTGGATGGGAGTACAAAATCCTTGGACTGGAAGCTAGTTGGAGAGGTTCAAAAATGCCCCCAAAGGTGGCAGTCCACATTATTAATCACATCTATATTTTTAACAAGAAAATTGCTTGTATATGGCCATGAGTTGGGGTTGACCTGGAGAGAGTCCAAGGAGTCTCGGCAGACTTCTTAATCAACTCTCAGCATACCTCTTTGGCTTGTAGACCTGGACTGCAAACCTGCAAAGGATTGTTAGGGGGTAGCCATGAGTTACAGCAACCCCTTTGCTACCCTCTGGTGGCCGACTCCATTTTTGCAGCTCAGATGTGACTGCCCCATCGATTGTAGAAGTGGGCGGAGCAGGGAAGGCAAGTGATGTGACTACAAAGCTTTTACCCCTACTTTGGAAAGGAAATCAAAGCAAACACACACAAACACACCTTGTAACTCCAGAAATGCTCTCTGAAGGACCAAAGATTGCAGCTTGAATTAGCTTGTTGTAGGAACACAAGCCAACTTTATTTTCACGGGGAGCATCCAAACACATCACATTCAGCCTGATTTATCCCAGATTAAGCTCCCTGTTGCATTTCCCCATTTCATTGTGGTAAAAAGGGATTTTTAGCAACGAGAACACAGTATTGTGTCCCGAACTCCACCCAAGGATTCTGTCCTTCCTCTCTCTGGCCTTAATCATTATAGCAGCCTAGCTGCCCCCTCTCACATCAGAAATTAGTGCCTTACAAGGTACTGAAATTGTTTTGCGTACCTTCTTTTACAATTCTGCATCAGAAACGAGTAAATTAAAACTAGGGATGTCTCAAAAAACCAGCTATTGCTTTGTAAATAACCTGGAGGATATATCAGATGAAATAAGAGTCTACCTTTCTCTGGATTAATAATGGTGCAGCAGAAATTATTTTTGTTACAAAAGACCATCGGAGAAATCACTCCATTTTTTTGTTTTTGTTCCCACCTTAAGACAATTTTACCAATTTCAAAAACATTTTCATTTCCATCAGAATTTTGTTCATCAGGGATATGAAATTTGAAGAAATCATAATCTTGAGCAACTGGCGTTGGGGTGTTATTATAACCCGTTGCCCATAAATACATTTAAAAAAATCTGTTTGGTGGATTTCCCTAAATCTACCATAAAAGCTCACAAGAGATGCTGGATTTTATAAAGAGCCCATTTTTTTTTTTTTTTGGGGGGGGGGTCTGGGAAAACACAACATGGCAGCTTCTTTTTGTCTTGGCTTCCAGCTAGTAGATATACAGATAATTGTTAAATTATTTGAAGCCCACCCCCGGTTATACAAATAGAATTATCTTTTTATATAACCAAGGATGGGCTTCAAATAATTTAACAACTGGTTTTCTGCCTGGTTGCTGGGTGGGTGTGGCCATGGAGGGCATGGCCTAGTTGGCCCCCTGCACCACCCTGGGAGCAAAAGAATGGGCCTAAGGGGGCATTTTCACGCTCCCTGGGCTCTGGAGGCCGGAAACGGGCCTGTTTCCAGCCTTTCGGAACTTCCAGAAGGCCTGTTTTTCACCTCCCCTGGCTCTAGAGACTTTCCTCGAGCCTCTAGGAAGCTGTTATTGCCTTCCCCGGGCTCCAGAGGCTCTCTGGAGGCCAGAAACATTTGTGGCCTTCCAGGAGGCCCATTTTTCACCCTCCCCGAGCCTCCACATTCACCTTGCACTTACCTGTGATCCAACATGGGCTGCCTGGGGACTCCTGGAAAGATTGGGGCAGGGTGGATGGGGCCAGCCAGGGATGGGATTTGCTGGTTCCCCAAACTGACCATAAAATTAACAACCGGTTCGCCTGAACCTGTGGAAACCGGTAGCATCCCAGCCCTGTGTAATCCAATACAGTTAATAGTAATTTAAAGCCATCACAAGAGCTTGGTAGATTGGGACAACTTTAAGAAGAAACTAAAAACATTATTGCCACCTTGCTAGCTGAATTCTTGGATCCTGTTATGGAATTGAGATCACATATTTTTTAAAAAGTTATCTGCCATGTTCTATTTCCATTAGAACCAAGTTTTACGTGTGTGTGTGTGTGTGTTTGTGTATATATGTATATATATTTCGATGCCTCCTGTTAATTTATTCTGTTTGTTCTAAACACATTTTCCGATCACCACGAATCTAATTTCTTACTTTCTGGGTTTTGCATTAATTTCAGTGGGGGAAAAAACATAGAAGTTGGACATTCAGCCTGGGCAAATAAATGCTTTGAATGTCAGAAGGTGTGAATAGAGATGACCCTCAACTTACAATGATTCATTCAGTGTCCATTCAAATTTACAACGGCACTGGAAAAAGTGACTTATGACCATTTTTCATACTTACGAGCATTGCGGCATCCTCACAGTCACATGATTAAAACTCAGACGCCTGACAACTAACTCATATTTATGATGTAAAATGGGACAAACTCACTTATCAAATGTCTCACTGAGAAACAGAAAATTGTGGGCTCAATTGCAGTCATAAGTCAAGGACTACCTGTATTGCAGCTACTATAACCTTTTAAGGCAACCGTGTCCCTTCCTAGGAGAAAATGCGGCTGTGTTAAAAAGTTTGCAGAAACATGCTATGTTCTCACCTTTGGCTTCCAAATCCAATTAGTTAGAGGTCTATTGTCCATACATGCAAGTTTATTACTTGATTTTTCTAAGTTAAACTGTGATCGGCTACTTTGTAGTTCAGCTCTTGTCAGAGAAAAAAAAGCCACAACATCAAAATAAAAGTCTTAGAAAATTGAATAAAAGTTGAAAAGTCAGTTTGGCCAAGTCAGATGGAACAGTATCCCCATGACACAATGAAAAAAAACAAAAAACCATGAAGCTAGCCAGTTCTTTTTAACATATACATTAATTCTAAAACATATGTCTACATCACAAGAATTCAATTAGTTCATTGTTACTCTCCAACTTTCTACTCATTAAAATTTAAATTAGGAGAAACCCGTTTCAATTTATTCAGTCGTGGTTTACCATTGCAACATTTATCAGTTCCAAATGGAGGGCCGTTAAAATGCTATGAAATTTGTGCATATGTACATGTTATATGCACAATAAATAAATATCATTCCATTCTTTTGATTAATACATCAGAACATCTATCTATCTGACTCAAAAAAAAAGGTATTTTGCCAAAAGCATTTTGCTACTTGCATTCAGATTGTTCAGGATACAAGGAGAAAGCAACGAAAGGAAACAATAAAATTGATTTATACCGATCAAAACAAAAACACCATGAATTGATAAACAAGAACCCCATGAAGGCAGACGGAATTAATGGCTCGGTTTATTAGTTGAGCTGCTGCTATTCTTTCCCCTCCGATCCTGAAGTATTGATTTCTGATCCCGGAGGGAGAAAAATAAACATTTGTACTGTATTATTTCAGTGAGTTTCGTTTTAGATTTTTGCACTTGGAAAGGTGTCCTAGTTAGCAACATTGTCAAATCCTATGAAAGGCATTGTATATTTGGCTTTGTGGATGCATTTGAAATTTACAACAGGATGTTTCAAATTTCATACATGAGAAACTCAGTTCTGGAACATATGATGTGTAGGCATATTTAAGATGAAAAATAACAAAGCTTTGATATGAATGTGCCCTCCACTGGTTATCCAAGCTGGTTCCAGTATATACTTGGGGGAAAAAAGCGTGATTCCCACACAAATTCTCAAATTCTACTCATTCCCCCCACTTCTCCCTTAGCCTTTGGTTTGAATCATCCCTTCCAACATCTGTGTTTTGTTATTGGGAACTGAATTGCTACATATAAAAAGCTGTACCATAAAAAGCAGGATATTCCGTGTTTGACTTTGCTGTGCTTACGTTAATAAAATCAAAATGGCTTCAACCAGGCTTATGTGGATCTGTCGTATAATATAATCCTGGAGGAACAGTATGAAAACCCCTCCATAATTTGCACATCCCCTTTTTAAAAGTCTGTGGAGATTCTCCATCATCCAGGTCAGGGGTGCCACAATGTGGTTGAATTCGACCCATAGAGCTGGCCTGGAAAATGTAAAGGAGGAGCCCATGTGTCTTTAGCCTGGTCTACCCAATGCAAAGAGGAAAGATTGGGCAAGTGTGTGTTGTGGTTTCAGTGGACGGCTGAAGAGAGCAAAGACTCAGATGAGGGGCCAAGACCATAAGGCAATCTCTGCCTTCAGAGATTGTGGGGGCTGGCAGCAGCAATGAGAAGGTTCCTGAGGAGCCTGTGCCAAGTGCTTGCAGGAAAAAGCAGCTACAACAGCATGGGTGACTCGGGAGTAAAGCTGCAAGGTAATGGCCCCTCCTTCAATAAGATAAAAAGCAGCTGTGCAGTGAATTTTCTTTGCAGGAAGCAAAGACATTTTGAAACTCAGCCTCGTGGACATTACAGTTGATATTTGAAGACTTGTGTTGTAAACTGTTTCTCATCTGTTGTTTTTTGGCAACCTTGCAAAAAACTTGGCAAGGCTCTTTCTTGTCGGAGCTAATTAGTTGGAAGCAGCCTTTTATATGTGAACAAACAGGATACATAGATGAAACATTAAAAGGTTGTGCTGTTGCCCTTGTCTTGTGTTTGCTCTCTTGGAACCAGGTTTGGGTCAGAACAGTGTGTCTTCATTTCGGTCTCCCCAATGAGAAGGGGCAACATGCCAGCAGTTTGGGGAATGGTGCCAAGCTGGTGACGCCCATGCAGTCGGCCACACCCAGAGACTGGCATCAAACTGGCCACTCCCACCTGGCCCTCTGAGGTCAACCTCAGCTCTGATGCAGCCCTCAATGAAATTGAGTTTGACACCCCTGATCCAAGTCATGGTTGTCCCAAAGGTGTTTTTTTTTTGGAGGCAACTGGACATTCTTGGGGTTTTTTTTGGAAGATGTTTTGCTTCTACTTCAAAAAGTTTCTTCAGTTCTGATTGAATAATGGGAAATGGAAGGATTGATATTCCTTGCAGACCGCTGGTCATTTGCATCCTTTTAGAGAGTCCTTGAGGCCACTTGGAGGTTTGTCTGTGTCCTCAGGGTCCCCTGAGTGGTGCTAATGATTCCTGTACTCCACAATTTTTCTGGAAATCCATTCCTACTCCCACACAATTTGAAGGGTGTTCATCCCAAATGTTCATCCCTGGGGATAAAAAGCACCTTTGGGACAACTATGACCTGGATGACTGAGAATCTCTACAGACTGTTAGCTATGCAATTTAGGTACATATAATTGCAGTCCTAAAATACATTGTTTAGAAAATGAACTAGAATTAAAATAAAGCAAGACAACAACATTTATCAGAGAGTGGGTTCTTCAAATCATAAATATTTGCTTACTTTTTGTTGAGCAGGTTCTTCTATTGTGAAACAAGCCAATAACAGTTCTTCAAGTTGAATTGCAGGTCCTGCAATTAAGCAACAACTCTGGAATTAAATTTGGGAGATGACCCAGTGCCTGATTCAGCCCACTTGGGAACTATGGAGAGAAGTGACAAGACAAGATTTCAACAATGATTAAATTGAAAAATTTGGAATGGTTCCCAAAGGAATAAGGAACAATGGGTTGCAAAGCAGAAATTTAAAAAAGAACAAAGGCGAATTTCCAACTTCTCTTCTATAGTCTGTGATATGCAATATTATTTCATGGTATTATAGGAAAATGCCAGCAGTCTCCTAAAACATATAAAGAATGGTTGCTGGAATTAGGTACATCTAGTTTAATAAGGGACGTAGTGGCTCAGTGCTAAGATGCTGAGCTTGTTGATGAGAAAGGTCAGCAGTTCGGTAGTGCGAATCCCCAGCGCTGCATAATGGCATGTGCTCCCGATACTTGTTACTTGTCCCAGCTTCTGTTGACCTAGCAGTTCGAAAGCATGTAAAAAATACAAGTAGAAAAATAGGGACCCCTTTGGTGGGAAGGGAACAGCGTTCCTCTATGTGCCTTCAAAGGCGTTTAGTCATGCCGGCCACATGACCATGGAGACGTTTTTGGACAGCTTTGACTCTTTGGCTTTGTAACGGAGATGTGCGAGGGGAAGCTTTATCTTTAGATTAATAAAAAAGAAGGACTAGGGGAAACAGGATAGCAATGTTCCAGTATCTCAGGGGCTGCCACAAAGAAGTGGGGTCAAATTATTCTCCAAAGCCTCTGAAGGCAGGACAAGAAGCAATGGATGGAAACTAAACAAGGAGAGAAGCAACCTAAAACCAAGGAGAAATTTCCTAACATTTAGAACAATTAATCAGTGGTACAACTTGTACCAGGAGTTGTGAATGCTCCAACACTGGAAGTTTTTAAGAAGAGATTGGATAACCATTTGTCTGAAGAGGGAGTTGGATTACAAGACCTCGAAGATTTACTTCCAACTCTTATTTATTTTATTCTACTCCAATTCTATTCCTATTCCCATTCCATTCGATTCTTATTCCATTCCATTCCATTCATGAACTATCACAAACTGAATCTATAGTATCCCAATATGGAAGTATTTTATTAGATTTTTTTATCCTGAATTTATTATTTTAATAATGACCGAAGGTAGCATCTTTCCAAACATATTAAGAAGGCTGGTTGAGATCAGCTTTTCTTTTTTCAGTTTTTCTGAGTTTTTCTTCTGAAATGTTGAACCTCTAGAAGGTTTGGGGAGGGGGTGAGAAAGTCACTGTGAACTATTGTCAGACAAGTGTGAAATTCTCTTGTTTCATACTAGTTCTACTTCTGGATTTTTTAAAAAAGTTGAAGTCTCTTAAATTAACTCTTTTACCATTATTCCAAGACAGGCAACCCTGGCCTAGATGTATGTTAAACTATTTCTTTCCATAAGAAATCTTAAGCTTTGTGCCACAGAAAAATTGGATCTATTATGTTAAATGTACATAATCCCACATAAAATGCAAGACAAATACGCCACCTAGTGTGGACTGGAAAAAAAAACGCATTACTTCAGGTTTTTCCTGGGTTAAAAAAAGCTGCAATTGTTAATCCCAACTGCCAATGAATTCACTGAGGAAGCAACGTTGTTTTTTATTAGGCTTCCTTGCAAAGCAGAAAAAAAATGAGGTGGCTACATTAAAAATCTCATTAAAACTCCACTCCTTTCATGATTTGTTTCTCATTAATCATCCATTAAAAATCTCTTGAACTGAACTTGATCTAATGACTTCAGAAGTTGTGGCTGCTCCATCACTGGAAGCTTTTAAGAAGAGACTGGGGAGGGCGGAGCTGGTGTCGTGATGATATGGCCTGCGGTCTTGGAGGTCTGAGATCGCTGCCAATATCTTTGCTCTTGGATGGTCCTATCGGATCTAAACCGTCCCGAAGAGACGGTGAAAGTGAAGAGCGCATCCTGTCGATCCCAGGGATACCGCAAAGTCCCTGGAAGATCCAGGAGAAGCTCTTTTTGCCAGTGACAAAGAGGCAGCCATGAAAGCTGCTGAAGTTGGGACAACTCCGAAACGAAAGAGAATGAAGAAAGAGAGAATGTGCCGGTTTGGTGAGAACTTTTTCTTTATTTTAAGATTTGAAAGGACACCCTAAGGAAAATAAATAATCCATAGAAGTTTTGACAGAAGTGATTAAGAGGTGATATTCAACAGGAATGTCAAAGTAATATTTTTATTTTCTCACTGCTGGATTTTCAATATATGATCTTATATTTTGAAAATGGACTGGTTTTTTTCTCTTCTTTCATCTATTATTTTTCTCCTTTTTTATTTTATCATATTTTAGGCTGGAGACTCCCTTTTAGTTATTTTTTTAAAAATATCTTTTTCTTTTTTTAATTAATTCTTATTATATTTTGCTTGGAAAAGGAGGGGGAAAGTGAAAGCAAAAGAAACTTTGTAACACTGCCTTGGATAATTAAACAAATTGCAGTGTGCTCTTTTTATTTTTTCTAAGCTGCGCTATCCCACCTCATCAGTTTACTTTCTGTAATAGCAATTTGGATTTTTGACTCTTTGAAACTTGTCTTTGGTTTTTTTCTTTCTTTCTTTGGAAGTTAAATTTCTATGCTTGCTTTTTATTTTAAAGGGAAAGCTTTAGTATTAATGATTCCCTTCCTTTTCTTTTTAAGCCTTTTTTTCTCTCTCTCCCTTCCTGGTATTTTTGTCTTTCCATTTACCTTCCATATTGGCTTTTTAAATCTTTCTGGCCTTCTTTTTCTTATGCATCCTTTTATATTTGAGACCTCTTAATTGGATTAAGGTGTTGAAGAACCTGAAGAATTTTTCCTTTCTTTTTTTTAGCTTTTTATTCTTCACTTTTCCGGCTTTTTTAGGATTTTACAACTTTTTCTTTTTTGTGTGTGTTTATGGTCTTTTCCTTCATTTTTGAATTTTTACTGTTATCTAAACAATCGATTGGATTAAGCTATACAAGAATCTGAATAATTTTTTTCTTATTATTATTACTGTTTGGCTTCTTTTTTCCTACTATTTTTATTTGGAACTGCAATTGGTTATTTCACAATTGGATTAAGGTCTAGAAGAACCTGAAGATTTTGAATTGCTCAAAATCAGTAGGAAATTAACAGCTCCTGGTTCCTCAACTTCTACTTCTTCTCCACCATCTGGAGGACAACGTTCAACACAGACAATGTTAAGGCAAGAAAAAGAACAAGAAAAAGTGACCCTGAAGATGATTATGCAAGGAATTCAAAATATTCAAACAAGATCAGAGAATATTGAAAAGAGAACAGAGAACATTGAACAAAGAACAGGGAAAACCAATGAAAAAGTGGAGAACATCCAACAAATGATGATGAAGTATGATGAGAGACTCCAAAAAATTGAAGAAGAAGATAAACAAAGAGACAAGAAGATTGGAGACATTGATAACAGATTAACTGGGGTTGAACAAGACAAAAGTAGTATGCTGAGATGGGAGATGGACAGATCAGAATTTGATTTGGCGAAATGAGAAAATTTACAACTGTCATTAAATAGGGAGAATATCAACAATCAAGATGAACATATTACCCAGAATTTTATATTTGTTCCAAACACTTCCCATGAGACTTGGAAAAGACTACTTTGAAGATTTAAATAAAATTGTGTTGAAATATATATGGCAAGGTAAGAAAGCGAGAATAAAGTTAAAACTTTTGCAAGATGCTAGAATAAGAGGAGGATTTGGTTTGCCTAATTGGGAGTTGTATTATCAAGCTACAAATTTGATGTGGGTTAAGGAATGGATAACATTAAGAAATACTAGATTGTCAACTTTAGAAGGACATGATCTGTTGTTGGGGTGGCATGCTTTTCTATGGTATAAAGGAACTTAAAACACAGGGGTATTTTAGAAGACATTATATACGGGAGTCTCTGTGGTTAAACTGAGAGAAGATTAAAAGACAATGTTATTTGAAAATTCCAGTCTGGCTATCGACTATTAAAGCATTTTCTTATCCTATAATATACAAAAAGGAACAAACAGTTAGATATGGTGAAATATTGAATGAGAAGGGTGAACTTATATATATAGAAAAACTAGAGGAACAAGGTATAAAGATGAATTGAAAGATTCCAAAACAGAAGGTTTTTATGATAAACTGATTTAGATAAGATTTTGACAGGCACTGATGAAAAGGTGATTAAAAAATTGTATGGATATTTATTAGAAATTAAATTAGAAGAACAAGTTTAAGAAATTGTGATTGCTTTAGGGAAGAATTTTGGATATGGGATTGATTGTGGTCTCAAAATTATAAAATGATAATGTCAACAGCATATGAAGAAAATATATATGTTTTACAGGTGGTATTATCCCCCGACAAGAATAGCAAGAATGTTCAAGAATAAATCCAAAAAATGTTGGAAATGTCATTAGACACCTGGCTTACATTACCATATGTGGTGGACTTGTGCGGATGCTCAAAAATATTGGACTAAAATCCACACGTGGTTGGAAAAAATGACAAAAAAAACATATAGATTTGAAACCAGAGATATTTTTATAGGGAATTTTACCTGAAATATATAATAAAGACTTGAAATACCTGATTGTAAATGTATTAACAGCGACTAGGATTGTATTTGCTAAAAACTTGAAAAATGAGAAAACACCATCACAGGAGGAAATCACTAAGAAAATATTGGAATGTGCTGAAATGAGTAGATTGACATTTGAAATTAGGGAACAAGATCAGAAACAATTTTATAAAATTTGGGATCTATTCTATCAATGGTTAGACAATAAAACATAGTAATGAAATATGCAGACTTTTAGAAAATACTAAATATATAAAGATGTATTCTTTTCTTATTATATCTAAAAAATGATTCTAGGATAGATTTGGGATAATAATATGTACTGTAATATGTAATTTTATCATTAAAACTGTAATAATATGAACAAATTAAGTAAAATATGATTATTTTGTGAAACATGGATGAATAAAAGTATAGTCAAATGATTAATAATGATTTTAATGTATTTAATATTTGATTGAAAATATGAGATTATATACAATGTCATTGTAATTGAAGACTAGAAATGGAAGCACAAAACAATTTGTAAACCAACCGGCACACTGTATGTATATATATGGAAGGTGGCTTGATGTTTTTGTTTTGTTTGTCTATGTTTGTTTTAAAAAACCAATAAAAAAATTTTTTTTTAAAAAAGAAGAGATTGGACAGCCACTTCTCTGGAATTATAATAGGGCCTCTTGCTTGAGCAGGGGGTTGGACTAGAAGACCTCCAAGGTCCCATCCAACTCTGTTATTCTGTTAATTCTATTACTTCATTGCACAGGAGTCTGGGGTTAGGGAATGGTGACAAAGACCAAAAAAACAAAGTATTTGACTTACAATCATTTGTTTAGGGACCAAAGTTACAATGGCACTGTAAAAAAAAAAAAAGGGAGTTTTCTATTTCCCAGTCCCTTGTAACAATAACTCTTTTTCCTCCCATTTCAGAGACAGGAACAAGCTTATCTTGTGAACAAGCGGGACAGAAGAAGCCCTAGAACTCCTGAAGGTCCTTCTACAAATAGGGGATAGCTGGTTTTTTGAGTTTTCTTGTCCAGCAGGACAACGTCCAGTGGTCTCCCAGTGGAGCTTGGCTTCTCCTTCCCCAGGAAAAATCAAATATTCCTTTTTTTAGGAAGGGAGTTCAGGAAACAGAAAGATC
>BLBF01000016.1:9562521-9586744 GCA_015471245.1 Laticauda colubrina | reverse complement strand
CTTCTCTTCTCTTCTCTTCTCTTCTCTTCTCTTCTCTTCTCTTCTCTCTTCTCTTACACTCCACTCCACTCCACTCCACTCCAGCCCATTCTAAAAGGTTCCCCTCGCACATGCGTGCTAGTCGTTTCTGGCTCTTTGGGGTGGTGCTCATCTCTGTTTCAAAGCCAAAGAGCCAGTGCTGTCCAAAAACGTCTCCGTGGTCATGTGGCCGGCAGGACTAAACACTGAAGGTGCACAGAACACTTTCCCACCAAAGATGGTCCCTATTTTTCTACTTGCATTTTGTACATGCTTTCGAACTGCTAGGTTGGCAGAAGCTGGGACAAGGAATGGAAGCTCACTCTGTTATGCGGTGCTTGGGATTCAAACTGCTGAACTGGCGACTTTTCTGATCAACAAGCTCAGTGTCTTGGCCACTGAGCCACTGTGACCATTCTATTCTTAGAATATCAAAATACCTTACCTTGCACACGAGTTTTTAATGCGTGATGTTATCCTTTCAGTCGTGTCCAACTCTTGATGAATCTATGGGCCAGGTCTCCCGATGTCTTCCAATCTTGCACTAATACTTTGAGTTGTTCTACCTTTCATTGGTACAGGTTGCCCTTGACTTACAATTTGTTTAGTGACCATCCAAAGTCACAACAGCACTGAAAAAAGTGACCTAGGAACGTTTTTCACACTGACCACCGTTGTGGCATCCCCCACGGTTACATGATCCAAATGCGGACGCTTTGGCAACCGACTTGTATTTATGATCGTGGCTGTGTCCCAGGGTCACAGTGATCCCATTTTGTGACCTTCTGACCAGCAAAGTCAATGGGGGGAAACCAGATTCACTTAATGACCATGTTCCTAACTTTGCAACAGCAGGGATCTGCTTAACAACGGTGGCAAAGAAGGTTTTAAAATAGAGAAAAGATCACATAACAATTGTCTCATGTAGCGAGGGAGATTCTGACTCGTTGTGGTCATAAGTCGAGGACTAGCTGTATTGTAATGACATGCTATTTTCTGTGATAGCAAGACAAAGTTTCCCTTAGTGTACTTTTTGATTTGTTCTCTCAATAACCCCAGGAAAGGAAAAGGCTATCTCGAGACATCCCTTTATTGTCAGCTGAACAATTGTCATGCCCCTATCGAAGACTGAATCTGAGATGGAAGATGAACAGCTGTCAGAGAGTGGGATATTGGCTCCCTTGGCTGTGGAGGAAACTGGGGAAGGGCAAAGCCTGGCTGGGCAGAGCAGGAGAGAGATAGAACAAGGGAGAGAGGGTTCAGAGAAAGTCTAAGGCCCACCCCCTCCTCATCCTAGGGCGCGCAGGGAGGAATAGAGAAGGGAGCAAAGTGGGTTGCATGGCTTACGGGGGAGGAAAGGGCCCTGATTTCCTTCACAAGGCACACCTAGGGAGGGAGTTTAAAGGAGAGGCAGTTGGGAGCAGCATTTGTTGGGAACAAATGCTGAATTCATCTAGTGTTGTGAGTTGTGGCCTGCATTCACAGCATTCCTCCTGTTTGAATTCTTGCCATGCTTCTGTGTGCTTATCTTGCTTTGCTGGAATTATTACCATGATTCTTCACTTCTTGGACTCACTATCTTGCCCTGCTGGAGTGATTGATTGCAGTCATTCTGCTTATAGCATTTAGACGGAAATATCTGCAACCAGAGGCTGTTGCAGGTTCATGGGAGAGCTTTTCTCCAAGCTGGAGAATGAATGGGACATTGGGGGCAAAGTTGGAGCAAATAAAGTGACTCATACCTGTCTCTGGCTGTGTTGCCATCATGCCACGCCCCGGGTCATCACACCAATTTGTTAGGAAGGCTCACAACAGCCTGTTCTTCAAACTGGCCTCACAAACTCCTCACAATTTGGGTTTATTTGAAGTAGCTGATCCTCTTTTCCCTATTCTCTTCCCCCCGGGCTGAGCTCCAAGGAAGAAACCAGTCAAATATTAAAAGAGAGGAATACTTACAAATATGTCTAGCAAATATTGGAAATGTAATCAAAAGGCTGGCACATTTTATCATATGTGGTGGACTTGTGCTAAAACAAAGAAAAAAATTGGGGCAAAAATCCATAGATGGTTAGAAAAGATAATAAGGAAACATGTAGATTTTAATCCTGAACTCTTTTTATTGGGGATGATATCAATAAATATGATAAGAGATGTATTTAGCATTGCATGTTTTAACAGCAGCGAGGATGATCTTCGCACAATATTGGAAAGATGAAGAAACCCCTCAAGATGAAGAGATAATTAAGAAGACATTAGACTGTGCAAAAATGGACAGACTTACAATGAAAATCAAACAGAAAGAAGGCATGGAATATAATCAAATTTGGAATTTATTTTACCAGTGGTTGGAAAAAAGGGGTGGAGAGTAAGAATTGGCTTTTGTATTGTTAAGCAAACTAAATACTCAGACAACACGGTGTTTATTAACCACTAAGGAATGTAATTAATAGAAAAAAATTTTAAAAATATTTTTTTTAAAAAAAACATTCCTTTACTATGAGCTTACAATCAACCCATTTGTTCAGAAGGCTCACAACAGCCCATTCTCCATACTGGCCTCACAAACTCTTTAAACTTTGGAGTTCTTTGGTGTAGCTGCTTCTCTTTCCCCCTATTCTCTCCCTCCCTGCCCCCAGGCTGAGTTCCAAGGAAGAAACCAGTCAGATATTAAAAGAGAGGAATATTGAATTTATTTATAAAGGCAGGACAACAACAAGCCCCGTGACATTCTTTCCAAGTCAGATAAATAATACGTGTTCTCCACAATGTTATCGAAAAAGCAAACTGTGTGTTAAAAAGGGTTGAGCCTGAATAGTATACAGCGATTCAGACCGAGAAAATATCCCAACCTGTCTTCTTTTCGTTATCCAGGAATTTGTTGGGAGAATTCTGGGCCTCTCTTTGACAAATCCTGTTTGAAATGGATAAATTTAAAAAGAGAGAGAGAGAGAGAGCATAATTCCACTTTTCTGCCACTAGTGTTAATTCCAATTCATCCTGAATAGATGGACTTGTGTGCCCAAGGCTAAGAAATATAAAAAGGAGATAGTTAGCAAGTTGTCTTCTTTCTAACCTTCAGGGTAATTTTCTGATGCTCTCCGCCTCGGTCCAGGGACAGAAACGCTGCTACTTTCCTATGAAGAGCCAAGAGGATCTGGATTGAACTATTTAACCCTTGCTCGTTTTAGGTCACCAAACATTCAGAAGAAAAAGAAAAAATTGGCCAGGAACGAGGATAAGCAAACAGCATATAAAGCTCAACTTGTGTACAATCCGCTCAAGTACCGCACGGCGACTGTATCATAAACTCTTCGATGGTCTTTTATTTTTTATTTTTAGAAACTCGACATCTAGATTTATTATTATTATTTTTTTGCAAGTGGATGGATGTTCCTGATAAGGCAAACTGAGCACTTCCAGCTACAATGATATGTTAGTTGGCACAATCACACCCCTTTCTGCCTCTACCCATCGAAGGGCTAATGTACCATGTCTGTTCTAAAAAACAGAAGAAGAAAAGGAAGAATGCAGGATAACTGCGGGAAATGGGAGAGGGCGATCCATACCTTCGCGGAATGCAGGTCAGAGAACCCAAGCTATGTAAAGTGGAAAACGCAATATGTGCGGTGTCTTCTTCTTCTTCTTCCCGGCCCAGCCCGGCCCACCCCACGTGCAATGTCTGACTTGTCGAAAGACTTCCATTGGGTGAACGCTCCTCTGGCGAGGTCCTTGGTGATACCTGGCTGCAGAAAGAGATCTTTCAACTCAGAGAGAGAAAGAAAGAGGGATAGAGGGAGGAGAGGCACTGTATGTTTGTAAGCTGAGTTAATTAAGGCTCTTCCAAACCAAACTTGGTTCATAGCAGTGACGGAGTCTGAAAGTTGCCCCGAGGATCGTTCTAGCCAATGGCTTCGCTGTTAGTCTTGTAGGCTTGCTTGCGCAGATGGGTCTCGATCTCTTCCCGGAATACAAGCATGCCCAGGTGTGAGTGAGACGCCTCGTTCATGGCTTTCGACTGGATGCACATGCGGTACTGCTCAGGAGTCAATTCGTCGGCACAGTGCTTCTCATGCCAGAGGTGGAAAAGGCCTGGCACCGGGGTCCTAACCACCATCAGGTTGCTGTGCAGGTACTTCCGGTAGAGGTGAACGTCTTCTCCGCCCCACCCTTTGACTTCCAGATCAAAACCTCCTGTGGGAAACAGAGAGAAGTCATGTCAGATCCCTAGAACGATACTGTCATTCAACTGGGGAACGGGGGGGGGGGTGTGTGGAACCACGAATACATTTATTATTACTTTTGACAACTGCTGTTTTATAACCTTTATCCTGGAACCTAAGTGTCCTGAGATTTTCTCGCCTTCTGGGGAATAGCAGTAGCACTTAGATTTACTATACCACTTTATAGTGCTCTACAGCCCTCTCTAAGTGGAGTGTACAAGCGGGGAGGGCCATGTGGGTTGTTTCACTCTGAAAGCAGGTGGAAGATGACCCTGGGAATGCTTATCTGGTTCTCATGACAGCCATTACAATAACATCTCCACACCTATGGATTGTCTGAATCCAGATTGGGCAGAAGGGAGGGGGGCTCTCATGCCTTACTTCTAACTGTATTGCCTGAGGGAATTCAGAGTCTGCTTTGCTTTTGTTCTACTATCACTTCTACTCAATGAAAGGTTCCTTTGGAAATACTATGTTTTCAAGAGTTTTTACTTTCTTGAGTAGGTAACAGCATCATTGCTAGAATGGTATGGGATGGTGAGGGTTGGAGGGGAAGGAGGAGGTGCTATCTGAGTTTGGATGGTTTCTTGCAGACATTTCATTACCAAATTATGTAACATCATCAGTGCTAGAAGGGAATGGAGTGGTAGTAGTGGAGGTGGAGGTGGAAGAGGAGGAAGTGGAAGAGGAGTGTGAGGTCCTTGGTGGTCTCTGAACTTGGTTGTTTTCTTGCAGATGTTTTATTACCAAACCAAGTAACATTAACTCTGCTACCAACCTGCTAACAGGTAGGTAGCATTAATGATTTTTCCTAGTTTGGTAATGAAACGGCTTCAAGAAAACAACCAAGTTCAGAGACCACCAAGGACCCTTCAATTGTTTATTTAAAAAAAAAAAGGGGGGGAGACAAATATTGAGAACCCTCTTGTGAAGAGATAGGATGCGATGGTTACAATTCTATGGATTAAGATACTACAGAATATTTAAATTGATTACACGCTAATTTAGAGCAGATATGTAAGAAAGGCAATTATTCGCATGATGGAAACAAGATGTTGAAATTTTGTTTCTGTTTACTTGCCATTAATAAATTAATAAATCTTGCACTCAAGAAGGTGGGAAAAATATGTATTATGGCATTCTGAAAGCGCAAACTTGGCTCGAGATTCATGATCTAACTGGGGTAACTGCCGGAATCCTGACAGGGTAACTCACATTACAGTTTTCACTTCGAACATTTACCTAGCGAATGAAGCGGTTTCCAATTTCACCTATTTTGCTGCGATGTATTACAATTTACATGGAGGCATAATTTTGATAATCTCTCTTGCTGAAAAAATTATGTAGAGCCACATGGTGGCACCAACGTACCAAGTGAAGAAAATGTTTCAATTACTCATATTAGTTTTCCTTTTTAAAAAAAAAAGTTATTTGAATGGGAGTAAACTTTTCACAAAAGTCTAAGATCAGAATGTTGCAATCCTGGCAAGAATTAATTAACTTACACTCGAGAAATAACTAATTGAAAGCTTGTGCTCACCCACCCATCCTTTAGATTCAACCACCCACCCTTTAGATCAAACAACACAAGAGTTGTAAGCCGTGTGGTTCAGCCTTAATAAGCCTTGATAAATTCAGACTGTACCAGATGCCCAATCAATCTGACCACGGTCCTAAAACTGGGGATTACAAAACAGTGATAAATAAAAAAGAAAGCTTTTGGGCACCCTCTCAACCAAAATCAGAAGTGAGGTGTTTATACATCTTACCAATGGCCAAGAAATCCGTTCGATACTGGCACATCATCCCAAAGCCAAAATCTCTCCAGAACCCAGAATCCTTTTTGTGGACCTATGACATAAACAGATGCAGAGTTTTAGTTTCTTCAGGACAGAGCGGAACAACAAGACCTCCTGAAATGAAACCGACTCCGCACTGCCTGATTGTGAACAAAGGAAGAGGGGACATAGACTTTAACCATCCATAGAAGGGAAAATGGTGCTTAGAAGTAGATTATTTCATCAAGTCCCAAAGGTGCTTTTTTCAAGAGGCAACAGGACTTTGTTCTTCCTTGAAGATGTTTCACTTCTCATCCAGGAAGCTTCCTCAGTTCCGAACGGAAGAGCTGAAGAAGCTTCTTGGATGAGAAGCGAAACATCTTCAAGGTAAAACAAGGGAAGTCCAGTTGCCACTTGAATAAGCACATTTGGGACAACCATGACCTGGAGGGCTGAGATTCTCCACAGACATTATTGGGCTTGGGAAGAAATCCTAAAGGTTCAACAGGATACCAACTTAATGAACTCACTAAGAAAAGGACTGAGAGGTCCCATCACAGCTTCCAAGATTCTCTCCTTGATCTCTAATTCTGCTCCTTATTGAAATCTGTCTATAGGCGAACTGCAGACAGAGGTCGGGGTGGAGCTAAATGCACTATCAGTTTAATGTCCTTGCATTGACACAAGAGGTCCAAATCCAGATACACCCACACCCCTTGAATTCCACTGACTTTTCTCCAGCACCGATTTAGTGCTGACCATGAGTAGATCAGATTCTTGTGAATAGGTTTGAATCAATCTTCTATACTGTACCTTAAAAGATTAAATTGCGGCAACTGGACCAATGTTTATTAAAACGTAGACATTTCGTTACTCATCCAAGTAACTTCTTCAGTCAACATGAAAATTTTGGGATAGGCAGAGTGTCATTGGAATGAACTAACTCTTGCCCTACAGACTGCAGGGGGTTTCTGCCCAAAATGAATTTACATTTCATGTATAGTTTGCTTTTCATTTGGGGAGAAATTCCCCACAGTCTGTATACCATTTCTCTCTTTCTCTTTCTTTCTCTTTCTCTCTCTTTGTACATATGCACATATATATATATCTACTGTCTCTCTCTCTCTCTCCCTCCCTCCCTGCCTCTATCATCTATCTATCTTATCATCTCTATTTATCTATCATATCTCTCTGTCTCTGTCTCTGTCTCTCTCTCTTGTATGTATGTATGTATGTATGTATGCATGTATGTATTGTATGTATGCATGTATGTATATATGTATTGTATGTATGTATGTATATACATCTGGTATCTATCTATCTATCTATCTATCTATCTATCTATCTATCTATCTGTCTAATCTTGTATTTATCAATACATTTTTATGTTGCTCATCTCCACTCGAAGGTGGCTAAAATAAATACTAATGAAACTGACTCCAAACACATAATTTTTCCAAAAATCCGCTGAGTTCAAGAAAACTTGCTAAATGTGAATCTGATAACCTTAGAACAAGTTACAGCAAAAGGTTTCTCTCTTTTGTTCATGTCATTTGTTCTTCCATTTGTGTTATTTGGAGAAAATTCAGTGAAGCCCAGGACAGATCCATTCGCAATGAGCAAAACTTCATTTTTAATGATGTTCCAGGAAATGATGCACTGCACGGTGTTGTTACTTATGGAGAGGAATGTTTTTAAAGCTTCTCTTACCAATTGCTGTTCCACTGGAGGAGGCCCATCTTGATTAGCATAGACAATGGCAGGATTATAAAGGCTGAAAACCACCGGATAAAAAACCTTCTTGCCTGCAAAAAAGGGGAAAGATTTGTTACTCTGTGTGAACGACTAAGGAAGAAAAGGCAGACACGTCTCTCATTTTTTTTTTTTAAATTAACCATTAAACTATTTCCCAAATAGAAGAAGAATCTGTAACAAGCTGAAAAAGGGATCCTGCAGAAAGATCCTGTTAATAGTCCCATGTGTTCTTTAGATATTGGAGAACGTCATCAGTTTGGGGATTAAACCATCCCGATGTACTAAAAAAGTCCTTCGAAGAGTTTGCATATGAAGAGGTTTGCAGGCCGTAGTTTCTAAAGGGGTTCAAAAACCTGATGCTATCACATATGAAGAAGGGACGTGGTGGCGTGGTAGCTAAGTGGCTGAGCTTCTCTATTAGAAAGGTCGACGGTTCGAATCCCTGGCGCCGCATAACGGAGTAAGCTCCCATTACTTGTCCCAGCTTCTGCCAACCTAGCAGTTTGAAAGCACATTAAAAAAATGCAAGTAGAAAAATAAGGACCCCTTTGGTGGGAAGGGAACAGTGTTCCGTGTGCCTTTGGCATTTAGTCATGCCGGCCACATGACCACGGAGACGTCATTGGACAGCGGTGGCTCTTCTTTGGCTTTGTAACGGAGATGAGCACTGCCCCCAAGAACTGGAAACGACTAGTATGTATGTGCCAGGGGAACCTTTACCTTATCACATATGATATCTACCTGAAAGGTCCCTCTGAAGGGTACAATTTTGCCACTGTAACTTGAAAGGAGAAGGTCCCTATAGATTTTACTCCACAAGTGATTGTCAATTATAGGGAGCAGTGCTCATGGGCTGTGAGCTCCCAGTTGGGAGACTGTAAATTACATCAGTTCAACCAGAGAACTAGACAAACCTCAGTTTCGGCAAGGCAGTCTTTGTTGCATGAAACACACAAGGAGCAAATTTTCCAGAAATGCAAACTGTTCCCCGTGACAACCAAACCACCCCCCTTTCCTACTATTTATTCCCTAGCCAGGGAGGGACCATTCAGCGTCCATGTTTATTTTTGCTTCCTGAGCCAGCTCATTGTCCTCCATTGCTCAATTCTCCTATCTACTGTGCACATACGCACATCTGAAACAGGCCCCAGCTGTTCCTCCTCCTCACTCATCTCTGACTCCAAAGGCAGTTAGTTATCTCTCTGTCTGGGAAATGCCGGACAGCCCTGGCTCTACCTCTGTGTCCAACACTGAGCATCCATCAGAGCCTTCCCCAGGCTCCAGAACTGGCCCAAGTTCACCTCCTCATTGTCCAAGTCTGCCTGGTGGGCCACAACATCATGTCTATTTCAAAGGCCATTGAGCCAGCACTGTCCAAAGAGGTTTCTGTGGTCCTATGGCCAGCATGATGTCACGGAATGCTCTTTCCTCCTGACCAAAGTGGTACCTATTTATCTACTCACATTTGCATGTTTCCAAAAGGCTAGATAGACAGGAGTGAGGTGGGAGATGGGAGCTCCCCCCCTTGCATGATGTTCAGCTCTCAAACATGGGCTGTTGGCTTTCTAACTGACAACCCCAAGGTCTTTAACCAATGAGCCATCACCCTGCCCTAAAACATGACATGCATCCAACAGAGACAATTGAGAGTACAATATAAATCTTAAGACTGAAGGAATCCAGCCTGAAATACAGAACACAGAATAACAAAGTTGGATGGGATTTTGGAGGTCTTCTAGTCCAACCCCCTGCTCAAGCAGGAGACCCATGCTACTCTGGATAAATGGCTGTCCAATATCTTCTGAGAAACCTCCAGTAATGGGACACCCACAACTTCTGAAGGCAAGCTATTCCCTTGATTGCTCTCACCACTAGGAAGTTGTTCTGACCCAACTGGGTTTCCAAAGAGCAAACACAGACAAAGGCAGCAGCCCCCACCTTTTAAGATTTAAAGTTTAATAACGAATTCTGTGCTGAAAGCTGCTTTCCACTAATTAGCTATGACAAGAAAGAGCCTTGCCAAGTTGTTTGTCAAGGCTGCCAAAAACCCGGAGATAAGAAATAATTTACAAGATTCTCCAAACATAAACTAAGATTCCATCATTTGAGTTTCAGAGCTTCTTTGCCTTCTGCAAAGAATGCTTTTCCAAACCTGGCTTTTATCCTCTTGAGGGCCATTACCATGCAGTCTTACTCCTGAGTCACCTGTGCTGCTGTAATTGTTCTTTCCTCTGAACAATCCTTCGTGCACGTGCACTTGGCACAGGCTCCTCAGGAACCTCCTCATCACTGCTGCCAGCCCCCACAATCTCTGAAGGCAGCAGTCCACTCCCTGATGGTCCTGGCCACTCATCTGAGTCAATGTTCTCCTCAGCCATCTGTACCTGCTACCGGCTAACCACAACAGAAGTTTCTTCTTATTCCTAGGTTGCTTCTCCTTGATTAGTTTCCCTCCATTGTTTCTTGTCTTGCCTTCTAGCGTTTTGGAAAATAAGTTGATTCCCCCTTCCCTTCTCTATGGCAGCCCCTTTCTCTTCATTAGACTAGGCATACATATCTAGTTATACTATATAGTGTATGTGCTTGAGTGTGTGTGTTTTTCTCTGTGTACTTGTATGCACGTACACACACACACACCAGACATAGCTGACTTGTTTTCATGGAACATAGCTTCCATGAAAGCTATGTCCTGGCTCAGTGGTGAAGCTCAGTGTGGCCACTGTTCCATAATATACAATTTAAGAATAATGAGATAAATATAGTAATACTCTACTCCACACAATATGGTGGAACTATGAGAAAGCTGAGATAGAAACATTAGACCCCATTTTCCTTCCAAAAGGATATGCATAACACCATAATTACCCCTTAGTATAAACATCTCCAGGTGTTCCACAAAATTTTATGCAAACAACTTACTTGCAGGAGTGCAAATTTACAAGGCAGTGGGCCAAATTCTCTTTGGCAGCTTGTGATATCCCAAAGAGGAACATAAAGGACAGGAAGGTAGAAACAGGGGCAGAGTTTCCTCTTGTAATTTATACAACATATTTTTTTTAAAAAATAATAATCTTATAATAGTTTTTTGTTTATGATCATCTTAACAAAAAGCCATCAATGGTGTGTGATGGAGTCTACTCATGCCATGTTCAGGAGAGAAAATGAGGAGAAGGAAACTTTCTCTATAAATATAATAAATGAAATGGAAGCAACCACTGTCTTACACAAACCTCCAAGTAATTTTCCAAATGTCTAGCAAAGGATTGATTCAGTGGTTTATGGAACATCAGCTGTTCACAAGGAAAATATATGACCCTATCAGGACTGAAGAAGCCATGAGAAATGAAATGCCTCAGGAAAATTTACAATCCAAAAGACTATCCAAAGAAGTCTTTTGCAATATAAAGCTTCTTCATGCTGGGAAAAAGGGATTGAGGGGAGGGGAAAATAAAGATGGGGATCATGTTGCAATAAGTGGGGCTGAAATATCCACTTTTGGGGAAGCATCAGCTACAAAAGTAGGCCAGTTCCTTGGGTTCACAGGTACATTCTGAGAAGACGTGACGGTTGCTTCATCCAATTTACTTACTAATGTGATTTTCCACACCACCCAATGAGCAATTGCAACTCTGGGCAGCTAACATAGGATTAAAAGGGCAAAATAAGAAGACTGGGAAATAGAGTAGAGCAGAGCAGAGCAGAGCAGAGTAGAATAGGAGCTGGAAGGGACTTTGGAGGTCTTCTAGTCCATCCCCCAACTCAAGCAGGAAACCCTATACCATTTCAGACAGGTGACTGTCCTCTCTCTTCTTAAAAACATCCAGTGAAGAAGCATTTACAACTTCTGGGGGCAAAGCTGTTCCACCGGTCAGTTGTCCTCACTGCTAGGAAGTTTCTCCTTAATTCCAGGTTGCTTCTCTCTGGTTAGTTTCCAACCATTATTTCTTGCCTGCCTTAAGGAGCTTTAGAGAATAATTTGACTCCCTCTTCTTTGTGGCAGCCCCTCAAACACTGGAACGCTGCTATCATGTCCTCCTTAGTCCTTCTTTCCTCTAGACTGGCCATACCCAGTTCCGGCAACCGATCTTCATATGTTTTAGTCTACAGGCCTTTGATCACCTTAGTTGCTCTTCTCTGAACTTCTTCCAAAATCTCGACATCTTTTTTGTAGTGTGGTGACCAAAATTGATTGCAGTATTCCAGGTGTGGCCTTAGTAGGGTTTTATAAAGCAGTACTAATACTTTACGAGATCTTGATTCTATGCCTCTGTTTATACAACCCAGGATTGTTTTGGCTTTTTTGGCTGCTGCCATACCCTTATTTTATTATGTAGGTAAGAAACCTTGCGAGGTGCCAAGGACACCTATCACAACAATGTCAACGGGGACCATGTTGTCCCACCTCTTCTCCGCTTCAGGACATAAAGAGGAACCTACCTGGTTCTGTATTCAGTCGGCAGCTGTTCAAGAATTCAGCCGTGAAATAAATATCCACATCACAGAAGAACATCAAGACTTCCCCTTTTTCCCAAGCACGGGCACCCACATCCAGTCCTTGGCCACGGTTGAATTCCTCATTCAGAGAAACCAGAGTGTAGTTATGGAAGTCAGCTTCTCTAACAAGAGAAAGAATCAAAAGTTTAGGACGTTCAAGTTCTGGATTCGTAGCCCATCAGCTCAACACAATACCCTGAAGGCCAATTAATTCAACCAAGCTCCATTTCTCACGTTTCACCCTTACAGAGTTGCTATTGCAAAGTACATCTGTGCTGGGTTTCCTGTGGAGCAAATATTCCTACACACCACACTGTTCTTCATGTATACAATGGGCCTCTGGAATTTCCTAAGTAATAGGAAGTAGATACTCTAAGTAGATACTCCTTCTTCAGAAGTGGAGCTTTCCATTCGACTTGTTGTGCTTCATTCAATAGCCCCTACCAGAGATAGGCCAAAACCTGCAACACGGTGAGCGCAGAGTTGCAACTTGTGTGTACGTGTCACAGACACACAAAAGGGATGGGGCGGCTTTGACTGCCACACTGTGCCCGCCATCTTGCAGATTCCGACTTCCCTGCAGATACCCAGGTTTAGCGTGGTGTTACGAAAAGGCAACAAGTGATGGAGCAGCCACAACTTCTGAAGTCTACATCAATCTCAGTTCAAGAGATTTTTTTAATGGATGATTAATGGAAAGTATGTTTGTTTCCTGCAAGGTCAGGGAGTAATTTTTCTACAGTTTGCTGCCTTCAGTCCTAGCAGGTGAGGATTCACCTTGACAAGATGCATTACTCAAAAGAAAATCCAATGGATTCCCCCTGGGTGCAGAAGACCTCAGTCAAGACCAAAGGCAGAATTGATCTCTCTGATCGAGGGGTTTCGTTACGGGGGTCAGAGATATCTAAGTGTGCCAGTGAAGAAGTGTATCCCTCTTAGAAACTGGGGACTGTGTGATTTTGCATGAAAAAGGCAAAAAACAGACCTCTTTCCAAGATCCACACAATCCCAGTCTTTTCAAAATACGTCCCTATGGCTCCAGGCTCAAAATTTTGGGTCTGGACAATCTAGAACTGTGCCGTCTGCAGTCCAATCTAAGCATAGTACATAAAATTGTCTGCTACAATGTTGTTGTGGCCCTCTGGCAGCTCGTGGAGCTGGCAGCAGACAATAGTGAGGAGGTTGTGGAGGAATCTGAGCCAGTTCTGGAGGCTGAGGAAGACTCGGACGAGGGCTCTGCATCAGAGGCAGAGATGGGGCCAGGGCAGGCTGGCAGTCATCAGCTGTCTTCAGGCTCAGATAACAGTGAGGCTGGGGAGCAGTTGGAATTGGGTCCCAGCCTGCGCATGCACAGAGCTGCTAAAAGAAAGGAGCAGTTAAAAACTCAGGGTAACATGGGAGCAAGGCCACAGGTGGATGAAAAATGGCCCCTCCCATCAGGATTAAAAGAAGAGCAAAAGGGGAGGGGCTTTTGTAGGAAAAAACTCGCTTGTTTTGAGTTCCAGCCTTGTGGATCTTGGTCTGTAAACCCAGCCTTCCCTGCAACAGTCAGGTTGGGACGATTTACTGGCCAGTGTTCCAGGATTGATAACAGTCTGAAATAATTCGTCCACCTTCGCAAGAATGTGTGCCAAGCTGTTGCCGGACTGTGAATGAACTAATTCACATTATTGTAAATAAAGAGAATTGACTGAGTGCTTTTGGGTATGGCCGAGGACAGAACAAATGTCTTGCCTGTCAACAACTTCTTCAGCTTCAATCACAATAATACATCGGCAAACATCCAGTACAAACTCCAGGTAAACTGCTCCAAACTTGATTGCAGAAAATACAACTTTAGCCACAGAGTGGTCAACATCTGGAACTCACTACCTGACTCTGTGGTCACAGCCTCAACCTCAAACTGTCTACCGTGGACCTCATCCCATTCCTAAGAGGTCCTTAAAGAGGGTGTGCATAAGCATACCAGTGTGCCTACCATCCCTTTCTCACCAACTCCATTTATCTGTATTTACTCCCTTTGTTCTTCTTTATGTTCATGCTTATACTTGCTATCTTGTGCATGTTTGACAAACAAACAAATAAAAATAAATGAAGGATGCAACTTTGCCCCTAAAATGAAACCAAATTGTTTCAAGAGAACTTGAAAGGGTAGTACAGACCGCTTCCATTCTTGGTTTCCTTCCTATTGTCACGTCTCTGTGATTCCTCGAGACTCACCTTGCAACTGATTCTAAGATGCTTTTGACTTCAGAAAGCCCCTCCTGCCCAAAATACACCACGGTGAGATGAATTAGCTTGTCCTGATTAATGCAAACATCCCTGGGAGCAAAAGAAAAGAT
Organism: Laticauda colubrina; assembly: GCA_015471245.1. Classification (NCBI taxonomy): domain Eukaryota; kingdom Metazoa; phylum Chordata; class Lepidosauria; order Squamata; family Elapidae; genus Laticauda; species Laticauda colubrina. The sequence goes on along the minus strand of BLBF01000016.1, from coordinate 9,572,137 downwards.
TAGTGAGTCGGTAACTTCTTCACACATACACACACAAAAGATCTCCTCTACTGGCCAACAGAAGTTTTCACAGTCAGAATTCTCCAAACTGATTTATCAGACGAAATCTCAGAAAGATCTAACCTCACTAGGGCTGTCCACAAATTATCTGAACTACCCATGTTGGCTTCGTTACAAAAAAATTTTTGATTAAAAAACAAAACAAAACAAAACAAACCAGCTAGATTTCTTAAAAATTTTGGGCTGGCCATAATTGAGTCCTGAGCAGTCTTCCAATATCTCAGGGGCTGCCCCAAAGAAGAAGGAGTCAAGCTATTCTCCAATGTACCTGAAGGCAGGACAAGAAGCAAAATGGGTGGAAACTAATCAAGGAGAGAAGCAACCTAGAACTAAGGAGAAAATTCCTAACAATGAGGACAATTAACCAGTGGAACAGCTTGCCACCAGAAGTTGTGGGTGCTCCAATGCTGGAGGATTTTCAGAATAGATTGGATGGCCATGTTATCTGAAATGGTACTATAGGGATTCCTGCCTGAGCAGAGGGCTGGACTAGAAGATCTCGAAGCTCCCTTCCAACTCTGTAATTCTATTCTATTCATTCTTCTGTGAAAGGTCTTCCTGAGAATTATTGGCTAATTAATTGATTAAGTATTATGAGTCAATGAAACTGCATATCTTGGAAACTTCCAACGTCAGATGGAGTTGGATTACTGGTTTGTTTGTGGATGACCAGATGGATTGCAGGAGATTAATGTGCTGAGTAATTGGGAGGAAACGATATAGCAGAACGATGGGGAAAAAACAAGTATGCGATTGCCATCTTCTCATCCTTATCTATTAAATGTGGAATCGGAAGCTTTATCTTAAGATTAAGTCTAATGCACCACATCAGTTCCTGGATTTGCTAAGTGAATCACTCCAGTTGTTAAATTAGCAACAAGGCTATTAAGTGAATCTGGTTTTGCCACGGACTTTGCTATTGGGAAGGTCGTAAAAGAGGACAATGCAACCATCACAAGTACATGCCAGTTGCCAAGCTTCTGAATTCTGATCATGTACTACAGGGGTGGATTTTTTCCCCCCATTTGCTAGGCCTGGAATCTAAGCAAGCCAAGAGAGATAATGAGGCATAGATTCACAAGCACATTAGTGCACAGGAACACTGTGGCCTACAGGTGCAGCTCTCGCCTGACAATCAGAGGCTGCGAGTTCGATCTTGAGTAGAGGCAGATATTTCTCTCTCTGGGCACACTGAGAATATATCTGCTGGGGAAAAAAAAACTCCACACTGGTGACAGGAAAGGCATCCGGCCATGAAAACAGTCTGCTAGCTCCATTCAATTGCCCAGACTCCACCCCGCAAGGGATTATGGGGTCGTTAAAAGAGGATCATTAGCGTACAGGAACATCAAGACAGACTCTATCAGCCGATAGAGTCTGCAGAACCTCCTAATCCATCAGTGCCTTCAACAACTCATCCTCCAGAAATGTCTCAGAGTATCTACCCTTTTTACCATACTTGCTTCAGCTGCTTTGGAGAGAAAACAGAAGGGTATTCTGCTTAACAAGAAATCTACCCAAGGGCTGATGTTCCATTTTCTACTGCAATGCTTCCTCTGCAGAGATATCTGCCAGATTATGTGCAATTAAAGGCAATTCAGCTGGCTCTGGAGGATTTCCATGTAAATTATTTACTTGCAATACAGATTCGAAATCCAAAGATGATCAGCAAAAGACTGCCTGGTATTGTGAGAAATCCACAGAAGAGTATGAAGTCTTAGTCAAAGATTTGTTTTTAGATTTCATATTGTTATTCTGAAACTTCACGTAGGCGATGCCAGCATGATGTACAGGATATTTTTTTAGCAACAGCCCAGTGGTGTATTAATTCAGGATTTCTCAATGATATAACATGCGGTTCTTTCTCATTGCTAATTAACTAACTCCGTATGTTAGTGTGCCATAGTTTTAAAATAAAATAAATTATGCTTTTGAGGGTTTTAGCCTTTAGCATTCATATTTACATTCTGCTTTGGTTCATTTTATGTAACTCTAGCATTTGTTGAAAGTTTTTCCTTTGGCTCTCATCTGAATCTTGTTGTTTCCCATGAAACTCTATACCAGATCTAATCTATTATCCTAGCAAATGACAGTACCCAGTGTCTACTGATGGGAATAGATTAACAAAAGCATTTTTATTATGGGAATAGATTAACAAAACCAAGTAGTTTTGCATTCGGAATTACTAAACAGAAAAACACAATTTGTGCTGCCTCCATCAATGTCGATTTATTGCAGGAAATCTGTCTCCAATCTATCACAATATAGATCCATGATGGCGAACCGGCACGCAAGCCAGAGACAAACTTACCTCATTGTGCATGAGCGGGCCTCACAGCTGGTTTGCAGTCTGTTTGAGGCCTTTTTTAGCCTCCCAAAGGCTTGAGGAAAGCCTTTGCAGGCTGAAAAATAGACCCATTTTACACCCAAAATACACTTCCTGTATTTTCGGAAATACCAGAAGTGACAAAATGGGCCCATTTTTCAGCCTGCAAAGCCTGCAGAAGCTGTCCTCAAACCTCTGTGAGGCCGAAAAAGGCCTCAAATGGGCCAAAAATCAGCTGGGAGGTGCAGTGCAGGTAAGGAGGCAGTGGGGTGTGTGTGGATTGCGCATGAATGCACAGGGAGCGTGGGGGAGATGTGCTCATTGCCTTCTGGGTGCTGGCATGCAAGCATGCAAGTGCAAGCACGCACACAATTTTTGGCACGGGAGCCCAAAAAGGTTAGCCACCACTGATATAGATTATCATCAATTTAATAACTATCATTGAGCTGTGAAATACAGTTTTAAATAGTGGCAGCTGTCCATGCCTGATTTTACACTCTTTTTTCTAACGGGTAAGTGAACACCACAATTGCTAAGCAAAGAGATTGTCCGTGATTGGTGCAGAAGAAAAGGTTGTCTCTATGTATATGTATATGTCACATGTATATATGTGTTATATATGTGTATGGGTAGATATATACTGTCAGTGTTCCAGAAAACCTCCACTCCAACAAATAAGTCTAAGACAGACATCCTCTCCAAGGTTCCTTTTATCAGATTAGTAAACTGGAACATCTGGGAAATCCCAAATCTGAAAGTTCCAGACTTCCTTGCAATAAGTAAAAAAATCACAAATCCACCCCCTGCACCCAACATTGTATCACATGTCCCAATCACTATCCTTCCCAAATTGAGACGTCCTCTCCATCAGGTGCAGAGATAACACGACCTTGACTTAGAAAAAGAATGCTATTATGTCTAATCACATACACTCCAAGAAATTCCCCCCTCCCATTTTCTCAGGCTCAAGAATGTGGCAGCGTAGACACGCCGGGAGCTAATATGGCTTCCAAAACTGACATATACTTTCTTTGGAGAGCAGGCAACAGTTTTTGAATATAGTGCTCACAGTAAAAACAACAACAACATGACAATAAAAATAAAAGTATCTTCTCTCTTATGCACTTACCTGAAATTCTGCATGAATTGGGCAAACACCTCTGTCCTTTCCGCCAGAGGAACGATGATATTGATCAACGACTGGGAGATGTCCACGGTCTCCGTCTTCACTTTCATGAGGGGGCCAAACGGACGAAAAAGCGAAACGTGCCTGTATTCCATGTCGTCCGCTTTCTTGTAGAACAATTCATACTGGGAGCCTTTGTCTCTCTCCGTGCGATAATAACCTGGTGGAAGATTTAAAAGAAGGATGCAAGTCATAGATTTTTACAGGCAGGCAGAAAAGACTGGAAAACATGTCCTGGTGCATTCTCTAAGGACATTTGCTGTTGACTCACTACTACAGATAATCCTGAACTTACAACCATTTGTTTAGCGGCCATCTGAGAGCTACAACGGCACTGAAAAAGTGACTTATGGCTGTTTTTCCACATTCATGATGGTTGCAGCCTTCATTGGTCAAATTTGTGCGCTGGGCAACTAGCTCACATTTATGATGGTTGTGGTGTCTCCAAGATGATGCGATCCCATTTTGCGACCTTTGGACAAGCCAAGTCAATGGGGAAGCCAGATTTGCTTCACAATGTTCTGACCTAGGCTTCCTTAGAAAGCATAAAACACAGTCTTAAATCCCAGCAAAACCTCTTTTTATTTCCACAGCTGTGAATTATGTTCATTCACAGCCTGCAAGGCTTCACAAACTTTCAGGGGAATGTTTAGAAACACCCACTGTCACGCCCTTGTTGGAGTCTGATTCTGAGGGGGAGATTGAGCAGCTGACAGGGAGTGGGAGTGTGGCTCCAGTGGCTGTGGAGGAAACAGGGGAAGGGCACAGACTGTCTGGGCATTCAGAAGAAGACCCAGGCCCATCCCCTCTTCATCCTAGGGGACACAGGGATGAACAGAGAATGGAGCAACATGGCTTAAGGGAGAGAAAAAGGCCCTGATCCCTTTCATTAGTTGCAGCTGGGAGAACAGGATATAAGTGAGGCGTCTGCACACAGCATCTTGCTGGAAGCAAAGATTGCATTATCTTAGTGGAGCCTTATCTGGGTTTTGGCATCCTCCCAACTGTGGGTTCTGTGTTATCCTTTGAAAGTCTGCAATTTATCATCCTGGCCTGTTGTGTTAATTACTTCAGTGTGGTTTGTGTTGGTTTTTTTTATTTCTAATTATCTTTACGTTGGGTTCAGACTGCATTTCTGCCCTTTGTAGACTGTTTTTTGAAGAGTTAGTTATCCAGCCGAGGATAATTGGACATTGGGGCCAAGTTGGAGGTATTAAAGGGAATTTATTTTACTTTTGTGACTTTGTTATTTTTGTGTCATACCCCAGATTATACCCACCTTATCACACTTGGAATGTGGCCAGAGAACCAATTGCCAGATGCAGGGCAAGGACAAACTTGACACAGAGTCAAACATAACTTTTCAAAGCTTGAACTGACCAGAAAAACTAATTGCTTCCTGCAAAAGCTCACGTCCTGTTTGCTCCTCTTTTATGTCCTATGAGAGGGGTCAATTACCTTCGAGATGTGGCCTTACTCCTGAGTCGACTCTGCTTTCTCAATTGTTCTTGTCTTCTGGTAGCCCTGTGCATCCTCAGACTGGGAACCGGTTGCAGAAACTCCTCTGCCTCACTGTTGTCTGAACCCGAAGGCAGCTTCTGACTGCCAACCTGCCCTAGCTCATCCCTGCCTCCGATGCAGAGCCCTTGTCCGTGCCTTCCTCAGTCCCCAGACCCAGCCAAGGTTCCTCTCCAACCTCCTCACTACTGTCTGACTCAGCTGCCAGCTGTGTTAGCTGCCAGATGGCCACAACAATCAACCTGGTTACTAAGTTCACAACTGCAATGATTCACTGAACAACAGTGGCAAGAAAGGTCATAAAATGGGGCAAAACTCACAACAACTGTCTCAATTGTCCTTGTAAGTTGAGGACTCTCCATATGCATGAATCCGCTCAACAACTTGGCAACCATGGCTTGAAAAATTTGCAACTCAGCATGACTTATATGTTAAACCCAGGATTTAGAAAGACTTGGTTTGGAATCCAGCCAGGTCCATAGTTTTAAAAACTTCCTTAAAACATTAAACAAGAAATGAAAATTGGAACCACGACCAGTTGGCAAAAGAAATACAGCATTCATACATACAAGGAGTCCATCTGTTTCAAGGCCTTTACCAAACTGGGCCAGGTTTTTGGTGATATCTTGCTTCAAAGCCAAAGTAGGTGAGATATGATTCGACAAAGCAGCTCATGAGATTCTTGCAACATCAATATAAGTGTAGAAAAATTCATACCAATAGAGGAAAGGGGCTTTTTCCTTTTTCTTTTCCAGAAAACATGAGTCTCCTGCTGTAAATTCTGGCATGCAAAAATACAGCCCAGGGAGGGTTCAGAATGAGATCATCTGGCACATTTTTTTCATTAGGTAATTTTTGGAATGATTCGGGGTGATTTTTGGAGAAACGGGGGATGACTTGAGCCAGCCTGTCTTAAGTGGCACATTCATTCTCTTCAACAAAAGTAACATTTCTACAAACCGGTTCACAAAATTCTATGGCTACCACTTCATCATCTAGATTAAGGAGGAGGAGGAGGAGGAGAGGGGAGGGGGAGGGAGAGGGGAGGAGGAGAAGGAGGAGAAGAAGGAGGAGGAGGAGGAGAAGAATAAGGAGGAGGAGGAGGAGCGGGGAGAGGGAGGGGGAGGGGCGGATGAGAAGAAGAAGGAGAAGGAGAAGGAGAAGAAGGAGAAGGAGAAGGAGAAGGAGAAGGAGAAGAACAACAACAAGAAGAAGAACAAGAAAAAGAACAAGAAGAAGAAGGGGAGGGGGGGGAGGGAGAGGAGGAGGAGGAGAAGAAGGAGGAGGAGGAGGAGAAGAAGGAGGAGGAGAAGAAGGAGGGGAGGGGAGGAGGAAGAGGAGGAAGACGAGGGGGGGGGGGGGGGGGAGGGGAGGAGGAGGAGAAGAAGAAGGAGGAGGAGGAGGAGGAGGAGGGGGAGGGGGAGGAGGGAGCAATCAACCGATGGAACAGAAGTTGCCTTCGGAAGTTGTGGGAGCTTTGTCCCTAGAAGCTTCCAAGAAGAGACTGGACTGCCCTCGGTCAGAAATGGTGTTGGGTCTCCTGCTTTGGCGGGTGGGGAGGTTGGACTAGATGACCTACAAGATCTCTTCCAACTCTGTTAATCTGTATCTGAATCTATCCAATGGGTCACATATCATTTCCTCAACCCTTTTGGGTTGGCAGCCTGGAGCAGGAGAGAGGACAGGGAGGATGATTTTGTGAGGGGAAAATGATTAAGCCCACAACAATGCTTGGGTGAGTGGGACCATGTTTGAATTTACCAGCTGGCCCCTCACGAGGCCCAGTGGCAATTAACCTCTGGCCTGGTAATGGGCCATAGACCAGAGTTTGGTCCATGTAGCTGGAAGGCTGATCTCCAGCATCGGTTTGAGAAAGATGCAATTGCCATCATTTAACTTTAAATGTTTTTCAAACTTGGCAACTCTAAGGAACTTCAATTCCTAGAGTTCCCCATGGAGAAAACCTTAGATATTTTACAAAGTGCAAGAAAGCACCACATAGATCTTCTATTCTAGATCCAGGGGCTGCAGGATAGTTGGGCAGGTTTGGAAAAGTCTATTGTTAGATGTTGGGCTGGGGAAAGCATGGAGCTTAAAACAAACTATGCTGAATTATATATATATCACATGAACACCAATCACCCATGCACATTGTGTAGGGTTTACCATGCATTGCGTTGCGTTGCATTGCGTTGCATAGAACAGAACAGAACAGAATAGAATAGAATAGAATAAGGAATGAGGAATAAAAACAGGAACAGGAACAGGAACAGGAACAGAACAGAACAGAACAGAACAGAACAGAACAGAACAGAACAGAATAATAGTCTATAGAATAGTATATAGGACAGGATAGGATATTGGAATGAAGAATTAAATTAATTAGATTACAACAGAAAATAGAATAGAATATAGAATAGAATATTATACAGAATATAGAATAGAATATAGACTAGAATAAAATATAGACTAGAATAAAATATAGAATAGAATAGTATATAGAATAGAATAGGATAGGATAGGATAGAATATTGGAATGAAGAATAAGATTAGAATAGCATAGAATAGAGTATAGAATAGAATATAGAATAGAATAACAGAGTTGGAAGGGACCTTGGAGGTCTTCTAGCCTCACCCCTGCCTAGGCAGGAAACCCTACACCACTTCAGACAAATGGTCATCCAATCTCTTCTTAAAATCTTCAAGTGCTGGAGCATTTACAACTTTTGGTGGCAAGTTGTCCTACTGATCAATTATTCTAGCTGTCAGGAAGTTTCTCCTTAGTTCAAAGTTGCTTCGCTCCTTGATTAGTTTCCATCCATTGCTTCTTGTCCTGCCTCAGGGGCTTTGGAAAAGAGCTTGACTCCCTCTTCTTGTGTGACAGCCTTTGAGATATTGATCAAATTTAACCTCCAGCTTAGTCATGAATGTGATTTTTGTGTAGTTTTTAAAAGATGCCATTCATGATGCATCTTCTGAACAACAGGGAATATGAGTAACACGAAACAATGGGTAGTTTGAGCCAGAATGAATTTAAGACTGGCAATGAACTTCAGTTGGCTTTCAGATAAGCTGAGGGTTGTTTTTTTTCCCCCAGGTTCAAGAATTTAAATGTAATCACCATCACAAAGGCTTCAAAGAATTCTGCAGTAAAAGAATCATATGCCATCTGAGGGATTTCAAGGAAGAAATTTTATGAAAGGGTCTTTCACATATACTTATATCAATTACTGTTGAAAACAATGAATGAAATTGCTCTAATTCCCCTTAGTCAAGTTTTTGGTGACCAATTGTTCATGATTAATTTTCCCATGTTCTTTTTTTGTTGTACTTGTGTTTTGGTCTGTGACTGCAAATAAAGTATTATTATTATAACCAACAAATGAAATTCAAATGATAAAAGCAATATGCAAAGCATGAGAAGACGGATACTTAACTTCAGTGCACAAAGGGAAGCCAAAGTTTAGGGTTTTTTAAAAAAAATTCCCTTTGTTTCATGACCAAACAGTTTCATGGGGATTTCTGCTGATTTTGTTCCAGATGTTTTATTGCTTAATAACAGGCACACACACACACACACACAGAGAGAGAGAGGGAGGGAGGGAGGGAGGGAGAGAGAGAGGGGGGGGAGAGTTTATGGCTGCACAATTATGGCTGCATAATTCCCATTGCAGGGTGCATCTGATATGAATCCTGGCATGTAAATTTTCCTGCCAACTGGGCACCCAAAATCAGAATTATGAGGTTTGTTATCACGCAAGTAGAGTAAGCCAAAAATTAAACCTATTTTGGCTACAATACTGAGGCATGTTATGTCCTTCCAATGCTTATCAAATTCTTCTTCTATTCCTTCTTTGTAACCTCCAGGTTTTAACAAACACTTTTTTCCCCTTTTGGATTACTCTGTTCAGTAAGCCCTCAAAAGCATTAGTTAGGATATAGAATAAAAAAGCTTAAAAAAAGCACCCGAATTTAAGAAGAGAATCACTCTTTCTCCCCAAAATTAGGATTTTCTGACCTTTAGGGACATGGCCATGTTCACCAGAGTCCTAACATAATTTAATTTATTATGAGGAATGAGGCATTCTAATGCCTTTAGTGCTTTGGCAAATCTAATATGCTTCTCAAAATATATTTTTCCCCCAACCATCTATTTATGAACTACTGAGTATTTGGGACAAGGGCTGGGTGAATGGAGGGTCCGTATTGGCTTTTTTGTTATTGATAGAGAGAGGGAGGGAGAGAGAGAGAAGGAGGGAGAAAGGAAGGAAGCAAGGGAGGGAGGGAGAGAGGAAGAAAGAGAGAGAGGAGAGAAGGAGAAAGGAAGGGAGGGAGGGAAGCAGGGAGAGAGGGAAAGAAAGAGAAAGACAGACAGACGGAGGGAGGGAAGAAGAGAAAGAAATAAAGAGAAAGAGGAAAGAAGGAAGAGAGAGAGAGACGGAGGGAGGAAGAGAAATAAAGAAAGAAAAAGAGGGAGGGAGGGAGGAAGAGAAAAAGAAAGATGGAGGGAGAGAGGGAGGGAAGAA
>BLBF01000016.1:9508443-9533437 GCA_015471245.1 Laticauda colubrina | reverse complement strand
TGTTCTGTTCTATTCCAATATTCTATTCTATTCCCATATTCTATTCTATTCTGTTCTGTTCTGTTCTGTTCTATTCTATTTCCATATTCTATTCTGTTTTATTCCCATATTCTATTCTATTCTATTCTATTCCCATATTCTATTCTATTCTGTTCTATTCTATTCCATTCTATTCCCATATTCTATTCTGTTCTATTCCCATATTATGTTCTATTCTATTCTATTCTATTCTATTCTATTCTATTCTATTCTACCTTTCTGGTAAGTAATCTGGTAAATACCTGGAATCCTGCATCCAGTTTTGGTCACCACATTGCAAAAAAAAAAAAAAAAGGTTGAGACTTTGGGAAAAGTGCAGAGGAGGGCAACTAGGCTGATTAAAGGCCTGGAGACTAAACCATATGAAGAATGGCTGCAGGATTTGAGTTTGGGTAGTCTAAAGAAACGAACTACGGGTGACATGAAAGCAGTATTCCAGTATTTGAGGGGCTGCCCCAAATAAGGGGGGGGGGGGGGGCAACCTATTTTCCAAAGCCCCAGAAGGCAGGACAAGAAACAACGGATGGAAACTAATTAAGGAGAGAAGCAAGTTAGAATTAAGGAGAAGCTTACGAAAAGTGAGGACAAATTAGCCAGTGCAACAGCTTGATGCCAGAGGTTGTGGATGCTCCAACACTGGAAATTTTTAAGAAGAGACTGGACAATCACATGTCTGAAATGGTATCGGATCTTCTGCTTAAGCAGGGGGATGGACTAGAAGGCCTCCCTGGTCCCACCCAGCTCTATTCTGATTAATTAAAGTCTGTGTATGTTAACTGTTGATCTCAGCACATCGATAGCTAGACGACAGTGTAAGTATGTAATACAGGCCCCATCTCTCAAGCGTGAACAGGAAGGAAGACTGTTTATATTTGTCTTGCCTTTTGTTATTTTTGTAAATAACTCAAGGGGGCAATGATGCCTGGTACTCCTTCCTATTTTCCCCCACAATAACGTTGTGAGGCGAGTTGGCTAAATTGTGTTTCTGCACTAGGACAAGTTGGTGGTTACTTTTAGTCCTGGTTGATTGAGGTCTGGCTCAGCATACTTGGTTTATTTATGTATTTATACATGTGTACAGCTGCCCACCTCCCAAAAGACAGTGACAATTAAAGTTTAAAACAAAAAAGACCAAACTGAATGTAAAACCAAAACGGAAAGACTAGTAGACAGAACACAAACAGAACCAATCAGGGTTAACATAAAAGTTATGCTCTAAAAATATTCTACTTCTTGTCCAAGGACAAACCAAAAACATTTGCCAACCCAGCTCACCTAACCTCAAAGTTTAAGGTAACAACCTGATCCTTAATGCCTTACAAAAGGCTGACTGGATCAAGACCATCCAGATCTCTGGAGAGATGGATCTACAGCCCAGGTGCTACAACTGAGAAGGCAGGAGTCCAAAGTTGGCACTCCTGGTATGGATAGAGAGATTATTTGTAGCTCAGGTTTGAATTGTGGGGTCCTTGGTGCTTTCTGAGGTTGGTGCTTTCCTTGCAGATGTTTCGTTACCAAACAGATGATGTGACCTGGTTTGGTAATGAAACACCTGCAAGAAAACCACAGGGTTCTCAGAGAAGAGAAACTGGAGACTAAACCATATGAAGAAGGGTTTGCAGGATTTAGGTTTGGCTAGTCTAAAGAAAACAAGAATTAGAGGGGACATGATAGCAGTCTTCCAGTATTTGAGGGGCTGCCAGAAAGAAGAGGGAGTCAAGCCACTCCCCAAAGCACCTAAGGGAAACAATGGATGTAAACTAACCAAAGAAAGAAGCAACCTGGAATGAAGGAGAAGCTTCCTAAGAGTAAGGACAATTAACCAGTGGAACAGCTGGCTTCCAGAAGTCATGGGTGCTCCATCACTGGAGGCTTTTAAGAAGAGACTAGACAGCCACCTGTCTGAAATGATATAGGGTCTATTTGGCTGATCTTTGTTATTGGCTATTTTCTCTTCATTTTTAGAAGACGTCTAACTCTTCTATGAGCATGTCCCCGTTCATCTATGAAGAACAGTACCTGGAATTGGGTATGTCTAGTATAGTGAAAAGGACTAGGGGTGACACGATAGCAGCATTCCGATATTTGAGGAGCTGCCCCAAAGAAGAAGGGGTCAAGCTATCCTCCAAAGCACCTGAGGGCAGGAGAAGAAGCAACAAATGGAAACCAACCAAGGAGCGAAACCTGGAATAAAGGAAATTTCATAACAGTGAGGACAATCAACCGGTGGAACAGCTTGCTACCAGAAATCTTGGCCGTTCCATCACTGGATGTTTTTAAGAAGAGTCTAGATCAGGGACCTTCAAACTTGACAGCTTTAAGACTTGTGGACTCCCAGAATTCCTCCTCCAGTCATGTTAGCTCAGGAATTCTGGGAATTGAAGTCCACAAGTCTTAAACTTGCCAAGTGTGAAGACCCTTGGTCTAGGCAGACACTTATCTAAATAGTATAAGTTCTCCTGCTTGAGCAAGGAAAGACCTCCAAGAAGACCTCCAAGGTCCCTTCCAGCTCTCTTCTGAGAGCACCAAAGACCCCACATATCTGATAGGCCTTGGAATATGACCACTTGGCTAATCCTGGTGAGTCACGCAGAGATGGCTGGTCCAGAAGATAACTTGGACCTGTGCCGTGCAGGGGTTTATACAGGTGATTACCAATACCTTGAATTGCATCCAGAAACCCACTAAAAGCCCCTGTAGCTTGCTGAAGAGAGACTTCACAGGAGGACAAAACAGGAAATGTCCCAAACTGCCCAGTGACATTTTGGATTGGTTATAGCTTCTAAATAGTCTTCAAGAACAGCCCCAGAGAGAATGTGTCACAGCAAATATCGGAGGTCTTCTAGTGCAGCCCCTTACTCAAGCAGGAGACCCTACACCATAACAAATAACTCTCAGTGTCTTCTGAAAAATCTCCAGAGATGGAGCACCCACAGCTTCTGAAGGCAACTTCTGTTCCGCTGGTTAATTGTCCTCACTGTTAGGAAGTTTCTCCTTAATTCCAGGTTGTGTCTCTCCTTGATTCATTTCCATCCAGCAATCCAGCTGGGTGGATGAAAACTGAGCTTGCTCGGGTATCAAGGCTTCCAATATGTCATGTGAACTCAGAAAATGAGTTTATGCACGAAACAAGGAAGTGGTAAAGTGGTAACATAGTTGTGTTGTAAGTCATGGATGTAATAACTGAACCAAACATCAGGGAAATGAAGTTAAATTCCTGCTTTGAAAAGGAACACAATCAAGTTCCTTATGCTGAAATGTAGAGGGACTGATGGAATATTGACACAATTTAGGCTTCCCTGTCCACAGTCAAATTTTTGCCTAATACTTTATTCTCTCCTCTATTTTCTTTCTTACGTTCAACTGTTCTTATTTCCTTTGCTTCTGTTCTAATGTTGCCTTGCTTTTTATCCCATTATAATTTCTTAAATTAAAAAAAAATATAGTTTTATTATATAAAAAACTGATCAATATTACTATGCACTGAAGGTTTAATAGTATATTCAAAATAATATACTACAGAATAAATTGTTTTCTACTAGTGGGAAACTGTATTTCCTTTTGCTTTAATCTTATTTTGCATTTTGTATGTGCAAATATATATACTTGTGTAAGAGAGAGAGAGAGAGAGATTCTCTCATTTATTCTGATAATTTTACTTCAAAATTAACAGGACAATCCAAAGTAGTAGGTGCTGTCCATCCTAATGAATCATCACAATGACAGACAGTTGGGTAGCAGAATAAATTGCTGGTGTGCAAACCTTTTCTGGAAGTGCAAACAATGATAATCCCATTAGTAGCTTTAGTCATTCTTGGAAAGTTGTTACTGATAATCTGATAAAGGACAATATGATTCAGTTATCCTGGGTAGGAATTTTCTGCCTTCTGTTCCGTTCCGTTAAGACTCTGTTGGAAAATTGTATGTTGGTCTATCATGCTGGGGGAGTTTTGTGTGGAAACAAAGCATGAACAACAGTCCAAGTGACAATCAACTGAACCTTGAGCCTTTGAAATGTGGATATATGGAGCATTAGTCACAACGGCACGTTGAATGCATACAAACGAGAAGCTCCTCCAAAGAACAGGTGAAAAGAGGGAAATTGTAATTTCATCAAAAAAGGAATGAGAACATTTAGGACACGTAACACCCAACAAGAATCATCAACTATTTAGAATAATTTTCGGAAGGGAATATTCAGATGAAATGTATCTAGATATCTATATCTATATATCTATATCTATAGATAGATATAAATTCTTTCATTCATTCATTAATTTATTCATTTCCAGGCTATTTTTGAGAGAATTGCTTTCTCTTTTTGGAGATCCTCTCTAAATTGAGCATCTTGAATAATCAAAGGGTGATTTATCTCTTGGACCTTGTAAGGAGATAATCCAGGCTCCCAACTTTTGAATTGATTGTCATTTTATTAGTGACCACCTGATGGATTCCTGTGGGCCACACCACATCCAGGTAAAGTATCTGTGTAGATTGGTTATAAATCAGAATGTCCTCTGATGAACATCTCAACCCCTTCAGGACAATCAACCACTGTCCAGATCTCTCTCTTTCCCTCTCTCCCATCTTCTGTACTACGGTTTATATTGTTTCCTAGGAGGATTTGATTGCTTATTTGTACACTATGACTATTATTAAGCGTTGTACCTGATGATTCTTGACTCATGTATTTTTCTTTTATGTACACTGAGAGCATTTGCACCAAGACAAATTCCTTGTGTCCAATCACGCTTGGCCAATCAAGAATTCATTCATTCATTCATACCAAGTCCCCTTAATTTCAACTCGAGCTACAACCTATCAGCAGACAACTAACCATTTTCTTCTCTGTCTGCTAACCTTCCTTTCTTTCTCCATTTCACAGCCTCCAAAAAGACCAAACTTACCAATTGTCAACTTTTCTGGCCTCACATTAACTCAGGATTCTGCTCTCTGAGGATGGGGAGAGAAAAGGCTCCTTCACGCCTACTTCCATATGGTGAAATATTTTTGCAGTCATGCCACATGCTCCCTGCAGCTGCTTCTATGGTAGTGGGATTTGTTTTGGATGAGGCTCCTCCGAAAATGTAAGGCTATCTGACTGGAAAAGGCAGCTACAATTTTTAAGCGAACACATCTCTGTTTGCAAACACGAGACTCCAGGCCTGGGAAAGTTCAGCTGTTGGGTTTTTGTTTTTTTTAAAATAAATGTAGAAGCCTCTCTTTTGAATGTTTCATGAGTACCACTGAAAAATGAACCCAACTGGTCTTGAAAAAGGAGAATATAGAGACATGTTTCAAAACAAGATATATTCTCCATCCTAATATGGAATTAAGCAAGAGAGGCAATATTTCTACAGACCACAATAAAAGAATGGTAAAAAGAAACCACTGTAGGAGGTGCGGAGAAACACCACAATTCTGAAAAGGCAGCAAATTTAGGTAAAGAGTGCAAAACTGTATTTATTATGTTCTGTTTTAGAACCTGTCGCAAATCAAAAACTTCATTGTTTCAACAATGATCACCGGAGGGATGCTTTTCTTCTCGCAAAGCCAAGACAGACAGAGCAATTTTGAAAATTCTCAATAGACCTACCCCAAAATGCTCAAAAAAAATATTTCTAAAATTTGTATTCCACCTGAAATAGGAGAGAAGACCAAAATAGCGGACAAGCCTCCCTGTGAAATGTTTATTTGTCAAGGTTTTTGTAGCATTAATTTTTTTTTTTGTTGTTTAAATGAAGGCGGGAAATTAGCATCCAACCCAGTTTTGTCATCATATCTGTGGTTCCTAGTTTGTGCTTTATTTGTGGTTGTGGTTTCACCTGGGTGTGTGCAGGTGTGTAACTGTTTCATCTACATATCATCCTTTGTGTGTGTGTGTGTGTGTGTGTGTGTGCTTTGTGGTAAAATTTACTGTTGGCTCTTTCAACATAACTTATGTCCTTCTGTTCATTTTCTTGCCAAATTGTCTTTTCACTTCTTTAGCACGTCCTGTAAAATGAATACTGAACTAAAATTAAAAAAAAAAAAGTATTTAAGAGTGGTTTTATATTTGGGGCAAGGCCCTTTACCTTGGATTTCGATTCTTACACAAACCACTTTCCTTCTAGAAAATACTTGTTCAGTTATGGCCCACAGATCATCTGACAACCCCTTTCAAGAGCATCCCTAACATGTTCAAACTCTCCATGAAGCTGCTGATAAGCGAAAGTTTGGGAATGTTCTCTAAAATAAATAGTTTAATCCATAGGTCTTGCAGTTACACCACTCTTGCATTCAAATCTGTTATTTCAGATTTCTGCACACAACCGGTGTGTGTGTGTGAAGACACAGCTGCTTGTTGGCTATTTTTGAGTACAGACAAGACACCTTGAATTAAATGTCTGAACTAGAAAAAGACAGTGGGCCAATGGCAAAAAGATCAGTTATTTTGGTCACAATGGTTGGTTGTCGAACGCCTTTACAGCTGCTCCGGAGATATTAACAGAAAAGCTGTGTAAAAGTCCTGGGTTAGATCTGCTTTTTAGAAGGTACCTTTTGTGGCCCATCAGCGGGCAGCGGAGTTGGTGGCAGATTCGGACAGTGAGGAGGTTGGGGAGGAACATGGGCCAGTCCTGGAGTCTGAGAAAGGCTCTGACGAGGGCTCTGTGTCGGAAGCAGAGATGGGGCCACGGCCATCTGACAGTTATCAGCTGCCTTAGGAGTCGGAGATCAATGGGGCAGAAGAACAGCTGGAGCCTGTTCCCACTGTGCACATGTGCAGAGCTGCCAGAAGAAGGGAACAGCTAAGGAACAAGGGTCAACTTGGGAGTAAGTGCTCAGGTGAATGGCCCCTCCCATAGGAAATTAGGAGAAGCGAAAGGGGAGTGGGATTTGCAGGAGACAATTAATTCAATTCATTAGGGTTCCTGACTTCTTGCCAAATAATTGCTGCTACAGCATGGCGTTTGGAAGATATCAGCCTGGCAACTCTCCCAGCCTGATAAAGGTTTATAGTGAAAGACTGTTAGCCAAGACTTTGCTGGAGAGGAATTCCCTTCAGACTAAATAAAAAGGGTTTTATCGGGACAAGGAGTCGGCTTCATGATCTTGGGAAGCCCAGGTCAGAACAGTGCTCAATTAAGGGAAAATAACCAGTGTTTCCTTATTCTCAATCCTTTTGTATTTTTTTGGCTTTATACTGACTAATTTTGGAAGCCAACATTGCTGGCTTCTTAGATACAGAAACACACAGGGTGTGATTGCAGCCCTCCTGAGCATAAATTTCATGCATCAACATGAACAGCTGGTCATGATGAAAACTGCTCAATGCTGTGATCCAGTTGAATTCTACCAGATTCTGCTGACCGGACTGATTTTCATTTTTGGGGCCTCCTGCCCACAGGGAATCCTCGACCTAAGGCCAACAAAGGAGCCCCAACATTTCTGCTCGTCAGTGAGACCTCTGTTAAGTGGGCTTTGCCCCCATTTTTATGACCTTCCTTGCTGCCGTCATTCAGTGAATCCCTGTCGTTGACAAGTTAGTCACCCGGTTGTTGAGTGAATCCAGCTTCTCTGTGGACTCTGCTTGTCAGGAGGTTGCAAAAGGGAACTGTGCGACCTTGGGACACAATGACTGTCATAAGTACAAACTGGTTGCCAAGCAGGATGAATATCGATCATGTGGATACTGAAAATGTCGTAACTGTGAAAACAGCCATCAAGTCACATGTTTCAGTGCTGTTATAACTTTGGTCACTAAACGAACTATTGTAAGTCAAGGACTACTGTACTGTGTGCAATTTCTTCCTTTAGCCCAATCTGTTCTGACCAAGGCTTCCAAGACCGTAATTATGCACACGCTTATTTTAAAAACAAGTCTTGTTTTATTGCAACGCTGGGAATTGTTTTCATTCCCAGCCAGTAATGAATCTCAAACAGTCCCTTGAGATAAGCACCCACCTTTCTTTCCTGGGAAGTGCTGCCAATAACAGAAGTGTCAGATGAACTAGAAAAACAACCAACCGAAGTACAAAGAGCTTCAAGAATGAATCTGAACTGAATAAACAACTTTGCTTCCTGCAAAGGTTTCATCATCTTTGCCTAACTTTTATCCCTTAGGGGAGGGACAATCATCTCCCATCCTTACTCCTGAGTCGCCCCTTTTGTCTCAGCTGCTCTCACCTTGTAGTAGCTCTGTGCACATGTGCACTCCCAGATGGTCCTGGCCCCATCTCTGCATCGGACGCAGGACCCTCATCCTAGTCCTCTCCAGACTCCTGGACTGGTCACTGTTCTTCCCCATTGTCCGATTCCATTGCCATCTGCACCGTCTGCCAGCGAACCACATCACAAACTGGGCAATTGTATTTAAATCCTCAAGGGCTCAATTTAATTCAGTCATTACAGACTTCTGGCTCAACCCCAAATGAATTATTAAAACTCCAACATTTACATATTTTATTATTATTATTTGAGATGACTGCTTGTTACAGGATACTGACAGCTGTTGGACATCTGTATACACAGATACATATTTTTCCCCTTGTAAATGCATAATATAATAGTTTAACAGAATAGAAACTGTCCTTCTGTTCTTTCATCTTGAAAAGTAGCTTATTTTGAAACCAAGTTATCCCAAGGAGGTGTTCAGCCCTCTGGTGTGATTGTGTTTTTGGCAAATCTGACTCATGACTTATGAAATAATTGGAGCACGTAAAGGAGACACACAAAATTACTTGGCTGAAAACCTAAGAGATGGAATGAGCAACACTTTGGTATATTTGGAACAGGCGGGAGTATCCCAAAAAGGTAACAAAATATTGGATGAACACTCCAGCATTCTTTAGAAATTGTGAAATGACGAACAACAACAACAACAAAAAAAAATACACAATCATGTAATGCATTTTCTGCTCCACGTTGCAAGAAAGCTCTGTAAGTGTCAGCTTGCTTCCGAAAACACTGTGCCAAAAATTGAAAACATCAGATCTGGCTTTAGCTTTAACTCTTTGGAAAAAGACAACAACCTTAGACATTTTTTTTCCCCCTACACTGACGGAGGAGGAAAACATACAAACACACAGAGAGTAAAGATTAAATATGAGACAAAGAGTGTGTACCATATGTACACTTGTCACACAAAAACCAGGAATCGTATAAATAAAAATTTCTGTTGGGGCTAACAGCAGATTCAACACTCATTTTCTGTTACTTTTGGTTCACAAAGTTGCTGGGAATGCCACTTTTCCCTCTCACAACTATGTGTCTTCATCAAGTTTGTGGTTACTAATTCATAACTGCGGTTAACGTAACCAAGATTTCTGCTTTAACATGGTTTGAATGGAATGAAAAGCTGAAGGCAGAAATTTGGTCTAGGGCAGGGAAAGACTGAAGATAGAAATGATGCTTT
The DNA here is from genome assembly GCA_015471245.1 of Laticauda colubrina. Taxonomy (NCBI): domain Eukaryota; kingdom Metazoa; phylum Chordata; class Lepidosauria; order Squamata; family Elapidae; genus Laticauda; species Laticauda colubrina. The sequence goes on along the minus strand of BLBF01000016.1, from coordinate 9,524,004 downwards.
TGAAGATTATTCGCCCCAGTTAAAGAGAGAATCCGTACCGGATGGGTGGCAGAAATAAAAGTTTTTTTGATGAAAGAAGTAAAATTTATGGAGCAAAACTAAACTGGTTCTTTTTGTGCCAGTTGGTTTCAAAACATCTGGAGCCCATGTTAAGATAACAACGAAAGGAATGTGATGGAAAATCAAATTATATTGGGTGGGTATTCTGAGATCAACTCTCTCTATTCTAGTTTCTAAGATATCAAAGTTTTCTATTGTGCTAACGGTAAGAATAATTTAACCCTGATTGTTTTTTTAGTCTTTCTTTCTTTCTTTTCTTATTTTTTTTTTTAAAGAACACTTATTTTCTCCATAACCACAGAACAGTACATTACTACAAGGTTTCCAAAATGCTGTTTTTGGTCCGTTATCGCTCTTGATTCCAAACCAATTTCCTACTGCCAATTCCACATGAACACACTTAATGCAAGCTCAAGCTCTGGCATATTTTGGAAGGAGAAAAACAAAAAAACAAGTGCTTTCCCACTTTGTGCTTCTTGGTTTAATTTGCCTTTTTTTCTTAGCAACAACCATAGGGAACAGAAGTCGCTAGTGAAACCACAAGATTTCGCTTGCCACCCCCATTAAAAAAAACAGCCATTCTAAGAATGCGAAGTTATTCGGAAACACTTACATAAGAAATCCAGCGGCTGCATCAAAGCTAAACAAAATTCTTGGAGAACTCTTTGAGGCAAAAAAAAAAAAAAAGGCTAAAATGATAAATGGGCATTTGCCAGAGAGGTCAAGGCAGGGACTCAAAATGGCAGCCATTGGACCATGTCAACGTGGCCACCATCTTAGCCTGTTTAAAACCTCTTTGGATGCCACTTTTAGGACTTTTTATATAGAGTTGGAACCAAAGTCTGTGACAGTGTTCATCATCACAGAGGGAAATGGGGAGGGCACATTTTAGAAACTTAAAAAAAGTAGATTGAAATTTAAGTCAATTTCAAAAGTTTCCCCATCTTTGACATTCCTTGTTTGCTTCAACCAGTTGTTGCTATTCAAAAAATGAGCTGAAGGGACACTCAACTCTTTGGACATCGGGGAGGGGGGATGGGAAACTCCTTCCTGCATCGGTTACCTTCCACCAAGCAACTGTTAACTATCAAACTCTGTCCATAAATTTGGTTGCTGAGGGTGAAACCATCCAGTTAGCATAAACACTATCATTGGCATATCTTGAAAACACAGCCTTAGGCCCGTCGCTTCTCGCAAGTGGAACAGGGCTCTCTTCGGGCCAGTTCGGGTATGACATGCCTAAAAATGAAAACAGATAATTTTTTCTGCACTGAAGAACCCACACTTCACGTGCAGACAGTAAGGCCCTTGGCAAAACTCCCTTCGCAAATTGCAAGCCAAATGACAAAACGACCCCCGGGCGCCTCCACCCCAAGAAACTTCAAGGTGTTTTCCAAGGAACTGAGACACAAAGCTGAAACTCACAAAAATAGGGGTACTTCGAGGCAGGCCTGCTGAAAAACGTTTGCTTTTTTAAAAAAAATTGAGAAGGTTTTATATATATTTAAGGGTAGGCAAAAACACAAGAGGTTCTTGCAGTGTAAGCATCAATAAATCTCACAATTTGCAAAAAAAAGGTTGGAAGCCTCTGCATGTATGTTTTCAATCAAAGACACTGATAGACGAAAGAAGGAAGGTTTGTTTGTGTGTTTACAGGCACACACGTAAATGTATATAGATGTGTTTCGAGAGCCTGGAAAGTACTCCGTAAGGCCACTTAAATGGATATAAAGTAAAACTTGTTTCTGGCTTTTTGTAAATGGCTTAATTTGTTGTTTGTCTTTTTTTTAAAAAAAAATAACTTGTAAGGTGCTCAGAGTGGTTTTGGAATTGGGCAGAGTAATAATAATACCCAGCACAATCCCTTGATCCCATCAAACCTAAGGTTCTTGCAAATGAAATACTAAATCAAGTATCTTATAGGGAATCTTATCATGCCCATTGAAAAGAGCCACACTTTCCACCCACTTCCCACCCCAAAAAATCCTGGATTTCAAAACTTGGCGTGGAAACTATTTAAATGCCTGACTATGAATTTAAGAATTGGGGGCTCAGGGTTTGAGCCCCTGGACATGACAAACAAATGGAAAGGCACAGCTTGAATTAAAAGTCATTCCAAGGCCTTTGATGGCATGTGCAACATTTAATTAGAAGACCAAAATGTAGGAGTTTTGGCAAGATCTGTCTTTACTGTCCCATCTCACCACCACAATAACAAAGCACATTCCTTCCAAGATACTTGCAACCACATTCAAAACAGGGTGTAGAGACTAAACATTTTCATTGGGGGAGAAAAAACAAACGACAACCCCAAAAGCATGTGAAAACAGCAATGGTTGCTTTCGTGGGCTCACTCAACCATTCTCTATCAAGCGGTGTTTTCCCTACAGTTTTCAGCTGAGTCTTTCAGCTCTTCCCCCAGACCTGTCTGAAAAATCCCATTGCTCAGTAAGCAGGCATGACTGAACAGAAACGTAACATATAGGAGGCAACATTTCTGATTGTGAATTTCCATTCGAATCCAAAACGGGAGCGGACTCTAAAATGGTGAAAAGAAGAGGCTCAACCCAAACTTTTAAGCCATAAAAACAGGGATGCTGAAAAAAAGAAGACACCACCTCCAAAAATAAATTTTAAAAAATAGGATTTCAATGCTCTAACCCCAGACATACACAAAAAGGACAATTTCTTAATTGGATAATGGCTAGCATATTTTTTCCCCTGAGAGTGCTTCCCTGATTCTAGGATTTTTGTCTTTCTTAGACTACATATCTATATCCAAGTATAGATAGATAAGGATTGGTTGCACGTTTTCACATCCTTTAAATGTTATTTGTTGTTGTTGTTATTGTTGAACACAGCTGTCAAAGATGGCTAAAGGAAGATCCTACAGCAGAGCTTGACAGAAATGAAGAAAGAAAGAAAAAAGGAGAGAGGGGAGGGTTCTTGCCAAGCAAAAGTTTGATTGGTTTCATACCAAACAAATGATACTCGGAAGGGGAAGTACAGAGAGCAGTGAGGACAGTGCAGAAGAGGAAATCAGTTTTGGGAGGTTGTGTGTGGCTAGAATCTAGTAAATGCATGTGAAATTCTACCATAGAGTTTGTTTTCAATCCATGTGGAAGGAAGAGTTCGAGGGACGGGAACATTATTACAATCCACAAGCGGCATCTCTTCTTCCGAGAGTCCATCATCATAAAGCAGAGAGTCCGAAGGAGTGGACGCAGCCAGATCTAAATAGTCCTAAGCCAAGAAAAGAGAAAAGAGGGTTAAGGACAGAGGCCTTTGGGTCTCCATTCAAGTCACAGACTAAAAATATCAGGTGCAACTAGCAACCAGAGCCGCATGGGGAGAGTTCAAGCTAACTACTTCATTGCGTTCTGCCTGTAATACAGGAATCTCCCAAGTTTGACTTGCCTTGAGAAAGGAGAGATAAAGGTTCCAATAGAGGTTTTAGGTCTCTTGTCCCAAAGGGTGCTTTTTTTCCCAAGAGGCAACTGGACTTTCTGGTTTTTCTTTGAAGACGTTTCACTTCTCATCCAAGAAGCTTCTTCAGCTCTGACGAATGGTGGAGGATGGAAGGATTTATATTCCTTGCAGACAGCTGGTCATTTGCATTGTGTCCTTGCAGACAGCTGGACATTTGCATTCTAAAAGAATTCTAAAATTCTAAAAGAATACCCTTGGAAGGGTGTGGGAGTAGGAATGGATTTCCAGAGGAAAAAAATTGCAGACTACAGGAAGCAGGAGCACCACTCAGGTGACCCTGAGGACACAGATAAACCTCCAAGTGGCCTCAAGGACTCTCTAAAGGAGGCAAATGACCAGCTGTCTGCAAGGAATGTAAATCCTTCCATTCCCCACCATCCAGTCAGAGCTGAAGAAGCTTCTTGAATGAGAAGTGAAACATCTTCAAAGAAAAAACCAGAAAGCCCAGTTGCCTCCTGAAAAAAGCACCTTTGGGAAAACCTTGACCAGGATGATGAAGAAGCTCCACAGACTTTTAGATCTCTTGCAGCTATACAATGATTCAAGGGTAATTCCCTGCTTGAGCCCTCTTCCTAGCCTCACTGGGCATTTTCTAATAAAAACTCAGTTTGGAGTGATTCAGGATATTTTATTGTCTGGAAAACTAGCAGCCCTGGAGACATTTTTTCCTTGGAATCAGTCCAATTCATGTTCCCTTAGATATCTGCTGAAGTTCTCCAGTTCTCCTCAACTTAAGCAGTGGTTCCTTGCCAACACACTAATACCTGGCAAGGAAGTCCTTTAGAAACCCATAGCCTACTCATCCAGCATTATATCTCTTTCAGGAGACCGGATCATCAATTTGCTACAGAAACCTCTCTGAATAATCCTTTGTCTGAAATTATGGAGATTTTTTTTGTTCTGAAGCACTGAATTCATGCACATCTGGTACTGCTGAATATGGAAGATACACACACCCCAAGCAAATACACAATACTTTGCATATATTAGAATCTTCACTAAAAGCTCTGGGGCAGATCGGATGGGTATTGTGTGATCACATCACAACTCAACATCGTGTGGATTTAATCTCATTGCAAGACATGGTCTTCTATTAAAATTGCACCATGTTAAAAAAAACAACAACAACAACAACAACCACAGCAAAGCAAGGAGTGGTGTACTTACACAACCTACAGAAAGGAGAAAGCCATTTGCAAGGTTGGGGAAATCCCAAGATCAGCAGAATTGCGCTAATCTTCACTGTAAAAAAATGTCCTGCAATTTCTTGAGTTTTCTTCCACAGGGGAGAGAGTTCATTTAAATTTCATTCCAAAGGTTCCTGAGAACTTCTTTTACATTTATGTGGATCGTGTTTGGGGATTTATTTTTTGTAACAAGGAGAGATGGCTTTCTTATCTCCTAGGAGGTGCAGATGGGCAATACTGATAGTTTTCTTTCATGATATCCTCTTTCCTTTCTTTTTAACCTCCCCAATCCCCGACTTCCCGATCTGAGAAAGTTCAAGAAGGAACGATGAAACAGAGCATTCACACATACTCCTTGTACACTATGCAACAATGTTCACACATTCTATCTATAGCTAGTCCTCAACTTATGACCACAATTGAGCTCTTTTGTTCCTGAGCAAGACGGTTATTACACGAATTTTGCTCCATTTTGCCCCATGTGATGTGTTGTCGCTGGGGTGGGGTGGGGTTATTATAGTCAGGATTCCAGCAGTTACCCCAGTTAAATAATGAGTCTCAAGCCAAACTTCCAAAACTTCAAAAGGATTTATTGGGAGTAAACATGTCCGGCACTGCCTGGGTGTAGTCGATTCTGAGACATGTAATTCACTGTCACCCTCGACCCTGGTTTTCCCTCCACCCCTGGGTTTATCATAATTCATATTCTCCAATGGGACACATCCATAGTCCAGAGTCACCAATCATACTTCTCCCACTAGATTTTTGCACGGCAGAAACTTCACTCACCTAGTTACTACCTTTGAAAACTATTTAGGAATGCACTTTTGATTTCCAAGCTGCCACATTCCTCCCCCCCCCCTTTCTGTTGGCAACTCTAAAAAGACAATCGAAATATTTTATGAGTAGATAATTATATTATTATATTAATTTATTATGTGACTATTCTCTTTTATTCATTTTATTGTTTTTTACATGAGGCTTTTAAGACTCCTGTAAGCCACCTTGGGTTGCCATGTGTGAATAGGTGGCAAAATAAGTTTCCTAAAATAAAATAAACAATTTCTCTCCCACCATTGTTAAGGGAATCCCTGCCGTTGTTAAGTTAGTCACATGATTGTTGAAATGAATCTGGCTTTCCCATGGAAAGTGTTGTGGTTAGCCAGCAGCGGGTGCGGATGGCTGAGGAGAGCGAGGATTCAGATGAGGGGCCAGGACCATCAGGGAGTGGACTGCTGCATTCAGAGATTGTGGGGCTGGCAGCAGCCATGAGGAGGTTCCCGAGGAGCCTGTGCCAAGTGTGCATGCACGAAGGATTGCTCGGAGGAAAGAGCAGCTGCAGCAGCACAGGCAACTTGGGAGTAAGGCTGCAAGGTAATGGTCCCTCCTTCAAGAGATAAAAGCCAGCTGTGAATTGGAAGTTCTTTGCAGGCAGCAAATACTTTTTGTAACTTGAGCGTTGTGGACATTGCAGTATCTTAGCTGGTATTTGAAGACTCTCGTGTTGTAAAATATTTCTAGGAAACCTTATCTATAATTCTTGGCAGCCTTGCACATTTTTGGCAAGGCTTGTGCCTATCAAAGTTAATTAGTTTGCAGCAACCTTTAAAACAGGGATTTGTAAGAATCATTAAAAGGTTTCTGTTCCCTTTGGTTCATGTTTGTTTTATTGGAAAAGGGTTTGGGTCAGAACAGAAGGTCAAAAAACAGGATCACGTGACCCTGAGATATTGCAACCATCCTAAGGACAAGTCAGTTACCATCAAGTGAATTTTGATGATGTGACTGTGGGGTCATTAAGCATGAAAAGTCACTTTTTTCCAGTACCGTTGAAACTTTGAATGGTCGCATGCTAAGAACTCCCTATACAAGGATTCCATTAAATTTTTATTGGGAAGGCATTTTTAGGTGCACCCAGGAAGTGGGCTGCTACTGGTTCGGACTGGTTTGGGCAAAACGCGTGCTCACTGAAACGGTTGTTACACCAGTTGAATCCCACACCACTGGGTGTGACTTATTTCGCATCAGATTGAATGGGAACTAAGTAAGAAAAAAAAAAATACCGTAATTTCTTCATTTGGAAAACATTTCAGGCAGGCTTTTTCCCTCAAGCAGGAAAACTTCCCTTGAAAAAAAGCCCTGAGATTTGAGTTATTGGGTGCCGATGGATTGTTAAAACTTTTAAAACTTGCACAGTTTGGAAAAGGAGCTGTTCTTTTTAGTCTCTGTTCCTTCTTTCCAGAAATAGAAAAAAGGCAACCCTATTCCAGTGTTTCCCCGAAAATAAGACCCTGTCTTATTCTTTTTTGGCCATCAAAAAAGGCACCAGGTCTTATTTGGGGGGGATGTCATCCATTGACTCACCTCACTTGTGCGCATTACCCCCAACCTCCTTTGTGCTGTCCGAGGCCTTCAGGAACTTCTTCTGTGGCTAGCAAGGCTTTCCTGAAGGCCTCTGCAAGCCGGTAATTGAGTTCTGGTTCGATCCAGAGTTTTGTTCTCAGCTACAGAGGCTTTCAGGAAACCTTGCCAGCCTTGCTGGCTGAAGAAGTAATGGGCCAGCCAGGCAGGGGTTGCGGGTGCGAGGCCTGGCTCCAACCGTCCAAAGGTAAGTAGTAGGGCAGCTCCAGACATTTTCACACACCTGTTTGGCTGAATTCCCATTTCGTACTTCTGAAAGCTGCCCAAAGAGACGACACGTGATGTGAAACGGCCTTTCTTTCTTTTTGTGCTTATGGTGACACACTGCTTCAGGGATGGGATCCGACCGGCATAACTACCGGTCCTGTTGCTCTGTGTCACGCGCGCGCGTGCACAAGTCGGGTGAGTGCAATTTACGACCTGCTGAGCTGCCCGGAGAGCTGAGCAGTGCTGCGTGCAAGTGCACAGGGGTTGGAAAAGCCCTTTTTTCCTGCTTTTTCAGACGCAGCTGTGTCGTGCAAAGCAGCTGCGGTTGAAAAAGCAGGAAATAAAGGTCAGGTAAGAGCCCAGGCGGGTGGGTGGGCCAAAACAGCAGCAGACACAGAACCGGTTCTGTGTCTGCTTCTCTTCAGAGCAACTGGTCCTACAGAGGTGGACAGAACTGGTAGAATCCCACCCCTGCACTGCTTCCTTTAAATTAAACGGTGATGTTTGATTGCTATTGATTGAAAATATCCATTTCAAACATTTGAACTACTGGAAGTCCATGCATTTGCCATATGCTAAATAAAATGAATAAATTTGATTGCTACTGTATAATCAGAGCCGGCCTGTGCATGTGTACATAAAAGTATTTTGCACTCTGCAGTTCTATCTGACCTTAAATGTTGCCTTAATCTAAGTAACTGCAGCATATCTGATCCCAAGTGATTAGCTGGGCTTTTCTCCCTTCCTGCCTTTCAAATATCCTTTCTTTAAATCTCTCCTTAAACAAGTTATATTCAGTTGTGACCAAGGGGGGTAGACACTCCAAGAGAAATTCACCAATCACCCCCCATGATACCTACCTAAGCGCTAATAAATTTGGAAAGGTCCTTACCCGGCTCTTGACCATCATTTTTTCTAATTCTTTACTGATCTCAGCAAACGTTGGCCTTTTATCTGGTTCCTGTTTCCAGCAGTGAAGCATCAAATTGTACCTTTAAGAAAAGAAGCAAACTTTTAATTTTCAGATAAAGAGGAGGAGGAGGAGAAGAGGAGGAGGAGAGGAAGAGGACAAGAAGAGGAAGAGGAGGAGGACAAGAAGAGGAGAAGAAAAAGAAGGAGGGGGAAGAGGAAAAGGAGAAGAAAAAGGAGGAGAAGAAGAGGAAGAGGAGAAGAAAAGGGAGAAGGAGAGGAGAAGGAGAGGAAGAGGAGAGGAGTGTAGTAGTAGTAGTAGTAGTAGTAGTAGTAGTAGTAGTAGTAGTAATAATAATAATGATTATAATTATAATTATAATAATTCCTGGATTCCAACATTTCTGTTTTGTTGGTTTTGTGAAGGTGGTATTGGAATCTATTGGAATGGGGCACCCTATGAAATAAGCAATCACAAGTCTCTGTCCCATATTTTTTTTTTCAATTTTCCTTGTGTATTTTATGACCTTTTCAGAACCCCCCACTCCCCACAAAAAAGCTTTAGGACAATTCCAATAGATTTCTCCAACACACGCATATACATGCCATGAAGATTGATGTTAGGACTTTTGCTGAAATGCATTAATTCAACAAATTCATACCCAACGTGTCCACTGGCTGAAATTGTAAAATTTTAATATAATTATGGGTAAAGGTCTTAAGGATTTGACTGGTATTTCCCAATTATGATGCACACCTATGGACCTGGATTCTCAAGCAGGGTCATCTTCAGCAACACAAGTTCATCCTTAGAAGACAATGTTTGTAGCTCAGGATTGAACTGTGGACTTCTGAGCTTGGTTGTTTTGTTGAAGACATTTCATTACCAAACCAGATTAACATCTTCAGTGCACATCTTCAACTAGTGCCCTGAAGATATGATGTAGCTGGGTAATGAAATGTCTGCAAGAGAACAGCCAAGCTTAGGGAGCACCAGGACTAGAAGTTGCTAAGAGGAAGAAACCAAATTTGATGAACCCATTAATCATCTTTCCTCTGTGGTTTAACAAACCCTTTGGGATCATGGTTAAAAGTTTAAAGGCTGTCTGTGATTTCTCCTCCATGGTGAGGAAAATAGTTCCTCCTCGACAGTTCAGGCACACACATGTTGCATCCTCAAGACTGTAGAAGCCAAGGAGCTGTCAGTCATGCCATGACACCATCACACCAATTATATGATTGGCAGATGATGCCATGGTGGTGAACTGGAGTTCACCTGATGTCCTTTGACCTGCCAACAGAGCTAGCGGCAGACTCAGACAGTGAGGAGGTTGGGGAGGAACATGGGCCAGTCCTGGAGTCTGGGGAAGACCCTGACAAGGGCTCTGCGTCAGAGGCAGAGATGGGGCCATGGCCGCCTGACAGTTATCAACTGCTTTAGGAGTCAGAGATCAGTGGGGAAGAACAACTGCTGGAGCTTGTTCCCAGTGTGCACATGCGCAGAGCTGCTGGGAGAAGGAAACAGCTAAGGAACAAGAGTTGACATGGGAATAAAGGCACAAGTGGATGGTGAATGGCCCCTTCCATAGGGAATAAAGAGGAGCAAAGGGGGAATAGTGTTTGCAGGAAACAACTAGTTCAATTCATAAGAGTGAAGATCTGTTCCTGAATTCTTGCCAAGTCATTGCTGCTACAGCATGGCATTTGGAAGATACTGGCCAGGCAACTCTCCAAGCCTGATAAAGGTCTGTAGATGTGCAATTTCTTGAAAGACTGTTTGCTGGGACTTTGCTGGTGAGGAATTCCCTTTAAATAAAAGGGGTTTTATCGGGATAAGGAGTCAGCTTCATGATCTTGGGAAGCTTAGATCAGAACACCCTTATGGATGACCACGTTCAACCAACTCACAGAAATCTAAGAGAAAATAGCTGATTTCCTGGACTGGATATGATCCTTCTGAATTGCAACATTGCTTATCCAAGGATACTTACATCTCCTCACTGCAGTTTTCCGGCTTCTCCATTCTGTAACCTGTTTTTAAGAGGTTAAATAGCCTCTCTGGAGCAATTCCTGGATATGGGTTACCCCCGAGGGTCACAATTTCCCATAACAGCACTCCAAATGACCATCTAAGGGGGAAAATAATTTTTTAAAAAAATCAGAAGCAGTTACTTCTGCAGACAAAGAAACCTTGCAAAGTATCCCAAAAGAACTGAGGACAGACACATTTGAAGAGAAACTCTATTTTTTAATGTTCTTTCTTACAATCAAATATCGAGTTGCAAAGGGCAGGCTGTCGTAAAATTTCACCAAAAGAGGGTTTTGGGTTTTTTTGCAAGTTGCTGAGCTATTGTAGAATCACGAACATGAAGCCTTTAAAAAAAAAAAAAAAAGTATATAACTTTGGCTCTCAGATAAACTTAAATTTGGTCATCACCCAGAGGATTGTATATGGGGTCCTTATTTCTGCAAGAAGCATGGTTCTACCAATACTCCATGTATACCTTAAACCTATTTGCTGCAGCCTAATATATTTGTCAGACAACACTTAAACAAGAGTGACCTTGTTTTGCTGTATCAGACCTAAGGTTTATCTACTACAGCTAAAAAACTTCGTAACTGCAGACCGTAAAGGAATCAGTTCTTAGTCCAGGGTCAGACTTCTTCAGTGGGTGCAGATTCTACAGAAGATCACTTCTTTTTTAAAAAAAAAATGCATGGGCTTTGTAGGTAGAAGTATTTGGTATGTCTAGTTTCATGAAAAGAAGAACTGGGGGTGACATGATAGCAATCCTGCAATATCTGAGGGGCTTCCCCAAAGAAGAGGGAGTCAAGCTATTCTCCAAAGCCCCTGAGGGCAGGACAAGAAGCAACGGATGGAAACTAATCAAGGAGAGAAGCAACTTAGAACTAAGGAGGAATTTCCCAACAAGTGAGCACAATTAATCAATGATTAACATGCCTTCAGAAGTTGTGGGTGCTCCATCTCTGAAAGCTTTCAAGAAGAGGTTGGGCAACCTTTTGTCTGAAACAGTGTAGGGTCTCCTGCTTGAGGAGGGTTTAGAAGATCTCCAACTCCAACCCTTCCAACTCTGTTATCCTGGTTCTAACGGGTAACCATTCTAAATCATCCGTTTTATTTAATGCCCTCATCCCTGTTTATCTGCTGGTAACCGCTAGACATACAGAAATATGGACAGGCTAACATTTGCTGGAGATGTGTGTCTCCAAATAAATGCTTATTAAATAGCCCAGTGAAGACTAAATTTGTGAAGCTGCTGTCATCATTTTTTTCCCCCCCTTCTTTTTGGCTCTTGCAGTCAACGTTGGCTACTCCTCAACGTTCTGTGGTTTCTTTGTCCCCCGCTTACTGAAATATGAGCGCAAGTCTTCACTGCTGAACATCCTCCGTTTTTCTTTTGTCTGAGAATGTAGCTCTGATGATGTATTGTGATACCAAACAAGCAGCAGTTGGTTTTCTTTAGCACTTGAAATAGAATCCGGCTGTGGTCTTCCGATTTGCAAAATTCCCCTAACCTCACTGCACTTGACTCAAAGTGGGCTCCACAAGCACACATGAGATCCTCCAGCCAGGATGTTGTGGATTCTCAAAGAAATTATAGGGGGTGGGAAGACACTCAAGAGTTGAGTTCAAGTCTAGCCACCTAACATTCAATACTAAATTGGCACTAGACAAGTCAATGGAATTCATGAGAGGTTGGACTTAGACTGTTTATGGGAATGCAACAATTCTAGGCTGATGACTTGCTTAACTTCATCCACCGTCTCTTCCAGCTCTTCACCAAATACTACAATAGCTGCCCAAATGAACGAATGCTGTAAAGAGCTGTCCCTTTTTTTTTAAGAGAAAAAAAAAGAACAAGAGAGAATAACAGAGTTGGAAGGGACCTTGGAGGTCTTCTAGCCCAACCTCTTGCCCAGGCAGGAAACCCTGTATCATTTCAGAGAGGGTTATTCTATGTTGGAAACACCTCCTCTAAGTTCCAACCTCCTTTTTTTTTTTTTTTTGCATAACAAAAAAGCCAGGATATTACAAAATCTGAACAGCTAAAAGAGCTACATTATTCATCGGTTGGATCAACATTAGGTATGAGTATCAGTTGAAAAAAAAAATCAGTACACAGTGGCCTATGGGTCAGTTTTGTTTCAGCTCTGCCATTTTCAAAATTGGGAACAAGACGGGTTGGTTCCCTATTTTGACATGACATCATACAAGCCTGTAATGACATCCTACAAACCTGACATCATAACCTATAATAAATTGTATAGTTCAGAATACAATTTGCCTAGTTCAGAATACAGTGCAAATATTTAAGATGTAAAAAAGATGTTGAGACTCTAGAAAGAGTGCAGACAAGAGCAACAAAGAGGATTAGGGGACTGGAGGCTAAAATATACAAAGAACGGTTGCAGGAAAGGGGTATGTCTAGTCTAAGAAGGACGAGGGGAAACATGATAGCAGCTTTCCAATATTTCAGGGGCTGCCACAAAAAAGAGGGGGGAGGGTTTCAATCTATTCTCCAAAGGACCAGAAGGCAGGACAAGGAAGCAATGGTTGGAAACTAATCAAGGAGAGAAGCAACTTAGAATTAAGGAGAAATTCCCTGACAGTTAGAACTATTAACCAATAAAACAACTTGCCTCCAGAGGTTGTGGATGCTCCAACACTGGAAGTTTTTAAGAAGAGATTGAAAACCATTTGTCTGAAATGGTGTAGGGTTTCCTACTTAGGCAGTGGGTTGGACTAGAAGACCTCCAAGGTCCCTTCCAACTCTGTTATTCATATTCTATTCTATTCCTCATTTGTAAATATTCTCGTAATGATGTGACACACAGGACATATTTTTGAGCCATTTATGCAATGATGCTAAGGCATGCATGCCCCCACTTTGCCCCAAGGATACGGCAAAGTCTCTTGAACACCATTGACCCCCATGGAGATACTGCTTGGATGTCAAGACACAAATTTCCAATAGCATAAATCAACTTACACATCACTCTGCGTTGTGTAGATGTGGTCGAAGAGGGACTCTATGGCCATCCATTTTACAGGTATTCGACCCTGTTGGAAGAGAGAGAGAAATGACATATATATGACTTGTTGCAAGCAGATCTGAACGTTACTTCCAAAGCCACAATCCGCCAACAGTTCTTTTTTAATTATTTTAATCCCCTTGTTTTCAGTTTCCTTCATTGCTTTTTCTTTCTTTTCTTAATTGACTTTCAGGCAACAGATTTTCCAGCTATACTAACTTGGCCCAGCCAAGACTCAAATGTTACGATGTGAAAGCATTCCCTCAGTTATCTAGTTTCCAGAATTGATAGAAACAGAATGACAGAGCTGGAAGGGACCCTGGTGGTCTTCTAGTCCAACCTCTGCTCAAACAGAAAACCCTACACCATTCTGGACAAATTGCTCTCCAGTCTCTTCTTTTAAAAAAGAAACTCAGTGATGGAGCACCCACAATTTCTGGAATTTTAATATGCTTTCTTTTCTTTTTTAAATCCCCATTGCTGTTGAAATGTAGAGCCAGCAGGATCTCGTGGTGAAGCCACCAGGGTTAGAAACCAGGTGAGTCCTAGTCCTGCCTTAGCCATGAAAACCATCCGGGTGATTTTGGGATAATCCCTCCCAGGGGTTTTGCGGTGGGGAAAATAGGAGGAAGATGTGTCGGATGTTTGCCTGCCTTGAGTTGTTTATGAAAATAATAAAAGGCGGGATATAAATAAACGAATGAATAAAAGACGCCGTGAGGTTTGTTGTGGCGTTGGGCACGTGAGTGGCAGCACTGGCGTGACGAATCTCATGAAGACCAATTTCTGGTAGAGTTTGGGGGAAAGAAACCAGAGTCTCTGCTGCATCTGCGTTCCTTGCTCCACACAACCCATCCTCACCCTAGCTTGATTTTTATGCCTGCATCCCACCCCACCTTGTACTACCAGACAGTGGTAGGGCCTCTACTAGGCCTTATTTTTGGGGTGGGGCTTATTTCAAGCTCAGGTGTGAAAATCAGTCTAGAGCTTATTTTCGAGGTAGGTCGTATTTTCAGGGAAACAGGGTATTTACTCTCTCTCTCTCTTCCTCCCTCCCATCATCATCAACATTATCTATCTATCTATCTATCTATCTATCTATCTATCTATCTATCTATCTATCTATTGTATCTATTTATCTATCTATCATTTATCTCTATCACTCTATCATCCATCTATCTATAGTATCTATCTATAGCCCCTGTCACACTGCACCAATGGATGGAAAGAGGATGTAAAATGGAGAAAAACACTTGCCATCCGTTGGTTAATGCGATGCTTCCGTTCTGTACTCACTGCCTCCGTTTTGCTTCCTCTCTATCCGTCCAGCATCCGTCTATTGACATTTCATCCACTCAAAAGGTTTTGAGCTGCTCAAAACTTTTGAGCGGAAAATGTATCCAATGCATCCGTTCTGCATCTGCTAGGCATATGGGGGACATCCGTTCTGCATCCATTACGCATCTGCTATATCCGCTAGGCATCCGCTGTGCATCCGCGCAACTCAAATCCGTTCCAGCGGTAAACGGACAGAGGGAGGAAGCAGAACGGACGCGCAGCATTAGTAGCACGGACGGAGAAAGGATGAAAGCGGATGCAGCTATGCATCCACGTCATCCGCTACGCATCCGCTCTGCATCTGCTCTGCATCCTCTACGCATCCTCTACGCATCCTCTACGTATCCGCTCTGCATCCGTTTCCATCCGCTAGGCTTCCGTTCTGCATCCGCTTTCCATCCACTCTGCGTCCTCCCCCCGTCCGTTCCTTTCCGTGTTATCCGCTCTGCTTATGCAAATTTTTGCCCCTTTTGAGAGCGGATAACAACGGATGGAACATTTTTCTCGTCCGCTGTGTCCTTTTTACAAACATTTTGCATCCGTTGGGCAGTGTGACAGGGCCTTATGGTATGCATCTATCTATCTATCTATCTATCTATCTATCTGTCTATCTATCTATCTACCTACCTACCTACCTACCTACCTACCTATCTACTCATTTTTAAACTGTGGCAGAGGGACTTATTTTATTGACTTTTCTTAAGCAAGCAACAGTTTCAAGCACCTTGTATTTGCCACACAGATACTACTTGCAGTATGAAGAGTCTGACCCTCTTCCAAAAGCTATCCAAATAGCTGGTCGTAAAGGCATCCGAGGGCAGAAAACAGAATAGAATAAAATAGAATGTAATGGAATGGAAGAGAAGAGAAGAGAAGAGAAGAGAAGAGAAGAGAA
>BLBF01000016.1:9475471-9500098 GCA_015471245.1 Laticauda colubrina | reverse complement strand
GGGGAGGATGCATTGCGTCAACCCCGTGGATATAACGGAAGCAGCTCGGAAGCAGGTCGCCATTCAGAGGAAAGACCTTCTTCCAGACAGACTGCCTTGCCTGTCCTGCCTGCATGTCTGCCTGCAAGCCTTGCTGCCAGCCTTGCTGTCTCCCTGCCTGCCAGCCTTGCTGTCTGCCTGCCTGCAGCCTTGGTTCATGCCTGCCTGCCAGCCTTGGTGCCTGCCTGCCTGCCAGCCTTCCTGCCAGCCTTGGTGCCTGCCTGCCTGCCAGCCTTGGTGCCTGCCTGCCTGCCAGCCTTCCTGCCAGCCTTGGTGCCTGCCTCCCTGCCAGCCTTCCTGCCAGCCTTGGTGCCTGCCTCCCTGCCAGCCTTCCTTCCAGACTGGGTTCCTGCCAGCCTCCCTGCCAGCCAGCAACCCCACAACCATGCTGAAGCACAGCAAGCCTTAGCCATCTGCTGCCAGCCCTTGCAAGAAGGACATGGCTACCATCCCACCCCCTGGCCCTCACTCTGGTTCTGCTGGGGCTTCTGCAGCACGGGCTCGCTCTTCTGGAGCTGGCGCTTCTGCTGCTTCTGCTTCTGGAGGAGCTGATGACAAGCACTCCAGCACCAGCCACCTGCACAGCACCTGCACCCTTCACCCCTGAGACTGAGCAACCAAGAGGAATGCCAGAGACTCATTTTTGTTTTATAGCTTCTTGTTAGTAAAGTCTATTTTTGATTCATACACTTGCTTCGTTTCTTTTTTTTTAATAAAGTCTTGGTGGAAACTTTTAGAAATGGTTTAAGCCTTTACATGCTTGTGGGATGGGTTAAGATAGCAGTGGGATGGGTTGAGATAGCTGTGGAATGGGCAGGGATACCTTTGGGATGGGTAATAGCTGTGGGATAGATAAACCTCCAGTGCAAGCATGGTGTGACTGTATGGTCCACCCTCCCAGGTGCCACACCTATGGCCCTTTATTATCAATAATAATGTAATAATCATCCACACATGTCAACACAAACACAACTCTTTATTAAATGCCCTGATCATTGTAGGGCCACTCAACATACATGGCCCAATCTCATCATTGTGATGAGACAGGCTGAAGGAAGCATCCATTAAGCATCTATCATCCTGTCTTGCCCCTCCACCGCTCCAGCTGGGGAGTTGCACCAGTGTTTCAGGAGGTTGCACTGCTTCTTCCCTTCATGTGAGGCTTTGTTGGGGCCTTGCACATCCTCCGTGTCTATCAGGTTTCGCCCTTGCCTCCATTCCCCGGGCTCCATGTCCCCATTGCCTTGTTGGAGGTCCACGAGCCTGTTCTGCAACACTGGGTAGCGGGTGCGCATGAGATTGTGCAGGATGCAGCAAGCTTCCATGATCCTCCTCACGGTCTCTGGGCAATGCTGCATGATGGTGAGAAGTACCTGGAACCTGTTGGCCAGGATGCCAAAGGCGTTCTCCACCACCCGCCTTGCCCTGGACAGCCTGTAGTTGAAGATCCTCTCTTCACGGGTGAGTAGTCTGGAAGTGTAGGGCTTCATGAGGTAGGTTGTGAGGGAGAAGGCGTCATCCCCCACGATGAA
Source organism: Laticauda colubrina (assembly GCA_015471245.1). Lineage (NCBI taxonomy): Eukaryota > Metazoa > Chordata > Lepidosauria > Squamata > Elapidae > Laticauda > Laticauda colubrina. Next base: position 9,498,527 of record BLBF01000016.1, on the reverse strand, counting down.
GTAGGGCACATCTTGTGTGTCGCTGGGCAGGGGTTCTGGATCTGGGAAGCCCACGATGAGGTTGCGTTCCAGCTCCTCGAGGTGACTGGTGTTGTATACCTGGGCATCTGAAGATGAGCCGTTGCCTGAAGCATCGATGTACATGAACTTGTAGTCAGCATCGACCATGGCGAAGAGGATGATGCTGAAGAAGCCCTTGTAATTGAAATAAGTGGACCCCGACTTGGCTGGAGCTTTGCAGGCCACGTGCTTGCCATCAATGGCTCCAACGGTGTGTGGGAAGTTCCATCTCTGATACCACTGCTCTGCAACTTTCTTCCATCCTTCTTCAGTGGAGGGGCACTGGAGGAGCTCCTCCTTGTATTCTTCGATGATGGCCTGCACCACTTCTTTGACCACAATGCTGATGGTGTTGTGTGGCACCCTCCATCCATACTGCATGCTGCTGTAGGTGGTCCCTGAGGCCAGGTGGCGCAGAGTGAGTGCCACCTTGAGCCCAGGGTCCAGGCTGGGCCGGAAGTTGGTGTTTGCCTTGGTCAACCTGGGTGTCAGCCGCTGCACAACTTCGTCAAACATGGCTGGAGGCATCCTCATGAAGTTCTGGAATGCCCGAGTGTCTTCGTTCCTGAGCTCCACCATCAGCTTGTTGTACAGTCTGTACTCTGCTCTTCTGGCGAACCATCTTTGTACCCAGATGCTTCTTGGCCGCCCCTTTTTCTTCCCGTAGTAGAGTTCACAGAGCCTTTAGATGGCTTCGCACTGTTGCAGAAGGATGGTGGCTGCCAAAAGGACTGTGTTACGATCCACGGTGGACATGACTGGATGCTGTGGAAGAGGAAGAGTCAGATGAAGGCTGCAGAGGTCTGCACAGCTGGGCTGCTGTTCTGAAAGTGAGATCCAGATGTGTTGCTCCCCCTTTTTATAGGCAGTATAGGTGTCCCTTTGCATCCTCTAGGCATCCTCTAGGCATCCTGTAGACATCCTTAATATCCGAGATAGGTCCCCTCTGCAGACGTTTTTTCCATTTTACATGCTTTCTTTCCGTGCTGCATCCGCTAGGCATCCGTTCTGCATCTGTTCTGCGTCCGTTCCGCTTCCTCCCTGCATCCGAGTAGATGCGAGTTGCGTGGATGCGGAATGGATGCCTAGCAGATATAGTGGATGCGTAACTGATGCAGAACGGATGCCTAGCGGATGTGTAGCAGATGCAGAATGGACAAATTGGATCCATTTTCCGCGCAAAAGTTTTGAGCAGCTCAAAACTTTCTGAGCAGATGAAACGTCCATAAATGGATGCTGGACGGATAGAGAGGAAGCAAAACGGAGGCAGTGAGTACAGAACGGATACATCGCGTTAACCAACGGATGGCAAGCTTTTTTGTCTGTTTTACATCCTCTTTGCATCCGTTGGTGCAGTGTGACAGGGGCTTAAGTAACAACACCCAACTTTACTTTAAAAAATATTTCAGTCTTCTACCTTACATATAATTGCAATCAATAAACATTCTGTTTCATCAGCTAGTATATCAATGTACTAGCTGGATACCCATACTTCGCTACGAAACTATGTGATTGGGCTTAGTTTTTGGGGAGGAAAATAAGGGAAAAAAATCTGCCTCTGCCGATCAGCATCCATCAGTATTCATCTGGCTAGCATCCTGTCAGTGTGTGAGATAGTTGAGGGCTGTTTGGAAACAGAAACAGTATTTGCTGTCTGAGCAGAGAGACAGCAAGGCGCCTGAGCGTGCCTGAGCTCAATTGTTCTGTACTAAAGATGCTTGGTGCTGTGAAACAGAAACTGAAATATAGATGATGACAGGCAGGCATGCAGGCAAGCAGACATGAGAGAGAGAGAGAGAGAGAGAGAGAGAGAGATAGGGACAGACAGACATAAATTTTTCCTTAAGGAATACAAACAAAGATATAAATGCCATAGCTTTTCTAATGCATTTTGCACTTAAGCTTTTAAAACTAAAATTTAAATAAATTTGCCTGTTTGAAACTAGGGATTATTTTTGCTAAAAAAAAACCAAAACAAAAGAGGAAAAAAGAAAAGCGTGACTGCAGTGTCAGACTAAGTACACGTTAACATCATGAAACATGCATACACACACACTCACACACACACGATCTGATCTGCTTGGGAATAAACTCACAAACTGTTCCTGTTTTACAAGCAAAAAATGTCTGGAAAAGTACTTCATCTGTTTTTATTCCTAAGTACTAAGCTGAAATCTACCAGGAAGCTTTCTGAAACTTGGTTAATGCATTTTACTTGGTACCAAGCAGTGGTGTGCTAGTAATAAAGGCCCGGTCCCACTGGCTGACGGACACTAAACGTATGTATAAAGGACACAGCGGACAAGCAAAATTTTGGGGGTGGCTCCATCCGTTGTCATCCATTCCAAAAATTGGCAAAAATTTGCATAAACAGAATGGAAAAGAATGGAAAAGAACGGATGTGGGTAGTATGTAGCGGGGATGTTAAACGGATGTTCATAGAAAGTCTAACGGATGAAAGTGGATGGAAGCGGATGACACCTCCGAAGGGGTTCCGAGGGAGAATTTAAAAGTGGACCCATAGCGGATGAAACGGATGCATTACGGACGCCTATAGGAAACAAAGGGGATGCTGCACAGATGTATATCAGATGCAAAGCGTTCACTGCACATGCGGGGAGTATGAATTGCGTCAGCTCCACGGATATAAAAGGATGCAGCACGCACGCAGTCAGCATACAGGGGAAAGACGTGCTGCCACATACATCTTGCAGGGACACCATGGTTCGTCAGTCAGGCAAGAAGAGGAAGCCCGTGCCTACTTGTTCAAGCCCTGGCAAGGTGAAGAAGGCCAGAACCAGCATTCCACCCCCTGGCACTGTCTCTGAAGCTGCTACTGCTGCTGCTGCTGCTATGGTGGACCAGCCCCAAGGCCCCCAAAGCCCTGCTGCTGAAGGCCCTGCTGCTCAAGCCCCTGAAGGCCCGGCTGCTCAAGCCCCTGAAGGCCCGGCTGCTGAAGGCCCTGCCAGAGGGAGGAAGAGGCAAGGGAAGGAGAAGGGAGAGAGGAAACAATACACCATTTCCGAGGTGCATGAGGAGGAGGTGCTGGAATGGCTGAGGGAGAACGAGTACCTGTGGAGAAAGGGCCACAGACTCTATCGCGACACCAAAAAGAAGCAGGCGGCTTGGAGAGACAAGGCAGAGAGCCTGGGGTACACTGCAGAAGTACTCCTAGGATGGTGGAAGCATATGCACACCTGGTATGGCAAGCTACACCTCAAGAAATCCGGGCAGGCCGCTGTCAAGCTCACTGACCGAGAGATGTACGTCATGGCCAAGTGCAGTTTCCTGGAGGGTGACATCCGCCACCGAGGAGCAGCCCCCCTGACACCCCTCTCCCTCAGACAGCCCACAGACAGCCAGTCCTCTTCCAGCCAGGAGCCAGCTACCTTGTCCAGGCAGGTGTCTTCAGAGGGTCCCACAGCAGAGACCCCCCCGACAGCTGCTCTCCCCATGCCGGCAGACTTGAAGGATCCCGTGGAGGATGAACAAATGGAGGAAGAAGCAGCAGCCACCAGAGGCCAACCCACCCCCACCCCCAGCTCCAGAGGATGCAGGCAGAGAGGCAGACTGGAGGGCCAGAACCACAGTGTGCTGTTGGAGATCAGGGACACAATGAAGACTAGCACAGAACTTCTCTCTCAGCTGGTCCACTTGGACAGAGCATCCTTGGGCCAGAACACCTTCATCACCTACGTGATCCAGACTCTGAGGAACCTGCCCGAGGCCCAGTACCAGGTGATGAAGCAGAAGATCACACCACTTCTGCACAACCCTCAAGGCCCAGCTGAACCTGCTCCGACCCAGTCCAGGTCTGCTCCTCCACCCCAGGCGATGTCACAGCCCTTCCAAGCTTTCAACAGCCCCTCACCTTCCAAGGCTATGACTACCAGGACTTCCCACAGCAAAAACAGAACTTCCCAGTCCAGGCCCAGGTTCATCGCACACCACAGATGCCACACCTCACCCAGCTGCAGACCAGACAGCCCCACTACACTCCTCCTTCCTCCACCCCACAGCCAAGCCCGTCAACGGACAATCTGTCATCAGTATTGGGCCTGACATCTCAAGTCTTTGATGAAGGGTCTCTCAACCTCACGGGACTGAGTCAGCTCTCGGATAGCTTCCTAAACACACCATCCCTGTTGTACCCTCGGGGCCAAGCACCCCAATGGTGCCTCAGACCAGCACTAAAGCCACAGCCACCTCCACAGTCCCTGCCCGCTTCACAGCTGAGACCATGGACATGACTCAGAGTGATGAGAATAGTGTCAGAGACTGAGTTGTTTTCTTGTTAAGTTTATCTTTGCTTAAGACACTTTACTTGGTTCATTTTGCTTTTTTAATAAAGTCATAAATTTTACCTAAGAAAGTTAATAAAGGTTATCTTTGCTTGAGACACTTAAGACACTTTATTTGGTTCATTTTGCTTATTTAATAAAGTCATACTGTCTACCTAAGAAAGTTAATAAAGGTTATCTTTGCTTAAGACACTTAGTTTACTTGGTTCATTTTTTTACCTTAGTAAAGTGTTGGTGAAAACTTTGAAAAAATGGTTAAGCCTTTGCATGCTTGTGGAATAAAGATAGTTGTGGGATAGATAAACCTCCAGTGCAACCATAGTGGGACTGTATGGTCCACCATCCCAGCGATCCAGATGATTTTCTCCCCCTTTTTATAGAAAATATCGGTTGTCCACTAGGTGTCCTTCTACATACTCTAGACATACTCCAGACATCCTAAATATACGAGATACATCCCAGATAAAAACGTTTTGTCTATTTCCGTGCTACTAAACCTGTGTAGACGTTCCATGTACCTTTTGTTTCCTCCCTCTTTCTGTTTTCAGCTGCAGCGGATGTGAGTTGAGGGGATGGCCAGAGGATGCAGAGAGGATACAGCGGATGTTTAACGGATGATAACGGACATAGAATGTTTGTTGCCCGTATATGTCATGGATGTACATCGTATGCGGCAGAAAGTTTATCTGTTCACAAAGTTTTGTGCAGCTCAAAACTTCTTGCATGGATGAAATCACAGTGGACGGATGCTCGATAGATAGAGCATATGAAACATGTATGCAGTGATTACACAATGGATACATAGCGTTTTCCAATGGATGGCAAGCTTTTTTTAACATTTTACATCCTCTTTGCATCCGTAAGTGCAGTGGGACCCGGCCTTAAGGGTGGTGAAGAGCCAGTTAATGAGTCCTTCCAAAAATCTTATTAAAATCCTTTTTTTATTTCCAATTACATTCCTTTCTGCCCCCACCTTCTATGTCCCTCAGGGACATGCTATCTCGCAATGAGGCAGAGCCGCAGATAAAACCCTTGCAAAACATCTTCCTCATTAACCAGCTGAAAACGAGAAGAACTTACAGGTATTTTAAATGCATCTACTGACATTTGGTTCTCAGAATCCATCGATGGTCGACGGACATTATTGGAGGAGTAGTTGATGGGATAGGCCTGAGCTGGCCGCCGGAAGGTCATCTCTGCTGAGGCGATGGGTGTTTTGGGTGCATTCTTGTGGTAGCGATAGATGAAGTAGGAAGAGAGGACAACCGAGATAATGAAAGAGAGCAGGACTCCCCCCGCAATCACCATTTTGCACATGTCATCGCAAAGGTGTTCTGTGGAGAAAGAAGAAATATCTGACACTCTTCACTCCTGATCTCGCTCTCCCTTTTTATGATCCTGTAATCCCTTAATTCGGGCAGGGTGGCTCTGAGAATTTACTGGCCAGACGCCCTTCCTGACACCTACATGGAGTTCACAGCAGATAGAAGCAGCAGATAGAAGAGAGAAACGTCTGTTACTACCTACGTTAGGACTGAACTCTCAACTTCCTCTCATGATCTACTATCCCTTTTGCATTTTGAGCAATACATTTGCAGTGGGGAAACATCTGTTTAAGAGGACAATGTCACCACCAAAATACTAGAGCCGGGATGGCGAACCTATGGCATGCATGCCAGAGGTGGAACGCAGAGACCTCTCTCTGGGCATGTGAGCCATCTCCCAGTTCAGCTATGCCACACATGTGTGCGCCCATCTCCCGCCAGCCAGCTGATCTTCGGGTCTCTGCTGTGCATGTGCGAGGATCATGCACACAGGGACAGAGAACACAGGAGTGTTTGCCCGCACATGCCTAGGGGGCTGAGGTGTATGCATGGTGCGCGTGCGCTGCATTTTGGGTTTTCATGTGCTTGCTTTGGCCACTTGGTGCTGAAAAGGTTAGCCAATGCCAGAGCATCCAGCAATACATCTAGAGACTCACAACTTCAGACTTACCCCTGATATCATCTTTTGCACAGTAACAGCTTATTCCTGGAAAGCAGTGACAAACTCCATGCCCTGCCCTGATTCCAGTTCCAAGGCTTCCTTTCTGGTGGCCTCCAATAATGTTGGTTCCTAAATCAAATGCAGACTGAAATAAGTTTAAGCGAGGCACAGCACTCAGGACCAAATGGCGTTTTCCTAATAAATATTTGAAACTTTGGCTTATCAAAAGTGAGAAAACTGACATCTAACAGATTAACCCAGTTGGAAGGGACCTTGTAGTCATCTAGTCCAACCCCCAGCCCAAGCAGGAGACCCTACACCATTTCCGAAAGAGGGCAGTCCATCTCTTCTTAAAAGTCTCAAGTGATGGTGCTCCCACAACTTCTGAAGGCAACTGTCAGGAAATTTCTCCTTATTTCCTGGTTGAATCTCTCCTTATTCACAGAGGTGCTATTTCCTACCCACCCCCGGGGGCAACTGGACTTCCTGGTTTTTATTTGAAGATGTTTCGCTTCTCATCCCAAGAAGCTTCTTCAGCTCTTCCAGCAGATGTCCATCAAAGCATTCCTGATCCATCTTACCTCCCTGAGCTCAAAGTCATCCACCTGATGTTTGGTTGATATCTGATCACCTGATATCGCCTGTTTACTTTTGGGGCAGAAGGAAACCAAACAGGCATCGAAGCTAATAGTAATTTAAGTAATTCAGTAATTTAAGTAATTTCCATACTTGTGCAATCTTGAGGGCAGACTCTCTTATCTCTGCTTTCTACAGCATCACAAATTCCATCCGGACATGTCTTGATGCTTGGAGTACAGGTAGAGTAGTTGGTGGTTATTCCTAAAAACAAAACATGGTCTTTTCAGAGCTCGGCCCTGCATTGACAATTCGAACCTATTCTTGAGAGAGTTTAATTGAGTGTCTTTCTTTTTTTGTGCATATTCCTACATTACTTGTGCGATATAGAACTTTAGGTTTCTTCTTCAAATGCGCAGCTTCATATGCAATGATAATGGAGTCGCGTTGCTATTTACTTCACATGCACTGATGACTTTACCTCTAGTTGGGTAATGAAACCACCTTGCTCGGAGAGCACCAAGAACCCCACAGTTCATATACAACATTACAACGCTGGGTGACATTGGGCCAATCCCCAGGGAGACTGGGAGTTCTAGTCCCACTTTAGGCATGAAAGTCAGCTGGGTGACTTTGGGCCAATCACCAGGAGAATGTGAGTTCCAGTCCACCTTAGGCATGAAAAATGGCTGGGTGTCTTTGGGCCAACCCCAGGGAGCCTGGGAATTCTAGTCCACCTTAGACATGAAAGCCAGCCGAGTGACTATGGGCCAGTCACCAGGAGAATGTCAGTTCTAGTCCCACTTTAGGCATGAAAGCCAGCTGGGTGACTTTGGGCCAATCCTAAGGAAGACTGGGAGTTCTAGTCCCACTTTAGGCATGAAGGCCAGATGACAAACAGTCAGTCAATTTTTGTCGCAACCAATGGATCCATACTCTGTCAGGGGAAAAAAGTCAATTGCACACATTCCACCAAGTTGATGCTTGGTGCCCCTGCATGGTTCAGCCCTCAGGGGGATTTTCAAATGTGCAAATCTACCTTTCCCACTTCCTTGCCTCCACTGGCATTTTCCCATCAGCACTCCAACACCTCCACATTCTTCACACTCTGATCGCCTTTTGCTCATAGCACAGGAGTCTGGACAGTTCTTATCGCTCTGTATAACTGAGAAGAGAAAGGACATCAGTGTGGCATCATGGTCCCCCTCGTGTTGCCAAAATCCTTCTTATAACCCTCCAACGTCAGGTACAAAAAATAAGGATCTTGTGTTAAGTTCCAGGTCAGGAAGATTTCTTGCTCGAGTCCACTCAAAATGATCTAGTTAGATAGCAGCCAGCACTAATTTGCTGACTAGGTGCTAGGTAAGAGTTAGTGGAATTCAAGGAGGGCTGGACTCAGTAGTGAGATTCAAAAAAAAATTATTACCAGTTTTGTGGGCATGGCTTGGTGGGCATGGCAGGGGAAGAATACTGCAAAATATCCCTTCCCTTCCCTCCCCACCCCACTAACCTGCTTTCCAGCTCTGATCTCCTATGCAGGGCAACCAAAGAAAACCCAGCCAATCAGCTGGGACTCAATAGGAGGCAGAGAATAGATGGGGTTGGTGGGGCCAGTCAGAGGTGGGATTTGCCAGTTCTCCAAATTACTTAAAATTTCCACTACTGGTTCTGCAGAACTGGTCAGAACCGGCTGAATACCACCTCTGCAGTGTTTGTGGACATGTAATGATTCTAGGCTGAGTCCACTTTTGACTCTGCCTGCAGTTTCTACCTGCCCTTCTCGTGCACAGAACAGTCTTCAGCCAGTGATTGACTTCATGGGGCATTATACAACTTCTTTGGCGACTTCTTTCTTCTTCTGGGATGTTTTCATGTCTTCCCAGTCTAGCCTTCAACCCTGAGTTCTATCAATCTATCAATCATCCATCTGTCTGTCTGTCTGTCTGTCTGTCTATCTATCTATGGTGGCACAGTGGTTAGAATGCAGTGTAGCAAGCTAACTTTGCCCACAGCCAGGAGTTCGATCCTGACTGGCTCCAGGTTGACTCAGCCTTCCATCCTTCCGAGGTCAGTAAAACGAGGACCCAGATTGTTGGGGGCAAGAGGCTAACTCTGAAAACTGCTTAGAGAGGGCTGTAAAAGCATTGTGAAGTGGTATGTAAGTCTAAGGGCTATGGTGCGATATATATTTCCTCTTGGGTAAAAGCCTAAACAAAACTGAATTATGTAACTCACTGAACAATAAAAGAAGTTGTACGAGAGCCTTGTCCTTAGGAATTTCAATTATAATTTGTATCACAAATTATATTTGTGGATGTATCACAATAATTTGTATCACAAGTGAAAGGGAACAAGCGGTTTAGAGCAGGGGAAAATTTCATCATGGATATCTCTGTTGCAATACCAGCAAGAATTGGAAAAGGGGTACACGTTCCTTGGTTCTTTACTTGCAGGTTCTGTTGTATATCGACTAGCTCCACCCTCCTTAATGAAGGGTAACCAAACTTCAGCTTTCTAGAAGCAGGAAAAGTCTTACGTGATCCTCCAAGCACGACCGTAAGATGAGCATAAGCTTCCTTCCTGCTCCACTCCTCTTTAGCTAGCACAGGGTAGTGTATTTCTCTGCACTCAGGGCTCTGCAGCACAGCTGAATTGTTCACATAGAGAATTCCATACTTGTTGTTGTGGCTTGGAGCAACCTCCACCGCGTAGCAGCTGACATTTGGACTCTCTAAGCTGTAGGTGATGCTGACTCCGTAAAACTTCATGCAGTTGTCAATGCAGATCTTTCCTATCTAGGCTCAAAGAAAAGAGAGAGAGAGAATGGGAACAAGAAAAGGGAAGCCATCGAAATATCGGCAAAGGAGAGCAGAGGAGGAGAGATAGAGAGGAGAGGAGAGAGAGGAGAGGAAAGAGAGGAGAGGAAAGAAAGAGAGAAGAGGAGAGGGGAGAAAGAGAGGAGAGGAGAGAAAAAGAGAGGAGAGAAAGAGAGGATGGGATAAAAAAAGGAGAAGAGAGAGGAGAGGAGAGAAAGAGGAGAGGAGAGAGGAGAGGAGAGAAGAGAAGAGGCAAGAAAGAGAGGAGAGGAGAGAGGGCAGGACAGGGTAGAATAAGAGTTGGAAGGGGCTTTGGGGGTCTTCTAGTCCATGGGTCTCCAGCCCCCAGTCCATGGACTGGCACCGATCTGATCAGTGGCATGACAGAAACCAGGCCACACAAACAAGCAAAGCCCCGTCCGTGGGATGCAGGCAGCACATGAAACCACACACCCTTCGCTCCACAGAAAAAACTCTCTCCATGGAACCGGCCCCTGGTACCCCAAAGGGTCCTTTCACCCTCATTGGTCCAGCAAGGATATGGATAGGCTCAAATTCATAACCATGGGAATTTAATGATTTAATTCCCCGGAATAATAAGGGACATGATGACAAGTCATCTGAAATGCCAGATCATTTGCATTAAGGTATTAAATAAGAAAATGCATATTACATCCTAATGTTCTAGCCTCATCCCTAGGCACAGTAAAATGGTTTATAAACTGAGCAGGTGTAACTAAATAAATCAATCAATCAAAGCATCAGTAAATGGGAATAGTGTTATTAGATTCGGCCATTAACAAGCCTTGACTTGAGCCTCCAAATGTTTTTTTTTAAAAAATATCCCTCCCTTTATGTAATCTTTCCAACATTGCCTTCATATATGAGACACATCAACATAGACTGACATTTCCTGAATCTAATGGGTTCAAAAAATGCATTTATTTCTCTGTTCCTCAACTGGGGGTATCTCCCCTCCCTTCCTCTTCTTTTATTGCTGACCTTTGCAAGTGGAAGTTTTTGCTTCTGGTATACTCAACCAAACTTCTGAAAATTAATGGGTGGCTCTTTTATTACATATAACTGAAATTGTAGGTGGTGATCATTTTGGGTTTGCTCCTCATGACAAATCTCTAAAAACAGGAGATGTCATATGATGATCATTTTCTCCTGCTGTCATGTCACCCTGGTCCTTGACAGCAGTCTTCCAATATTTGAGGGGCTGCCACAAAGAAGAGGGGAGTCGACCTGTTCTCCAAAACATAGAAAGCAGGACAAAACCCAGTGGTTGGTTGAAACCAATCAAGGAGAGAAGAACCAACAGAGAAATAAGGAGAAATTTCCTGACAGTGAGAACAATCAACCAGTGAACTTTCCTCCAGAAGTTGTGGGTATTCCATCACTGGAGGTTTTTAGGAAGAGATTGGACAGCCACTTGTCTGAAATGGTATATAGGACCTCCTGCTTGAGCAGGCGGCTGGACTAGAAGACCTCCGAAGTCCCTTCCAACTCTTATTATTCTGTTATTCCTGTGTAATTATTATCTGGTCTGCTGAAAACCAACTCAAAGACATAATTCCCTCCTTGCTGTGTTATTCTTTCTCGGTTTCTTGACTGCTCATATTTCATCCTTCAGTTCCTTTGCTTGCCGAGTTAAATTTTCTGAAGTCCTACTAGACCTGCTTCATTGGAAAGAAAAAAAGTCCATCTCTACTAAAAAAGACATTAAGATGCAGATAGTCCATTTTTAATTATCATTGATTTAGAAAAATTGAATTAAAGCCTTGTAATGATTCCTTCCTAAACTACTTACTTCTCAATCTCATTTGTAATACTCTTTACCATAAGTTGCGCACCACTGTTTTCCATTGTTTTAAAGACTTTTTGGGGTGTTTCAGAATTTTACCAATAGACTTTTCAAAATGCTATTTTACTCATGAATTAAAAGTGTCTTAAATGTGACTTGGAATGAGTCATCTATGGAACTTCAAGAAAACAAGTAGGAAGATAATGGCCTTTTAATGTGTTGCTATTTTTATTTAAATAAACTGAGGAGAAATATCACTCCTGGAATTAAAGCAGATAAGTTTAAGACAATTAACATTTTACAGTCATTTTTCTTCATCACAATGCTAGTAACAAAACCATGTATTTTTTTTCCCCTCTCGGGAAGTAAGATAAATCTCCATGCTTTTATTTTATTACCTTCTTGGAATGTGATTTATTTTTTTTTTTTAGGAAAAGCAGTAAGATAATTTACCTGTAGCAATGGTTATGAATGGTTGGAATTGTGTGCTCATTAGAAAAATGCTACATATAAATTGAATTTATCCATTAACAAATGTGGATTATCTACAGATTAAACCTTTAAATAGAAGCTAAACGTTAATTTCAAACAATGAAGGATGAATTAGTTCCTATCCTCTTTTATGAAATCAGTTCTAAAACAGGACAGCCATCTACCAGCAAACCTGTTGCTTCTCAGTTTAATTTTTATAATTATCCTCATTTTTTCTTCTCATTTTTTTTTTACTGCTTTCTTCTGCTCTGCTTGGAACATCTGCATTTTTACTCAAATTGCACAAACTACTTAAGACACTTGCTATCTCTATCAACAACTGATAAAATATGAGCGATTTTGGATTGATAGGCATTGAAAAGCTACATTTTTCCAGCTCTGAAAACAGGCCTAGGCACAACCTAACAATAAACTATGGCAGATTAATTGCAAAGATAATTCAGCACGTGAGAAACAAATAATGGAAGATGCTTATATAGTGAAAGAGATTAGTAACATGTCATAACATGCATTTACTCAAACTCTTGCATCATAGTGTAGAGTCTGAGCATTGCAACGACAAAAATCACCAGCCCAAATTAACTATAAATTAATTGCCTCCTTCTAAACTGATCAGTTCATCAACTAAGCACTCCCTCTGTAGCTTAATCAATTTTAAGTGGTTACTTATTTTGTCTTTGCAATCACTTTAAACATTTCATTAATTATAATTAACTGTTTAAGGCATGTTTAATAGATGTCTCTCAAGTGCAAAAGACCAGGTTCATACGTGAAGGTTCAATTAAAGAGATCGATTGCTAAATACCCATGTGCAGGAATCTTCTCAACAATTAGCACTGCTAAAAACTAGATAAGGGCCAATGGAATTCAAGAGGGTTGGGCTTGGTCCCTTTGTGGCGACGTAGAGATTCTACACCAATGCCTTTTTTCACTCCATCCCCAGATTCTGCCGTCTCTTCTCCTACAATATCATGCTATAACTTAGGTGGCAACAGTATGGAAAATGTACTCATTCATTTTTGTTATTAGATTTATATCCCATGAGTGGTGCAGTGGCTTAGAGGTGGACCACTTGCCTCACAATCAGGAGGCTATGAGTTCGATTCCAGGTAGAGGCAGATATTTTTCTCTCTTGGCACACAGAATATATCTGCTGAATAAAACTCCACACTGGTGACAAGAAGGGCATCCGGCCAGTAACAGTTCCATTCAGTTGCCCAGACTCCACCCCCCAAAGGGTCATTAAAAGGATGAATATGATATGTATATCCCATTTTTCCCACCAAGTGTTTGGAGCAGATCTGCCTGTGGCTTTTTCCACACAAGGAAGGATAACCTATGAAAGACTGGTAGGTCTTAAATCTTACTAAGCTTCTGTATCTGTGGATTATAGTGTGGAGTGTGTCAACTAAAAAGATACTCCTTTGGTCTTTTTAGCTGCCAGAAAAAGGGAGTGGGGGAAAACAAGGCAGCCCAAAGATGTTGGAGCCTAAGAAAGTTATTGGAGAGCATGATGGATGACTCTTGGGGATGGATGTGTCCCATTGGAGAACTAGATAAGGGGGTGGGGGGGGAAGACTAGGGCCAAGGGGGAAATGTATGATGTGATTTCGCATCGGCTGCACCCAGCCACGCGCCAACATGGCCACTCCTAATAAATCAAGTTTACTTTTCTCTGAGATGCGGCTAGAGACTTTTGATCTGAATGAGGGTGAATTTGTTGGAGTCCTGAAAGTATGTGGTCGTGGCGCAACACCTTCCTGGCTGCATCCTATCGTTGCATTTCCTGCCAACTAGCCTGTTTTAACTTTTGTAAGAGCAGATGAAGACGATGCAACCATCCCACCTCTTTTTCTTCATCAAGAGAACCATATACAACAGTTCATTTAGTGACCGTTACAGTGGCACTGAAAAAAAGTGATTTTCACACTTACGACTGCCGCAGCACCCAATTTTGGTCACGTGATCAAAATCCAGATGCTTGGGAACTGGCTCATATTTATGATGGTTGCAGAGTCCCTGGGGGGATCACGTGATCCCCTTTTGCAACAAGCAAAATCCACGGGGAAGCCAGATTCACTTAACAACTGGGCTGCTAACCTAACTGACTTGGGTGATTCACTTAGCAACGGTGGCAAGAAAACTCATAAAATGGGGCCGAAGTCACTTAACAATTGTCTCACCAAACATAAAGTTGTGGCTCAATTGTATTCATACATGGAGGACTAACTGTATCTCCCAGGCAAGAATATCTTTGCTGAGATAAGTCAAACTGTATACAATAGTGGTTCTGTGGAGCATGGCTTGGTGGGCATGGTATGGCTTGATGGGTGTGGCATGGCCTGGTAGGCGTGGCTTGGTGGGTGTGGCAGGGGAGGGTTACAGTAAAATCTCCATTCCCTCCCCACCCCACTAACCTGCTTTCCAGCTCCGTTCTCCTGTGCAGGGCAACCAAAGAAGACCCAGCCAATCAGCTGTGGATGTGGCTTGATGGGTGTGGTGTTCTGTGGGTGTGGCTTGGTGGGTATGGTTGGGTGTGGCTTGGTGGGTATGTTTTGGTGTGGCTTGGTGGACATGGCAAGGGAAGGATACTGTAAAATCTCCATTCTCTCCCCATTCCTGGGGGAAGGATATACTGCAAAATCCCCATTCCCTCCCCACCCCACTAACCTGCTTTCCAGCTCCATTCTCCTGCACAGGCAACCAAAGAAGACCCAGTCAATCAGCTGGGACTTGAGAGGCAGAGAATAGATGGGGGTGGGGCCAGTCAGAGGTTGGATTGGCCATTTCTCCGAACTGCTCAAAATTTCCACTACCGGTTCTGTAGAACCGGTCAGAACTGGCTGAATCCCACCTCTGGTCTACATCCTAACCATCTTTTCACTCATACATACGTTTCCCTGCCTGATGTGTTAATTCTAAGAAGCTCGTGTTTCAGAGAGAAGAGAGGTGCCATCCTCACTTGTGAAAAGTTGGCCGCGTTTCTGTTCACCATGAACTGATACGTCGGGTTCGAGAACTGGATGAAGACTGGAAGGATGGAGACGTTGAAGTGAAGCATCAAGGATCTGTCGGGGCCCTGGTACGTTGTGTCATTCACAATGACATCCAGCAGGAGGGAACGGCTCTCCGTAATGGAAATGGTCCTGTTTAGTATCAACTCTTCAAAAAAAAAAAAGAAAAGAAAGAACATTGGTTTCACTTACTTATACTTTAGCACATGGGAGGAGGAAATTTTACACAACAAAGAGAGACATCCAGTGGATGAAGAATGGCCAGGCACTGGACCCCACGAGAAACAGTAATTTACATGGAAATCTGGCCACAGACATACTGAAAGGCTTAGTTCTGTTCCATACCACAACACCAAAATCGTTTGGAGGAAACACACCTGGTAGAAGGAAGCCTACAACCTATTCCTGTTATACTGGCCTGAAAGAAAGAAGGAAAAATATCTCTTGGAAGGTCTTCTAATCCAATACTCTCCCCAAGACAGGAGATTTGAAACCATCCTGGTCCAAGGGTTGCCCAACCTTTTCTTGAAAACTTCCAGCAATGGAACAACCCACAACTTCCAGAGGAAAGCCATTCCAGTGATTAATTGTTCTCACTGTCAGGAAATATCTCCTTACTTCTAGGTTGGATTTCTCTTTTAATGATCTTCCCACCCATTGCTTCATGTCTCAACCTCGGGTGTTTTAGAAAACACGTCGACCTCCCTCTTTGCGGCAAAGATTTCTTCATATATCCCAGACCTATTTTGGCAAATATTAGAAGCTCCCAAAATGGCATAATTGGATCCAAGATATCAGACGATTCCTTCAATTTCTGACCTCATAAAACAGAAGGAAAAGATCGGGAGTTCAACTTCTCCTTAATAGTGGGTGGCTAGAATCAGAGGATAATACATAAATTAAAGCCATTTTAATAAGTTTTAAGGGGGCGTAACGTCTCAGTGATTAAAGACACTGAGCTGACAGTCTGGGTTCGAGACCCAAACTCTGTGCAATGGGGGTTTAGAAGGAAAGCACCGACACATCAGCACCTGCAGAAATATGGGGGCATATTTCTTCATATGTGTATGTCTCCATATTTTTTTTTTTTTAAAAAAACATTCTAAATCAGGTTGAGTTCTAACCAAGATCTTTTTTAACGAAAAGTGTGGCCGTGACAATAAAGATGTGCACAAAATTACTGTATTCATGTAGTGTGCCCCGCACTTGGCTGCCATTTGGGTGGAAATAGATCTCGTGGAAGAGGTGGTCCACTCGAAATGTTTCCTGTATCCAGGGATCGGATGAATTTATGGTGCCTGTGTATTTCTTCCTGCTGGTATCTACCGGGTAGATAGGAGTTGTGTCCGCATCCAGAACTGATAAGGCTGCCAAGACAGTACCCTGGAAAAGAAGAGAGGTAGATTAAAGCCCCTCTCCACCAGCATCCAGATCAGCATAGATGAACCCCAAAATTAACATCAGGCCATCAATCAAGTAATGACCAAGGAAGCCAACAGTAAAACCAGAATTGGGAGAAAAACAAAGCCAACTCACTGAGGACAATTTAACAATTCAGTGTAATTACTTCAAATAAATAAATACAAATTATTTTAATCTTTGTCATTCTCATTTCATGCTGTCCCTCCTTTTTGCATCCTTTCTTTAAGGATGCTATTCTACAATTTCTTTGATATAGAGAAATATGAGAAAACATTTTTTTTTTAGTGAAGTATTGGTTGGGTGGGCTTATAACTTACATCTGCAGCCAAGATTTGGAGGTAAAATTCACATTCACTGAGCCATGGTGGCGCAAGTGGTGAGAATGAAGTAACGAAGGCTAACTCACTGATCAGTTCAGGAGTTTGAATCTCACCAGGCTCTAGGTTGACTCAGACTTCCATCCTTCCGAGTCGTTAAAATGTGGACCCAGATTGTTGGGGGCAAGAGACTGATTCTGTAAACTCTTTAAAGAGAGCTGGAAAGCACTATAAAGCAGAATACAAGTCTAAGTGCTAGTGCTATTAATGACACTCTCGTTCTGTGATGAGTTGTCCATGGTGAGTTAGCCACAGCGAGTTGGCCATGGTGAATTGACATAGACCCACAGTAAACAGTCTAACCAAAAAATTTCTAAGACCACCTCAACTAACAATGAAGTGTTAGTTGGGCAAGTCATTAAAATATAAACTGAGAACAAACCTCATTCCTTATTAGCACTGAAGATGTTACCTAGTTGGGTAATGAAATGTCTGCCAGCAAACAACCAAGCTCAGAGAGCACCAAGGACTCCCCATTTCAACACTGAGCCACAAATATTCTACTTTAAAGATAAAGTGATGCAGTAACAAGGAACAACTCTTGAGCTGTGACTGTAAGAGCAGCTTCCAGGTGTGACCTTGGGATGAAGAATCTTACCCAAGAGCTCCAGCAAAAGAATAACATCGATAAATTGACATTAGACAGGGGACACCTACAACTTTGACTGAATCAGCCATTGGCTTAGTGTATTAATATTTCCAATCTGTCTAGACAACAGCCTTCGGTGGAAGCACATTTCAGCCATTAAACATTTCCTAGTCAATTATTTACAACATGCCTCCACCGCTCACTCTCTGCAAGAGGATGCAGAAGGAAGAGCATCAAAACCACCACTGCCACAAAATGGATGGAAAGAGTGAGGAGTCATTGGTGCTCTATGAGCTTGGTTGTTTTCTTGCAGCCATTTTATTACCCAAACTAGGTAACATTATCGTATAGTAAGGCCTGTTAAGATTATTTGGGAGTTAATCATCAGCCTAGATCAACCTCAGACCAACAATCAAGCAGAGGACCCTACAGTATTTCAAAGAGGTAATTATCCAGTCTTTTTTCTGAATAAACTCTGAAGCACCCACAACTTCTGGTGGCAAGCTATTCCACTGGTTAATTGTCCTCACTGTTAGGAAGTTTCTCCTTAATTCCAGGTTGCTTCTCTCCTTGATTTGTTCCCATCCATTTTTTCTTGTCCTGTTTTCTGGTGCTTTAGTAAATAAATTGACTCCCTCCTCCTTGTGGTAGCCCCTCAAATACTGGAATAATAGTATTATGTCATCCTTAGTCCTTTTCTCTAGACTGGCCAAACCCAATTCCTGCAACCATTCTTCAAACATACTGTCGATCTTAATAGGGCTTTAAAGGGTGCACCATAGACCAAGACAAGCACTGAAGCTGGGAAAATGTATACTTGTTTCAGGAGCCTGCATGAAACACCAACATAATCTATCCAACCATGATTAATCGGTGCTAAACAAGTTTCTCAGATCACTATTATTGCATGCATAATCTTCAACCCAGCAGAGTCAAGAAGAAATGGAACTAAAGAAAAAGTAGCAATACTAATTCTGGACTGATGATGGCAGCAAACATCCAAAAATGAGACTTTTTTCTTGCCAAATCCTCAAGGCTGGGGAAAACAACTTACTGGATGAAGAAAGATAACTTCATACAAGAGCTGATTAATGGCTAAAAAGCAGAGGTCAGGAAAGGTGCTTCCGTTTTTAGAAGTTCATTTCAGTATTAAATTTGGATCCCTCCCTCTAAACTACCTTTTCAGAATAATATTTTTTTTTTTTGCTTTTATAGACATTCTTTTTAAGGCCCTGTCACACTGCCCAACGGATGCAAAATGGACACAACGGACAAGAAAAATGTTCCATTTGTTGTTATCCGCTCTCAGAAGGGGCAAAAATTTGCATAACCGGAGTGGATAATACGGACGCGGGGAGGATGCAGGGCGGATGCAAAGCGGATGCGGAACGGAACCCCAGCGCATGGAAGCGGATGGGAGCGGATGGCACATACGCAAGGCTTCCGGGGGACCTCAGCAAAGCGGATGCAGAACGGATACAGCGGATGCACAGTGGATGAAGCGGATGCAGAGCGGAAGCCTAGCGGATGCACAGCGGAAGCCTAACGGATGCCTGGCCTTGATTGCGCATGTGGGGACGATGCATTGCATAAGCCACGCGGATATAAAGGGAAGCAGCTCAGAAGCAGGTCGCCATTCAGAGGAAAGACCTGCTTCCAGACACATCGACTGCCTTGCCTGTCCTGCCTGCATGTCTGCCTGCAAGCCTTGATGCCAGCCTTGCTGCCTGCCTGCCTGCCAGTCTTGCTGCCAGCCTTGCTGTCTGCCTGCCTGCCTGCCAGTCTTGCTGCCAGCCTTGCTGTCTGCCTGCCTGCCAGCCAGCAACCCCACAACCATGCTGAAGCACAGCAAGCCTCAGCCATCTGCTGCCAGCCCTTGCAAGAGGGACATGGCTACCATCCCACCCCCGGCCCTCACTCTGGTTCTCCTGGGGCTTCTGCAGCACAGGCTCGCTCTTCTGGGGCTGGGGCTTCTGCTGCTTCTGCTTCTGGAGGAGCTGATGACAAGCACTCCAGCACCAGCCACCTCCACAGCACCTGGACCCTTCACCCCTGAGACTGAACGACCAAGAGGAGTGCCAGAGACTCATTTTTGTCTTATAGCTTGTTGTTAATAAAATCTATTTTTGATTCACACACTTGCTTCATTTCTTTTTTTTTAATAAAGTCTTGGTGGAAACTTTTAGAAATGGTTTAAGCCTTTGCATGCTTGTGGGATGGGTTAAGATAGCAGTGGGATGGGTTGAGATAGCTGTGGAATGGGCAGGGATACCTTTGGGATGGGAAATAGCTGTGGGATAGATAAACCTCCAGTGCAAGCATAGTGGGACTGTATGGTCCACCCTCCCAGGTGCCACACCTATGGCCCTTTATTATCAATAACGATATAATCAATCATCCACACATGTCAACATAAACACAACTCTTTATTAAATGCCCTGTTCATTGTAGGGCCACTCAACATACATGGCCCAATCTCATCAGTGTGATGAGACAAGCTGAAGGAAGCACCTATTAATCATCTATCATCCTGTCTTGCCACTCCACTGCTCCAGCTGGGGAGTTGCACCAGTGTTTCAGGAGGTTGCGCTGCTTCTTCCCTTCACGTGAGGCTCTGTTGGGGCCTTGCACATCCTCAGTGTCTATCAGGTTTCGCCCTTGCCTCCATTCACCAGGCTCCATGTCCCCATTGCCTTGTTGGAGGTCCACGAGCCTGTTCTGCAACACTGGGTAGCGGGTGCGCATGAGATTGTGCAGGATGCAGCAAGCTTCCATGATCCTCCTCACGGTCTCTGGGCGATGCTGCATGTTGGTGAGAAGTACCTGGAACCTGTTGGCCAGGATGCCAAAGGCGTTCTCCACCACCCGCCTTGCCCTGGACAGCCTGTAGTTGAAGATCCTCTCTTCACGGGTGAGAAGTCTGGAAGTGTAGGGCTTCATGAGGTAGGTTGTGAGGGAGAAGTCGTCATCCCCCACGATGAAGTAGGGCACATCTTGTGTGTCGTTGGGCAGGGGTTCTGGATCTGGGAAACCCACGATGAGCTTGCGTTCCAGCTCCTCCTTGAGGTCACTGGCGTTGTATACCTGGGCATCTGAAGATGAGCCGTTGCCTGAAGCATCGATGTACATGAACTTGTAGTCAGCATCAACCATGGCGAAGAGGACGATGCTGAAGAAGCCCTTGTAGTTGAAATAAGTGGACTCCGACTTGGCTGTTGCTTTGCAGGCCACGTGCTTGCCATCTATGGCTCCAACGGTGTGTGGGAAGTTCCACTTCTGATACCACTGCTCTGCAACTTTCTTCCATCCTTCTTCAATGGAGGGGTACTGGAGGAGCTCCTCCTTGTATTCTTCGATGATGGCCTGCACCACTTCTCTGACCACAATGCTGATGGTGTTGTGTGGCACCCTCCATCCGTACTGCATGCTGCTGTAGGTGGTCCCTGAGGCCAGGTGGCGCAGAGTGAGTGCCACCTTGAGCCCAGGGTCCAGGCTGGGCCGGAAGTTGGTGTTTGCTTTGGTCAACCTGGGTGTCAGCCACTGCACAAGTTCGTCAAACATGGCTGGAGGCATCCTCATGAAGTTCTGGAATGCCCGAGTGTCTTCGTTCCTGAGCTCCACCATCAGCTTGTTGTGCAGTCCGTCCTCTGCTCTTCTGGCGAACCATCTTCGTACCCAGAGGCTTCTTGGCCGCCTCTTTTTCTTCCCGTAGTAGAGTTCACAGAGCCTGTAGATGGCTTCGCACTGTTGCAGAGGGATGGTGGCTGCCCAAAGGACTGTGTTACGATCCACGGTTGACATGACTGGATGCTGTGGAAGAGGAAGAGTCAGATGAAGGCTGCAGAGGTCTGCACCACAGGGCTGCTGTTCTGAAAGTGAGATCCAGATGTGTTGCTCCCCCTTTTTATAGGCAGTATAGGTGTCCCTTTGCATCCTCTGGGCATCCTCTAGGCATCCTGTAGACATCCTTAATATCCGAGATAGGTCCCCTCTGCGGACGTTTTTTCTGTTTTAAACGCTTTGTTGCCGCTTGGCATCCATTCTGCATCCGTGCTGCATCCGTTCTGCGTCCATTCCGCTTCCTCCCTGCGTCCGAGCAGATGCGAGTTGCGCGGATGCGCAGCGGATGCCTAGCGGATATAGCGGATGCGTAACGGATGCAGAACGGATGCGTAGTGGATGCAGAACGGACGAATTGGATACATTTTCCGCGCAAAAGTTTTGTGCAGCTCAAAACTTTCTGAGCGGATGAAACGTCAATAAACGGATGCTGGACGGATAGAGAGGAAGCAAAACAGAGGCAGTGAGTACATCGCGTTAACCAACGGATGGCAAGCTTTTTTGTCCATTTTACATCCTCTTTGCATCCGTTGGTGCAGTGTGACATGGGCTTTAAAACTAATTTTTTTAACTCCCCTGTTTCCCCAAAAATGTGATCTACCCTGAAAGTAAGTCCTAGATTGATTTTTACATGTGTGCCCAATATTAGCCCTACCTCCAGAATAAGCCTTAATTAAGATCCTGCCTACTCCAGAGTGGACAGGTAAAACTTAAGCTAGGATAATGGTGTGTGTGTGGAGTTGCCCTACTACTTACCTTTGGACAGTTGTAACCAGGACTCGCACACCCCGATACCTGCCTTACTGATCCATTTCTTCTGCAGCTGGCAAGGATGACAAGGCTTTCCTGAAGGCCTCTGTAGCTCATAACAAAGCTCATGATCGATCTGGAGCTTTCTTATCAGCTGCAGAGGTCTTCAGGAAAGCCTTGCTGGCCACAGAAGAAGTTCCTGAAGGCCTCTGACAGCAAAAAAAAGAGGCCAGGGGTGATGTGCGCTAGTGAGGTTACTCAGTGGATGGCATTCCCCGAAAATAAGATCTGGTGCCTT
Source organism: Laticauda colubrina (assembly GCA_015471245.1). NCBI lineage: Eukaryota > Metazoa > Chordata > Lepidosauria > Squamata > Elapidae > Laticauda > Laticauda colubrina. Next base: position 9,476,199 of record BLBF01000016.1, on the reverse strand, counting down.
TTTGGGTGGCAAAAAAAAATATAAGACATGGTCGTATTTTGAGGGAAACATGGTATTACAACCCAGCTGTCTGAACATGAGACCTAGAGACAAAATATCCCATTGTGCCAGCTTACCTCTTCCCTTTTGAACTCCACTATGGCATCTGTTGTGCTAGTCCCATTGGACAGAAAAGGAGGCATGTCATCTTCATCCAGAATATGGATGAGCAGAGGGACCTCCCTGAATGTCTCCTGGGAGCCTTCCTTCAAGGTGCACTGAGCCAATATCTCGTACTTTTCTCTTTCTTCTCGGTCGAGGGGTTTGGACACTCCTATGGTGGTGGTCTCCTCATCATAATAAAAGGGCAGGTTCTCATCTGGAACACAGCAGTAAAGAAAACCATATTGTCTCATGAAACCTGGAACTATTTGTGACAACATTGGGTTCTGAAAGTCCATCCTACACATCTTGCAACTCACAATGACGGTGGCGCAGTGCTTAGAGTGAAGTACTGCAGGCTATTTCTGCTGACTGACTGCTGCCTGCAATTTGGCAGTTCGAATCTCATCAGGCTCAAGGTCGACTTGACCTTCCTTCCTTCTGAGGTGGGTAAAATGAGGACCCAGATTGTTGAGGGCAAATATGCTGACTCTGTAAACCGCTTAGTTGAAGGCCTACTGCTATCTTCCTTCCTTCCTTCCTTCCTTCCTTCCTTCCTTCCTTCCTTCCTTCCTTCCTTCCTTCCT
>BLBF01000016.1:9436664-9468917 GCA_015471245.1 Laticauda colubrina | reverse complement strand
TATATATATATATTACACAAGGAAAGTGGGGCACAATGCCAGCCAGCGCTGCACTGATCAAAAAGGACAACATCATCTCCCCATAAAAAAGAGTTGTTCCATACACAGATGCTGGGAAGCCAAAGCTTTCATTCAGTGAACAGCAAAGGCAAGAACAAGCAGAAGTTGTTTCCAAGTTCTCCTTGATAGGGGAAGAGGATGATGGCTGGCATACTTTTTCTGATGCCATGAAAACATAACACTCAGAATTTCCCTGCCAGCGTCACAACACTTCTACCAGGATGAGGTTGGGAAGACGGAACTAAAAGTCTATAATGGGAACATCTGACTTGCAGATAACAGATTGACAGAGTTGGAAGGGACCTTGTAGGTCATCTAGTCCAACCCCCTGCCCAAACAGGAGACCCTACACCATTTCTGATAGAAGGATCTCCAGTCTCTTCTTGAAAGCTTCCAGTGATGAAGCTCCCACAACTTCTGAAGGCAGCTTCTTGTTCCATCAGTTGATTGTTCTCAGTGTCAGAAAATTTCTCCTTATTTCCAGGTTGAATCTCTCCTTGTTCAGTTTCTACCCACTGTACCTTGTCTGGCCTTTGGGTGCCTTGAAGAATAGCTTGACCCCTTCCTCCTCTCTTAGCAGCCCCTCAAATACCAGAAGATTGCTATCCTGTCTCCCCTGGTTCTTCTCTTCCTTAGACTAGTCAAGCCCAATTCCTGCAACTGTTCATCATATGTTTGAGCCTCCAGTCCCCTCATCATCCTAGTTGCTCTTCTCTGCACTCCTTCTGGACTCTCAATGGCTTTTTTATAGTATGGTGACCAAAATTGGATGCAGTACTCTAGGTGTGGTTTTACTAAGGCTTTATAGAGTGGTATTAGTATCTCCCTTGATCTGGATTGTATCCCACTGTTAATGCAACTTAGGATTGTGTTGGCTTTTTTGGCTGCTGCCGTACACGCATTTGGGTAAACTATGCAACAAACCCCTCAGAAGAACCCCAGGTTAGGAAAAATGAACAAACCCCTCAGAAGAACCCCAGGTTAGGAAAAATGAACAAAAAATACAAAATAATTCATGAAAAGTTGTCCATTTTCAGTCAACAATTAGGCATTGTTACAAATATCACCTTCATTATACCAGCAGTCCTTGATGTACAACCACAATGAAGTTTGCCCGTAAGAGACATCTGTTGTAACAAGTTGTAAAATGGGCCAGTTATGCTCTTATGAGCTTTTCTGCAGAAAAAAACTATAGCTTCAGCAAACAACTTGATTAAAGTTGGAGAAATTCTCATTTTTTACAGTGTATTTTCAGGTTTAACTTTAGGTGGTGGTATAACATATTAAATCAAAGCAGATCTGTTTTTACACGCACAGACCAGCTTGGGTACTATATGCTATGCAATTCAGAGCATCATTGTTTTAATAACAAGGAACATTTCCTTCGTGGAATAAATCCCATTTTCCATCCTTAGCAACATGTTACATCTTCCTGTTAAAAAACAGTCATGTTATTAAAGACAATTACACTTTCCAATGCCAATACCAAAGTCTTTAGTGCTTTAACACAGAAGGACTAACCATGTTAGCAAGCACGCTTGATGATTGCTATTAATGTCACTAATTTCTGGCGAGGCCTTGGTTTCAGCAATCAATCAAAGTAGCTACAGGCAGATCTTTATATAGGCTGACTGTTATTAACTGTGATTGACAGCTGTGCTGCTCGACTGCCGATATTTCACTTGTTTGGTATTTTAACAGTTTAGCTAGAAATCAGGGAAAGGCTGGATACAGGTCCTCAGTATTCAAATTCAGAATGGATTTGGAAGGGACCTTGGATGTCTTCTAGTCCAACCTCCTGTTCAAGCAGGAGACCCTATATCATTGCAGACAGGTCTCTTCTTGAGAACTTCCAGTGATGAAGCACCCACAACTTCTTGTGGTAAGCTGATTCCACCGGTTGAGTGTCCTCATTGTTAGGAAGTTTCTCCTTAATTCCAAGTTGCTCCTCTCCTTAATTAGTTTCCATCCATTTTTTTTTGTTGTTGTCCTGCCTTCTGGAGCTTTGGAGAATAAGTTGTTCCCTTCTTCATTGTGGCAGCCTCTCAAATACTGGAAGACTGCTATCCTGTCACCCCTGGTTCTTCTCTTCTCTAGACTGGCCAAATCCAATTTCTGCGACCGTTCTTCATGTTTTAGTCTCCTTTGATCATCTTACTTGCTCTTCTCTGCATTTTTTCCAAAGTCCCAACCTCTTTTTTGTAATGCAGTGACCAAAACTGGATGCAGGATTCCAGGCGTGGCCTTTATAAAGTGGTACTTGCACTAGAATCACGTGATCTTAATTCTATGTCTGTTTATAACAAGCACAGATTGTATAGTAGCCTCCAAAGGAAAATTAGATTAATTTGGGTTTCTTTCCACTTCTCTGGAAAACAAGAGCAGCCGAAGGGATAAACCAAAGCTCTGTTCTCCCAAAGAGCCTCGTGGACAAGGAAATTGGAAGCGTTATTTTAGTTTCTTCTCCGATAGGTTGCCAGTCCTTCAAGAACACAACTCATCCGGCCAAGTCATTTCACCGATGTGAATATCAGCAACTGGAGCACATATTTCCCCATAGAAGGGATCGACGTGAAGTGTTTCCTTTTCTGCAAGGCCTTTTCTCTCAATACCCTTCAGCTTTGGTTTGATTCTAGGTTTTACTGTCTGGATCGTTTTCAAAACATTTCAAACATTTTTTTTTTTTTAATTGCAATGTGTTTTCTGAACTGTAAAGCTGCCTGCCCAGAATCATTGTCTAAGACGAAGAGGCCATAGACATGGAACAAAAGAAGATATAAAAATACATATAAAATAAAGGGCAAACAAATAAGAATGTGGCCGGTGCTTTCCAGCCAATCCTTGCCTACCCAGCAGTTCATTTAGTGATCATTCAAAGTTCCAGTGGCACTGAAAAAAAGTGAATTATGATCATTTTTCATACTTAACGACTGTTGCAGCATGCCCATGAACACATGATCAAAATTCAGACCCTTGGCAACTGATTCATACTTACGACCATTCCTACATCCCAGAGGTCTTTTGTGACCTTTGGACAAGCAGGGTCAATGGGGAAGCCAGATTCATTCAATGACCAAATGACTCACTTAATAACTGTGGCCAGAAAAGTCATAAAATGGGGCAAAACTCACCTAAGAACATAGGTTTTGGGGCTTCACTGTGGTCATAAGTCAAGGCCTACTTGTTCTTAGTTGGTATATTTAAAGGGTAAGAAGACGTAGTGGGCAGCTAGCGGAAGAAAAAGAATGCGTGCCCAAAGAGTCAATAAAAATGAAATAAAGTGAAAATTGAATAGAATACAGAGTAGGTATGCACATCCTCAGATGAAAGAGAAATGAACTTGCTCTGGGGTCTTTGAAAAACACTCTGAACTTGGTTGTTTTCTTGCAGATGTCTCATTACCCAACTAGGTAACCTTATCAGTGCTAGAAGAGAGAGGTTTGTGGGAAGGAGAAGGAGGAGGTCCTTGGATGTTTTCTTGCAGACGTCTCATTACCCAACTGGGTAACCTCATCATTCCTGATGTTACCTGATGGGGTAATGAAACTTCTGCAAGAAAACCACCAAGCTCAGAGAGCACCAAGGACCCCATATTTTCTTCAGGGTCTGTTATTATAAAATATAGATTTTTTTTTTTTAAGTCTCTGCACATCAATAGCTGCTTTACTAAAAATGCATCGTTTCTTTTTCTCAAGGATTTTCGAGGGACGTTGAAAGTTCCTCTTCATCTTTTATCTGCAGAGAGTGGGCCAAGTTGATTTCCACTGCCAAGAAGGAATTTAAACTCCTGGATTTCCCCTGCCCAACACTCGAATCACTAGTTACCCCCAGCCTGTACAAAGGAAAGGCTAATGAAGTTTTCATTTCCCATACTTACAAAACCAAAAACTTAACAGTCATGGGATGCAACAAAGCTTCTCTCATTAGGAAGAAACCTTGTTCATCTCCATTTGTTCTCTTGGCACACTCTCAAAGTATTTCAAAGGAAATATGGATGGGCAAGATCAGGTTGTTGTTCTCATGTTTTGATCTTCAACCCAAGTTCTTATCTCGACAGCTGTCTGTCCCAAAGAGATTCTCCACAATCTTTGTCGGTAAATAAAGCAGTAGTTTATCCATCTGAGATTTCACTGGCCCTGATAGGGAATATCTAAAGTGTAAAAATGACAAGCTACTTACATGGTATTACAATTAGCTTAAAAAAGGAAACATCTTCCGGTATGATCAGAGACCCTTCTTTAATATTAATGGTGATGCTATTAGTTTTCTGCCTTAGCTTAAATAACAATATTTCACTGAAAAGTAACCTGTTGAACAAAGGCAGACCAAGAGCTCGAATCAACTTGCTAGTTGGACTGAATATTCTTCTCTACCAAACTAGCTACAGGTAACCACGGGTCTATGACATGTGACCCTGAGGACACAGATAAACCTCCAAGTGGCCTCAATGACCCTCTAAAAGAATGTAAGTGACCAGCTGTCTGCAAGGAGTATCAATCCTTCCATTCCCCACCATCCAATCAGAGCTGGAGGAGCTTCTTGGATGAAAAGCGAAACGTCTTCAAAAGAAAAAACAAGAAAATCCATTTGTCTCCAGAAAAAGCACCTTTGGGAAAGTAACCTAGTTGTTAATGAAACCTGGTTTCCCCGTGGAACGCGCTTGTCAAAAGGTTGCCAAAGAGGATCATGTGACTCCCGGAGGCTGCGACTATCATAAATATGAACCAGTTGCCAAGGGTTTGAATTTTGATCACGCGACCTTGAGGATGCTGCAACAGTCATGCGAAATGGGCTGCAAGTTGCTTTTTTCAGTCCTGTTGTAACTTTGAACAATCCCATAACACGAATGGTTGTCAGTTGTAAAATCATCCTTCCTGCAGACTTTGCATTCACCCTAGTACAGTGATGGCTAACCTTTTTGGGCTCCCAGAATGCAATGCTTACACCCCCCATGTCCCCTGCATATTCGCACGATTCCTCCACCACCTGCCCCCTTACCTCCACTGTACCTCCCAGCAGATTTTCGGCCTCCCAGAGGCTTGAGGGAAGCCTCTTTAGTCTTTGTAGGTCAAAAAATGGGCCCGTTTAGTCACTTCTGGTATTTCCAGAAACAAAGGCTGCAGAGGCTTCCCTCGAGCCTCTGAGTGGCTGAAACAGGCCTCATATGGGCCAAAAATCAGTCGGGAGGTGAGCGCATGCACAGTGAAATAAATTTGCCTGGGGCTCGGGTGCCCACACAAATGGCTATGTGTGTCACTTGTGGCACGCATGCCATAGGTTTGCCACCATGGCCCTAGTATGTAAATTCCATAGTTCAGTCCTTTTCAAGAGAGATCCATTGAAACAAGAGAGATCAGATTTAATGGCCACTTGATCTCTACCATTCCTCCCTTTTGGTTATTTAGAAGAGCCCACTTTAAGACAGGAGGGGGATATGCTGTTCCATAGCAGAAGAACACTATTAGGTTGGTGTAGACCAATGCCAAGTCTGGCATTAAAATCCCCAGGTGTTATGATAATGGCAATAGAATTAAATCCAGAGTATAATCCTCCAGTTTATATCGGTTAACATAACTTGATACCACAAGGCACCAGAGAGGAAAGTAGACACGTTAGCAACAATTTGTACCCAGTAACTTTCAGGTTTAAGCCAAGAAACAGGATAGGTATCTATAATTCCTTATTTCCTGGTTTCTTTAATGGTATTCCTCAAAGGCCCCCATTCTCTGGACAGCATGCAACAACCACAAACTACCAACCTAAAAAAAAACAGGTCCCAATGCTATTAGTCCTCAATTCATTTAGTGGCCACTAGAAGTTACAATAACACTGCATAAAATGTGACTTACAGCTGAGAGAAGCAACCTAGAACTAAGGAGAAAGTTCCTTATGGTGAGAACAATTAACCAGTGGTGTGGCTTGTCTCCAAAATTGTGTGTGCTCAAACACTGGAGGGTTTTAAGAAGATATTGGACATCAATTTGTCCAGAATGAGACAGGGTTTCGTCTCGAGCAGGAGGTTGGACTAGAAGACTTCCAAGATCCCTTCCAACTCTGCTATTCTGTTATGGAAGAAGTAAGGCAATACGTTGTGTCCAACAGGCTTCCTAGTTCCTACTAATCAGATGAAAGTAAGAAAGTGGGAGATAAAAATCTGCCCAGCTGCTACTGGAAAGGAAGGGCTTGCAGTGCTCCAGACCAATGTTCAGATGATAATGATTTATGGCCTTGCTGGAGCTAGACAGATGGAGCTAGGTTGTGATGACTCTGCCGGATGGTTCTCCAGATATCTCTCCAGATGTTGGCTCTGGGGAAGATGGACCAGTTCCAGGTGCATCTGGAGCAGTTGGTCAATGGCTACTGAAGCCGAGCTGCAGAGGCTCCAGGTGGGGAAACCATGCAGCTGCAGCTGGACAGTGAAGAGGATGAGGAACTGCCTGCTGCACTGATCCAAGAACACGAAGAAAAAGCAAAGAAAAGGCAGGAGCAGAGGTCAGCCCAAGGAGGCAGCCTCACCCTTCTGTAACAGAAGCTGGCTTTTTAGCACAGCAGACAGATGGAGGCCATGCTGAAAACAGTGTATTCATTTCCTAGCTGTGTGTTTCCTGGTCATTGTGATCCCTGCCTAGTTTCAGATTGACATCGTACCTCGACTTGGATCATGCCTTGTGAACTCTGGATGTTTCTTGCCTCATGCACTCTCTTGTGTTGTGGGTTTAATTTCACCTGGTGGGTTTATCTTGTTTGGGAAACTTTCAAGTGCCTTGGGACTCACTGGCCATTGCTCCGTGGACTAGCATCAATCTATTTGTGGCTGGACTTAATTGGGATAGTTCTGGGGTTTTGGTGAAGGGAGTTGCAGGGGGAATAACATGTTTCACCCAAAATAAGACCCTGTCTTATAATTTTTGCCACCAAAAAAGGCACCAGGCCTTATTTTTGGAGGATGTCATCCACTGCATCGTCCCTGGCCTTTTTACTGTCAGAGGCCTTCAGGAACTTTTTCTTCTGTGGCCGGCAAGGCTTTCCTGAAGGTCTCTGCAGCTGATAACAGAGCTCTGGATCGATCCTGAGCTTTGTTATCCGCTACAGAGGCCTTCAGGAAAGCCTTGCCAGTTGCAGAAGAAATGGGCTGGGAAGGCAGGTGTCATGGTATGCAAGGCCTGGCTACAACTGTCCAAAGGTAAGTAGTAGGGCAGCTGTATCCTCCATCCCCACCCTTGCTTAATTTTTATCCATCCACTTTGGAGTGGGTGGGATCTTAATTAGGACTTATTTTGGGGATAGGACTTATATTGGGCACACATGTAAAAATCAAGATAGGACTTACTTTCAGGGTGGGTCATATTTTCAGGAAAACAGGGTATTAATAAACCCACTAAACCACAGTTATATGTGTATGTGTGGGTGGGAGAGCATATAGACAGAGTAAGAAACCACTGAAAACCCTCCGTTTTAACATAGGCAGACCCGCAATCCAGTCCAAAGACTCTTCAGTGTGACTTACAGCTACCACAGCAGTTTCAATGCCAAATCCCGATTGGAAACTGGTCTGAAATGAATCCAAGACATTAACATTATTCAAAATTATCTGGATTTTGAAGCCTTTGAAGTCCAGACAGAAACGGCAAGTGTTCCAGTTCTTCTCCTTAATACAGAAAAATGATGGCTATTTGTGCCAGATGTCACATTACAGTATGGGCCATGTTTCATTTATGCGGCATTAATACTGAGAGAGAAATTGTGGCGTATTTAATTAGGGAAGAAGCGAGTCACAATAAACCACAGTACAAAAAGCCACAGACAGCTTTTCCTCAAACCCTAGAAAGTTATTTCATTGCACCATCCTTGTTTTCTTTCTTCTACAAAAGTTTTTCCTACATACAAGAAGCAGAAAATACGATTTCTCATGCCAACAGTATTTGCGATACTTTCCATGAGAGTTGCTTTTTTTTAAATTATTAACCAATGTTCGGCATTTAACTGAACATCACACTGTTCAAGTATTTCTGGGAAAAAGGTAATTCTTTGCCACTTGGGTGAAACAAGATATTTTCAAAAAAGAAGCCAAAACCATTTTTTACTGTCTTTAATCTTGAATATTGATTTCATGCATGGGAGTTGAATGAGGTCTCTCTTTTTATGCTTACAGTCTCTTAAGAAAAGTCATCACCAACTAATTTAAGGGTGAACAAATCCAGGGAGTTTTTAATCCATATCATTTGTCCAGATTGTGGTCTTATTTCTGCATTAATTGCATTTAAAATCTACCATAAAACCCTCACTGATGATAGATGCATCATTCCCCTCTGCCGCATTGTTTCCTGAGTGCTGAAACATAGAGTTGCACAATCTATCATTTGCACCAAACTTTCCACACACAAGAAGAATTTACAACACCCCACAGCATGTAGAATGCACACACAATAGCAAACAGTGGTTTACCCCACCAGCTACTCTAGGATAAAACCCATCATCCATCAGAATTGATGACCCCTGTATCTATGGTGCACTGTCACCTGGGAAGAAGCCTTGACGTCAACCACACAAGTGCTACAAAGATGAGGAAGGGTCAGGACAAGAAGCAATGGATGGAAACTAATCAAGGAGAGAAGCAACCCAGAGCAAAGGAGAGAAGCAACCCAGAGCAAAGGAGAAATTTCCTGACCGTGAGAACAATTAACTGGTGGAACAGTTTGCCATCAGAAATTGTGAATTCTCCAACACTGGAAGTTTTAAAGAAGAGATTAGACAACCCTTTGTCTACAATGGTATAGAACTTCCTGCTTGACTTGAAGACTTCCAAAGTCCCTTCCAACTCCATTATGCTGTAATTCTGTCACTTTCTGTTTCATTGAGCAACAAAATAGTTACAGGACATAGTTAATGGAAGACTTAATCAAGCCTACAATTGTTCTCAAATTGGGTACAGAGGGTCTCTCTCTGACTCCAGGTAGCATTTACTAAAGGTCCTTCAAGCGAGGCCCAAATGAATGCTTTCGTATACCTCTCCTCCAAACAACGGGAAGCAAAGTTGAAGTAGACCAAGGACACTGCAACTGACCAAAAGCAAAGAGGTTGACATTGACAGAAAATATGATGATTTGTTGCCAAAGTAACAAGAAAGGAGACACTGGTTAAAATCCAAATGACGTCAGAGAATTATGAAAACAGACACACAGCCCTCCTAATTCATGGGAACAGAAAAAAGGAAACAGGAAACACAATCATATTTGCTAGGATCTGTTACCGAAGTCCATCTTAATAAAGTAGATTTAGGCTTTTGTGGAGTCTGCATGTTAGTCTGTCTTCTGGAGCTGAAAGAACAGGTGTGCAGTGGTGGGATTAGAATAATTTAACAACTGGTTCTCTGTCCTAATGATCGGCTGGGCGGGTGTGGCCATGGTGGGCATGGCCAGGGGTGTGACAGGTAGCACTCAGCCTCCTGCACCCCCCAGCAACAAAAATGGAATTGGGGGGGCACTGCACCCCCGTGCCCTTTTTGAGCCTATTTGGCCTTCCTCTGGCCCTTGGGAGCAAAAATAGGCCAAATTTTGGGCCTAGTAGGCTTCCCTGCACTTACCTGAGAGCCAAAACAGGGCACGTGGGAACTCCTTGGAGGGAGTGGGGTGGGGCCAGTCAGAAATTTAACAACCAGTTTAGCCGAAGTGGTGCGAACCGGTTGAATCCCACCACTGCAGGCATGGACTGTCCTTTTCCGACGGGGATTTGTGCTCTTCTGCTCACTCACACGCACACATAACAGACAGTGGTTTGGTTGGGTTATTAATAGTCCCTAGTAATTCTGTTCACCAAAAACCCAGAACTGTCCCAATCAGTGATGGGATTCTCCCATTTTTACCACTGGTTCTATGAGAGAGCACTTTGCACACATGCGCAGCAACAATAAACCAATTTTAGCCTTCAAAACTGACCTTGTGTTCAGCATTGATGAGTAAAACAGCTGAGGCGCAGCAATTCCACTCTTCCCCGCAAATCAGTTGAGCTCACAATCAAGGAAACAAAGCACAGGAAAAGGTGAGGCCAACTGCTCACCAACATGACCGGTTCAGGAGAACTGGTAACATCCCACCACTGATCCCAATTAAGTCCAGCCAAAAGCAGAACAATGCTAGACCTCAGAACAAATGGCTAAGGAGTCCACAAGACACTTGAAAGTTTCCCAAACAAGATAAACCCTGTATAAGTGCTTTTATATCTTTCAGAAAGATTTCCTTTGCAACACATGTGGAATCGGAAGACTTCACTTCAAAAATAGTGTTTGAGAGGATTGTTTTAAAAAAAAACTTACTAAAAAGGAAAATATTGTCCAGTCTACGGACAGTATTTGTGTGTATGTGTGTTTGTGTATACACACACATACACACACACACACAGAGGTAGACATTCAGGCTGCTTCTAGAAAGTGTGTGATCTCCTTTAGAGACATGGAAAGATAAAACATACAACCATGATACTTTTGCACTGATTTGAAGTGACTGCTTTACTTTTTAACTAATATTCATGACTAGGCACAGCTGGAAATTACCTTCTTTCAAAAAAAAAAAAAAAGTAAGTGGTTGAGAAAATCCAAGGAATTACACACATTCTCTCTCTCTCTCTCTCTCTCTCTCTCTGTGTGTGTGTGTGTGTGTGTGTGTGTGGGTGTGGGTGTGGGTGTGGGTGTGTGTCAGGGAGAGAGTTTTCATATTTACACATGTTCAGCAGGTGGGAAAAGGGGACTACTTAAGCCCTAATGTCTTTCCTAGGTAGCTTTTAAGTGCTTATTTCAGAATTAAACTTTCAGTGAGCATTAAATGTAAACCTTGGCAGGATTCCATTTTCAAGGGAGTGGAGAAAACAATGCCTGAATTTTATTCTCTGTAAATGTTTTTTTTTTTTTTTTTGGCCTCCAACATCCAAATCAAAAGCTTTCTTTCCATGTGCCTTTTGTCTTAATTGCTTTGTTTTTCCTTGTTTTGCAATTACTCTGATGGCGTTCTGTGCAGTGGGAGAGATTTCAATTAGCTGCAGAGTTGGTGTTTTCCACCCTGCCCTCTAAAAAATTGCCATGTTTATGGATATCATTTACTGGCAAGTGAAAAGACTCCCCGAGAAGTGTAGAAAAATCAAAGCAGGCTAGGACAGAGCTTAACTTTCAATAAACTTTGATGGATCTCCAACTGATTTTTCTCTTGGCAATGAAGAAAACACCATTTCACAAACGGTGTTCCAATATCTTCTTTAAAAACCTTTCAGGTTGGGCCTGATTTCAGAAGAAATTAAAGAATGTCAGACACAGGAAATTCAATTCTCAAAGAGGCCTTTTCTTCCAATTTCTTTTTTTCCAAGGTGCTTTCTACTCCACAAGAACTAAAGGGGGCAGATTCACAACCTCACTTCCACTACAATCATTAAGTGAGATAGCTCATGGCCACAACTTGTGATGCTATTGCCAGCTTCTCCATGGATTCCTGCTTGTTGGAAGCCATCTGTGAAACACATACCTGCTTGTGCGACTATGGGACACGTTTGTAAAGTGCCCAAACTTTGATCATGTGACCATAGGATGTTGCACTGCTTGTAAGTGTGAGAACTTATTGTCTATGAAGCTTCTCAATCATCCAGGTCATGGTTGACCCAGAGGTGCTTTTTTCAAGAGGCAAGTGGACTTTCTGGTTTTTCTTTGAAGACGTTCAGCTTCTCATCCAAGAAGCTTCTTCAGCTCTGATTCTATGGAGATTCTCAGTCCTCCGGGTCAGTTGTCCCAATGCTGCATTTTCAAAAAGCAATTGGACTTTCTGGTTTTTCTTGGAAGACATTTCGTTTCTCATCCAAGAAGCTTCTTCAGCGAAGTGCAAGGACTATGTTACAGCCAATCCCAAAGATGTCAGATCAACCACAGTCTGAGGCATTGCAGACAGAGGAGATGGGGCTGTCCAGTAACCAACAGGTACAGCTCCCTCTTATCTCGAAAAATGAGGAATCTCAGCTTCTGCCCCTTCCTGTCATGGGGACCTGCCATGCGCAGAGCAGAGCAAGCTAGAAATTTTCATGGAATTTCTGTACGTGAAGCTCATGAAAAGTGAAAGAGGTAGAATTAACATCTCCCAAATGTTAGATTCTAGGAGTTGCCTTCAAGAGAAGACATCCAACTCATCGCTGAACTAACCCATTCTGGGCTTCATCCCAAGCAATGGAAATAATTTTAACCAAAAAGACCAGTTCATAGGCCCAATGCACAAAGCTAATCAAGAAAAAACATAAACCATGCTTAGGATCTTCTTCCAACAGTGATACTAGGACTTTAATATCTTCTTTAACAAGATTCTGGTGGACCACAACCTGACAACATACCTGAAGCAACTGGAAGATGAAGTGATGCCTGGAGATGCCCTATCTCTGAGATAACCACATGGCTGGAAGACAGAGCTCCCTATTATTTGGTAAGTAGATGAATGTTCAAAGCATCTGGGAAAATTTGTTGCTAGGGGAAAAAAAACTGTGGGTGGTGCAAAGGGGTGGGAATTGCTAATCATGGTCTAATAATATTTTTGTTAACATTAATTAACAGATGTTCACAGGCATGCTGAGGCTTGGACTAGGCCCATGCTTAGTCCCAATGCATTCTTGTATGCAGAAAGATTCCAGAACGTACGTTGAGAAAGAGCCAACTTATAGCATTGCAGAACTGGCTGAAGGTCTCTCTTGAAAATACCTTTCCTGCACGTTAGATCAGCTCTTGACTGTGATTCCTCAGTGCAAAGATGACCCAATGAAACAAAAAAAATCCCTATATTTCACGTTCCGTATGAAGGTGACGAGGCCACCTGAGACTAGGATCTCCATTTAAAAAGAAGAGTAGAAACTTGGCTGAACTTCCTTTCCTCCACAGAGAGCTTCATTATTGGAGAAAAAACCCCAAATGAAAATGGCTCAAAGGCTCCAACTTTGATCCTTTAAAACTAGCTGGAGTAAGACCAAGCGGTTATCACCTTCGGGTTCAGCATATGGCCAGCATACATTCTCATACAGCATGGATAGAGTTACAATAGTACTTCCTGGTTATCTCATTGCTTTAAAGTTTAAAGCAATGAATAAATTCTCTTCCCAATTGGGCCAGAGGCGATCTCAGCAGGACTACAGATAGTCCCCTCGACTTATAACCGCACTGAAAGAATTGATTTATGACCGGTCATTGAACCAAGAAAGATATAGAGATTCAGACTATGGTTTAATTTAACCACTCCTTGGTATTTGAATCCTCAGAACCAAATGCTTTATCTGCGGTAGAGGAATTATAAACCCTTGTTAAAGGTAAGGTAAAGGTAAAGATTCCCCTTGCACATCCGTGCTAGTCATTTCTGGCTCTAGGTGGCAGTGTTCATCTCCATTACAAATCCGAAGAGCCAGCACTGTCAAAAGACATCTCCGTGGTCAAGTGGCCGGCAGGACTGAATGCCAAAGGCGCATGGCACACTGTTCCCTTCCCACCAAAGTGGTGCCTATTTTTCTACTTGCATTTTTTACATGCTTTCAAACTGCTAGCTTAGCAGAAGCTGGGACAAGTAGCAGGAGCTCACTCCATTACACAGCGCTGGGGATTCGAACCGCCGAACTGCTTACCTTTCTGATCAACAAGCTCAGCCACTGAGCCACCGCGTCCCTTCTTGTTAAAGATAAGGTATTATAAACACAGGCTCCAACCGCTTTAAACCAAAAAATATAGAACACAGAATCATAAGGCTGGATGGGGCCTCAGAGATCTTCTATTCAAACCACTGCAGCATCCCAGAGAAATGGGCCTTGAAAGCCTTCAGTGATGGAGCACCTACAACCCCAAGAGTCAATGTATTCCACTGATTAATTGTTCTCACCATCAAGAGAATTTTTCCCCAATTCTAGGTTGGATTTCTCTTTGATGATCTTTGTTGAGGTAATTCCCCATTAGTAGAATGAGCGCACACAGGGAGACGTATAGAGAGTAGTGTTTGAATAATACACACTCAGTACACAGATACACTGTACAGTAAATGTAGGTTTTTACTTCCAGAAAGGTTGAAGCAAAGTCCAAAATAAGCAATCCAAAGTCATTCACAAGTTAAATCAGTTAGTTTGCAATCCAGGGATAATCCAAATATCAAAGTTCAGTGTCAAAAACAGTTCACTATCAGACTTACATTAAATCCAGTAATATCAGTCAATTAGAAGAAACGGAGCAACGGCAATACTTTCCACAGAAGGAAACAAAGATACACTCTCTTCTCTTCTGAGACTAAGACTAAGGCAAACCCCCAAGTTTCTGGCTCCATCTTATGGCCGTTTGAGAAACCAGACCCAATTGCATGCTCTTGCATTCTCTTAAAGAGATAGTACTAAAGGGCCTGTCACATTGGCTGATGGATGCAAAACATTTGTAAAAAGGACACAGCGGACGAGAAAATGTTCCATCCATTGTTATCAGCTCTCAAAAGTGCCCCGAATTTACATAACCAGAGCGGACAACAACGGAAAGGAACGGACGGGGGGAGGACATAGCCAGGATGGAAAGCGGATGCTCCACGGAAGCCTAGTGGATGGAAGCGGATGGGAGCGGATGGCACATCTGCAGGGCTTCCGGGGGAGCACAGCGAAGCGGACGCACAGTGGAAAGAGCGGATGCAGAGCGGATGCCTAGTGGATGAAGCGGATGCAGAGCAGAAGCCGAGCGGAAGCCGAGCGGAAGCCTAGTGGATGCACAGCATTCAATGCGCATGTGGGGAGGATGCATTGCATCAGCCCCGCGAATATTAAGGGAAGCAGCTCCCAAGCAGATCAACATTCAGAGGAAAGACCTGCTTCCAGACACAGCTCTTCTCCAGCCAGCCAGCCAGCAAGCCAACAACCCAACAACCATGGGGAAGAAGAGAAAGACTCAGCCATCTGCTGCCAGCCCTGGCAAGAGGGACAGGGCCACCACCCTGGCCCTGACTCTGCTTCTGCTGGGGCTTCTGTTGCTCGGGCTCACTCTTCTGGTGCTGGAGCTTCTGCTGGCGCTGCTTCTGGTGGTGGTGCTTCTGCTGATGCTGCTTCTGGTGGTGGTGCTTCTGCTGGTGCTTACTCTGCTGCTGCTGCTTCTGGTGGTGGTGCTTCTGCTAGTGCTTACTCTGCTGGCACTGCTCCTGGTCCTGCTGGTGCTCCTGGTCCTGCTGCTGCTGCTGGTCCTGCTGCTGCTGCTGGTCCTGCTGCTGGTGGTGGTCCTGCTGCTGCTGGTGATCCTGCTTTTGCTGCTACTGTTGTTGTTGCTGCTGCTGGTGGTGGTGGTGGTGTGGAGCAGCCCCTACAACCTTGAAGCCCCTCTCATGAGGGCACATATGGCCCTGCCAAAGGGAGGAAGAGGCAGACGCGTGAACGGGAGAGGAGGCAATACACAATCGAAGAGGAACATGAGGAGGAGGTGCTGGAGTGGCTGAGGGAGAATGAATATCTTTGGCGGAAGGGACACAGGCTCTATCGAGACACCAAGAGGAAGCAGGCTGCTTGGAGAGAGAAGGCGGAGAGCCTGGGCTACACTTCGGAGGTGCTCCTCGGCTGGTGGAAGCACATGCACACCTGGTACGGGAAGCTGCACCTCAAGAAATCTGGCCAGGCCATGGTCAAGCTGACGGAGAGACCTACGTGATGGCCAAGTGCAGCTTCTTGGACGGTGAGATCCGCCACCGAGGAGCAGCCCCTCTCACAACCCTCTCTCTCAGGCAGCCTGCTGAGAGCCAGTCCTCTTCTGGCAAAGAGTCAGCTCCTGTGTCCAGGCAGGTATCTGTGGAGCGTGCCACGATGGAGACCCCCCCAACAGCTGTACTACCCATGGCGGAGTGTGTGGAGGACCCCCTGATGCAGTGGGAGCAAGGAGAGGGCACTTCCACCACAGCCCAACCTGCATCCACCCCCAGCTCCACCTCCACCGAAAGGCAGAGAGGCAGACCGGAGGGGCAGAGCCACACTGTCCTGCTGGAGATCAGGGACACCATCAGAAATAGCGTAGATCTCCTCTCTCAGCTGGTACACACAGACGTCCCATCCTCCAACCACAAGCCCTTCCTCACCTACGTCAACCACACCCTCATGAACATGTTGGAAACACAGTACCAGGTGGTGAAGGACAGGATCACCGATCTTCTTCACAACACTCCAGACCAAGATGAATCTGCTCCCACCCATTCCAGGCCTGCTTCTCCACCCCAAGTGATGTCACAGCCCTTCCAAGGCTTTCCACAGGCCCTCACCTACCAAGGCTACGGCTACCAGGAGCTCCAGCAGCACAGGCAGCCCTTCCCAGTCCAGGTACAGGTACATCGGATGCCATCGATGCCACTGATGCCACCGATGCCACCGATGCCACCGATGCCACTCACGCCACCGATGCCACCCACACCACCGATGCCACCCACGCCACCGATGCCACCGATGCCACCGATGCCTCACCTCGCTCAGCTGCAGACCAGACATCCCCATTACAACGCTCCTTCCTCCACCCCACAGCCAAGCCCGGCATCAGTACATCTGTCATCGGTTTTGGGGCTGACACCCCATGGCATGGAGGAAGGACCTCTCAGCATCACGGGTCTGAGCCAGCTGTCCGAGAGCTTTCTCAATACACCGTCACCTGTTGTCCTCTCAGGGCCAGGCACCCCAATGGTGCCTCAGACCAGCACTCCAGCAGCAGCCACCTCCACAGCACCTGGACCCTTCACCCCTGAGACTGGACACGCCTCAGAGTGACCAAGAAGAGTGCCAGAGACTGGGTGGCTACCTGTTGACTTTATTTTTGCTTTGGACACTTGACTTGGGTCATTTTTCTTTTACACCTTGTTATTAATAAAGATTGTATTTGCTTCACACACTTGTTTCATTTATTTTTGTAAATAAAGTCTTGGTGGAAACTTTTAGAAATGGTTTAAGCCTTTGCATGCTTGTGGGATGGGTTAAGATAGCAGTGGGATGGGCAGGGATACCTTTGGGATGGGTTAAGATAGCAGTGGGATGGGCAAGGATACCTTTGGAATGGGTAATAGCTGTGGGATAGATAAACCTATCTGGTGGTGAGAAGTACCTGGAACCTGTTGGCCAGGATGCCAAAGGCGTTCTCCACCACCTGCCTTGCCCTGGACAGCCTGTAGTTGAAGATCCTCTCTTCACAGGTGAGGAGTCTGGAGGTGTAGGGCTTCATGAGGTAGATTGTGAGGGAGAAGGCATCATCCCCCACGATGAAGTAGGGCACATCTTGTGTGTCGTTGGGCAGGGGGTCTGGATCTGGGAAGCCCATGATGAGGTTGCGTTCCAGCCCCTCCTTGAGGTCACTGGCTTTGTATACCTAGGCATCTGAAGATGAGCCATTGCCTGAAGCATCGATGTACATGAACTTGTAGTCAGCATCAACCATGGCGAAGAGGATGATGCTGAAGAAGCCCTTGTAGTTGTGATAAGAGGACCCTGAGTTGGCTGGAACTTTGCAGGCCACGTGCTTGCCATCGATGGCTCCAACGGTGTGGGGGAAGTTCCACCTCTGATACCACTGCTCTGCAACTTTCCTCCAGCCTTCTTCAGTGGAGGGGCACTGGAGGAGCTCCTCCAGGTATTCTTCGATGATGGCCTGCACCACCTCTCTGACCACAATGCAGATGGTGTTGTGTGGCACCCTCCAGCCATACTGCATGCTCCTGTACGTGGTCCCTGAGGCCAGGTGGTGCAGAGTCAATGCCACCTTGAGCCCAGGGTCCAGGCTGGGCCGGAAGTTGGTGTTTGCCTTGGTCAACCTGGGTCTCAGCCGCTCCACAACTTCATCAAACATGGCTGGAGGCATCCTCATGAAGTTCTGGAATGCATGAGGGTCTTCGTTCCTCAGCTCCACCATCAGCTTGTTGTACAGTCCGTACTCTGCTCTTCTCCCGATCCATCTTCGGACCCCGACACTTCTTGGCCGCCTCCTTTTCTTCGCGTAGAACAGGCGTAGAACAGCTTCGCACTGTTGCAGAACGATGGTGGCTACCAAAAGGAGTGTCTTATGATCCATGGTGGAGAAGACTGGATGCTGTGGAAGAGCAAGAGCAAGATGAAGGCTGAAGAGGTCTGCACAGCAGGGCTGCTGGACTGAAAGTGAGATCCAGGAGAGTTCCTCCTCCTTTTTATAGGAAATATCGTTTTTTCGCTTGGTGTCCTTTTGCATCCTCTAGGCATCCTGCATACATCCTAAATATCCCAGATACGCCCCCTCTGCGAACGTTTTTTCCGTTTTAATGCTTTGTATGTGAGCTGCATCCGCTTTCATCCTTTCTCCGTCCGTGCTACTAATGCTGCGCGTCCGTTCCGCATCCGTTTCACTTCCTCCCTGTGTCCGTTTTCTGCTGGAGCGGATGCGAGTTGCGCGGATGTGCAGCGGATGCCTAGCGGATATAGCGGATGTGTAACGGATGGAGAATGGACGTTCTCCGTATGCGTTGCGGATGCAGAACGGACGCGTTGGATACATTTTTTACTCAAAAAGTTTTGAGCAGCTCAAAACTTTTTGAGCGGATGGAACCTCAGTCGACGGATGCTGGATGGATAGAGAGGATGAAAAACGGAGGCAGTGAGTACAGAATGGAAGCATCGCGTTAACAAATGGATGGCAAGTGTTTCTCTCCGTTTTACATCTTCTTTCCATCCGTTGGTGCAGTGTGACATGGGCTTAAAATGTTTATACTGGTTTATATATTTCTAACCCAAATACCTGTTAGGTGACTTATATTTCTAACAATCTTCTACCCATTACTTCTTGTCCTGCCCTCGGGTCATTTGGAGAACAAGAGAATAAGTTGAGCCCCTTTTCTCTGTGACAGCCCCCCAAGTATTTGATAATTGATATCATATCACCCCTATCTCTTCTCTTCAAAAGGCTAGACATACCTAGCTCTCCCAACCCATTCGTCATACAATTTACCCTCCAGTCTGCTGGTCATTTTTGTTGATCTTCTCTTTATTCTTTCTAAGATCTCAGCAACTTTTTGGTCTTTGTGTTGATCAGAACTGGACACAACACAGCTATGTTATAATATAATATAATGTTAGAATATAATTATATGCTACAGTAAATAATGGATAACTTGATTTCATATGGGAATCACTACTTTGATTTTGATTTTCTGGCCAGGGGAAATGGAACTATAGCCATGATGGCGAACCTATGGCATGTATACCACAGGTGGCACACAGAGCCATTTGTGCCAGCACATGAGCTGCAGGCAAACTTACCTCACTGTGCATGTATGCACCTCACCACTGATTTTCACCTGATTTGAGGCCTTTTTCGGCCTCCCAAAGGCTTCTGGTACTTCTGGAAAAACAGGAAGTGATGAAATGGGGCTAGTTTTTGGCCTGAAAAGCTTGCAGAAGCCTGCGGAAGCCTTCCTTATGCCTTTGGGAGGCTGAAAAAAGCCTCAAACTGGGTGAGAATCAGCTGTGAGGCACAGTGCAGGTAAGAGGGCGGTGAGGGGATGATTACGGGAGCATGCGTATGGGGCGTGAGAGGGGTGCACATTGCTTACTGGGTGCTGGCATGCAAGCGCGAGCAATTTTTGGCACAGGAGCCCAAAAAGGTTAGCCACCACTGGTCTATAGAGTTTTTACAGGGTTACACAAACGTTCAATTTTTGACCTCTTGGGGAATTATTGGGTGTTAAGCAGCAAACTGAACAAGCGGTCTTGGTGGCCTACTGGTGAAGATGCTCAACTCCCACTCAGAAGGTTGAGAGTTCAATTCCAGGTAGCGGCAGATCTTTCTCTTCAGGGCGCAAAAAAAGATATCTACTCTGAACTCCATGTAGGCATCAGGGAGGGCATCCAGCCAGTAAATGCTCAGTTCCATCCAGTTAACAGAATCCTCTTTCATCACATGCACTCTGTTTTTTTTTAAACAATATCTATGAGACAAGATCTTGTATATTGTGTGCATGTCACACATATATCCAAATGTTTCCATTCTGTTTCTAGAACCCTGGTAAATATTTGAAAATTCATTTATATCTATTTTCCTGACTTTCTCCAGTTTTTTTGTGTTTTTTGAAAGATTTTAGAGGCTCCAAAAAGGACAAAATGTTGTCATTTCTGTTCAGTTAACATACAATGGAGAGAAGGTGTCCTCTGAGATGTGAACCCTTCCAGAACCAGGAAGACAATTCTATGAACTAAACCCAGTCTCCTACAATCATTTCAAGAGAATATTACGTATGAGATCACCCATCAGACAGGACACTGATTTGGGGGCAATTACTGCTAATCAACTTAAGACTATATCCGTGCAGCTATTTTTAGATGTTTTATTGACATTTATCAGCAAAGCACACAGAGGCATATCTTTTAACCTAGATGCCTTCATGGCCAATTATTGCAGAGACCCAGGGATCCTGTTCTGGAAATGCCATGTTATTTTATTCACCATTGAATCCTTGAACATATTTTTTTCACAGAATTAAAGAATTGGAAGGGACCTTTGAGATCTTCTAGTCCAACCCTTTCCCCCTGTTAAGGCAGAAAGCCCTTGACCATTCCAGACAAGTGGCTGTCCAATCTCCTCTTAAAAACTTCCAGAGTTAAAGCAATCACAACTTGTGGAGGAGGGAAGTTGTTCCCCTGATTAATTGTTCCCACCTTCAGGAAATTTCTCCTTGGTTTTGGATTGCTTCTCACCTTGATCAGTTTCCATCTGCTGCTCCTTGTTTTGCCTTCAGGTCTTTGGAAAATAGAACTTAGAATAACCGTATTGTCACTTTGAATGTACATTAATCGGCAGACATTAAAATGAAATTTTGTTGCATAGGTTGACTCCTTCTTCTTTGTGGCAGGCCCTCAGCTATTGGAAGGCTGCTATCCTGTCACCCCTGGTCCTTCTTTTCACCAGATTAGACATACCCAATTCCTGCAACCGTTCTTCATATCTTTTAACCACCAATTCTATAATCATCTTTGTTGCTCTTCTCTGCTCTCTTTCCAGAGTCTCAACATCTTTTTTTGTTACATCAGGGTGACAAAACTGGATGCAGTATTCCAAGTATGGCCTTACCAAGGTATCATAAAGCATGGGTATTATACTTTATTTTAGACAGATTTAACACATCTCTGTTTCGCACATGTTCTGTTTTGATTATCTATGGAAATAGTCTGTCCTTCAGGTCCCAAAGGTGCTTTTTCAAGAAGCAACTGAACTTTCTGGTTTTTCTTTGAGGATGTTTTGCTTCTCATCCTAGAAGCTTCTTCTGTTATGATTCTATGGAGCTTCTCAATCATGAAGATCATGGTTCTCCCAAAGGTGCTTTTTTCAAGAGGCAATTGAACTTTCTGGTTTTTCTTTGAAGACATTTTGCTTCTCATCCAAGAAGCTTCTGGGAATGAGAGCCGAAGAAGCTTCTTGGATGAGAAGTGAAACATCTTCAAAAAAAAATCAGAAAGTCCAGTTGCCTCTTGAAGAAGCACTTCTGTTTTGATTGCAAGCCAATGCACCTATGCTCAGCTCTTAACTTTACTTGGAAACCAGAAACCATGTGACGTAGACATCAAATTGTTCACTCAACATAACTGAAGGTTGTGCTATGATTTATTTTTCAGAGGAGATCATAGAATGGATCTCATTTAATCAAAAGCACCCACAAAAGAGAGCTTAAACAAGATGGATGGAGGACATCAGCAAGTATGGCGGGCCCAATTGGCCAAAGGAAGCTCGGGACCATAATGGTTGGAAACATCCTGCAGTGGATAGAAAATGGCTATGATGATGATGATCATGATGATGGTATCAGTTTAGGAGACTGTGGGAGTCTCATGTACTAAAGGCCCTGTCACACTGCCCAATGGATGCAAAAAGTATGTAAAAAGGAAACAACGGACGAGCAAAATGTTCCATCCGTTGTTATCCGCTCTCAAAAGGGGCAAAAATTTGCATAACCGGAGCAGATAACATGGAAAGGAACGGATGCGGGGAGGATGCAGGGTGGATGGAAAGTGGATGCGGAACGGAAGCCCAGCAGATGGAAGTGGATGGGAGCGGATGGCACATCCGCTAGGCATCCAGGGGACCTCAGCAAAGTGGATGCGGAACGGATACAGCGGATGCACAGCGGATGCACAATGGATGAAGCGGATGCACAGCGGAAGCCTAGCGGATGCACAGCGGAAGCCGAACGGATGCCGAGCGTTAATTGCGCATGCGGGGGGGATGCATTGCGTAAGCCACGCGGATATAAAGGGAAGCAGCTCGCACGTGGCCAGTATTCGGAGGAAAGACCTGCTGCCGGATACATCGAGTCCTGCCTGCCCTGCCTGCAAGTCTTGCTGCCAGCCTTCCTGCCAGCCTGCCTCCAAGCCTCCTGGCCAGCCTCCCTGCCAGCCTTGCTCTCTGCCTGCCTGCCAGCCTTGCTGCCAGTCTACCTTCCAGCCTCCCTGCCAGCCAGTCTGCCTGCTAGCCTTGGTGCCTGCCTGCCTGCCAGGCTTCCTGCCTGCCTGCCTGCCAGGCTTCCTGCCAGCCTGCCTGCCAGCCTACCTGCTAGCCTGCCTGCCAGCCTTGGTATCTGCCTGCCTGCCAGGCTTCCTGCCAGCCTTGGTGTCAGGCTTCCTGCCAGCCTCCCTGCCAGCCTCCCTGCCAGCCAGCAACCCCACAACCATGGGGAAGAAGCGAAAGCCTCAGCAACCTGCCGCCATCCCTGGCAAGAGGGACAGGGCCACCCTCCCGCCCCCTGTCCCTGACTCTGCTTCTACTAGGGCTTCTGCTGCTCGGGCTCGCTCTTCTGGTGCTGGAGCTTCTGCTGAAGCTGCTCCTGGCAGTGGTGCTTCTGCTCGTGCTTACTCTGCTGGCGCCGCTCCTGGCGGTGGTGCTTCTGCTGGTGCTTACTCTGCTGAAGCTGCTCCTGGTCCTGCTGGTCCTGCTGGTCCTGCTCGTGCTCCTGGACTTGCTCGTACTGCTCGTACTGCTAGTGCTCCTGGTCTTGCTCGTCCTGCTCGTGCTCCTGGTTCTGCTCGTGCTCCTGGTCCTGCTGGTGCTGCTGGTGCTGGTGCTGCTGCTGCTGATGATGATGATGATGATCCTGCTGCTGCAACTGCTGATGATGATTATGATCCTGCTGGTGATGATGATGATGACGATGATGATGATGATGATCCTGCTGGTGCTGCTGCTGGTGGTGGTGTGGAGGAGCAGCCCCTACTACCTGGGAGCCCCTCTGATGAGGGCCCATGTGGTCGTGCCAAAGGGAGGAAAAGGTGTATGCGACAACGGGAGAGGAGGCAATAAAACACGAGGATGAGGTGCTGGAGTGGCTGAGAGAGAATGACTATCTGTGGCGGAAGGGACACCAAAAGAAAGCAGGCTGCTTGGAGAGAGAGGGCGGAGAGTATGGGTTACACTTCGGAGGTGCTCCTCAGCTGCTGGAAGCACATGCACACCTGGTACGGGAAGCTGCACCTGAAGAAATCTGGCCAGGCCACGGTTAAGCTGACGGACAGAGAGACCTATGTCATGGCCAGGTGCAGCTTCCTGGAGGGTGAGATCCACCACCGAGGAGCACCAGCAGCCCCTCACTATCCTCTCTCTCCGGCAGCCTGCTGAGAGCCAGTCTTCTTCCAGCCGAGAGTCAGTCCCTGTCTCCAGGCAGGTTTCTGTGGAGCGTGCCACGGCGGAGAACCCGCGGACAGGTGTTGTAACTGTGGTGGAGCACATGGAGGACTCCCTGGTGCTGTGGGAGAAAGGAGACGTCGCATCCACCACAGCCGTAGCCGCATCCACCCCCCCCCCAGCTCCACCTCCACAGAAAGGCAGAGAGCCAGACAGCAGGAGAGGCAGAGCCACACTGTCCTGCTGGAGATCAGGGACACCATCCGCACCAGCATAGATCTCCTCTCTCAGTTGGTCAACACCGACTCCTCATCTTCCAACCGCAAGCCCTTCCTCACCTATGTCAACCAGACCCTCAGGAACATGGAGGAACCCCAGTACCAGGTGGTGAAAGACCAGATCACCGAGCTGCTTCATAATCCTCCAGATCCAGAGGAACCTGCTCCCACCCAGTCCAGGTCTGCTCCTCCACCTCAGGTGATGTCCCTCCCATTCCAAGGCTTCCCACAGCCCCTCACCTACCAAGGCTACAGCTACCAGGAGGTCCAGCAGCACAGGCAGCAGCCCTTCCCAGTCCAGGCACAGAGTCATCGGGTGACACCGTTGCCACCGGTTCCACTGATGCCACCGATGCCACCCACGCCAATGATGCCACTGACGACCGCGATGCCACCCACGCCGATGCCACCCACGCCAGTCCTCACCCAGCTGCAGACCAGACAGCCCCACTACACTACTCCTTCCTCCACCCCACAGCCAAGCCCGGCCTCAGTACATCTGTCATCAGTACTGGGGATGACACCCCATGGCATGGAGGAAGGACCTCTCAGCATCACGGGTCTGAGCCAGCTGTCCGAGAGCTTTCTCAACACACTGTCACCTGTTGTCCTCTCGGGGCCAGGCACACCAGTGGTGCTTTAGACCAGCACTGCAGCAGCAACCACCTTCACAGCTCCTGGACCCTTCACCCCTGAGACTGGGCACACCTCCGAGTGGCTGTGAAGACTGCCAGAGACTGGGTGTGGACTTTATTTGGACACTTGACTTGGGTCATTTTTCTTTTACAGCTTGTTGTTCAATAAAGTTTATCTTTGATTCACACACTTGCTTCATTTCTTTTTTTAATAAAGTCTTGGTGGAAACTTTTAGAATTGGTTTAAGCCTTTGCATGCTTGTGGGATGGGTTAAGATAGCAGTGGGATGGACAGGAATACCTTTGGGATGGGTAATAGCTGTGGGATAGATAAATCTCCAGTGCAAGCATAGTGGGACTGTATGGTCCACCCTCCCAGGTGCCACACCTATGGCCCTTTATTATCAATAATAATGTAATCAATCATCCACACATGTCAGCATAAACACAACTCTTTATTAAATGCCCTGTTCATTGTAGGGCCACCCAACATACATGGCCCAATCTCATCCGTGTGATGAGACAGGCTGAAGGAAGCACCCATTAATCATCTATCATCCTGTCTTGCCACTCCACCGCTCCAGCTGGGGGAGTTGCACCAGTGTTTCAGGAGGTTGCGCTGCTTCTTCCCTTCACGTGAGGCTCTGTTGGGGCCTTGCACATCCTCAGTGTCGATCAGGTTTTGCCCTTGCCTCCATTCCCTAGGCTCCATGTCCCCATTGCCTTGTTCACGGTCCACAAGCCTGTTCTGCAAGACTGGGTAGCGGGTGCGCATGAGATTGTGCAGGATGCAGCAAGCTTCCACGATCCTCCTCATGGTCTCTGGGCTATGCTGCATGGTGGTGAGAAGTACCTGGAACCTGTTGGCCAGGATGCCAAAGGCATTCTCCACCACCCATCTTGCCCTGAACAGCCTGTAGTTGAAGATCCTCTCTTCACGGGTGAGGTATTTGGAGGTGTAGGGCTTCATGAGGTAGGTTGTGAGGGAGAAGGCGTCATCCCCCATGATGAAGTAGGGCACATCTTGCTTGTCGTTGGGCAGCGGGTCTGGATCTGGGAAGCCCACCATGAGGTTGCGTTCCAGCCCCTCCTTGAGGTGACTGGCGTTGTATACCTGGGCATCTGAAGATGTGCCGTTGCCTGAAGCATCGATGTACATGAACTTGTAGTCAGCATCGACCATGGCAAAGAGGACGATGCTGAAGAAGCCCTTGTAGTTGAAATAAGTGGACTCTGACTTGGGTGGTGCTTTGCAGGCCACGTGCTTGCCATCGATGGCTCCAACGGTGTGTGGGAAGTTCCACTTCTGATACCACTGCTCTGCAACTTTCTTCCATCCTTCTTCAATGGAGCGGTACTGGAGGAGCTCCTCCTTGTATTCTTCGATGATGGCCTGCACCACTTCTCTGACCACAATGCTGATGGTGTTGTGTGGCACCCTTCAGCCATACTGCATGCTGCTGTAGGTGGTCCCTGAGGCCAGGTGGCGCAGAGTGAGTGCCACCTTGAGCCCAGGGTCCAGGCTGGGCCGGAAGTTGGTGTTTGCCTTGGTCAACCTGGGTCTCAGCCGTTCCACAACTTCATCAAACATGGCTGGAGGCATCCTCATGAAGTTCTGGAATGCCTGAGTGTCTTCGTTCCTGAGCTCCACCATCAGCTTGTTGTACAGTCCGTACTCTGCTTTTCTCCCGATCCATCTTCAGACCCAGACGCTTTTTGGCCGCCTCTTTTTCTTCCCGTAGTAGAGTTCACAGAGCCTGTAGATGGCTTCGCACTGTTGCAGAAGGATGGTGGCTGCCAAAAGGACTGTGATACGATCCACGGTTGACATGACTGGATGCTGTGGAAGAGGAAGAGTCAGATGAAGGCTGCAGTGGTCTACACAGCTGGGCTGCTGGGCTGAAAGTGAGATGCAGGTGAATTGCTCCCCCTTTTTATAGGCACTATAGGTGTCCCTTTGCATCCTCTAGGCATCCTCTAGACATCCTTAATATCCGAGATAGGTCCCCTCTGCGAACATTTTTTCCATTTTAAACGCTTTGTTTCCGTGCTGCATCCGCTAGGCATCCGTTCTGCATCCGTTCTGCGTCCGTTCCGCTTCCTCCCTGCATCCGAGCAGATGCGAGTTGCGCGGATGTGGAATGGATGCCTAGTGGATATAGCAGATGCGTAACGGATGCAGAACAGATGCGTAGCGGATGCGTAGCGGATGCGTAGTGGATGCAGAACGGACGAATTGGATACATTTTCCGTGCAAAAGTTTTGAGCAGCTCAAAACTTTCTGAGCGGATGAAACGTCCATAAACGGATGCTGGAGGGATAGAGAGGAAGCAAAACGGAGGCAGTGAGTACAGAACGGAAGCATCGCGTTAACCAATGGATCGCAAGCTTTTTATGTCCGTTTTACATCCTCTTTGCATCCGTTGGTGCAGTGTGACAGGGGCTTAATCAAGGAGAGAAGAAACCAGAACTAAGGAGAAATTTCCTGACAGTCAGAACAATGAATCAGTGGAACAACTTGCCTCCAGAAATTGTGAATGGTCCATTGCTGGAAGTTTTTAAGAAGAGGTTGGATAACCATTTGTCTGAAGTGGTAGAGGGTTTCCTACCTAAGCAGAGGGTTGGACTAGAAGATCTCCAAGGACCCTCCAACTCTGTTATTCTAACATGATTGCTCTGATCAGATTCAAAATCTGCTTAGGTTGTACAGCCTGAGGTGAAAAAAAACCCATTTTGTTTTCTGCTGCTTAGTAGAATTATTATATATAGCTTTCAGTTTAACAATGCCAGTTGGGTAATGAAATGTCTGCAAGAAAGCAACCAAGCTCAGAGAGCACCAAGGACCCCTTCTTATCTTAAAATGATTTTAATAATTAAAACCTCCTCAACCATAGGGAGGGAAAGTCAATTTATATCTGCCTCCCTTCCTATTTTATTGAACTCCAACTTCAAAACAAAAGGAGTTGAGATTAGCTCTTTTGTTCTATTCATATGTCGTGAGAGCAATCCCAGGTTTATTTAAATCTCTGGAAAAGGAGTCTGTTGGAAGAAAAAATAACCCTTGTGTTTTTCTGATGCTTTATTCTAATCTATATAGTATACCTCAACTCCTTTTTTTTTTTTTTTTTTCAGAAAAAAACAGCCGTTACATATAAAATCCAGCTAAGTGGCAGCATCTAGCTAACCTTGGCTGGTTCCATAATGTTTAAGTAGAGCTGGATTTGGTTACCATTTCCGGGAGAAACCGTCAAAAGATTCCAAGAAATACCACCTTGAACAGAGGGTTGGACTAGAAGAACTCCAAGGTCCCTTCCAACTCTTGTTAAATTCTGTTTGCAAGACAAGACAAGCCCAGAGGTGGGGTTCAACTGGTGTAACAACCAGTTTGGTAAGTGAGTGCTTGAAAACCCATTTTCAGTTCTAAAACTTACCTTCTACTGCAGCCTTGGTGAGTAAAATAGCTGAGTCATGGCCATCCACTGTGCCGCGTGAATCAGGTGTGATAAAAAAAAAACCAGGAAATGAAGGACAGGCTAGGGCAGGTGGGTGGGGCCAAATGATCACCGGAACAACTAGTTCGCCTGAACTGGTCTGAACCGGCTGAACCCCCCCATCCTGGCCAAGCCTGTCTTAATTGCTACAGAAACTACACAAAAGCAAACTTCCTCTCATCAAAGGCTCAAAAGTAGTTCTAGACCCTCTATAAAAGTCCCAAAAGATAAAATATCCCAAAAGAAAGAAACCAACATTGTCCTCTCCCCCACAGTCCTTCAACAAGCCCAGCCTGGTTGGGTTTGATGTTGGAATGCTTTTAGGAAAGCAATTGGATTCTTCAGCCCAGAGCATTACATCCTTTTCATCAGTTCAGTTATTGTTCCAAGATAAGTGAACATGGAATGAAACCACAAAACCACATAGCAAGGACATGTGGAATGCATATTAAAGGCAGGGCTGCCAAAATGTCTCTTGCAACATATGGTTTCTTTTTTTTTTCCCCTCAGCAAACAGCACCGAAAACAGAGAACTGGGGGGAAAAATCATTTGTTTTTTTCATTCTACAACATGCGTTGTGCCTCTCAATTCCAAAGAATCACACTTCCCTTTTCACAATTCACTCTCCTAGTCTGGAAAGTTGCTAACTTCACTAGTGACACACAAGTAGCCAAAGATGTTTTCTATGGAAGTGTGAGGAACTGAAGCTTTCTGCGCATTGGTGTAAACTGGCCGGATCCCATTTGTAACATGAGCCATTGTGGACTTCTCTATGTAGATTCTCAATCATCCAGGTGGGGGGGGGGTCAAACTCAAGGCCAGTGGCCAGATGCAGCTCATGACGTGGTTGGATCTGGCCCACAGGGCTATCCTGGAAAATGTAAGGAGCTGACCCACGTGGTTTTGGCCCAGTCTACCCAATGTGAAGAGGAAACATGCCACCAGTTTGGGTAGTGGCATCAAGCTGGTCATGCCCCCCCCCCCAGTTGGCCACACCCACCTACTTGGCCATGCCCACCCAGCCCTCCAAGGTCAACCACAGCCCTGATGCAGCCCTCAATGAAATAAGAGTTTGACACCCCTGATCCAGGTCCTTCAGTTCTCAACTCGAGAAGCTTCTTGGCTGAGGAAAAAATGCAGAGAAGAGCAACTAAGATGATTAAGGGCCTGCAGGCTAAAACATATGAAGAACGGATTTAGATATGGCTAGTCTAGAGAAAAAAAGAATTAGGGGTGACATTCCAGTATTTGAAGGGCTGCCACAAAGAAGAAGAAGGGGTCAACTTGTTTTCCAAAGCACCAGAAGGCAAGAGAAAAAGCAACGGAAGGAAACTATGGAGCCCAAAATGCTAAATTGTTAAGTGAATCACTTCAGCTGTTAAGTTAGTAGCCTGTGGTAGTGAATCTGGCTTCCCCGTTGATTTGGCTTGTGGCAACATAGGATAATAGGATATGGCAGATAACTTCCTATCCAGAGCTGGCTTTAAGAGAATTAACAGACTTGGAAAGGACCTTGTAGGTCTTCTTGTCCAACCCCCCCACCCCAAGCAGAAGACCCTACACCATTTCTGACAGATGGCAGTCCAGTCTCTTTTTGAAAGCCTCCAGTGATGAAGCTGCAACAACTTCTGAAGGCAACTTCTGTTCCATTGGTTGATGGTTCTCTAATATTTATCTCTATTTATTTACAATCCATTATCTATCCCCCAATCTGTCTTTGCTCAATCCAATCATACCATTTTTCCCACACCTTGTAATCAGATTCCTCTTTCTCCTGCAGACTCAAGGTTAATTTGTCCATCTCGGCACAACTCATTATTTTTTAAATGGTCAATTCCTCTGTTGGTATACATGTGTGTTTCCAACATTGGGCATAGGTAATCCTGGCAGCAGTTAAATATGCAATGTTAAATATTTTATATTTCTCTCATATTTCTTTCTGAATATTCCCAATAAAAATAATTCCGGTTCTAATTCTATTTGCTCATTGGTAATCCCCTGTAACCATTTTTGAATTTTTAACCAGTATTTTTGGGTTTCCAAGCAGGACCACTACCACAACCAGTGATGGTTCTCACTGTCATTTTCATTTATCCTTATTGCCAGGTTGAATCTCTCCCTGATCAGTTTCCATCCATTGTTCCTTGTCTGGGTCGCAAAAGGGGAACACCTGACCTGGGACACTGCAATTGTCACAAATACATGATGCCATTTGCCAAACGTCTGAATTTTGCTCACCTCAATGGTCAGAATTAAGAAGAAACTTCCAAACAGTGAGCACCATTAACCAGTAGAACAGAAATTGTCTTCAGAAGTTGTGGGTGCTCCATCACTGGAGGTTTTTGAGAAGAAACTGGACAGTCACTTGCCTGAAAAGGTATAGGGTCTCCTGCTTGAACAGGGGGTTGGACTAGAAGACCTCCAAGGTCCCTTCCAGCTGTGTTCAGTTTGATCACAGATGCACTGAACTCTTGAAAATAGAGCAAACCCCACTGAATGCTTAATATCAGCGTTCAGCCTCATATTGTTGATTTCTGCATCCAAATGTGAAGCAGAGCCTCATTGTGGTTAATCCCAACCAGCTCCTACCATCTTCAAAGTTTATCTTTGCCATTCCTTTCCACCTTTGTATTTCTGCTACAAACAGGAGTGACTTTAGGAACCATTCGCCCTGGGCTTTCACATCAGTGGGGCAATTAAGGAAGCAATACATTATTCAACAACCATCGGAAGGAAATCTTGGGTTTTGCAGATTCTGCAGAATTACAGTTCTGAGGAGGCCCCAGCCAGCAGAATTACTGTAAAAGATGGAGACTCACAAAGAGACAATCCTTTCCTAGGAACACAAACACAGCATGAGTCTGTCATCTGCACCTCTATAACTGTCTGGTTTGGTTCTGCAACCCAACAGGACAGACACAGACTTCAGAGGGTAATTAGGACTGCAGAAAAAACAATTACTCCCCACCTGCCTTCCATCGAGGACCTGTATCCTGCGCAAGTCAAAAAAAGGGCTGTGAAAATATTGACAGACTCCTCACATCTTGGACATAAACTTTTTCAACTCCTTCCCTCAAAAGGACACTATAGAGCACTGCACACCAGAATAACTAAACACAAGGGCAGTTTTTTCCCAAAGGCCATCACTCTGCTAAACAAATAATTCCTTCAACACTGTCCAACTATTTACTAAATCTGCACTATTGCTATTTATCTTCTCATCACTCCTTATCACCCATCCCCACCCCACTTATGACTGTGTGACTGTAACTTTGTCGCTTGTTTCCTTACAATTTATATTGACTGTTTTCTGGTATGATTCGATTGCTTATGGTACCCTATGATTATCATGAAATGTTGTACTTGATGATTCTTGACTCTTGATGAATGTATCATTTCTTTTTATGTACAATGAGAGCATTTGCACCAAGACAAATTCCTTGTGTGGCCAATCACTCTTGGCCAATACAATAATTCTACTTCTACTTCAAAAACACACACACATGGCATTCAAACCACTGGTTTCGCATATCCACAAACACATTACCTCTCTTGATCAAAACAGAAGTGAAATAAATGATCAAATCAAACGAGCCGATTTTATCTGCGTCATTCACTGAATTCGTCAATTAAGAAATCATTCTTAAAAAGCTCTGAAAGGAATTAAATTTAATGTTCATTGGAAAATGTATCATTTCTTTACTGAAGCTGTAGCTGACATAATTTCAAGATTCTTGGTAACACACCAAATTTTTCAACAAAATCCACGGTCAGATTAAAACATAATGTCCTTCATTGTGATGACAGAAACAAGTCAAAGATGACATGGTGGACAAAGCCCTCTGCAAAATCTTGAGGTTTTTAACAAACCTTCTGTAGCCTGTCAAAAAGGGCCCCACGTGATAGTGAACAGCCACTTTTTCGAAGTGGTATAGGATCTCCTGCTTGAGCATGGGGTTGGACTAGATGACCTCCAAGGTCCCTTCCAACTCTGTTATTCTGTGTTCTAATTTCTATGGAGAGAACATTCCATAACAACAGGGCCTGCAACCTTGGCTCTCCTCATCTCCTGGAAATTCGGAACCCCCCAGTTTCTTTGAAGTGAAATTAATGCAAGGAATAATAATAATAATAATAATAATAATAATAATAATAATAATAATAATAATAATAA
>BLBF01000016.1:9418032-9435190 GCA_015471245.1 Laticauda colubrina | reverse complement strand
GGGTATTTTCCCACGTCATTGTAGTGCTTTTAAAGTTGTAGCAACGTTTCGGCAGAATCTCATCTGCCATCCTCAGGCTTCTGTATGGAGTTTGCAAACTCCATACAGAAGCCTGATGATGGCAGATGAGATTCTGCCGAAATGTTGCTACAACTTTAAAAGCACAACCATAATGATGTGGGAAAATACCCAAACAAAACTGAACCTTCTTTGAATTTGAATGGGGCACCAACAGAAAAGCTGGAGAAGGAGGGGGAGGAGGTGGTAGATGAGGAGGAGAAGGAGATGGGGAAGGAAGAGGAGAGGAGAAAAAGAGGAGAACAACAAAGGAGGAGGAAGGAGGGAGAGGGGAAGAACAAGAACAACAAGAAGCAGGGAGGAGGGGAGGAGGAGGGGAGGAGAACAAGAACAACAAGAAGGAAGAAGGAAAGGGTACAATCAACAATCAAGTCATACTAGGAAACAGTCAATATAAATTGTAAGGATACAAGTGACAAAAATTACAGTCAAACAGTCACAAGTGGGAGGGGATGGGTGATAAGGAGTGATGGGAAGATTAATAGTAATAGTAGTGCAGAGTTTTAAAATTGTTGGACAGTGTTGCGGGAATTATTTGTTTAGCAGAGCGATGGCGTTTGGGAAAAAACTGTCCTTGTGTCTAGTTGTTCCGCTGTGCAGTGCTCTATAGTGTCGTTTGGAGGGTGACAGTTGAAACACTTTAGGTCCGGGATGTGAGGGGTCTGTCAATATTTTCACAGCCCTCTTTTTGAGTCATGCATTTTATATAGGTCCTCCATGGAAGGCAGGTGGGTAGCCATTGCTTTTTCTGCAGTTATCCTCTGAAATCTGTGTCTGTCCTGTTGGGTTGCAGAACCCAACCAGACAGTGATGGAGGTGCAGATGACAGACTCAGTCATTCCTCTGTAGAACTGGATCAGCAGCTCTTTGGGCAGTTTGAGCTTCCTGAGTTGGCACAGAAAGAACATTCTTTGTCGTGCTTTTTTGATGATGTTTTTGATGTTAGGTATCTATTTTAGGTCATGTGATATCGTAGGACCTAGATAGTAGAAGCAGAAAATGGAGCTACTCTCCCGGTTGAACAAACAAAGCTTCTCCTTTTTTTTTTCCCAAGAGGCCACTGGACTATCTGTTTTTTCTTTGAAGACGTTTCACTTCTCATCCAAGAAGCTTCTTCAGCTCTCCTGAAAAATCCCTTTGAAAGGGACAGACAGCATTTTAAATGGAATTCTATAATACAAAGCAAAAATTGTGGTTCCAATGATGTTTTGTGTGAATTCAAAGTCAAATGGACTATTATGGTGTTTCTCTTTGGCAGCCAAGCAGGGAAGAACTTTCCTGAAACCACAGACAAGGAATAAGATCCAAGACTGATATTTTTCTTACTTATTGCATTTGAAAGTTCTGGAAGACAACCGAAAGGTCTCGTTCGATAACATGAAACTCACTTCTATCATCTTAAAATGGGTTAATATAACAGCAGCAACAATCACAATAGACTGTTATATTTTCAAAGAATGCTTAATACTTGTTGCTTTATCACAAGAACTTGAATTGTAACTCATATGGTTTGGCCTTGTCCTATCCCCACCATATATTGGAGCTGAAATCAATAAGATTTACAGCTCTAGATCAAATGAGGTCTATTCAGCATGTGTTCTGACTTGGGCTTCCCCAGATCATGAAGCCGACCCCTCGTCCTGACAAAACCCCTTTTATTTAGGTCAAAGGGAATTCCTCTCGAGCAAAGTCCCAGCAAAGAGCCTTTCATGAGATTTCACAACTTTATCAGGTTTGTAGAGTTGCCAGGCCGATATCTTCCAAATGCCACACTGTAACAGACAATACTTGGCAAGAAGTTGGGAACAAATCTTTACACTAATTAAATGAACTAATTGTCTCCTGCAAACAACACTACCCTTTTTCACCTTCCACCTGTACCCTTACTCTTGATTCGACCCTTGTTCCTTAACTGTTCCCTTCTCCTGGCAGCTCTGCCCATGTGCATACTGGGAACAGGCTCCAGCTGTTCTTATGCCCCACTGATCTCTGACTCCGAAGGCAGCTGATAACTGTTAACCGGTCCTGGCCCCATCTCTGCCTCCAATGCAAAGCCCCCCTCAGAGCCTTCCCCAGACTCCAGGACTGGCCCATGTTCCTCCCCAACCTCCTCACTGTGCGAGTTTGCTGCCAGCTCTGCTGGCAGGCCACAACACCGTACACCTATTCTTCTCAGGCAGGGGTCTGCAACCCGCAGCTCTGGAGCCACACGTGGCTCTTTTATCCCTCTGCTGCAGTGCCATCATTCAAAACATGCGTCACAATGTGTAACACCCACCGGCATGCGATTTATTGAGCTTTTTGACTCATCTTCTTTTTCAAAGTTCAAATTTTTTTTTTTTTTGTTGTATGCAGAAACATTTGTTTTTCTCTGTAGCAGTTCACTGATTTCATAAATGCAACACACTATAGTTTTTTCAACTGGATTTTTTAAAATTTAAATTTGACTTTTTTGACTTCAATCGGATTTTTTTGAAATCAAATTTATTTTAAGAAAATGCTTTTGGAGTAAAAATCTAAAGATAGTTTTAAGATACATTAATAATTTAGTTTATTCAGCATGCAATGGAGCTTAGCTATGGAGCGTGAGGCTGTGTATATTCTGCAATAATGACATTTTGAGAAAACTCATTCCATGAATCCAAGCTCTGCAAGCTGAAATAAGGTGCACTGTATTGATGCCTTCACACAATTTCATGGAAACCATGAGATAAACCATAAAACAAAGTTCAGGAATATTCCTTTCTCCCATCGTTTTGCAAATCTATGTACCCTACAAACCCTATGATTGTTTGAAGAGAAATGCATCTGTACCAGCAGGCTCTAAATGTGAGGAGGAAGGGCAAGCAGTAAAAATGAAAGTGAAGCCTTCTAAACAGCTTATAAATAGAATAGAGTAACAAAGTTGGAAGGGACCTTGGAGGTTTTCTAGTCCAACCCCCTGCCTAGGCAGGAAACCCTACACCCCTTCAGAAAAATGGTTATCCAACATCTTTTTTTAAAACTTCCAGTGTTGGAGCATCCACAACTTCTGGAGGCAAGTTGTTCCACTGGTTTATCATTCCAACTGTCAGGAAATTTCTCTCCTTAGTTCTAAGTTGCTCCTCTCCTTGATTAGTTTCCATCTGTTGTTTCTTGTCCTGCCCTCTGGTGCTTTGGAGAATAGCTTGACTCTCCCCACTTCTTTGTAGCCATCCCTCAAATATTGGAAGGCTGCTATCCTGTCTCACTTAGTCTTCCTTTTCATTAGACCAGCCATGCCCAGTTTCTGCAGCCCTTCCTTCATATGTTTTAGCCTCCAGTACTCTAATCCTCTTTGTTGCTCTTCTCCACACTCTTTCTAGAGTCTCAACATCTTTTTTACATATAATATTAAAGAGCACCTGTCATTGCAGATCCATCCGGGCATCCATTCACGTGCTCCCTGCCAGGTCCCTCACCCTGTTTAGTCTTTCTCGCATCACCAGCCCTCCCATTAAAGTGAATGGGACTGTTGGTGAGTCAACAGTGGGACAGAAATTTACAAATTATGATTTCAATCAAGTTGATTTCAATCAAGCCTTTTTACTAGGAGCCACAAAAGCCTAAAAGTCTAATAGGGAGGTAACACTGCATATATCGCTTTTTATACTATATATAAAAATTCTAGTGCCGTGATGGTGAACCTATGGCACCCGTGTCAGAAGTGGCATGCAGAGCCACTTCTGCTGGCATGTGAGAGGTTGCCCGGAAGAGCTCCAAAGTACATACGTGCACCCCAACCAGCCAGCTGATTGTCGGGTGTCTGCCGTACATGCGCAGGGGGAGATGCATTCATGGGAGATGTGCATGCGGGGGTTGCGTGTGCATTCACAGAGGCATGTGGTGCGCACACATGGGGTCATGCACAAATGCACAGGGGGTGGGGGGAGTCATGTGCACATTGCATCATGGGTGCAGGCACATGAGCACCACACATGCTCACGCACTTTTGGCACGCAACATGGAAAAGGTTCGCCATCACAGCCAGAGTGTGTTGCATTTATGAAATCAATGAACTGCTACAGAGAAAACAAATGTTTGTTTCTGCATGCCAAAAAAACATTTTGAACTTTGAAAAAAAAAAAAAGATGGGTCGAAAAGCACAATAAATTGCATGCTGGCGGGTGTCGCACATTGGCGGTTGTGATGCATGTTTTGAGCAAGAGGGAGCCGCAGCAGAGGGGTGAAAGAGCCACATGCTGCTCCAGAGCCACGGGTGGCCGACCCCTAGGATAGTTAGTCTTGGAGACTGCTGTCAGAAATAACTGCAGCCAAAAATATTTTTCTTAATCAATGTTGAAAGGAATGGTTAGCATGATTGCTCTTTGGATGTGTCACGATGAATCCTTTTCCGGTTCATGATTCCAACTGAATTCCGTTTCTGTCTAGACGGTTGGTCTTTGAGCCATTCCTTCATACCACTTGCAAAAAAGAAAAGGAGTGCAAAAGGAACAGAAAAAGAAGAGGAGGGGTTTGCTTTAAAAAAAGCTGCAAGGGAGAAAGAGGGGTACTTTTGAGGGGCCCAATGCAGGATCTAGATTTTTCTCACTTCAGCAGGAGAACTTTTCTCCTCTCTTGTGGGAACGGTGGATTAGCAGATAGGTGATCACGCAACATGGAGTGATCAGGTGATCATTCTCAGAAACAGCCAATGCATGTCGAAGAGAAGAAAAAAGGGGAGAGAGAGAGAGAGAGAGAGAGAGAGAGATGGATGAAGAGGAAAGGAGAAAGAAAAAGAGAAAGAAAAGAATGAATGAATGTATGAAAGGCAGAAAGAGAAAGGGAAAAAGAGAAAGGAAGGAAGAGAGAAAAAGGAACAAACAGAGATAGAATGAAAGAGGATAGAAGGACAAAGAAAGGGAGGGAGAACCTTCCCTGCAGCCATCGACTCTTTCCAAGTTAGAGCAACTTTCTTCTTGCATTTTTACTCATAAAGAGATAAACAAGAAAACACACTCCTTTTACAAAAGGAGGAAGAAAAAAATATTAAAAAGGAAAGGTCAGAATTCCAGGCAAAGTGAACCAAACAGGTGAGCCAAGCTCATTTCAGAAATAAGGGGAAACGAGGGGAACACATCCTTCTCTGAGACTATCACCAAGCTTGCTTAACTAGCTAGCTAGCTATCATCTGTCAAACATCTGTATCATCTATCTATTGTCTGTCTATTGTCTGTCTGTCTGTCTGTCTAGCTATGAAAGAAACCAAAGAGCTTTACATCATCACCTCTCAAACATGAACCTTGTTCAGTCTATTTCTTACTGAAATATTCAGATGATCCATCCAGTTTAGCGAAAGTAAGACTCAGGGATCCTTTGAACGGCATCAAGTCCCGAAGTTTTCCACATGCTTCACTGGTGATCTGGAATTTGGACGACGTAGCCAAGGAGTCTGCAAAAGCTCATTACTTTTCTCCAAGCTCCACAGGAAAAAAAACCAAGAGAGAAATGAGAGGCAAAAGCTTGAGACTGACAGCTCTGGTTTCTAAGCACAACTTCATCAGGATTCTTGAAGGACCAGGGGTGACACAATAGCAGTCTTCCAGTATTTGAAGGGCTTCCCCAAAGAAGAAGGGGTCAACTTATTTTCCAAAGCACCTGAAGGCAGGATAAGAAGCAATGGATGGAAATTCATCAAGGAGAGAGGCAACCTGAAACCAAGGAGGAATTTCCTGACTGTGAGAACAATTAAACAATGGAACAGCTTGCCTCCAGAAGTTGTGAATGCTCCATCGCTGGAGGTTTATAAGAAGAGATTGAAGAACCATTTGTCTGAAGGGGTGTAAGAGTATAGGATTATAATAGTATAGGATTTCCTGCCTGGGCAGAGGATTGGAGAGAAGGTCCCTTCCAATTCTGTCATTCTCTTAAGATGATTTGGAGGAAGATGTTGAATGGTGGTATTCTTGGTGCTGCCTCAGCTTGGTTCTTTTCTTGCAGATGTTTCACTACCTGACTAGGTAACATCTTCAGTGCTAGGAGAGTGTGGGATTTGCTCTCTGTTTATATGCAGTGGCCTCCCCTGCCAGTGTTGGTGGAAGTCTGGTTTTCTCTTTGATAATTCCTTGACTAGGCTGTCATACATTGCTTGTTTATCCAAGTTAGTTGTTCCTTGATTACTGTTTAATTTTTGTTTGTCTGGAGGTACTCCCTGCTTATCTGGGTGTTGATTGCAGGCAAGAAGATATTCTGATCCTTTTGGCTTCCTTTTCAGCTTTATAACTGCATCTTTTGAATGGTGTGTAACTGTCATTAATCTCTTTGTACCTGTTGATGATTGAGTGTTGACTGTAAATATTGAATTAACAGAGCATAAAAATTCCGGCACTGAATCTCCCAGGAATAAGAAATTTAGGAGTGATTTGAAGGTGCATTTAGAATCCAAGAGGTGACATCATTGGGAGATTTTGTTGAAAAAAAAAAATGGATATAGATTGTTTCATGTTTGACATACATGTTTCTCCTGTTGTACTTTCTATGGCTTCTGAATGAGGACAAAAATATACAAAACCTGATTTTCCTGACCTTTCTTTCTGAATTGTTTGCAGATCTGCTAAGTATCTCCACTTTATACAACTCTTTTATGGTGAAAAACACTGTTGTATTTTTTCAATCTTAAATTGAATTTTCCTCCCTCCGACAATTCAAATCCTCAAAGTAAAATTATTAATCCATCCTTCTGAAACTTTGCAGATTAACTAGATATCGTGTTTCTCCAACAATATGCCCCCCCAATAGGAAGACTCAGGATGTTTTCTAGACATAAAATGAAATTAAGCCCCTCCCCCCAAATTTAGGCCTAGTTTAAAACATGCAAAATTGGGGGGGAAGGCGGGATGGAACTTGCCATTAGGAATGCCCTGCAGGCAGCTACGCCTCACCATCAGCCGCTCCTAACACCATGGTGGAGCACGGAGGGCTCCCTTACCCAGGTCAGCAGGCAGGTGGCATCGGCGTGGATGTTCAGCAGCGTTTCAGCTGCTTCTCAGGCCTCTGTAGCTTCCATGTTTCCCACAGGTGCTGGCGCCTCTCTCGCCAGCGCCATCTCCAACAACAGCGTCTGAGATGCTCCCACTTTTCCCCCATCCCCGTAACAACAGGGAAAAAAAAGATTTTGAGGTACCTGGGAGCACTGCGCGCTGCATTTTGGTTTAATCCCGAGTGGCTGGATGGGCGTGAGAAGAGCCGAGCGAGTGTCTCTGCTGCTGCTACCCTTGGTGCTCCAGCCTCGGGCTCTGCAAGTTTGCAAAAGTGCTGCTGCACAGCCCGTTCCTGCATTCCAAGCGCCCAGGCCGAGCTGCAGCTGTTCCTCTCTCACCAGCGCCATCTCCAATAACAGCGGCAGCAGCAGCGGGAACCATGGCAGTGTTTTAGCCACTTCTCGGGTGGGGGAGCTGGCTCCGTAACTTCCTCAGTTCCCACCGCTGCTGCCGTTGTAATTGGAAACGGTGCTGGCGAGAGAGGGACAGCTACAGCTCGGCCTGGACACTTGGAATGAAGAAACGGGCTGCTGCCACCAGGACTTTTGCAAACTTGCAGAGCCCGAAGCTGGAGCACCAAGGGGAGCAGCAGCAGAGACATTCACTGGGCTCTTCTCACATCCACCCAGCCGCTCGGGATTAAACCAAAACGCAACGCGCGGCGCTCCCAGGGATCTCAAAATGTTTTTATTCCTGTTGTTACGGGGACGGGGGGAAAGCGGGAGTGACTCAGATGTTGTTGTTGGAGACGGTGCTGGTGCATGGGGGGGGGAGAAATTAATTCACCCCCCAAAAGACATCCTAACCGTTTTTTTGAGGCTCAAAAAAAAAAAAAGGCCCGGCCTTATTTTGTGAGAAACACGGTAGAATTCCCTTTATGTGCTCTGCCATTTTCATAACCATTAGAGTAGTTTCAAAACAGAAACCATGATTAGCTAAGAAATAACATCTTTATAAAGAATCCTGCAAACATTTTTTTTCTTCCATAACATCTGAAACTCAAAGGTTTGGTCATTCAGAAGCTCTAGATTTCATCCAGTTCATCATCGAAATAAATAAAAAATTTTCAGTTCCATTCTAAGTAAGACAAAACTCAGGACCCCAATTTCATCAAAACAGGTCTATGACTATTTGTCGTGGCCAAGTCACCATAGTCAACTTCCATAGTCAATTCGCCATGGTCAACTCTCCATAGACAACTCACCATGGCCAACTCTCCATAGTCAACTTGCCATGGCCAACTTTCTGTGAGATAATTTCCAATGACCAACTTGCTATAATCAACTTGCCATGGCCAACTTGCCATGGGATAACTCCCCACAGCCAACTTACCATGG
This sequence comes from Laticauda colubrina, assembly GCA_015471245.1. Lineage (NCBI taxonomy): Eukaryota > Metazoa > Chordata > Lepidosauria > Squamata > Elapidae > Laticauda > Laticauda colubrina. The sequence continues at coordinate 9,426,777 of BLBF01000016.1, read as the reverse complement.
CCAACTCGCCATAGTCAAGTCACCATTACCAACTTACCATAATCAACTTGCCATGGCCAACTCGCTGTGGGATAACTCTCCACAGCCAACTTGCCATAGCCAACTCATCATGGCCAACTCACCATGGCCAACTTGCCATAGTCAACTTGCCTTGGCCAACTTGTTGTGGGATAACTCCCCATGGCCAAGTCAAAACACGTAGCAAGCCCAGCAATTTTCAGAATCTCAAACTCAGGAGACTCTGACAAGAAACCAGGGTTTTTTTCAAACCATCATCAGATAAAAGTCTTAATGGAAACTTGTGGTTGACATACCCTACAGGTGGTCCTCGAGGTCAGGCCATAACTGAGCCTAACATTTATGTTGCGAAACAAAAATGTGTGAATGGAGTTTTGCCCCGTTTCACGACTGTTCTTGCCACCATTGCTAAAAGAATTGTTGCATTTGTTAAGTTAGGGAATTGGGCTTCCCCGTGGGCTTTGCTGGTCAGAAGGTCGCAAAAGGGGATCACACTGTGACCATCACAAATACGAGTCAAGTTGCATGTTAATTCCCCTGTACAACCTCCATAGCAGGCAATGTTATAGGCACACCTTTCACTCATTTCAATGTGGGATAATTTTTCTCTGCATTTGAGCTTTTTTCCCCTCTACAATAAATGCAATCCTTCCTTTCTTTCTTTCTTTCCCTCTATTTCTTTCTCTTTCTCTCTCATTCTTTTTCTTTCTTTCCCACTCTTTCTCTTTCTCTCTCTCTTTCTCTCTTTCATTCTTTCTTTTTTCCCCTTCCTTCCTCTCTATCAAACCTGGAGTGTCCACTGTTTTCACCTCAAAGCTGCACAGCTGCTATTTTTACATTCATTACTTTTTCTCCTTTCCATCCAGACCTTCAAAGCCATTACAGATTATTGCTGGGAACAATATCTTCCCAGCATGAATGGAGCCCCTGGTCCATTTGCTGACCTCGACAACAGAATCCATACCATAAAACAAAAACAAAAAAATCAAAATACTCCCCAAACATTTGTACTGCCTATCAACCCTAATCAGAAGTGGCAGGGCTCAGGTTTAAAAGTACTTTTACAGCACAATTTATGAAGCAGAGTTTCTCATACTCCCCCCCCCCCCAATTTCAAAACAAAAGGGTATGTGCAAATTCCTACTCAGCTAATCCTTTGCATGTGTGCTAAGAAATTAACAGTGAATAAAATAAACCAAGATCAGCCCAGGTTCAGGAGACCACAGATCAAGGTTAAAACAAAGAAACAAACCAAAAGACACATTTCAAGAGACAGACATTCATAAAGTCACCAGGAGTCAAGCCAGCCTCATAGCTCAAACTGCAAACATCGGGGTGGGGGGGGGGGGAGCAAGAAACTCATTTCTGCTTATTAAACATTTCACTATTCGCACAACTAAATAGAGCAAAACCATTTCAAAATCTGACTTTGCTTTCTGTATTTCTCCTTATTCAGTGTAGAACAGGCTGCTACCAGACATTGAAACAACGGCATGGTAAACATGAATCAGAATATTAAAATTAAGATGGAGATCTAAAATGCATTATATATTCTTAATATGATACATTCTAGATCTCCCTCTTGATTTAAATATTCTGATAATACTTAATAATAATAATGATACTTGGGAGGGAAGTACATTCCAGACTGAACAGGTGTATCCAAAGTACAAATTTGTTGGGAAGGGGGTGGATATTATGATTAATAAAGTAGAAGATTATGAGAAGTAAATTGTCTCTTATTTTTTCTTAACTCAGGCCTCCTAGTGTCTAACATTGAAATGCAAGCTTGATATTATACATCATAACCAGAAGGAAAGCAAGGAGAGGAGACACAATTATAACTGTTATTATAACGTGCCATAATGTAATTTTTACTTGCAAAAGGGTTCTGATTTTAAGCTTTGGCCAATCTGAGCCCCAAAGGAACCCTATCTATTTGAGTCTTCCATAATATTCTAGAAGTAAATGTAGATTCGGAGAGCCAGCAAGGTGGGGACAGATCCCTTTGTCTGGAAGACTGGGACAAAATTTGTGCAGAGGCAACAAACCAGCTGGTGTGAGTCCATCTGTACTTCCCAAAGAACAAAACCCAAGCTTCCTGTTCAACCTTTAATTGGTGGCAATCCAAGCTGAACAAAGTGAAGAAAAGGAATAATTTTAAACTAACAGGGGAAAGAGTGGGGGGGGGAAGGCTAGTTTATACAAGTATTATCCCAAATCTGATTTTTGTTGAGTTCTTTTTAATGAATTGAATGAGATCACCACTCCCAGAGACGGTGAGTTGTTTTTTTTTTTTTTCTACAAACACCCCAACTCTGATTTATTCCTATAAACATCAGGAGCTTTAGCAAACAATGCCAGATGGAAGAGAAGCAGATAATGGATATATTTTTAAAAAATACTGTTTGCCTTAGAAACAAAACAGCTGCGGTAGCATCATCCGCCTCAGCCAGCCAATAACTTTTCATCATGTCGGCTTCGATCAACCTGAAGCCAAGTTAATCCCATAATGGCAAGGAAGAAAAAAAAAAAGGGGGAATATGCGTATAAAAGTTGCTTCGAAAGCCAGGAAATCACTCTTCATTCTCTCCCTGACTTTTTGAAGGCACTTTTGCTGGAAATGACAAGAATTGATGGAAAGCAAGTTTGCAAACAGTAGCCTGGCGTCCTTGGAGAGCCCAAATTCAAGCCTTTTAAAAACCCTCATCTATCCTAAACTTCAGTTCCTTGGGCCCCAAGGTGGGCTTGCTTAGGGGTGGGTAAGGTGAGTTCCCGGGAGCAAGGATGTTCAAGGATGCCCCTCCCCCAGGAAAAATGATGGGAAAATCCATGCAGGGATTTTGTTTGCTCCAAATTTAGATAAGAAATAATGGATGGAAACTGATCCAGGGGAGATTCAACCTGGAAAATAAAGGAGAAACTTTCTGACAGTGAGAACAGTCAACCCATGGAATAGAAGTTCCCTTCGGAAGTTGTGGGAGCTTCAACACTTTCAAGTAGAGACTATAGATTCTCCTGCTTGGGTGGGAGGGGGGTTGGAGTGGATGATCTACAAGGTCCCTTCCAACTCTGTTCATCTAATATCTAATATCCCCACCCACCCCCTTCACTCCTTCCTTCTTTTCTTTCTTACTGCAGCGCTTTTGGCTGCCGCGCTCAAGTCGGCTCCAAACTTCTCCGCGTGGGAATTTCCCTGCGTGGGATCTTAACCTGCCCCTTGCGGCTCTTTCCTGGTGTGTCTCCCCCCACCCACCCAGCCACCCTTTGCCTCTTACCTTCGCACAAGACGGCGAGGCTCAGGGCCCATCCGGCGAACGGCATCTTCCCGGGTGGCAGCAGTAAAATCCGCACGATCTTCTTCGCACGGGGGAAAAAAGGCTGGGTGGAGAAAACCCGCGTGGGTTGTTTTGTTTTTTTTTTTTCCCCCCCCCCCCCTTCTGTCCGCCCTAGGGCTTCCTCTCGCGCGGGTTGGGGAGACCCCCCACCCCACCCTACCCTCCTGCTTCGCGCCTCAATCCGGGAGCCCCATCATGGGAGCGCAGGAACCCGCCGGGGTCTTGGTTCGCCCAAGAGAGTCGGGCTTTAAAGTCGGGTCGCGCGTGGGTGTCCTGGCCCAGGTCGAGAGAACCGTCCCCAGCTCCTGGTGGCGTCGATCGGCGGGGCGATGAAGAAGTGCGTGGGGAGGAACAAGTGCGCAACGGAGCCACCTGCCGCGGGGCGAAGGGGCGCCGCGTGGATCTCCTTTGGCTCTCGGACACGCGAGCAAGCCAAGGAGCCAGCCGAGCCGCGGGCGGAGGGGGAAATAAAGAGACGAGGCGAGGCGGCTGCCGGCCGCCCAGTTGCGGGCACCCCCGCCGGAGCGCTGCGCTGCGCTCCGCCCGGCTGCCGCCTGGGGCGCTCGGAGGCTTTAGCGGGTCCCCCAGGCTGGGATGCTGCGCCGGTGCGCACCGGGCGACGACTGGCTGAGCGGGGCTCCTCTCGCCTCCTCCCGGCGATGAGGCTCCAGGCGGGGGGCGGCTGGGAAGCAGGGGGCGGGGGCGCCCGGTTGCAACTCAAGAGCCTCGCTGCGCTCCCGGGTGGGAGGGTGGAAGGAGCAATGGAAGGGCGGAGCCCTCCAACTCCAAAGCGAAGGTCGTGGGAAGGGATGGGGAGGACCTCACCTTGGCTAGCCTCAGGACTCCGGGGCTGCGTTCGGACGAACCGCTTCCACCCGGCTGGTGGCTTTCAACCCGTCCGAATCGAGCTGGAAGGAAGGGACCTTGGAGGTCCTCTAGTCCAGCCCCCTGGCTCATGCAAGAGAGACCCTGTGTACCATTTTAAGATCCCTTTTCCCCTCGAAGCCAAGCGAAGGCGAACTTCAGCAGGGGCAAAAATGCAGCCCGACCCACGGAGACGCGGGCGCGCGAGAGCGAAAGAAACCTCGCCCTTTTCCTGGACCCGCCTGAGTGCCGGTCGTGGGAAGCCCACCCAAGACGCTGCCTGCTCCGCTGGGCGACCGGAGGGCGCGCAAAGAGGGCAACCGAAGGCCTAACATCCCTGCTACATACTACCCACGTCCGTTCTTTTCCTTCCTTTTCCGTTCTGTTTAGGCAAAATGTTACCACTTTTCCGCTGTGTCCTTTTTGCATACGCTTTGCATCCGTCGGCCAGTGGGACCTAGCTTGGAACAGGAGTTGCCTTTAGAAATTGTGGCTTATCCAACACTGGAGGGTTTTAAGAAGAGCCTAGAAAACCACGTGTCTGAAATGGGGTCTCCTGCACTAGCAGGGGGCTGGAGTAGAAGACCTCCAAGGGTCCTTTCCAACTCTATTTTAATTGATTTGATTATGTAAATCCGAGGCGTGGGCTGGGGGGAAAGAACGAAAATCTTGTTTGTAGTAGGGGGAAGGGGAGGGAATGCCCAAATCTTTTGGATAGTGTTACACACACACACACATTCTCTCTCTCGACCCTGATAGCGAAGTATCTATCCTACTCAAGCTTTGCCCTCTCCAGCCAGCTAAGGCGGGGCAGGTGCAACCGCTCCCTGGGTGTCCGGCCCGCGTAGACTTTGCGTGTGTGTATGTGTGTTAACTGCAGGAAGGTCTTTAAACGGATGTTCATAGGAAGCCTAGAGGATGTATATAGGATGCAAACCGTTCACTTCGCATCCTTTCTATTTCCGTGCTACTAACGCTGTGTAGACGTTCCGTGTACCTTTTGTTTCCTCCCTCTTTCCATTTTCAGCTGCAGCGGATGTGAGTTGAGGGGATGGCCAGAGGATGCAGAGAGGATACAGTGGACGTTTAACGGTTGATAAACGGACATGGAACGTTTGTTGCTCGGATGTCACGGATTTACATCGTACACGGCGGAAAGTTCATCCGTTCACAAAGTTTTGTGCAGCTCAAAACATCTTGAGCAGATGAAATCTCAGTGGACGGATGCTCGACGGATAGAGCGAATGAAACACATATGCAATGAGTACACAACGGATGCATAGCATTTTCCAATGTTACTTTTTACATCCTCTTTGCATCCGTTGGTGCAGTGGGACAGGGGCTTAATGATCCTCACCATCAGGAAATTCCTCCTCATTTCCAGATTGAATCTTTCCATGTTCACTTTCCATCCATTATTCCTTGTCTGGCCTTCAGGTGCTTTGGAAAAGAGCTTGACCCTTTCCTCCTCTCCGTAGCAGCCCCTCAGATATTGGAAGACCGCTATGGTGTCTCCCCTGGTCCTTCTCTTCCCTAGACTAGCCAGGCCCAGTTCCTGCAACGTTCTTTATATTTAGAATAGAATAAAGTGGTGGGATTCAAATTTTTTTACTACCGGCTCTGTGGGCGTGGCTTGGTGGGCGTGGCAGGAGAAGGATACTGTAAAATCTCCAGTCAGATGTATTTGCCGATTCTCAAAACTACTCAAAATTTCTGCTACCGGTTCCCTAGAACTGGTCAGAACTTGCTGAATATCACCTCTGAGAATAACACAGTTGGAAGGGACCTTGTAGGTCATCTAGTTCAACCTCCCACCCAAGCAGGAGACCCTACACCATTTCTGACAGAGGGCAGTCCAATCTCTTCTTGAAAGTCTCAAGCGATGGGGCTCCCACAACTTTCAAGGGCAACTTCTGTTCCATGGGTTGATTGTTCTCACTGTCAGAAAGTTTCTTATTTCCAGGTTAAATCTCTCCTTGTTCAGTTTCCATCTATTATTCCTTGTCTGGCCTTCCGGTGCTTTGGAAAACAGGTTGCCCCCCCCCCCTCTCTGGGGCAGCCTTTAAAATATTGGAAGATGCTCTCCTGCCTCCCCAGGTCCTTCTCATCCCTAGACCAGCCACGCCTGGTTCCTACAACCAGGCATTGTATCTTTTACCTTCCCTAATCCTCCTGGTTGCTCTTCTCTGCACTCTTTCTAGAGCAGTGGTGGCTAACCTTTTTGGGCTCCCGTGCCAAAAATTGTGTGTGCGCGCTCACGTGCCAGCCCCCAGAAGGCAATGAGCAGGGGGAGGGGCCACGCCCCCTGTGCATTCACATGCAACCTCCCTGAATGCCCCATGCATATCCTGTGCCCCTCTGCCTCCGTGCATGCGCTAGATACCCGACAATCAGCTGTTGGGTGGCGGTGCAAATGCATGTGAAGTGGGGCTCTTGTCGTGTGCTAGCAGAAATGGCTCTGCATGCCACTTCCAGCACATGCGCCATATGTTTGCCATCCCAGTTCTCGTGTCCCAACATCTTTTTTTATAGTGTGGTGACCAAAACTGAATGGAGTATTCTAGGTGTGGCCTTACTAAGGCTTTATGGAGTGGTATTAGTACCTCACTTGATCTTGATTGCATCCCTCTGCCTTTGCACTTAAAAGTGGACTTAAATACTTCCAACTTTAAGGAGCCTAAATATCAGCAAATCTTCCATCAAGGAATTCCCAACCTCCATGGTCTAAGAAAGAAATTAAAAGCAAGGTTGCTAAACACACCTACAGCTAGTCCCTGGCTTATAACTGGGACCAGGAATTTGAGCCATTAAGTATGTCATCCCATGCTTGGTCATCCCATGCATTGTGCGGATCACATGATTGTGGGCATATTATGAAAATTGTAACTTTGAGAATGAGTCAAATGTCCTTTTTGCCACTTCAGTTTTTTGTTTGTTTGTTTTTTTTGAAGCATCCTTAAAAAACAGTTGTAAGCTGAGGGCTAACTAGCTCTAGATAGCTGACTGTATACCTATATTTCTTCAAGATCTCTTGCTGTGTGCCTTACATTAGGGTGACTGGATTTGAGGAGAAAAATCTACATGACCACCAAGGGGCAACAAAACAAGAGTTTTTGTGGGCATCTCTTTGCTGCCCTCTAGAGATTGGAACGTTTTCTGCAGTCCAGATCTGGTTACACACCTCAATTTGCAACAGATTCTTTCGTGGCTGTTCAAAGTTACAACAGCACTGAACAAAATGACTTACGGCCACATTTCCCACTTATGACCATTACAGCATCTCCATAGTCACAGATGCTTGGCAACTGGCTCCTATTTATGACGAAGTCACTTAACAACCGTGTTCCTAAACAACTGCATGGATTCACTTAACCATGGGAAGAAGTCATAAAACAGGGCAAAATTCATTTAACAAGTGTCTCCCATTTGCAACATAAATGCTGGACTCAGTTGTGGCCGCAGGTCGAGGATTCTCTAAACTTCCCTCCAGCCTCCAGATGGCTAACTCTGTAACATCTCTGCATCTTCAGATAAACAAGCACCCAATTCACCTTTTCCTGCATCTTCCCAAGAATAATCCATTTGGTGAACCTCAAAAAAAACCTGTTCCTTGTTATCTTCTCACTTCTTTCCTGTCAGGTTTCTGCCCCAACTGGCTCTCCTGCAATGGTGGGATTCAATTTGTTTTACGACCGATTCTGTGGGCATGGCTTGGTGGGTGTGGTTTGGTGGCTGTGGCAGGGGAAGGTTACTGCAAAATCCCCCTTCCCTCCTCACCCCATTAACCCAGCTCCTTTCTCCTGTGCAGGGCAACCAAAGAAGACCCAGCTGATCAGCTAGGACTCAGGAGGCAGAGGGGAGATGGGGGTTGGCGGGGCCAGTCAGAGGTGGGATTGACCGGTTCTCCCAACTACTCAACATTTCCGCTACTGGTTCTCCAGAACTGGTCAGAACCTGCTGAAGGTTCTGAAGACCACCTCTGCTCACCAGGGTGGGATGTCATTTACAAAACAAAAGCTCCTTGGACCAATTTGGCTGCTCATGAGAAATCAGGCCAGTGAAGTCAGAAAAATTACTGACACTACTTGGATTAAAAACTCTTGATTCTTGGAAACCACCTAGGATGGAGCAAGCAAAGGAATGCCCTCATTTGCTCAGAAAAGAAGCATCAGGTGATGTTCCTACACTGCCTGAGTCAGTGAATTACAAAATGCAGGACAGCCTGTTCTCATCCCTTAAATTGGCAGCTCTTTCCAAAGAAAACCAAGCACTTCTATTGATTTCTTCAAAACAAATCAGCTAAAAATGTTCTCCAGCTTCATTACAAGGGAAGTGCTTGGCTGTCAGTTTCCCTCCTTGCTTGTTTATGATTCAGCAGGTTTGTAAGTTCCAATTTCAGTTTCATTTTGCAAATTGGCAGTTTGATTTGGGTTTCATTTTTGCAATCTACCAGTTTGGTTTGGGTTTCATTTTGCAAATTACCGGTTTGGTTTTAGTTTCACTTTGCAAGTTATAGGTTTGATTT
>BLBF01000016.1:9353885-9399243 GCA_015471245.1 Laticauda colubrina | reverse complement strand
TTTCCTTTCCTTTCCTTTCCTTTCCTTTCCTTTCCTTTCCTTTCCTTCCTCACAATATCCCACAACTCCTTGTAGTCTTGAATCCAATAACCAGCCGTGGACTTCCAATGTCCATCTGTGCTTGGCTTCTTAGGACTCTTGAGCTCAAAGCTACTAATTCCTGTGCAGAGTAATAACTTCAGAGGTTGAAGATGTCGATAGAAATATATTCTGGCCCCACTTACTGGCCAAAGGAATAAAAAAATCACTGATAAACAGTGTTGGTTGGATAACCATTAGGGCAAAATGCAATGGACCAAGAACAAAATGATGCTGTCCAAGAAATTTCTTAGCTGTTATTGCTATAAAATTATTAACCAAGATCTACTTTATGTTTGGAGAGGTAGATCTTATCTAAAAACAACACCTCCCACCTTGTAAATCTTAACAAAGGATATTTCTTCTAGATTGACACCTCATTCCCTCCCCCTTTTCCCATTGCTTAAAAATAACCCAGTCTGAATTCCCAATTCCTTGTGGGAATTTGAATAACCCAGTGATGATTATCGTGTTTTATTCCAGTCCTCTTAGCACAGCTGCAGGAGGCAATATATTTTTATGGGAAGATGACAGATTAAAACCAACTAACACAAGTTAATGTTTCTCTGGGGATCTCCATCTTGGTGCAACACAGTAGATAACACTTCATCTAAATCCACAGTGTGACATATCAATATCAACACAACAGGAGCTGCACACTCCCATTGATGAACTTATGGATCCCACAACTCTTCATAGCAATGTTCTAAATGCAAAGTTTTCCAACGATGTCATTTCACACACACACTACTTCCAGTATTAGGAATCACACAGCCTGATCCACTTAAGACTGTGTTAAATTTTGTGATGAATTGTGACCACAGAACTTATAATTCCGGGTGCTCCATCACTGGATGTTTTAGTTTAGTTTACTTTAATTTACTTTAGTTTAGTTTATCGTCATTGCACCTCGTACAATGAAATCAAACACCATCTTCAGTGCACATCATGACCATGAAAATAAACACAAACACACATCTTTTACACTCCACACATTGAATTGAAAACCCCCGACACCGCACCAACACTGTGTTCAGAGCTTTTCAGCCAGAAAAGTAAATACTTTTAAAAGTAAAAAGTAAAATACTTTAAAAGTAAATACTTTCATTTAACTTCTTTAAAAACACATAAAGTAAATTTTACTATACCAGTTGTAGATTTCTCCAACACGGAGCAAACTCAAACAGAAGCAGACATGTTACAGGTTCAGAGGAGAACAGCAACTCAGCTTCAGTGGACAAGCAAGCAAGTTTCCCTTTCAATAGACAGACTCAGAGTTTAACTTAGCTTCAGAGCTTAATATAGAGCCACGCCTAGGCTACTTCTAGTTTCAGTTTCCAAACAGTCCTCATTGGCTGACCTTGTTACCATGCTCTATTCTAGTTCGTGAATATACTCTGACACATTGCACTAGACAGTACAATTCAACAGAGCTCCTGCCCTGTGATAGAAGCTGTTTTTCAACCTATTTGTCCTGGTTTTTATTATCCTGTGCTGTCTGCCAGATGGTAATAGTCCAAAAAAATAGACTTGATTACCATTTGATTGGGAGGGTATGAAGCTCCTGCCACGAGCAGAGGAATTGTGATGACCCTGGGCATGGCACAAAAGCAACAAAGTCACAAAAGTAGGTAAAGTCCCTTTAATACCTCCAACTTGGCCCCCAATGTCCAGTTATCTTCAGCTGGAGAAACAACTCTCCCAAGAACAGTCTTTAAAGGGAATAAATTCAGTCCAAACCCAAAGTACTTATAAATTATAAATAAAAACCAACACAAACTACGCTGCAGCAATTAACGAGATAGGGAAGGATAAGGAATTGCAGACTTCCAAAAGATAATGAAACACACACAATTGGGAGGATGCCAGAACCCAGATAAGACATGACCAACAAAGATAATTCATGCTTTGCTTCCAGCAAGGTGCTGTGTGCAAACACCCTTTTTAAAGCCTGTTTTCCCAGCTGCAGCTAATGAAGGGAATCAGGGCCCTTTCCTCCCCCGTAATCCATGTAACTCACATTGCTCCCTTCTCTGTTCCTCTCTGCATGCCCTAGGATTAATCAAAATTCAGACGCTTGGCAAGTGACACCTTTATGATCATTGCAGCATCCCCGGGGGGGGGGGGGGGGACACATGTGATTCCCTTTTGCGACCTCCTGAACAAGCCAAGCCACAGCCAGATTCACTTCACAAGTATGTTGCCAATTTTAACAACTGCAACAGTTCACTTAACAACCCATGGCAAGGAAGGTCGTAAAACAATGCAAAGCTCACTCAACCACTGTTTCACTTAGCAACATAAATGTTGGGCTCGGTTGTGGTTGTACTTCGAGGATTGCCTGTATACCAGACTTTGACAAGTCGGTTGCAAAAAGTGAATTTTCCACAATCAGGTTTAAAGGGGTTGAGCTTTTCCCTGTCTCCCCTTCCTTTCAAGGAGATAGGTTTTCGAATTCTCAGAAATTCAGAACTGTTTTTGTTTTCTTTTATTTACTTTATCATCACTTCATTTTATCATCATTATTTATTTATTTATTTATCCACCTCTGGAAGCTTTCAAGAAGAGACTGGACTGCCCTCTGTCAGAAATGGTGTTGGGCCCCCTGCTTGGATGGAGGATTGGACTAGATGACCTACAAGGTCCCTTCCAACTCTGTCAATCTGTAATCTATTTCATTGGGAAATGTATTTGCTGCCTATCTCATGTCCAACAACTCTGGGCGGCTGAAAACATAGCAACATTAAAAAAACAAATCATTAGATGTAAGATAACAAAGCAGATTAGGAAAAAAAATAATTTAGATGAATGCAGTGCTACTGTTGATACATGTGAATATGAAGTTCACGAAGGACAATCAAATAAGTACAATTAATCACCAATGGGATATTTTAACGTTAAGGCCTGTAGCATCTGCATAATTAAAAACGGCACTCTGGAGGGATTAATACAAAACCCATCTTTTTTTGGAGGGATTGAGAAAAGACTCACCTGCAAATTAACACACGCTCCTTAAAATTCTCTCTTGGAGATGATTTACAATCTGTACCATCTGTTACCAAAATCTAATCAATACAAGATTAGGAAATGTGAGCCTGAGCTCCCTGAAGAGTTCTAGTTTCATGTTAAAAGGGATTCTTTAGATATATGGTCCCTTATCATTTTAAAAAATAAAACAGCAAAGCTTTATCTAAGGGCTCGCTTCACTCTTAAAAAAAAAACCTGGCCCACAGGCTTCTTTACAAACCTCCCAGAAATTTTGGAAACTCTTTATTTTTAAATAATGGACTTATTGCACCCAACTGTTCCCATCAACTGTTTTGACAAGGAGAAACTCCAGGGGCTTTATAGCATCTTGCAAGAAAACCCAAATGGACTTGCTAGATTCACTCCAACATCCCAGCTCCAGTAACTGCAAGGCAGATAAATTTGCTGTTCTCTCACTAGCACTAGCAACAGCCCTTAGATTTATATAGCACTTCATGGTGCTTCACAGCCCTCTCTAAGTGGTTTACAGAGTCAGCATTATTGCTCCCAATAATCTGGGTCCTCTTTTTACTGACCTCGGAAGGACAGAAGGCTGAGTCAACCTTGAGCCTGGTGAGATTCAGACTGCCACATTGCAGGGAGCTGACTTCAATGATACTTAATTTACTGACATTATAATGTGACTGAGGAATCCATACTACCTCAGCCTTAGTAAGGCCACACCTAGAGTACTGCATCCAGTTTTGCTCACCACACTATAAAAAAGATGTTGAGACTCTAGAAAGAGTGCAGAGAAGAGCAACTAGGATGATTAGGGGACTGGAGATGAAAACATATGATGAATGGTTGCAGGAACTGTGCATGGCTAGTTCAGTGAAGAGAAGGACCAGGGGAGACAGAAGAGCAGGGTTCCAATATTTGAGGGGCTGCCACAGAGAGGAGGAAGGGGTGAAGCTATTTTTCCAAAGTACCCAAAGGCCAGACAAGAAATAAAGGATGGAAAGTGATCAAGGAGAGATTCAGCCTAGAAATAAGGAGAAATTCCCTGACAATGAGAACAATCAACTAATACAACAGAAGTTGCCTTCGGACGTTGTGGGAGCTTCAACACTGGAAGCTTTCAAAAAGAGACTGGACTACCATCTGTCAGAAATGGTGTAGGGTCTCCTGTTTGGGAAGAGATTTGGACTAGATGACCTACAAGGTCCCTTCCAACTCTGCTGGTCTGTTAAATCTATCTTATTTAAAAAAATTAAATTGGTTATTTAATCGAAAGATTTGAGAAGATGTCCTCATCTGAAACAATTCTAGAGTTGTTTTTGTGTGTCAATATTTATTTGAAAGCAAAATTTCCATGATAGATATGATTTTAGTGGGTTGCTTATATTGACCAGGGCCTATATTGAACTGGGGCCTTATCCAGTTTGAGCAATACAATACAATACAAACAATCGTTTACATGTGTCTGTAAAATGGGATTGGGAAAATACTGAACGTACGCATGTAAATGTTTAGTTGCAGTAACTGACATTTAGCCTGGCAGCTGTGATGCTGAGTAGAAGTGAGGAAAAGTGCGAAGTAGAGAGCTTGGTGGTGGTAGTGTTTTCTTACATCAAGACCTTCTGACATTTGTGTGACCGTCGAAAATACATGAGTTTAATTTGCACAGACAGGCCCCTGTTTGCTCAGAAGATTTAGGTGGTACACGGGGTGGTAGTAATGTCAGCCTGCCATAACACATAAAGCCTCCTTTGAAGGATTTTGATTTGCTCTGTCAACATGACATTATCTGTAAAAGTCAAAGCAGGTTCTGGTCATAACTAATATAGGAGTTGCTAGAAGCTCTTCCAGCCAGCATGAACGCCTGTTTAGACATGGACTTCATTATCTCCTAGGTTAGTCACAGTTATCATCCAAATCACTGCCAATCCAAATTAAACTGCCTCTACAGAACTGTTAAATTTCATGGATATATCCCGAAGGTGCTTTTTTTTTTTTTTTTTCAGGAGGCAACTGGACTTTCTGGTTTTTCTGTGAAGGTGTTTTGCTTCTCATCCAAGAAGCTTCTTCAGCTCAGATTCTATGGAGATTCTCAGTCATCCAAGAAGCTTCTTCAGCTCTGAAGGAATAGAGTGATGGAATAGGTCCTACTAATACCTAGCATAATTGTGGCAGAATTCTTCTGAACCTCTTTATGAAAGGTAATGGTAAAGGTTCCCCTCGCACATACGCGCTAGTCGTTTCCGGCTGTAGGGGGCAATGCTCATCTCCATTACAAAGCCGAAGAGCCAGCGCTGTCTGAAGATGTCTCTATGGTTATGTGGCTGGCATGACTGAATGCCTTTGAAAGTGCATGGAACGCTGTTCCCTTCCCACCAAAGGAGTCCCTATTTTCCTACCTGCATTTTTTTAACATGCTTTTGAACTGCTAAGTTGGCAGAAGCTGAGACAAGTACTGGGAGCTCACTCCATTAAGCGATGCTAGGGATTCAAACTGCTGACCTTTCTGATCGACATGCTCAGCATCTAAAGCCCACGTCACACTGCCCAACGGATGCAAAATGGACACAACGGACGAGCAAAATGTTCCATCCATTGTTATCCGCTCTCAAAAGGGGCAAAAATTTGCATAACTGGAGCGGATAACACAGACGGGGGGAGGACGCAGGGCGGATGGCAAGCGGATGCGGAACAGAAGCCCAGCGGATGGAAGCGGATGGGAGCGGATGGCACATCCGCAAGGCTTCCGGGGGGCCTCAGCAAAGTGGACGCGGAACGGATACAGCGGATGCAGAGCAGACGCCGAACGGATGCACAGCGGATGCACAGCGGAAGCCTAGCGGATGCAGAGCGGAAGCCGAACGGATGCCTGGCGTTAATTGCGCATGCGGGGGGGATGCATTGCGTCAGCCCCGTGGATATAATGGAAGCAGCTCGGAAGGAGGTCACCATTCAGAGAAAAGACCTGCTGCCGGATGGATTGGCTGCCTTGGCTGCCCTGCCTTCATGTCTGCCTGCAAGCCTTGCTGCCAGCCTCGCTGCCAGCCTTGCTGCCAGCCTTAGTGCCAGCCTTGGTGGCAGCCTGACTTCAAGCCTTGCTGCCAGCCGGTCTGCCTGCCATCCTTGGTGCCTGCCTCCCTGCCAGCCTTCCTGCCATCCTTGGTGCCAGCCTCCCTGCAAGCCTTGCTGCCAGCCTTGGTTCCTGCCAGCCTGCCTGCCAGCCAGCAACCACACAACCATTTGGAAGCATAGCAAGCCTCAGCCATCTGCTGCCAGCCCTTGCAAGAGGGACAGGACTACCATCCCACCCCCTGGCCCTCACTCTGGTTCTCCTGGGGCTTCTGCAGCACGGGCTCGCTCTTCTGGGGCTGGCGCTTCTGGTGCTTCTGCTTCTGGAGGAGCTGATGACAAGCACTCCAGCACCAGCCACCTCCACAGCACCTGCACCCTTCACTCCTGAGACTGAGCGACCAAGAGGAGTGCCAGAGACTCATTTTTGTCTTATAGCTTGTTGTTAATAAAGTCTATTTTTGATTCATACACTTGCTTCGTTTCTTTTTTTTAATAAAGTCTTGGTGGAAACTTTTAGAAATGGCTTAAGCCTTTGCATGCTTGTGGGATGGGTAAGGATAGCTTTGGGATGGGTTAGGATACCTGTGGGATGGGTTAGGATCACAGTGGGATAGATAAACCTCCAGTGCAAGCATAGTGGGACTGTATGGTCCACCCTCCCAGGTGCCACACCTATGGCCCTTTATTATCAATAATAATTTAATAATTATCCACACATGTCAACATAAACACAACTCTTTATTAAATGCCCTGTTCATTGTAGGCCAACCAAACATACATGGCCCAATCTCATCCGTGTGATGAGACAGGCTGAAGGAAGCATCCATTAAGCATCTACCATCCTATCTTGCCACTCCATTGCTCCAGCTGGGGAGTTGCACCAGTGTCTCAGGAGGTTACGCTGCTTCTTCGCTTCATGTGAGGCTCTGTTGGGGCCTTGCACATCCTCAGTGTCGATCAGGTTTTGCCCTTGCCTCCATTCCCCAGGCTCCATGCATGTCCCCATTGCCTTGTTGGAGGTCCACGAGCCTGTTCTGCAAGACTGAGTAGCGGGTGCGCATGAGATTGTGCAGGATGCAGCAAGCTTCCATGATCCTCCTCACGGTCTCTGGGCGATGTTGCATGGTGGTGAGAAGTACCTGGAACCTGTTGGCCAGGATGCCAAAGGCGTTCTCCACCACCTGCCTTGCCCTGGACAGCCTGTAGTTGAAGATCCTCTCTTCACGGGTGAGGAGTCTGGAAGTGTAGGGCTTCATGAGGTCGGTTGTGAGGAAGAAGGCGTCATCCCTCACGATGAAGTAGGGCACATCATGTGTGTCATTGGGCAGGGGTTCTGGATCTGGGAAGCCCATGATGAGGTTGCGTTCCAGCTCCTCCTTGAGGTAACTGGCGTTGTATACCCGGGCATCTGAAGATGAGCTGCTGCCTGAAGCATCGATGTACATGAACTTGTAGTCAGCATCAACCATGGCGAAGAGGATGATGCTGAAGAAGCCCTTGTAGTTGAAATAAGTGGACCCCGACTTGGCTGGAGCTTTGCAGGCCACGTGCTTGCCATCTATGGCTCCAACGGTGTGGGGGAAGTTCCACCTCTGATACCACTGCTCTGCAACTTTCTTCCAGCCTTCTTCAGTGGAGGGGCACTGGAGGAGCTCCTCCTTGTATTCTTTGATGATGGCCTGCACCACTTCTCTGACCACAATGCTGATGGTGTTGGATGGCACCCTCCAGCCGTACTGCATGCTCCTGTAGGTGGTCCCTGAGGCCAGGTGGCGCAGAGTGAGTGCCACCTTGAGCCCAGGTTCCAGGCTGGGCCGGAAGCTGGTATTTACCTTGGTCAACCTGGGTGTCAGCCGCTGCACAAGTTTGTCAAACATGGCTGGAGGCATCCTCATGAAGTTCTGGAACGCTCAAGTGTCTTCATTCCTGAGCTCCACCATCAGCTTGTTGTATAGTCCGTCCTCTGCTCTTCTGGTGAACCATCTTCGGACCCAGACTCTTTTTGGCTGCCTCTTTTTCTTCTCGCAGTAGAGTTCACAGAGCCTGCAGATGGCTTCGCACTGTTGCAGAAGGATGGTGGCTGCCGAAAGGACTTTGTTACAATCCACGGTGGACATGACTGGATGCTGTGGAAGAGGAAGAGTCAGATGAAGGCTGCAGAGGTCTGCACCACTGGGCTGGTGTTCTGAAAGTGAGATGCAGGTGAGTTGCTCCCCCTTTTTATAGGAAATATAGTTTTTCCTCTAGGCATCCTTTTGCATCCTCTAGGCATCCTCTAGACATCCTTAATATCCAAGATAGGTCCCCTCTGTGAACGTTTTTTCTGTTTTAAATGCTTTGTTTCCATGCTGCATCCGCTAGGCATCCGTTCTGCATCCGTTCTGCGTCCGTTCCGCTTCCTCCCTACGTCCGGGCGGATGGAGTTGCACGATGCGTATTGGATGCCTAGCGGATATAGCGGATGCATAGAGGATGCGTAGCGGATGCCTAGTGGATGCAGAACGGACGAACTGGATACATTTTCTGCGCAAAAGTTTTGGGCAGCTCAAAACTTTCGGAGCGGATGAAACGTCAATAAACGGATGCTGGATGGATAGAGAGGAAGCCAAATGGAGGCAGTGAGTACATCGCGTTTTCCAACGGATGACAAGCTTTTTAGTCCATTTTACATCCTCTTTGCATCTGTTAGTTCAGTGTGACAGGGGCTTTTGCCACTGCATCCTCTGAAGAAATAGGGTGATGTAATCGAACCTTGCAAGCACTACTTGCAGTTCTCGGCCCTACTTATACCTAGCATAATTGAGGCAGAGTTCTTCTGAATCTCTTTATTATGACCCTCCAAAACTCTAGAATCCTGTTTCCTCCTTAATTGCCTCCCTGCCTCTCTGCGTTCCCAAGCCCAGTTTTGATATTCCATCATCCATGTCAGTTATGGAATATTTTCAAAAAGTAGATGGGTGAGAGCTTCCAAGAAGGGAAATTCAATCAGTCCTTTAGAAGATTATAAAAATATAGTCTTCACGATAAAAATGAATATTGTGCCCAAATTTATTTACTTATTCCGAACAATACCAATAAAAATACAAAAAAACTACTTTGTGGAACTCAACAAGATAATCACCAAATTTATCTGGCAAGGGAAAAAACCGAGGATAAACCTAAAGGCAATGCAAGATATGAAGAGCAGGGGAGGTATGGCACTCCCAAATTGGGAACTATACAATAGTGCAGCCTTCTTACTCTGGTTGAAAGAGTAGGTAAATCTGTCGAATAAAAGGATCTTATTTTTATAAGGCCATGATTTACAGAGAGGATGGCATGCATTTTTATGGGACATTGGGAAAATCAAGCAGAAGTATTTCCACAGACATATAATTAGAGACTCCTTATTGGCTAATTGGAACAAAAATTTAAAAAAAAACATTATTTAAAAATCCCAATTTGGATCTCAACGATGGAGGCAATGATACATCCAAATAATCTAGATCTTAATAAAATGATAAAATACAAATACCTTCTTGATGAGCAAGGAACATTAAAATCATGGCAAGATCTCCAAGATCAGGGGCTACAAGTAGACCGGTGGGCTTACTTGCAAATTCAAAATAGATATAGCCAGGACAAGAAAAAATTGTCATATAAAAAACATATAAAAAGCATATATCTTTAGAAAATACCTGTAAAATGTTTTATAGATGGCATTTCTCATCTTCGAGAAAAGCGAAAATGTCTCTTAATATGAATCCGAATTGCTAGAAATGTAAAAAGAAACAGGGAACATTTTTTTTCATATGTGGTGGTCCTGCACTGAAGCCCAAATATACTAGCATAGGATAAAAAAATGGTTAGAGGAAATAACAGCGGAGCAAATTGAATTAAAACCAGAATTCTTCCTATTGGGGATATTTAATAGACGAATTCCTAAAAATGTCAAATACATAATACTGCATATTCTTACTGCAGCCAGAATAACCTTTGCACAGTGTTGGAAACAAGCAGATATTCCAACAGAGGAGATGGTTATACAGAAGATAACAGCCTGTGCAGAGATGGACAAGTTAACTTTCCACTTAAGGAAAAAGAAACATCAGAATATTATAGAAGCTGGGACTGCTGGTATGATTGGATAGAACAAAAATAGAAAATACATTAGTAAATAATGTGAAATGTAAATCACAATTATATATTTGCTATAAGATGTATCTGTAACGTATCACTAATATTGACAACAAATAAGGAACCCATAGACTGTCAATAGTAATAGTAATAGAATTGTTAGGTTGTTTTTTTAAATCATTTTTCTTTTTTTTCTTTTTTTTCTTTCCTTTCTTGCTTCTTTTGTGTGTTCTGTTTGTTCGATATTTTGGTTTTGTAGAAGACTGGTAGATACCTTCAAAAACTTCCATCCCTCTGAAAGTAACTGTGCTGGGTTAGATTTTGTATTATCAGTCCAATAATACACGTTATTTGCCTAGCAAGGAAGATAAAGCAGGAATGGTTACATTAATTACTTTACTTAAAGAGGAAAATAGGTTCCTATTTGGTTATCACTTCTGGAATTTGTGCTTGTGAAGAACAAAATGAAACATTGAACTTGGTTTTGTTGATTAGAAAGATTCAGTGTTCTAGAACTGGGTAGTTATAGATTAATGTGAAAAAGCAAAAAGTTGGGGCTGGAGTGTGTTCATCTGGTACTGTGCTAGGAAGAGTTGGAAGTCAATGCCCCCTTTTCTTTCTTTTTCTCTCCCCCCTTGTATTTAAAACACTTTTTTCCCAGTTCTCTTTTCTGCCTTTAATTTCCTATTTTCTTTTCTGTTTTTTGTATTTTATATTTTATATAATAAAATAAAAATGATATTTAAGAGGAAAAAAAAGCATTTCCTATGTAGCCTGCTCTCTCTTCCAAATATTCCTTGCTTATTTTTTTCCAGAATGAATCAGGCCATCAGTTACAGAGAGAAACAAGAGATTATCAAAGACAAAAGATATATGAACAATGTTTCAGGAAGGATAGGAAGATGGAAGAAACCCATGGAATTCAAATACAGTCAATTCATGGTCAGCTTTCTAGCATCCATTATCATTCTTATGCATAAAGATTGATGAGCACTGCTGGCTTTTCTGTTTTAAGGCAGGAATCTGGGACTTTCAACAGCTCAGGAGGCTTTGCTAGGCACATCAAATAAGCCACAGCAGCCATGATCCATTGGGAGATGTGTTTTCAGGAATGTTAAGGGTGAATCTACAAATGTTAAGTCAGCTCTCTTTGCCCAAGCAAACCACCAACCAGGAAAGGGTCAAACTCTGGAAAGTCTGTGGAGATGGAAGAAGGATGATTTAACATGATGCAAGATGAAAGATGCTTGAAAATAATTTGCAAATTCCCAATGGCTTCTGCTTGGATGTAATAAATAAACACCCAGCTCAGTCCAAAACCATATTTTTAATCAATCTGGTAGTGATCAGTTATGTTAGGGAAGGGAACCTCTGTTATTCTTCATATATTATTTAGATTCTGTCTCCTTACGCACAGACACACAAAGAAGATATATCATAGATAAAGTCAGGTGGTCAACAGAATTAAGTATCTGGGAGTGCAGATAACTAGCAATCTGAACTGGTCTCTCCACACATCATCCTTAGTGAAGTGTGCAAAACAGTGTCTGCATTTCCTGCATCAGATGAGGGAGTTTCTCCTTCTCTCCTGGCCACTTTTTACAGAGGCAAGATTGAGAGGGTTTTCACAAACTGCATTTCTGTTTGGTTTGGTGGCCACAGCACCTCAGATAAAAAGTCCCTACAGAGAGTGGTGAGGACAGTGGAGAAGATTATAGGAAGTTCAGTTCCCATTGTTCAGGATACTGCTTATAAGCACTATGCGCTTAGAGCTCAAAGCATTGTTAGAGACCCCCACACCCGTGTTATGGTCTCTTTCTGTTCCTCTGGGAGGAGGTTTCAAAGTATTACACAAATCTGTAACAGCTTTGTTCCCTAGGCCATCCGTCTGATAAACTCACCAGATTTGTTTTTCTCACCATGTACATGTATACATTGGAACTAGATGGTTTCTCTATATCATATAATATACATGAGTATATACATAATTTTGTATTTATTTATTTATTCTGTTATATTTATGTAGTGTATATTGGAGATGGTAACACTTTGAGATCTGTATGCAACGAAATTTCATTTTAATGTACGCTGATTAATATACCTTCAAAGTGACAATAAAGTTATCATTCTATTCTATTCTATTCTATTCTATTCTATTCTACTCTACTCTACTCTACTCTACTCTACTCTACTCTACTCTATTCAAGTAGGGAACAGTTCAAAATAACTTTTATTTCCTTGATTTGCAAGAATCCCCAAATTCTTCAGACCTCAAGCATCTCTCAGCCATAATCTCTTTGTAAGGAGAGGTGTTGATGGGCCTCCATAACCAAATCCAATGTACCTATGCATGTGCCATGAATTAGCCAATCAGTGATTCACACACAGGACCCAAACAACAATAGATGCAAGTGTTGGACTGTGTCCATTTCTGCCTACAAGCTACAGACCATTTACCCCGATCGACCATGAATTTTTACAATTCATGGCTCACATTTGCACTGCTCTGTATAAAGCCCAGGGAAGCCTACATGCCATTTGTGGTGATTTGAATTGAACACACACACAGAGAGAGATACACATACACACACACACATTTACCGCAACAATTTACATGCAGCTACATAACTCCTGCATATAAAAACTCACCCCTAGCACATATATTACACCGAGAGAATTTGTTTGCTCGATCTCAAGATACATCTTTTAGATTTTCATTTTGATAGGGTTTGTTCTGTTTTTAAATTTAGATTTTCATTTTGATAGGGTTTGTTCTGTTTTTTTGTTTTTAAAGAGTGCAAGAATAAAATAATCAAGATAAGATCCAAAGGTGTTTTTTTTTTTCCACAAGAGCCAACTGGACTCTGGTTTTTCTTTCAAGACGTTTTGCATCTTGTCCAAGAAGCTTCTTCAGCTCTGAGATAAGATAAAACAATCAAGATGAGAATATTTTAAACTATGCATGCATCATACACTGTTTGGGCTTGGTCATAAATAAACCACACTGGATACAATGGGGTTTGCCTGCAAACATAACCTCTAATAATACTGAGAATTGCAATTTCAGTGGAAATAGAATTGCAACTGGATACAATTTTGCTTCTTAACTACACTCAATATGGAGAAAAAGGATACGCATAACATTTTATAGAAACAATCAGTAGTCTGAACTGGAATATGGATTCAGTTTATACCTACAATTAGAAGAAAAGCTGATCTGGAAACATCTAAACATCTTTACTGAAACTCAGCAGATCAGAAATTGATCACAGGCTGGAGAGCAGATGGACAGTAAAGAAGGGACGATATAGCCATAAATCAATCCAAATTTCTTATTCAGCCAGCAGTGATATATATCAACAAGGAACCAATCAAAGGAAAATACACGGGCTATAATAACAGTGACACTTCTAATTTTGATGAAAAACGGATTCTTGTAAATATGTTCAAAGCTGTCTGCTTCACTCTAAAGAAGCTACAACTGACTTTTCTCTAAAATAGGCATTTTTGATGTTTTTTGTTCTAAAATAGAGATCTCTGTGTGTGTTGGTTAGAACAATATATCTGGCAATGTGTGTGGTTTTTTTTTAATTTAAGAAAGATCTTTAAATATATTTTTGGCCCTACCATGTTTTTTGACTTGGCAGCTGTATCACAGAAGCTGCAGAAATGTAAAAATCAAACAGAACAAAATCCTCCGATGTTTGTATAATTAAGAGTCCTGCCTTTTTTTCCATAGCTTGTTGTAGCTGAAAATAGGGAAAAAATTCACCTCTGCAGGACCTGTTAAACGATCTGGATTGAAAGAGATCACTTGAGCTACCACAAACCTTGCTTTGCAAGGTTTAGGGACAAGATCCAAGCTTTGGATATGGGGGGAAAATGTCTAATGATGGCTACCAGCTACTAAGTGTCTGACATTCCATTTGCCAGATTCCTGGACTTTTCTACAGTTTTTTTCCTCCCCCCTCCAAAAATATAATTATTTCTACTGAAATCATTAGATATTTAAGAAAATCATTTTGCATTTTAAGAGTACTTACAGCAAGTGTCCCTTAACTTTTTTTTTTTTTTTTGCCATCATACTTCCCTCTAAAAGGTAAAGGTTCCTCTTGCACATATGTGCTATTTGTTCCCGGCTCTAGGGGGCAGTGCTCATCTCCGTTACAAAGCCAAAGAGCCAGCACTGTCCGAAGACGTCTCCATGGTCATATGGCCGGCATGACTAAATGCCGAAGGCGCACACAACACTGTTACCTTCCCACCAAAGGTGGTCTCTATTTTTCTGCTTGCATTTTTTACCTGCTTTCAAACTGCAAGGTTGGCAGAAGCTGGGACGAATAACAGGACTCATTCCATGAAGTGGTGCTAGGGATTCAAACTGTCGAACTGCCGGCCTTTCTGATTGACAAGCTCAGCGTCTTAAGGCTAGGTCCCACTGGCCGACGGACGCAAAACGTATGCATAAAGGACACAGCGGATGAGCAAAATTTTGGGGGTGGCTCCATCCGTTGTCATCCACTCCAAACAGTGGCAAAAATTTGCATAAACAGAACGGAAAAGAATGGAAAAGAACGGACGTGGGTAGTATGTAGTGGGGATGTTAAACATATGTTCATAGGAAGCCTAGCGGATGTATATTGGATGCAAACCGTTCACTGCTCATCCTTTCTATTTCTGTGCTACTAACACTGTGTAGATGTTCCGTGTACCTTTTGTTTCCTCCCTCTTTCTATTTTCAGCTCAGCGGATGTGAGTTGAGGGGATGCCCAGAGGATGCAGAGAGGATACAGCGGACATTTAACAGATGATAAACGGACGTAAAACGTTTGTTGCTCAGATGTCACTGATTTACATCGTACACAGCGGAAAGTTCAGCTCAAAACTTCTTGCGCGGATAAAATCTCAGTGGACGGATGCTCGAGGGATAGAGCATATGAAACACGTTTGCAGTGAGTACACAACGGATGCATCGCGTTTTCCAACGGATGGGAAGCTTTTTTTAACATTTTACATCCTCTTTGCATCCATTGGTGCAGTGGGCTGAGCCACCACCTCCCTCTAGTATAATCTTAATCTCCACCCCCCCTCCCAAAACCTCAAAACAACCAAAATGAACACAAATGGGCTATGAGAAAGCAGTAAAATAAAACTTTGGCAAAAGTGGTTTTATTGTAGCATAAAAATTAAAAGCTTTTTCACTTCTCCTCTGGACTCTATCCACACTTCCCCAAGAGAGAGAGAGAAATACACCTTACACTTTTGAATTTAAGGCCCTGTCACACTGCCCAATGGATGCAAAATGGACACAATGAACGAGCAAAATTTTCCATCCGTTGTTATCCGCTCTCAAAAGGGGCAAAAATTTGCATAACCGGAGCGGATAACACGGACGGGGGGAGGACGCAGGGCGGATGGAAAGCGGATGCGGAATGGAAGCCCAGCGGATGGAAGCGGATGGGAGCGGATGGCACATCCGCTAGGCTTCCGGGGGATCTCAGCAAAGCGGACGCGGAACGGATGAAGCGGATGCAGAGCGGAAGCCTAGCGGATGCACAGCGGAAGCCTAGCGGATGCCGAGCGTTAATTGCGCATGCGGGGAGGATGCATTGCGTCAGCCCCGCGGATATAACGGAAGCAGCTCGGAAGCAGGTCGCCATTCAGAGGAAAGACCTGCTTCCAGACACATCAACTGCCTTGCCTGTCCTGCCTGCATGTCTGCCTGCAAGTCTTGCTGCCAGCCTTGCTGCCAGCCTCCCTACCAGCCTCCCTGCCAGCTTTGCTGTCTCCCTGCCTGCCAGCCTTGCTGCGAGCCAGTCTGCCAGCCTTGGTGCCTGCCTCCTTGCCAGCCTTCCTGCTAGCCTTCCTGCCAGCCTTCCTGCCAGCCTCCCTGCCAGCCTCCCTGCCAGCCTCCCTGCCAGCCTTGCTGTCTCCCAGTCTGCCTGCCAGCCTTCCTGCCAGCCAGTCTGCCTGCCAGCCTTCCTGCCTGCCTTCCTACCAGCCTTGGTGCCTGCCTCCCTGCCAGCCTTGGTGCCTGCCTCTCTGCCAGCCTTGGTGCCTGCCTTGGTGCCAGCTTTCCTGCCAGCCTTGGTGCATGCCTGCCTACATGCCAGCCTTCCTGCCTGCCTTGGTGCCAGCCTCCCTGCCAGCCTTGGTGCCTGCCAGCCTCCCTGCCAGCCTTGGTGCCTGCCAGCCTCCCTGCCAGCCAGCAACCCCACAACCATGCGGAAGCACAGCAAGCCTCAGCCATCTGCTGCCAGCCCTGGCAAGAGGGACAGGGCTACCATCCCGCCCCCGGCCCTCACTCTGGTTCTGCTGGGGCTTCTGCAGCACGGACTCACTCTTCTGGGGCTGGGGCTGGGGCTTCTGCTGCTTCTGCTTCTGGAGGAGCTGATGACAAGCACTCCAGCACCAGCCACCTCCACAGCACCTGCACCCTTCACCCCTGAGACTGAGCAATCAAGAGGAGTGCCAGAGACTCATTTTTGTCTTATAGCTTGTTGTTAATAAAGTCTATTTTTGATTCACACACTTGCTTCATTTCTTTTTTTTTAATAAAGTCTTGCTGGAAACTTTTAGAAATGGTTTAAGCCTTTGCATGCTTGTGGGATGGGTTAAGATAGCAGTGGGTTGGGCAGGGATACCTTTGGGATGGGTAATAGCTGTGGGATAGATAAACCTCCAGTGCAAGCATAGTGGGACTGGATGGTCCACCCTCCCACGTGCCACACCTATGGCCCTTTATTATCAATAACAATTTAATCAATCATCCACACATGTCAACATAAACACAACTCTTTATTAAATGCCCTGTTCATTGTAGGCCCACCCAACATACATGGCCCAATCTCATCCGTGTGATGAGACAGGCTGAAGGAAGCATCCATTAAGCATCTATCATCCTGTCTTGCCACTCCACCGCTCCAGCTGGGGAGTTGCACCAGTGTTTCAGGAGGTTGCGCTGCTTCTTCCCTTCACGTGAGGCTCTGTTGGGGCCTTGCACTTCCTCAGTGTCGATCAGGTTTTGCCCTTGCCTCCATTCCCCAGGCTCCATGTCCCCATTGCCTTGCTGGAGGTCCATGAGCCTGTTCTGCAAGACTGGGTAGCGGGTGCGCATGAGATTGTGCAGGATGCAGCAAGCATCCATAATCCTCCTCACGGTCTCTGGGCGATGCTGCATGGTGGTGAGAAGTACCTGGAACCTGTTGGCCAGGATGCCAAAGGGGTTCTCCACCACCTGCCTTGCCCTGGACAGCCTGTAGTTGAAGATCCTCTCTTCACGGGTGAGGAGTCTGGAAGTGTAGGGCTTCATGAGGTCGGTTGTGAGGAAGAAGGCGTCATCCCTCACGATGAAGTAGGGCACATCTTGTGTGTCATTGGGCAGGGGTTCTGGATCTGGGAAGCCCACGATGAGGTTGTGTTCCAGCTCCTCCTTGAGGTGACTGGCGTTGTATACCTGGGCATCTGAAGATGAGCTGCTGCCTGAAGCATCGATGTACATGAACTTGTAGTCAGCATCGACCATGGCGAAGAGGATGATGCTGAAGAAGCCCTTGTAGTTGAAATAAGTGGACTCCGACTTGGCTGTTGCTTTGCAGGCCACGTGCTTGCCATCTATGGCTCCAACGGTGTGTGGGAAGTTCCACTTCTGATACCACTGCTCTGCAACTTTCTTCCATCCTTCTTCAGTGGAGGGGCACTGGAGGAGCTCCTCCTTGTATTCTTCGATGATGGCCTGCACCACTTCTCTGACTACAATGCTGATGGTGTTGTGTGGCACCCTCCAGCCGTACTGCATGCTCCTGTAGGTGGTCCCTGAGGCCAGGTGGCGCAGAGTGAGTGCCACCTTGAGCCCAGGTTCCAGGCTGGGCTGGAAGTTGGTGTTTGCCTTGGTCAACCTGGGTGTCAGCCGCTGCACAACTTCGTCAAACATGGCTGGAGGCATCCTCATGAAGTTCTGGAATGCCCGAGTGTCTTCGTTCCTGAGCTCCACCATCAGCTTGTTGTACAGTCCGTCCTCTGCTCTTCTGATGAACCATCTTCGTACCCAGAGGCTTCTTGGCCGCCCCTTTTTCTTCCCATAGTAGAGTTCACCGAGCCTGTAGATGGCTTCGCACTGTTGCAGAAGGATGGTGGCTGCCAAAAGGACTGTGTTACGATCCACGGTGGACATGAATGGATGCTGTGGAAGAGCAAGAGTCAGATGAAGGCTGCAGAGGTCTGCACAGCTGGGCTGCTGGGCTGAAAGTAAGATGCAGGTGAGTTGCTCCCCCTTTTTATAGGCAGTATAGGTGTCCCTTTGCATCCTCTAGGCATCCTCTAGGCATCCTCTAGGCATCCTCTAGGCATCCTCTAGGCATCCTGTAGACATCCTTAATATCCGAGATAGGTCCCCTCTGCGAACGTTTTTTCCATTTTAAATGCTTTGTTTTCGTGCTGCATCCATTCTGCATCTGTTCTGCATCCGTTCCGCTTTCTCCCTGCGTCCGAGTGGATGCGAGTTGCGCGGATGCACAGTGGATGCCTAGCGGAAATAATGGATGCGGAACGGATGCGTAGCGGATGCGTAGCGGATGCAGAACGGATGAATTGGATACATTTTCTGCACAAAAGTTTTGGGCAGCTCAAAACTTTCTGAGTGGATGAAACGTCCATAAAAGGATGCTGGACAGATAGAGAGGAAGCCAAACGGAGGCAGTGAGTACATCGCGTTAACCAACGGATGGCAAGCTTTTTTGTCCGTTTTACATCCTCTTTGCATCCGTTGGTGCAGTGTGACAGGGGCTTTAGAGTCTTCTGCTTTTAATCAGATATGTGCAACATATGGGTGTTTTCACAATCCTTAGACTCTGTGTGCGTGGTGTATGGATTAAGAAAAATAAGTTTCTGAAAACAACCTTACTTTCCAAGTTTAATTACTTTCTCCAGAGACATAGTTGAAGGGTTTATGACATATTTTTGACATGTCACTTACCAGAAGGCCTCTATTCACAGTTAAATCAGGTGGGTGGGGTAGAACATGGTTCTCACACTTCTGCTTTCCATATTTCCAAATTATGGTCGTCACAACTTTGTCTCTCCTAGGCTGCTTTTAGTGCACATTCTCTTTTGTAGGATTATGGAAGACAAGTGGAAACCTGGTGCAGCTGTCAAAAATTGGCAATGTGCTAACTCCTGGGATGTAGAGACCTAAGCCTGTTGAGAAAATAAAGTCTGCATAGAATGGGTTACATTACATTACATGAAACCTGTTTCATTTTGTATATAACAATTCTGTTGGCCTGTTGGGAGAACTCTATAAATATCTCCCTGGGTTGTAATATTCTTTACATGCAGATCATTGAAGTTGGCAAAGCAGACGGGTGCTTAGGATGCTTAGAATCAAAGAGTTTGAACATTTGGAAGAGGTAGGGCCATCACATTCAATTCTGTGCTCAGGAGGCGAATCCATATTAAAGTTTGTGGCTTGGATTGCCAGCCCCATCACATTATATCATACCTGTCATTGCATCCATTCACAGATCCTCAAGCCACTGAAGCTGCTGTCCCAAGTATTTTACTAAAGAGCTAAAGAGGATAAGAACTACGAATGTACTTTGACTTGGGAAAAGATGCATATGACTTGCATCAAAGACCATACATTAGAATGAATCAACATAATAGGCATTAATTGAAGGCAAAGTCATCTTTATTTGGATCTTGGAGATATGATCGATTGAACTCTTGTTTAAATCTGTTAACTCTTGTTTAAATCTGAACAAAACATTTAGGCCTACAACTTTTATCTTCTTGAACAAATATATAATTAAAAAGAGATTGCCAAGTGGCATCAGAGAACACTTCAACCTTGAGCAAAATGTTGAGTGATTCATCACGGATTTCACCAAACGGTCATTCCAAGGAATAATGAATAGAATTAGAATAGAATATAGAATACAGAATATAGAATATAGAATATAGAATAGAAAATAAAAAATAGAAAATGGAATAGAATACAATTCAGAATAGAACATAACATAACATAACATAACATAACATAACATAACATAACATAACATAACATAACATAACATAACAGAACAGAATAGAATAGAAAATGGAATGGAATGGAATGGAATGGAATGGAATGGAATGGAAAATGGAAAATGGAAAATGGAAAATGGAAAATGGAAAATGGAAAATGGAAAATGGAATAGAATAGAATAGAATAGAATAGAATAGAATAGAATAGAATAACTTTATTTGCCCAAGTATGATTGGACACAGAAGGAATTTGTCTCTGGTGCAGAAGCTCCCAGGGTACATGCAAAACAACAGAGTAATGATAATCGTAATAATTATACCAATAAAAGAAGGTAGTACAAAAGATGAGAAGGATAATAGTGATACAGACATACCACAGGGATAAATATATTTAGACATAAGACAGTACTGTGGGAATTATGTGTTCAGTGGAATGATAGCATGGGAGGGGGTGCAACCTATCTCTGTGTCTAGCTGTTTTGGCATGGAATGCCCTAGAATATAACTTTCAGTGTGTATTTAAATAAATCAGAGGGCAGCAGCCCTTGGGTGTGCTGAGAACAGATGTCTGTGACCCAAGGTAAGAGACTGAGGGTCTGTGCATGAAATATCATTATTAGCAATTTACTTAGTAGTCATTTTTTGCCCTTCTGCAAAACAAGGACTCCCAATCAATGTTCAGACAGCCATTAAAGTCCAAGACTGAAAACAAACCCCCATAAAATCAGCCTATAAAATGGATCCTCCACAAATCATTAAAATGACGGCAGAAAGCATACAGCTGGGTCAAAGAAGACAAGACAAAGAGCCAGGAGAGGAGTTAGAAATAAGAATAACAGAGCTGGAAGGGACCTTGAGGTCTTCTAGTCTAACCCTCTGCTCAGGCAATTCAGTTCAGACAAAGTGCTGTCCAATCACTTCTTAGAAACCTCCAGTGTTACAGGGTGAATGGAGTAGGAAAAATGAAGTACACCCTGTTGGTAATTTCAACTAAATCAAAATCAGGTAACTCAACACTCAGTATGGATTATCAAAGAGATAATTTTATCAAACTGAGATCCAACCTAGAAGAAATAAGGAGAAATTTCTGGACAGTGAGAACAATGAATCCGTTCTGGGATGGCTTGTGAAGTGGTGGAAGCTCCATCACTGGGGGTTTTTTAAAGAAGAGATCAGACAGCCATTTGTCCAAGATAGCATAAGGTCTCCTCCTTGAACAGAGGGTCGGATTAGGAGACCTCCAGAGTCCCTTCCCAACTCTTCCTATTCTGTATTCTGATTTTTGATTTCTACCAGCCCTGTTGAACCTTGGGAAGTCTGCCTGCTTGAATCTCTACCTGTGTTCACAAGATTCAAATTGTACATCAATTGTGCATCACAATGTGTTTTCGTTCATTTCATCTGTGATGAATTGTATTTATTTCCTCTTTTGTGGGGTCTTGAATGGTACCTGAATAAAGTAAGTCAGCTACAGGATACAAGACCCCCTTCTGCTTTCAGGCCGGGCACCACTCAATATTGACCCAACATCTTCATAAAGCCATCATGAATGAGTTGTGGTGGCACAATGGTCAGAGTGCAGTACTGCAGGATATTTCTTCTGACTGACAGCTGACTGCAATTTGGCAGTTCAAATCTCACCAGGCTCCAGGTTGGCTCAGCCTTCCACCCTTCTGAGGTCAATAAAATGAGGACCCAGACTGTTGGGAGCAAGAGGCTGACTCTGTAAACCACTTAGAGAGGGCTGTGAAGTGATATATAAGCCGAAGTGCTTCTTGCCTGTTGGAGCCTTATTCTGCCCTAGTCAAGGGATAGCTCCAATATCATAAAGGATAAAATGAAAAGCTGGCCTCCCCACAGCTTTTTCACATCAAGCACATCCAATATGCTTCCCAAGTGGACCCATGGAAGCAATTTCACTACAGGGAGAATGAAAAAGTCTAAGCAAAGAGAAAACCATGTCAAAGACAACATAGTGCTGAGTTAAACGATAGGTGATAACTAACAAAGGTTAGTTCCATTGTCCTCACTGTCAGGAAATGTCTCCTTAGTTCTAGGTTGGTTCTCTCCTTGGTTAGTTTCCATCTGTTGCTACTCATCCTGCCTTCTGGTGCTTTGGAAAACAGGGTCATCCATTCTCCCCAAGGCGAACCCAGGAGAATAACAGAATAGAGTTGGACCTTGGACATCTTCTAGTCCAACTCCTGTTCAAGCAGGAGACCCTGTACCATTTCAGACAGATTGCTGTCCAGTCTATTCTTAAAAGCCTTCAGTGATGGAGCACCCACAACTTCTGGAGGTAAGTTGTTCCACTGGCCAATTGTCCTCACTATCAGGAAATTTCTCCTTAGTTCTAGGTTGCTTCTCTCCTTGGTTAGCTTCCATCCATTGCTTCTTGTCCTGCCCTGTCTGGTGTTTTGAAGAATAGCTTGACTCCCTCTTCTTTGTGGCAATCCCTCAAACATTGGAAGACTGCTCTCATGTCACCCCTAGTTCTTCTTTTCACCAGACTTCTTTTAATTAGACTATTAGACTATTTGGTATCCAGATAGCTCCGTTACCATTCACCGAAATGCAGCTGGTGTTTTAGAAAAAGGAAAATACAGCTCACCTAGTGCTATAAAAAAAAAACCAGCTTTCAAGGAAAATGGTGTATTCAGATTTTTAACTATGATAAAAACCAGTCTGCTTACGTTAACCAGGGCAGGAAAATCCAGGTGCAGCCTGTATGTGATTACTGGAAACAATACGTGTAATTAAGAGTGTTTTTATATTATTGCCAAACGTTTGCTCATAGCATGTGTGGCTGCTTTTCATTTTGTTGCACTAGATAGAATTCATTTGGGTTTTGCTTGCTAATATGTATTTTTTTATGGTTTTGAGTTGTGTTTTAATTGGCTAATCTTGTTGTTCTGCCTTGCATCACTTTCCAAAATTCCACCATGTATTCCCTGCTTTTTTCCTTGGGTATTTGGTCTATTTCATACTGGTTAAAGTGTTCTTGAAGTAGAGGGGTATTTTTGTGTGTGTGCGCGTGCCGTATGTGTTTTAAAAATCTTGTTCCTTTCATTGCATTGATAAAGAGGTCTTCTTCTTTCCCTCTCCTCCTCCTCCTCTCCTCTCCTCTTCTTTTTCTCCTCCTTTTCCTTCTTTTCTCCTCCTCCTCCTCCTCCCCCCCTCCCCTGTGGTAGTGCATGAAACTAGACACAGTTTAACTTCCATTTAAACAGTAATGACAACTTTGGATTAATAATGCATGAAATTATCTTTCAAGTAAATGAAGTCAGTTTGTCCCTTTTTCTAGGAAGCTGGAGAAAAAGGGTCACTCTAATTTTCTTGGGATAAAAATGGTATGGTCCTTCTGAAGTTCTAAGGTAGTGCATAAGCTGCCATCATTTCCTAGTTTTCACTCCTTCTGAAGCATGGCAAGGTTCTCATAAATGGTACAAAGATTCATAAAGATTAAAATTTCCCTTGAATTAAGGTCATTCTGAGGTAGATTTCTTGAAAATGGACACACTTTCTTCTGCCTCTTGGGATGCTCTTGGTCTTCCTAGCCTAATCTAAAGGACCTGGGGGGGGTGTCTTTAAATATCTCCTATGCAACTTGGAAATGTTGTCATTCTAAGAATAATAAAGGACCAGCAAGAATTCTTAAAATATAGGAGTCTGTCATCAAAAATTAGAAGATGGACTCGAATCTGTGAATCCTGAAGTTTAAACATGAACATTTTTTTTAACCCGTAAGGTCTTTCAGGCAGCACTGCTTTGTTTTCTTTTTTTTTTTTCACATTCTTTAAACTTTCTATTATTGTTGTTTTTATTCTATCACTCTATCAAGCATCCTTGCATTGTGAGATAATAGACAGAACTTGTTTTGGGGAACATGAACATTGTCTTCGTCCACCATGACAGCATATCCTGAAAAGAGTTTGTAAGAGCCAGGGAACTGGGGTCACAACGGAAAGTACCCTTGACGTCATGCTAAATGCAAAACAGATCAAAAAGGATTATCAAAGGAAAGGGAGAATAAAAGAAAGAAAAAAAGAAGGGATTCAATCCAACAGTGAAATAAAATGTTCCTCATGAGCGTGTCTATGGAGATTCTCAATTATCCAAGTTACGGTGGTCCCAAAGTTTTTTTTACCCCAAGAGGCAACTAGACTTTCTCTGTATTGTTGGGTTTTTTGAAAATGTTTCAGAAGCTTATTCAGAACTTCTTGTGAATGAGAAATGATTTAAAAAAAAGAAACATCAAGAAAGTCCAGTTGCCTTTTGGAAAAAAAAAAAAAAAAAGGTTTGGTCCTCATGAGAATATCCAAAGAAAAACTAAGTGTGGTTGAAGGTCCTGACGGCAATGGATAAGGTGTGAAGCTCGAACACACTTATGCTATGGCAACCATTATTGCTTGTCAACTTGCCAAAGAACCACGAGGGAGGAAAGGGTGAGATGAATTCAGGCTCCAGACTTCAAGAAATCAAGCTGTGAGAGCCAAGGACACTCCGGCAGCTGTTTGCCAAGACCAGAGACTTTTTCTCATAACGATACAATGACACTCAATTGGACAATGTGACCTGCACTAATAAGGAAGGAAGGGGAAATCTATACTGTAATTATGTGGGTTTGTGTGGGAATCAGGTAGAGCTGATCTTGCCTCCATCAGTGCCGAAATGATGTATATTTACATCATTCAAACTGTACATAGATACAGTTTTGCATTCAGACACCGGAAGGTCTTGAAGGTGCTTGCTTCATAAGACAGAACGTTGACACAAGGATGAAGGAAACCCAGGTTCAAGTCACCATCAGCTATGGAACTCACAAAGTGTGTCAGCCTCTCTCAGCCTAATCATCCCCACATAGACAAACCTAGAGGAGAAAATTCATAACTATGCTATACAGTGGTGGGATTCAGTGGGCGTGGCTTGCTGGGCATGCTTTGCCTAACGCTGGCACACAGCTTTCCCCACACCAGCTGAGACCTGCAGCGCCTATCAGCTGAGAGGAGAAAGAAGAGAAAAGCACAAGCGCAGGCGGGAGGGCTGATCCTGCGCTTTTCTCTTCGTTTTCCTCTCAGCTGATTGTCAGAGGATTTTTTTCCTCCTCTCAGCTGATCGCCGGATTTTTTTACTACCAGTTCAGCCGAACCAGTCCAAATCAGTAGCACTATTGGTGGGACAGACAGTCGTGAAGAAATAAGCCACAGTTCAATCCTTATTTGGTCCTTTTGCAACTCATCACAAATATCAGACTCCAGAGACCCCCAAAAGAGAATGGAGAAATCCTGACTGTTGACAACAGGAACTATCTAGATTCCAAGCATGAAGCAGAATTTGGCCAGGTTCACTCTTTTCAATATCGTCCTGTTGGCATGGATGCCAGAAACTCGCTTTCAATTCATATAAATCTTCGACAAAGAAATTCACCCAGATCTATTGCTAGCAGAAATAGTTAATGGCTCACTTTGACTTGCCCCCTCTGCATAACATTAAAGCATGAAATTAATTAAATAAACCAGCTGATGAAATCACCCTATAAATGTGCCAATGCACCATAATTTAGGGCAAACTGGATCATCAGAAAGACCAGG
Organism: Laticauda colubrina; assembly: GCA_015471245.1. Lineage (NCBI taxonomy): Eukaryota > Metazoa > Chordata > Lepidosauria > Squamata > Elapidae > Laticauda > Laticauda colubrina. The sequence goes on along the minus strand of BLBF01000016.1, from coordinate 9,373,375 downwards.
CAAGGAGGAGGAAGAATTGTGGATGAAGAAGGAGAGAGATAAAGGAAGGATGAAGGAAGAAGACAAGGAAAATGGAAGAAGGAAGAGGAGGTGTAGTAGTGGAGGAGGAGGGGGAGGGGGATAAGGGGAAGGAGAGGAGCAGGAGGGTGGAAGAGGAGGAGGGAGAAGAAGAAGAAGAAGAAGAAGAAGAAGAAGAAGAAGAAGAAGAAGAATGATTGAGGATGAAAGAGGAGGAGAAAGGAGGCATTGTAGTGGTTTGGTGGTACTTCTTTATATTGTATTTTAGAGAAAGAGAAAGTAAAGGTGAGATTACACACCAAGGGGAGCATTTTAAAAAGATCAAAGTTACCTTTACAAAAAAAAAATCTCCACTAGTTAAGCTAGCAGTTGTCAAAATGAGGAAAAAAATTCCAGCTGAGACTTAGCTGGGTGACTACCACAAACACACTTGCACAATTCCCCACCAAGCCAGATGGAGCCTACATGCATTTCCTAGTAGGCTACCCAATGTCCGCATGTCTTCCTGCCTTTGCTTTGATGCCATGCTTCACTGGGTGTGCCCAGTGTTGTAATCTTGGTGCCTTTCAAGCTGAATCATGGATTTCCCTTCTCTTCCTGTTTAATTTCTGGGGTCAGTTAATGAACCGTCTACTGGAGGATTTCCACTCCAGTATGATTAGGATTGCAGTTCCCCTTAAAAAATTCCAAATGTATAGTTTGAGAGGCTGCCATGAAGAAAAAAAAAAGGGGGGGGGGGCGGTTCAACTTATTTTCCAAAGCACCAGAAGGCAGGAAAAGAAACAATGGATGGAAACCAATCAAGGAGACAAACAACCTGGAATTGAAGAGAAACTTCCCAACGGTGAGGACAATCAATCAGTGGTGGAACTGGTTGCCTCCAGAAGTTGTGGGAGCTCCATCACTGGACCCTTTCAAGAAGAGACCAGACAGCCACTTGTCTGAAATGGTGTAGGGTCTCCCTTTTGAGGAGGGGGTTGGACTGGAAGATCTCCAAAGTCCCTTGATTGGTTTACTCCTTTGTGGAAAATCCATCGTTTTCAAATGCAGTTATCAGCTACCTGAAACATCTCAGGGTATAAACCAACTCTGAGATGGCTTAATTAATGCAAGGAAGTTCACCGCTTATGGAACATGGAAAACCTTTTGAAATCGAACCCGAGGGTTGAAAGAGATGGGGGGAGGAGAGAAAAAAAGGGGGGATTCTCTAATTAGAAATTGATTGTGCTTTGGATGGCTTTCCACTCATTCTTCCCATAATGAGTTGAGCAAGCCCTGGGGTAATGTTCTGTTTTCATGCAGAGTTAAAATAAAGCAAAAACAAAAAAAATTGCAAACTCCTTTTTGGACTTCCCAAATCAGTTCCTGGTGTGGATGTAATGTCCCTTACGATGATTGGGATACCACAATTTTGACTCTACTCGTGGCTTCCTCCTCTGTGTCTTGGCCATATTTTTTGGATGCTCCCTTGGCAGAGCAAGCTCCAATCCCGAATGCTTCACTGCATTTATTGAGCATTTATTGTCACCATTGGTTCCACAATCAGATGGCAGGGCTGGCAAGTAGCCAGAAAATACAGATGGCAGCCGTATATCTCCATGGAAATATGACCTTTGTCACCCTGGCTTATTGCTGTCAAACATTCAGTGATGGGCTCCTTTAATAAAGCCTGAGAAAAATCACCAGGTAAGATAGAAGATCTTAAAACCTTTCCAAACTGACCACAAGCTCTTTTACAACAGAGAGATCGATCCCCATAATTCGGGGACTGGAGGATTGGGACTGGACGTATGATGAACGGGTGCAGGAACTGGACCTGGCTAGTCTAGGGAAGAGAAGGGTCAGGGGAGACAGGAGAGCATCTTCCAATATTTGAGAGGCTACCACAGAGAGGAAGGAGTCAAGATATTTTCTAAAGCACCCGAAGGCCAGACAAGGAATAATGGATGGAAACGGAACAAGGAGAGATTCAACCTGGAAACAAGGAGAAATTTTTTGACAGTGAGACCAATCGACCAATGGAACAGAAGTTGCCTTCGGAAGTTGTGGGAGCTTCATTCCTGGAGGCTTTCAAGAAGAGAATGGACTGCCCTCTGTCAGAAATGATGTAGGATCTCCTGCTTGGGCAGGGGATTGGACTAGATGGCCTCCAAGGTCCCTTCCAACTCTGTTAATCTATTAATATCTTCACCTTGTCATTCTACCTAACCTAATCCTATGTAAATTTTTCTCTAGTAATATCACACTACTAACTAGAGCATTCAAAACATTTGCTAGACCTATACTCGAATGCAGCTCATCAGTCTGGAACCCACATTACGTATCTGATATTAGCACAGTTGAAAAAGTCCAGAAATATTTCACAAGAAGAGTTCTCCACTCCTCGACTCATTGCAGAATACCTTATGCCACCAGACTTGAAATTCTAGACCTAGAAAACCTTGAATTATGCTGTCTTCGGTCTGATCTAAGTATGGTATATAAAATCACACATTGCAATGATTTACCTGTCAATGAATACTTCAACTTCAACCATAACAACACAAGAGCACACAACAGATACAAACTCAAGGTTAATCGCACCAAACTTGATTGCAGGAAATATGACTTCAGTAACAGAGTGGTCAATGTCTGGACTACTCTACCTGACTCTGTGGTTTCTTCCCCAAATCCCAAAAACTTTAACCTTGGATTGTCTACTATTGACCTCACCCCTTTCCTAAGAGGTCCGCAGGGGGCATGCATAAGCACACCAACGTGCCTACCGTCCCTGTCCTATTGTTTTTTTATTTTTCTTATATGTACCCATTTCATGTATTCATAACTATGCATATATTTTTACCTATTATCTTGTAAGCGATTGACAAATCAAAATAAATTAATTAAAATAAATAAATTCCTGTACTCTGCTAGCATAACATATCTTCTTCCCACCTTTAATCTTAGAACCTTGACTTGTTTTTAAAAATGGCTTTTTAATAGTTGATGTATATATATGTGTTTGTGTGTTGCTGGGAAGGCTGCTTTGCGTTTATCTTGCAAGCCGTTGTATTATTTGTGACAGTAGACTAACACATGAAGCTCAGCCTAATCCTAACTCTACACAACAAGATCATTTTTTTAACGGCCAAAGTTATGGTTGTCTTGCCCACAATGAAATTAGTTTTGATTTTGTGTCATGACAATGTTCATTAGTGCCATCTAGCCTGGAAGACAGTTGATGGCCGAGCATCATTCACTGAAAAGACACAAACTAGCTCCCTGGGAGATGAGCAGAAGTCACGTCTCCGAACGCCTTTCAAATAAACTGCCATCGTACACAGGGGTGGGATTCAATTTTTTTTTAACAACCAGTTCTGTGGGCATGGCTTAGTTGATGGGCATGGCTTGGTGGCCATGTTATTGGCTGGGTGTGGCCAACTCAACATCACTCACATTGAGGCATGCATCTCCTCACCTGGCCTCTCATGACTGTGGGGAAGCTGCAATAGTCGTAAGTGTGAAAAATGGTCATAAGTCACTTTTTTCAGTGCCATTGTAACTTTGAATGGTCACTCCAACAAGCAAAGTACCATCAAAGGAGGGGGAAAAAAATCTCCAGAGATGTTCCCAAGACAGAATGTCTCGTCCTGCCAAGAATGTAATAAGGGTTAACGGAGAGGCAGCTTCTGTAAGCAACACCAGAATGTTTCCTTCCTACCTTTCTTACAGGATTAGGCCAGTAATTTCTTCCAACCACCGGTTCTCCGAACTGCTTAGAATGTTAACAACCGGTTCTAGTGAATAGGTGCAAACCTGTAGAATCCCACCCCTGGTCATACATCTGCAGTTTTACTTCAGTGCTGTAGGGAATCCACACCATATTTCAGGAAAGAAGGAAAATTCCAGGAAGGGTCCAAAACACAATCAAAACTGAAATACAGTAGAGAAAATGTTTGCCTCTTATTGTGCAGGCATCTCCATCCCTCCAAGGAATAGTGCACATTAAATGCAGATAAAACCATTCAATGTTTATCCCAAGAATCTGTTAGTGACAGCTTGCATTTCAGTATATACCTACATTATCTGGGCTGGGGCTAGAGAAGGAGGTCATCCCATTGCCTGAAGATATTGAATTATTTAGCTTGGTTAAAAAGGCAGCATCAGAAAGCTTTGACCAATCTCTCTAAGCTTAGTGGACCAAATCCAGGATGCAAAAATACAAGTGCTCAAGAGCGGATAGGAAATGGTTGGAGGTTTTGTGTTGTTTTAGTTCACATCTGAATGCCATCACTCTGCTAAACAAATAATTCCCTCAACACTGTCCAACTATTGACAAAGTCTGCACTACTATTATTATTAATCTTCTCATCACTCCTTATTGACTCCTCCCCTCCCACTTGTGACTGTATGACCATAACTTTGTCGCTTGTATCCTTACGATTTATATTGACTGTTTCCTAGTATGATTTGATTGCTTTATGACTATCATTAAGTGTTGTACCTGATGATTCTTGACTCTTGATGAATGTATCTTTTCTTTTATGTACACTGAGAGCATTTGCACATCCACTGGATGTCCCAAAGGTGCTTTTCCAAGAGGCAACTGGACTTTTGATTTTTCTTGGAAGACGTTTCGCTTCTCATCCAAGAAGCTTCTTCGGCTTTTTCAGAACAGATGAGAAGTGAAATGTCTTCAAAGATAAAACAAAGAAAGTCCAGTTGCCTCTTGAAAAAAGCACCTTTGGGACAATCATCCCCTGGATGACTGAGATTCTCCATAGATATCTACTGGAAGAGTAGATGGCTTCCTTGCACATTTGGTTGGCCACAAAGTGCTAGACTAGACGGTCTTATCTAGAAGCTCCATTCTCACAGTGATAAACCTACCACTATGAAAAACTTTAGTATTGCCCACAAGGAAATGAATCTACATTTGAACAGGCCTGACTGATGCATATTACATACATGTCAATTTACTGTGTTCTAATATCTCAGGGGCTGCCCCAAAGAAGAGGGAATCAAGCTCTTCTCCAAAGCACCAGAAGCAGAACAAGAAGCAATAGATGGAAACTAATAAAGGAGACAAGCAACCTAGAACTAAGGAGAAATTTCCTGACAGTGAAAACAATTAATCAATGGAACAACTTGCCTCCAGAAGTTGTGGATACTCCAACACTGGAAGTTTTTTAAAAGATGTTAGATAACCATTTGTCTGAAGTGGTGTAAGGTTTCCTGCCTAGGCAGGGGGTTGGACTAGAAGACCTCCAAGGTCCCTTCTAATCCTGTTATTATGTTATTTTTTCTGAAGTTGCAGAACTGCTTCTGACAAAACATTAGAAAAGAGATGTTATTCTATTATTCTGTGTTAGGGCAGTTCATGCTGCTTCCCAATGCCTCACAATCGGGTTGACCTACCTCAACAGGTTCTCTCATTGCAAAGGGAGTGGATTCTACTCACCTGACAAAGCTGCCTCTCTCAAGCCAAGTGAGCAGCTTATTCATCTCCTCTGGGCTGGGGCAAAACTGCCTCACTTCTCTTTGAGATCCTTGGCAGCCCTTCAAAACTGTGCACATGATGACTGGATATCTGCCACATTTGTAATGTGAATGAACTACTGCAATCAGCATAGCAACAGCATGTTCCTTTGTCAACATGTTGAGATCTGAGAGAAGGACAAAGAGGTGACCTTCTAAATAAAAATATATGTGAATTGTCATTTTCTAAAGGCCCTGTCACACTGCCCAATGGATGCTTAATATCCGAGATAGGTCCCCTCTGCGGACATTTTTTCCGTTTTAAACGCTTTGTTTCTGTGCTGCATCCGTTCTGCATCTGTTCTGCATCCGTTCTGCGTCCGTTCCACTTCCTCCCTGCGTCCGAGCGGATGCGAGTTGCGCAGATGCGGAATGGATGCCTAGTGGATATAGCGGATGCGTAACGGATGCCTAGCGGATGCCTAGCGGATGCATAATGGACGAATTGGATACATTTTCCGCGCAAAAGTTTTGGGCAGCTCAAAACTTTTGGAGCGGATGAAACGTCCATAAACGGATGCTGGACGGATAGAGAGGAAGCAAAATGGAGACAGTGAGTACAGAACATATACAGCGCGTTAACCAACGGATGGCAAGGTTTTTTGTCCGTTTTACATCCTCTTTGCATCCGTTGGTGCAGTGTGACATGGGCTTAATATTGATCATTCCCAAGAGTATAATATATAGACTATAAAAAGAAAGAGAGAAAGAGAAACATATCAAATGCCCACTAGAGGGCAGTGAAGAGTTACAGCTTTTTGAATCTCTTTGCTGCCCTCTAATGGAAATCCCAATTTTTGCAACCACGGCCTCTTTAGTCTAACTACCTATGTTACTGTGTTACACTGACATGAGATCTTCTTAAATAAACATATATCCATGTCAATTGATCCTCTAGGGCTTCATTAAGATGTTGCATTGCTTCTGGCTAAGTTAAATCCAAGAACTTAAAATAAATTGAATTAAAAAAAAACAACTTTGCAAAGTAATTTGATCAAAAGATCCAGAATTTCCTTTTAAAGCTTTTGGTTCAAAGACTGACAAGAGGAAATCTACCCATTCCAAAATCCTGTTGAAAGAAGACATTGCTTAATTGATTTCCTGCATAGTGATGAAATCTGGCTCAGTGGCATGCAACTATTTCTGCTTGCTAGGTTCAATTCTGCCTTCTAGGCTCTGATCTCATGCTTCAGAAAACACACCATTTCCATCTTGTCACTGAGAATGCTCTTTCTATCCCTCCTTTTTTTGTTGTTGTTGATGGAGAGAGAAAAAGAAAGGAAAACACAGTGCTTGCTCACACCATTAAAATATATTTAAAAAAAAATAAGGAAGAACATTCATTAGATCACTGGCTGGAGCCTAGAATACCATCTTCTGGGCAAAATTAAGCTAGTGCCTTTTATTCAGAATGGCAGGCATTGAATATATTCTTGTATGGAAATTGCTAAATAGACTATGCACCCTAGTAAGAAGATCAAAGGACAATCAGTCACAATTACAGAGTTGGAAGGGACCTTGGAGGTCATATAGTCCAATCATGCAGAACACATATACCAATCCAGACAAGTGGCTGACCAGTTCTTCTTAAAAGCCTCCAGTGATGGAGCCCCCACAACTTCTGAAGGCAAGTTGTTCCACTGGTTGATTGTTCTCATTGTTAGGAAATTTCTCCTTAGTTCTACATTGCTTCTCTCCTTGGTTAGTTTCCATTCATTGCTTCTAGACCTGCCTTCAGGTGCTTTGGTAAATAAGAATTAGGAGAAGAATGATCCACCTCATACATGCTACAGTGCATACAATGTATGGAGGAAATCCCCATGCTGGTGAGAGAAAACGCCTTCAAATGTCATTTAGTTTTCATTCTGTTTATTATTTTACATATTTTTTTTACACAGGCAATGTTATCATGACCTATTTTATACCTATTTCATCTGCTCAGTGTTGACTGTTATATCTATCATTTGTAGGTGTTTCTCACACAAATAAAGAAAGAATATGTTCCCAGAGGGGGTCAAGCTATTTTCCAAGGCACCTGAAGGCCAGACAAAGAATAATGGATGGAAACTGAACTTTCTTAGCTTTCTTCATCAATGTAACTAAAGATTTCTCCTTCTGTACCAAAACAGCTTTTGCGATGTAGGATTTGCCTATATTTTGTCTGGGAATTCTATATGTTACATAGTAATGTTGGATTTCAAGTGAGGTGGGATTTTTTTGATGGTCCACCCACAAGTGTGAAGGGATGTCAAATTTCCTTTTCCTAAGACCAGCTCAAATTATATCAGGTTACTGCTTCAAGTGAAATATCTAAACACAGTGAAGTACTTTTAGATGAGAAGGGAGAATGCAAATACATAACAGCAACAATGACAATAATATCCCTCCTTCACATTTAGCTTTTCCAGTACGTCTGATCACATTTATTTCTTTGCTCCTGTTAGTTCATTTGTTGTCACTATTAATCAGGCATTTGTCTCTTATGTTGGGGCAAACAAGTTTGGATGCAAAACTATGGCAACTGATTAATATATTAAAAAAAATAATTAGTGGCCATCTCATTGATTTCCTTACTTTGATGCATCAATTATTTAACTCCTCATTCCAGTAAGTACCCAGAGAGATAATCTCTCCTTCCCACCCCAGTAAAACCAGAGATCTCTGAGAATGGCCTAATCTGTCTTGACAGACTTGAAGAATGATTAGAAGAATTAGATTCCTCCAATGATTAGAGGAAAGGCAAGATCAGATGTGGAAGAAAGACAGAACCGTAATCGCTTAATCAATGTACATGGGACAAATATAACTGGAAACAACTTAGAATAGAATGACAAGAGTTGGGAGGGACCTTGTAGGTCATCTAGTCTAGCCCCCCATTCAAGCAGGAGACCCTACATCATTTCTGACAGATGGGAGTCCAGTCTCTTCTTGAAAGCTTCCAGTGATGAAGCTCTCACAACTTCTGAAAGCAACTTCTGTTCCATTGGTTGATGGTTCTCACTGTCAGAAAGTTTCTCCTTATTTCCAGGTTGAATCTCTCCTGGATCAGTTTCCATCCATTGTTCTTTGTCTGGCCTTCGGGTGCTTTAGAAAATAGCTTGACCCCCTCATCCTCTCTGGGGCAGCCCCTCAAATATTGGAAGACCACTATCCTGTCTCCTCTGGTCCTTCTCTTCCCTAGGGTAGTCATGCCCACTTCCTGCAACCGTTCTCAGTATGCTTTAGTCTCCAATCCCCTAATCATCTTGGTTTCTCTTAATTTTTCTAGAGCCTCAACCTAGTTTTTATAGTGTGGTGACCAAACCTGCATGCAGTACTCTAGATGTGGTCTTACTAAGGCTTTATACAGTGGTATTAGTACCTCACTTGATCTTGATTGAATCCCTCTGTTAATGCAATTGAATGGCTTGCCTCCAGAAGTTGCAGGAGCTTCATCACTGGAAGCTTTCAAAAAGAGACTGGACAGCCATTTGTCTGAAATAATATAGAGTCTCCTGCTTGAGCAAAGAGTTGGGCTAGAAGACCTCCAAAGTCCCTTCCAACTCTGTCATTGCATCATTCAAGGGTCAAGGAGGCCACTTGATGAGCACGACTATAGAGATCCAGACTTTTCACTGATATGTAGCAACATATCCCAAAACTAATCAGATTCAATACGTGCAGAGGTGGGATTCAGTCGGTTCTGTCCAGTTCTGGAGAACTGGAAATGGAAATTTTGAGTAGTTCGGAGAACCAGCCAATCCCACCTCTGACTGGCCCCACCAACCTCATCTCTTCTCTGCCTCCCATTGAGTCCCAGCTGATCAGCTAGGTCTTCTTTGGTTGCCCTGCCCAGGAAAACAGAGCTGGAAAGCAGGTTAGTGGGGTGGGGAGGGAAGGGGGATTTTGCAGTAACCTTTCCTTGCCACGCCCACCAAGCCTAGAGAACTAATAGTAAAAAAAAATTGAATCCCACCACTGATGGAGATTAGGTGATAGATGATGAGCAGGGCTGTCTTAAGGCATGGGCCTGATGGGCACTTGCCCATGAACCCCACATAGGGGCCCCATACTAATCTCTGTGTGTTAAGCCTTCAGTGCACCTTGTATCATATAAATACAGCCACATATTTATTACATTTTACTGCATTTTTAAATGAATGCTAACATGCAAATATATGTTTAATTTCATCGACCATATACATTTTTATTCCTGTGAGTAGTTGTCATAGGGACCCCAGTACGCTGTTTTGCCCAGGGCCCATAATGCTGCTCAGATGGCCCTGATGATGAGTTCTATAATTTCTATCAGTTTCTACTTTATTGGGGATCTTTTTATTAGTCCACACAACCCCCCAAAACTGTGGGCATTATGGTTGCAAAGGTTTTACTCTTTTCTGCAAAGGCTTACAAAATAAACCAGCAAATTAAAAAACAAACTGGGATTAGCGACATTTCATCCTCTTTTATTTTGATTACTTCCTGTAAAAGACCAATCTGCTGATCGCTAGAGCTCCTTGTGTCTCTTTAAATCTTCATTTGTACTTCTCCTTAATAGATTTGGCTTCCTGTCAGTCTGAGATTTCATAATAGAATTACAAAATAACAGAGTTGGAAGGGAACTTGGTGTCAAGCACAGGGAATCAGGAGGCGGTTCAAACAAACACAGGTTTATTGCATGCTAGCACTCCCTACAAGAGTCTGAACTACTACTGGTAACAGTCAAAGCAAATTGGTGATGGTGTTGTGGCTCATAGTAGCCAGTGGAGCTGGTGCAGACTCGGACAGTGATGAGGTTGGGGAGGAACATGGGCCTGGAGTCTGGAGAAGGCTCTGATGAAGACTCTGCATGGGAGGCAGAGATGGGGCCAGGGCTGCCCAACATTCACCTTCGAAGTCGGAGATAAGTAGGGAAGAAAAACAGCTGGAGTCTGTTCCCAGTGTGCACATGCACAGAGCTGCCAGAAGACGGGAACAACTAAGGAACAAGCGTCGACTCGGGAGTAAAGGTACAGGTGGACTGTGAATGCCCCCTCCCATAGGGAATAAAGAGGAGTAAAAGGGGAGTGGGGTTTGCAGAAGACAATTAGTTCAATTCATCAGGGTGAAGATCTGTTCCCTATTCCTTGCCAAGTAATTGCTGCTACAGTGTGGCATTTGGAAGATATAAGCCTGGCAACTCTCCAAGCCTGATAAAAGGTCTGTAGTGGTGCAATCTCTTGAAAGACTGTTGGCCGGGACTTTGCTAGAGAGGAATACACTTTAAATAAAAGGGTTTTTATTGGGACGAGGAGTTGGTTTCATGATCTTGGGAAGCTCAGGTCAGAACAGATGGATAGGAGTCAATGAAATCCAAGGTGGACTAGAATTAGATCTCTTGTGATTGTGAAGGTACTCCAGACAAATGATGTGCTTTGTATTTTGTTATTTTCTCCAATTCTTTCTCTTCTGCTGTCTCCAGGCACTGCCACACCCACTATCCAGACTTTTTTGTCTTTCTTATTGACAACTGTTAAGTCCAGAGTGTTATGTGGCAGGTGATTGTCTGTCTGGATTCTGAAGTCCCAGAGCAATTTAACATTTTCCTTTTCTATGACTTTTTCTATTTTATGGTTCCTCCAGTTCTTACTTACAAGCAAATGATATTTCTTGCAGATCTTCTAATACACCATTGTTGCTACTTTGTCATGCCGCTGCTTGTAGACAGTTTGTGTGATCTTCTTGCAGCAGCTTCCCAGGTGGGCCACTGTTTATTTGCATAGGCAGCACTTCCTGTCTGTTCCTGTCATCATCATCACCATCATCATCATCATCATCATCATCATCATCATCATCATCATCATTATTATTATAAATATAGCATTGACAAAAATAAAGGCCCACAAGAAACTAGTTTGGAGTCTAGATGGGCAATATTGTATACTAAACCTTGTCACAGGGGTGTCCACAAGAAGGAGTCAACCATGGTGATCCTGCCAAAAACTCAACGTTTTCATGCAATCTTCCTCCATTGACACTCCTTCCTTGCAAGCAGAGGAGGTCTGGAGTATCTTTTGAGTATAATGCCTTCGAAGGATCAGATTCCTCTGCAAAGCTTTCCTGACATATTTGAAAATTGCACTGTCACCTCCTGAGCATAGAAAATGTTGGGATTTTTTGACCATGTCAAGGATGAAGTATGTAGTGACAATTCTGGAGGAAAATACCTTCATTGAAATGTACTTCTTGGACAGAAATATTGGTGGCAATTTTCCACAATAGGTTTTGAGTAGGAAGGTAAGCAGGAATTTTTGCCAGCAATTCTGAAAAGCTTCCAACATCGGACCATTAGAGAAAACAAAATCACAATATGGCAATATTCAATATCCATTATATTTTGGGGGGAGGGGGAATCTATGCTTCTTCTTATTTATTTATTTAAAACTTTTATACAGCCTTGTAGCCACTCCCAATTATTAATGAATTAATAGCACAAAAGTCCTGATCCAGCAAAAATGCTGGTGAATGCCAGCTTTCACTGCGAAGAGTAGAGATTCTGACAGCTGGCTGTCTTTCAAAAATGAAAGTAATATATGTCAGATATCCCAAGAGGCAGGAGATATTTCAGTTTGGGTCCTCCTTGACAGCATTCAGATGTTCAGTGAACTGTGCAAAATACACAGGGGGTCCATTTTTTGGCTCCATTTTGGAAGGGAGCATCAAGTTTGCGTGTGGGAATTGGGCAATCGCAGATCAAACATGAAAAATGCATCATGTTGTTGCATGTGACAACTGAATGCCACAGTTTTCACTGGAGCCAAGACACCAAATGTTGGGGTATGGGGGTTTTTTTGTTAAAAAAATCAGGGATCTGCTACAGAAATACGTTTTCCAATTAATGCAGAACATGGTCCCTTGTCCCCTAGTTGCCTGCTGTTGTGGCCCGCCAGTGGCCAGCAGAGCTGGTGGCAGACTCGGACAGTGAGGAGGTTGGGGAGGAACATAGACCAGTCCTGGAGTCTGGGGAAGGCTCAGATGAGGGCTCTGCATCGGAAGCAGAGATGGGTCGAGGGCCCTCCGACAATTATCAGCTGCCTCCAAAGTCAGAGATCAGTGGGGCAGAAGAACAGCTGGAGCCTGTTCCCAGTGTGCATATGCACAGAGCTGCCAGGAGAAGGAAACAGCTAAGGAACAAGGGTCAACTCAGTATTAAATGCACAGGCAGACAGTGAATGGCTCCTCCCATAAGGAATAAAGAAAAGCGAAAGGGTGGTGGTGTTTGCAGGAGATAATTAGTTCATTTAATTAGGGTGAAGATTTGTTTGTGACTGTCAGAGACTCCTTGCCAAGTATTTCTTTGTACAGTGTTGCACTTGGAAGCTATCGGCCTGACAACTCTCCAAGCCTGATAAGGTGGGTGGTTGCAATTCACTCTTGAAAGACTGTTTGCCAGGACTTTGTTGGATGGGAATGATAGGAATTCACATTAGCCTAATAAAAAGGGGTTTTGTCAGGACGAGGAGTCGTGCTTCGTGGTTTTGGGAAGCCTAGGTCAAAACACCTGCTGTCTTGATTTCTGCAATGCACTCTATATGAAAATGGCCTTGAAAAGTATCTGGAAGCTTCAGTTGGTTCAAAATGTGGAGGCTTGCATGATTTCATCTCTCACCCTGCCAGATCCCACGGTTGTCCATTCTGCCACAAGGTTTCGTCTTAGGCCCAGTACTCTTCAATATCTTCATTAATGACTTAGATGAGGGAATAGAAGGGGAACTTACCAAATTTGCAGATGATACTAAGCTGGCTAACACCCAATGTAATTATACAATAATTATATCATATATATAATAATATAATTACAGCTAACACCCAAGAAGATAAGCTCAAGATCCAGATGGATCTTGACAGACTAGAACACAGGGCCATATCTAATAAAATGAAATTCAATGTAGAGAAAAGTAAAATCCTACACTTAGGCAAGAAAAATCAAAAGTAGACATATAGACTGGGTGAAACCAGGCAGCCAAAAGAGCTAATACAATCCTTGGTTGTATAAACAGAGGCAAAGAATCAAAATCATGTGAAGTATCAGTACTGCTTTATGAAGCCTTAGTAAGGCCACACCTGGAATACTGCAACCAGTTTGGTCACCACATTACAAAAAAAAAAGATGTTGAGACTTTGGAAAAAGTACAAAGAAGAGCAACTAAGATGATTAAAGGCCTGGAGATTAAAACATATGAAGAACGGCTGCAGGATTTGGGTTTGGCTAGTCTAGAGAAAAGAAGGACTAGGGGGTACATGATAGCAGCCTTCCAGTATTTGAGGGGTTGCCACAAAGAGGAGGGGGTCAATTTATTTTCCAAAGTATCAGAGGGTTTTTTGTAAAGAGTTTTTCCTCTTTACAATGACTTCAGTTGTTCAAACTTTATAGTCACACAAGAAATGCTATCACTACGAATCTTGACTGAATAAATCTATAGCAACTTGTGGTGTTGTATACAGAATATTCTCAGTGTAATATGTTTCTGTATATAATGAAAGTGGTTTGAACTATATGAATTGAATTTTCAAAGAACGATACCTTTCAACCATAGCATCCTTGCCCAAGCAGCCCCTGTGAAAAGAATATTATTGCTGAATATTGGAGTTCAGTTATAATGGGTACAGATACATAGGAGATTATAATATTAGAACAATTGTGGCTCCTCACAGAAGAAGTAGTGGGTGATATAAGAAAAAATATATATTTAAAAACTTTTTTTCGAGAGGGGAAAGGAGAGAGGGAAATAGATGGGAAGAGAGGAGTAGGAGAAAGGGAAGGAGTGGGAAGTAGAGGAGAGAAGAGGAGAGGAGGAGAAGAAGAGAGGGAAGGAGATGGAAGGGGAGGGAGAAGGGGAGGGAAGGAGAAGGAAAGAGATGGAAAGAGATGGACTGTCAATATAAAATTGAAAATATGAAGTGTTATGAAGGAAAATGCATAATAAAAACATTTAGAAAACATTTTTAAAAAACCAAATGCGCTATAGAGTCATGGAACTTTAATTGGAAAACATTGCTCGTATCATCCAATCTGCTACCAATTTCTTACCAGTGCTTTCTTTTCAACTGGCCAAACATGCAACAAATGAAAGCTAGATTAGAAAAAAAAAAAATCAGTGCCTTGCCCTGAGCCATAACATATCCTCTCACACCTGCTCCACACAAGGAGAGAATAACACAGATTGCTAGGCCTCTCCAAGCACATTTTCAAAATGTTCTGTTTGCAGTTCTCCAGTCAATTTACAAAGCAGCCAGCCAGCAATAAAACAGCAATTGTGTGAGAGAGTGGTTAGAAAAGTTGCCATCCCTCTTGCATTTAAAAGCCTATGGCTAATTAGGATGCTAGGAGCTCATTAGCTTCAGTGCACTAAAATAATTATGATACAGTTTAGCAGCCAAGTTCCTTGCAGAGTGGCTCAAATAGAGGTTCTGTGTAGCTGAGTGAGGAATAGAGCGAGAAGGATTTTAAACAATAGGTACCAATAAGAAAACCAAATTGGAAGAATTTGGGTCAATTTCACTTTATTTCCTGTTGGTTGAGCCCCAGGAATCCTGACAAAGATTTGCAAGCAGTCAACTGGATCTCGGCTGGGTATTAAATGGAATAGCGGGATTGTTTGCACATATCTGGGCGTATTTTTTTAAAAAAAAATCTGAACAATTGTTGACAAGGTGGACCTGCGCAGTATCAAACCACCTTTCCCATTAAGGACCTGAAGTTTGGAATGGGACAATCAACCAAACAACCAGCAGCCAACCAACCAGCCAGTCAGACAATCAACCAAACAGCCAGTGAACCAACCAGTGAACCAACCAGCCAGCCAGCCAGCCAACCAACCAACCACATTAAGGACCTGAAGTTTGGAATGGGACAACCAATCAACCAACCAACAACCAGCCAGTCAGACAACCAACCAACAACCAGTGAAACAACCCGTGAACCAGCCAAGCAGCCAGACAGCCAACCAACCAACCAACCAACCAACCAACCAACCAACCAACTAACTAACCAACCAACCAATCAGATAACCAACCAGCCAGCCAACCAGCCAGCTAGCTAACCAGCCAGCTAGCCAGCCAACTAGATAACCAGCCATTCAGCCAGTCAGACAAGCAAGCAAGCAACCAGCCAATTTGCCAGTCAACCAACCAACCAATCAACCAATTTGACATAAGGGGAACTGGTTGAGTGAACTGACTATACTGTCAAATCACCAGCTTGCCTCTGCTTTCTCTGCCTTATGGATAAACATTAGCCACACAATGCCTGTTGATCTTTTGCTGTTCAAGCCTTGCAAAGGTCAACCTCTTTGTTTATCTTCCTTCTTTCCTTTCATAAGTCTTGGCCATGTAGGGAGTGCCCTAATATCAGCCTCCACAGGAAACCCAAATGGACTAGTTAATGCGTTGGTGCCGAGAGACAAATTTCAGTCACCTGCCTTTCTAAGAATCTTGAAGCAACACCTGGTATGACCATGAAAAGAAAGGTAGAGTGGTGCAATCCAAAGAAGTTTAGCATTTGGTTGCTGCAGAAAGTGTCAGTAGCAAACAATTCACTGAGACTAGAAGTTTTGAAATGAGCAGTTCGAAAGGAATCAAAGTCTTATGCAAAGAAATCTTCTCTCACTCATTCATATCCAGCTGTGGGCTTGTTCTTCCTTGCAAAATTCCTAGAATTTTGTTTATAAAAAAACACATCATTTAAGTCTGCCACTGTGAGCTATTTATAAAACTAATAGATGGGATAAAAATATTTTTTAATACAGAATATTCACACATTCACCTCAAAAGTCATATTTTGACAAGCTATCAGGAGACTGAAAAATAAAAAAAATACCTCTGTGCAACCTGAAATAAATAAATTCCACTGCAAGTTATATGAGTTTTGTGCCAGTGACTTTCTACTGGATTTGTGAGTTCTATTTGTGTTGACCATATTGATTAGCAACTTCACATCCATCGGCTGAAATAACCACTGCTTGTTCCTTCATGGCCAAGCTACATGCCTTAGCATATACATTTCTGAAACATAACTGAGAAATTAATGTGACAACAAAAGCAAGCTGATAAGGATCATTTTATCAGTGGCTGCAGCAAAATCTCACAAACTGATTATTGACAATGTCATGATCGAGTTGCCAAAATCACACCTTGGAAGCTTTGACAGAAATTTGGCTCTGAAACTTTGAATGCAGCAAAAATTAATGGGAACACCAAATTGACACAGATCTTGAAAATGAACAAGTCAAGATCCTGTGGGACTTTCAGATACAAATGGACAGACATCTGGACCACAACACGCCTGACATCACTATTGTGGGAAAGAAAAAAGTCTGGTTCATTGCTATTGCAATACCAGATGATGCAGGAATTGAAGATAACAGAACAAAATAACAGAGTTGGAAGGGACCTCTTCTAATCAGTTTCCATCCATTATTCCTTGTCTGGCCTTTGGGTGCTTTGGAAAATAACTTGACCCCTTCCTCCTCTCTGTGGCAGCCCCTCAAATATTGAAAGACTGCCATCATGTCTCCCCTGGTCCTTCTCTTCAATAGACTAGCCATGCCCAGTTCCTGCAACTGATCATCATATGTTTTAGCCTTCATAAAAACATATGAAAAACTTATGAGAAACAACTAGAAAAAAAATAACAAAATATCATGATTTACAAATTGAAGTTGAACAATAGTGGAGGAAAAAACCAATGGCTGCATCAATAGTATATAGGAGGCCTTGGAGCAATATCCAAAGGGCTGCCTAGCTACATGGAAATCCTGAACTTATCTGATCTAAATGTTCTGATTTTGCAAAAAAGAACCCCAACGTACTTGGAATTGTCCATATACTCTGACGTTATCTTGATTAGGACTTGAACTGTTAAGTTTTAACTAGTCCCAGACTATGACTCGAACTGAAGATTAAATCTTAAATAACAACAACAACAACAACAACAATGATAGTACAGATAGTTCTGAACTTATGTCTATAATGGAGCCTGGAAATAAAATTATAAGATTCAATTTTATGACATTTTGGGAACACCATGGTTGGTAAGCCAACAGCTGAGTCGTTAACCAAATCCGTTTTACCCAATGGGCCTATTTTGCCATAAAAATCAGAAATAAAATGCTGGAAAGTACCCCCAAATCGGTCACGTGGCCATGGGACACTGCAAATGGCCATAAAGACGAGTGGGTTGGTTGCCAAGTACCCAAAAATGCAACCCCAGGACTGTGGGTGGGTTTGGCTGTGGCAACTTTGAAATTGGATCATAAGTAACTTAACTAAATAAGCCACAAGTCATTAAGCAAGGCTTTTCTGTCATGACAACAATAATTAATTAAAATTACATGTCGCTCTGGGCTCTTCTTATGTTGATAATACATAAACGCAATGCCTCTTGTAAAAACTCTGAGCTAGAAACTCTTGTTGAAGATCAAGGGGAAGAACAAAGAGAGACCAAGGACTACTACGTGTGAATGTACACATCAAGTTAAATTGGCCATTGGAGCAGGCAAGCCATGGACTTGCTGGAGCAAAGCAAGGGGTCTGAGGAAGTCCACAGACTCAGCCCAAGACCTTCATAAAGCCGCAAAATGTTTCAGTGGGTTTCAGAAAAGCAGCCAGGGTGTCTAGCCAAAAGATTACTTTGCTTTTACTCTCTCAGAATGGTTGAAAAGATGAGAGGAGACCAGGAGAAAACACTGAGTAACAGAAAGATCTATGCCCTTAGGAGGGGGGTATAACTCAATTTCATTGAGGGCCGCATCAGGGTGATGTTTGACCTTGGGGGACTGGGCAGGGGGACATGGCTGAGATGGGCATGGCCAGGGTGAGCATGACCAGCTTGACTGGCCTCTGTTTTTGGCTGCAATGGCCTCCTGCAGCCCTCTGCCAGCAAAAATGGAGCCCGGGAGGCCATGTGTGGCCCATTCGGGCTCCGTTTTCAGTGGCAACAGCCTCCCTGGGCTCTGTTTTCACTGACAGAGGGCTGCAAGAGGCCATCTTGGTTGAAAACAGAGCCCAGGTGAGGTAACCGCATGTGGCATTCCCGAGCTCTGTTTTGGTTGGCAGAGGGCTGCAGGAGGCCATCTTGGCTGAAAACAGAGCCTGGGAGTTCCACGCGCAGCCCTCCCGAGCTCCGTTTTCACTGGCAGAGGCACCACGGGCTGGTCCTTCACTGTTTCCAGGACAGCCCCACAGGCCAGATCTAAACCCCTCCAGCCCACGGGCCTTCAGTTTGACATCCCTGGTCTAGGAGATGCTCTCCATTCAAAATGGTCCCAGTCTGACCATTAAGTTTTGCTTAGGGATACCATAAGCTAAGTGGTTGGTTTCAGCCAATCCTCTGTTACTAATAGAATAACAAGAGTTGGAAGGGACCTTGGAGGTCTTCTAGTCCAACCCCCTGCTCAAGCAGGAGACCCTATGACCATTTCAGATAAATCTCTTGTCTACAAAATAGGCTCCTCTTGAATCAAGCTCAACTGATCAACTGCCTGTGACTTGCTGGACCTTGATCCCCTGTTGTTTTCTTCACAGTATTATAGAAAAGGATTATTGCTGTCTCCTTCCAGCTTCTCTCTGCAATTTCCCAAACTAACATACTGCCTTGAAATTACTTGACACGCTCCCACATTTGTCATAGCCAAACTCGAAGTGGTTTCCAAGATCAGCCAAGGTCATCCAGATGTTGCCATCTGCCGAGGCATCTCTTTCTTGGAAGGGAACATTTATTCCATCTGCTGCCCGTTACAGAACCTCTTTTCACTCTATCCCAGATGGCCTGTCTTCCATAACAGAAGAATCTCTCTCTCTCTCTCTTTCTCTCTATCCCTCCCTCCCCATCCATCATCCATCCATCTACTATATTTGTTTATCTGCCTTATTTAATCCATCCATCCATCTATCTATCTATCTATCTATCTATCTATCTATCTATCTATCTATCTATC
>BLBF01000016.1:9327756-9344564 GCA_015471245.1 Laticauda colubrina | reverse complement strand
GAGTAGAGTAGAGTAGAGTAGAGTAGAGTAGAGTAGAGTAGAGTAGAATAGAATTCTTTACTGGCCAAGGAATTTGTCTTCGGTGCATTAAGGTCTTAGTGCACATAAAAATACATTCATCAAAAATACATTCATCAACAACTACAGTAGTATTCAGCCAGCAGATGGCAGTGTTTACAAGTTTGGATCTAGGTATATACTCTATGTTTTTTTTTTGTTCTAAATAGTTTCCTGTTTCCTGTTACAGTTAAACAGTTGAGCAGTAAAGCACATGATGACTGTACTCTTTGTTTGCTCTGTGGTGCTACATATAAACGCATTCAGAAATTACAACACCCATTTTTCCTATCTCCAGTTAGAGAAATAGAGAGATGAAAAATTAATCTTGGACAGCAAAAACCAAAATTTTCTGCCTGGATGTTTCTGTTCTATGTTTTAAAATGTGAGTCAAACCCATAAGGGCTACCTAGAGCTTCAACTGCTACCAACAACAAATTCTATAAAACAAATAATGCCTATCACCAAGAAAGGAACCATTATTTTTTCCAAAATAGATGATCAGCTAGGCCATTGGTTTTTTTTTTTCTTTTTCAAAATAAGGCCCAGTACCACTGCACTTACAGATGCAAAGAGGATGTAAAATGTTTAAAAAAGCTTGCCATCCATTGGAAAACGCGATGCATCCGTTGTATACTCATTGCATACGTGTTTCATATGCTCTATCCATCGAGCATCCGTCCACTGAGATTTCATCCGCGCAAGAAGTTTTGAGCTGCACAAAACTTTGTGAACAGATGAACTTTCCGCCGCGTACGATGTACATCCGTGACATATACGGGCAACAAACGTTCTATGTCCGTTATAAAGGATTAAAAATGGACAAAACGTTTGTATCTGGGATGTATCTCATATATTTAGGATGTCTGGAGTATGTCTAGAGTATGCAGGAGGACACCTAGTGGACAACCGATATTTTCCATAAAAAGGGGGAGAAAATCATCTGGATCTCAGTATGAGTCCAGCAGCCGTGGTGTACAGACCTCTTCACCTTTGGTCTTGGTCTTCAACATCATCAATTGTTCTCCACCATGGATGATGACACAGTCCTTATGATAGCTATGCTCATTCATCACCAGAACCAAAACCTGTTCAGACTGTTTCAACTTTTATACAGAAGGAGAAGGAGGAGACGTCCAAGAGCTGTGTGGGTCCGAGGATGGATCGTGGGAAGAATGGAGTTTGGACTGTATGACCAGTTGATCATGGAGCTGAGGAATGAAGACCCTTGTGCATTCCATCACTTCATGAGGATGCCACCAGCCATGTTTGACAAGCTTGTACAGAGTCTGAGACACAGGTTAACCAAGCCAGGCACCAACTTCCATCCCAACCTGGACCCTGGACTGAAGGTGGCACTGACTCTGCGCCACCTGGCTTCTAGAACCACATACAGAAACATGCAGTATGCATGGAGGGTGCCACACAAAAGCATCAGCAAAGTGGTCAGAGAAGTGGTGCAGGCCATCATCAAAGAATATGTGGAGGTGCTCCTCAAGTGCCCCACCACTGAACAAGGCTGGAGAAAACTTGCAGAAGAGTGGTATCAGAGGTGGAACTTTCCCCACACCATTGGAGCCATAGATGGGAAGCACATGGCCTGCAAAGCTCCAGCCAACTCAGGGTCCACTTATCACAACTACAAGGTCTTCTTCAGTATCATCCTCTTTGCCATGGTTGATGCTGACTACAAGTTCAACTATAATGATGCTTCAGGCAGCAGGTCAGCTTCAGATGGCCAGGTATACAATGCAAGTGACCTCAAGGAGGGGCTGGAACGCAACCTCATCATGGGCTTCCCAGATCCAGACCCCCTACCCAATGACACACAAGATGTGTCCTACTTCATCATTGGTGATGATGCATTCTCCCTCAGAACCGACCTCATGAAGCCATACACTTCAAGATACCTCACCCGTGAAGAGAGGATCTTCAACTACAGGCTGTCCAGGGCAAGATGGGTGGTGGAGAACACCTTTGGCATCCTGGCCAAAAGGTTCCAGATACTTCTCACCACCATGCAGCATGAGCCACAGACTGTGAGGAGCATCGTGGAAGGTTGCTGCATCCTGCACAATCTCATGCGCACCCGCTACCCAGTGTTGCAGAACAGACTTGTGGACCGTCAACAAGGGAATGGGGACATGGAGCCTGGTGAATGGAGGCAAGGACGTAACCTGATAGACACTGTGGATGTACAAGGCCCCAACAGAGCTTCACGTGAAGGGAAGAAGCAGCGCAACTTCCTGAGACACTGGTGCAACTCCCCAGCTGGAGCAGTGGAGTGGCAAGACAGGATGATAGATGATTAATGGATGCTTCCTTGAGACTGTCGCATAACACTGATGAGATTGTGCCATGCATGTTAAGTGGCCCTACAATGAATAGGTCATTAATAAAGAGCTTTGTTTATTTTAAAATGTGTTGATCAATGAATAAATTGTTATTGATAAAAAAGTTCCATATGTGTGGCAGCTGGGATGGTGGACCATAAAGTCCCACAATGCTTGCACTGGAGGTTTATCTACCCCACAACTATCCTTATCTATCCTACAAGCATGCAAAGGCTTAACCATTTTTTAAAAGTTTTCACCAACACTTTACTAAGGTTAAAAAAATGAACCAAGTGTCTTAAGCAAGGATAATCTTTATGAACTGTCTTAGGTAAACTTTATGACTTTATTAAAAAAGGAAAATGAACCCATTAAACTGTATTAAGTGTGTTAAGCAAAGATAACCTTTATTAACTTTCTTAAGTAAACTTTATGACTTTATTAAAAAAGCAAAATGAACCAAGTAAAGTGTCTTAAGCAAAGATAAACTTAACAAGTACAACTCAGTCTCTGACACTATTCTCAGTCACTCTGAGTCATGTCCCTGGTCTCAGCTGTTAAGTAGGCAGGGACTGTGGAGGTGGCTGTGGCTTGAGTGCTGGTCTGAGGCACCATTGGGGTGCTTGGCCCCGAGGGTAAAACAGGGCATGGTGTGTTCAGGAAGCTGTCCGAGAGCTGACTCAGTCCCGTGAGGTTGAGAGGCCCTTCATCAAGGACTTGAGATGTCAGGCCCAATACTGATAACAGATTGCCCGTTGATGGGCTTGGCTGTGGGCTGGAGGAAGGAGGAGTGTAGTGGGGCTGTCTGGTCTGCAGCTGGGTGAGGTGAGGTGTCTGTGACGTGCAATGAACCTGGGCCTGGACTGGGAAGTTCTGTTTTTGCTGTGGGAAGTCCTGGTAGTCGTAGCCTTGGAAGGTGAGGGGCTGTTGAAAGCCGTGGAAGGGCTGTGACATCGCCTGGGGTGGAGGAGCAGACCTGGACTGGGTAGGAGCAACTTCAGCTGGGCCTTGAGGGTTGTGCAGAAGTGCTTTGATCTTCTGTTTCATCACCTGGTACTGGGCCTCGGGCAGGTCCCTCAGGGTCTGGCTCACATAGGTGATGAAGGTGTTCTGGTCCGAGGATGGTATGTCACTGTGGATCAGCTGAGAGAGAAGTTCTGTACTGGTCTTCATTGTGTCCCTGATCTCCAACAGCACACTGTGGTCCTGGCCCTCCAGTCTGCCTCTCTGCCTGCATCCTCTGGAGCTGGGGGTGGGGATGGGGGTGGGTTGGCCTCTGGTGGCTGCTGCTTCTTCCTCCATTTGTGACAGCAGGGCATCATCCTCCACGGGATCCTCCAAGTCTGCCGGCATGGGGAGTGCAGCTGTCGGGGGGGTCTCTGCCATGGGGCCCTCTGAAGACACCTGCCTGGACAGGTAGCTGGCTCCTGGCTGGAAGAGGACTGGCTGTCTGTGGGCTGTCTGAGGGAGAGGGGTCTCAGAGGGTCTGCTCCTCAGTGGCGGATCTCATCCTCCAGGAAACTGCACTTGGCCATGACATACATCTCCTGGTCAATGAGCTTGACAGTGGCCTGCCCGGATTTCTTGAGGTGTAGCTTGCCATACCAGGTGTGCATATGCTTCCACCATCCAAGGAGTACTTCTGCAGTGTACCCCAGGCTCTCTGCCTTGTCTCTCCAAGCTGCCTGCTTCTTCTTGGTGTCCCGATAGAGTCTGTGGCCCTTTTTCCACAGGTACTCGTTCTCCCTCAGCCATTCCAGCACCTCATCCTCATGCTCCTCGGAAACAGTATACTGTTTCCTCTCTCCCTTCTGCTTCCCTTGCCTCTTCCTCCCTCTGGCAGGGGCTTCAGCAGGGCCTTCAGGGGCTTGAGCAGCAGGGCCCTCAGGGCCTTCAGCAGCAGGGCCTTCAGCAGCAGGCTTTGAGGGCCTTGGGGTTGGTCCACTACAGGAGCAGCAGCAGCAGCTTCAGAGTCCGTACCAGGGGGTGGGATGCTGGTTCTGGCCTTCTTGCCAGGGCTTGAATGAGTAGGCATGGACTTCCTCTTCTTGCCTGACTGACGAACCATGGTGTTCCTGCTAGATGTATGTGGCAGCACGTCTTTCCCCTGTATGCTGATTGTGTGCGTGCTGCATCCTTTTATATCTGCGGAGCTGATGCAATTCATACTCCCCGCATGCACAGTGAACGCTTTGCATCCGATATACATCCGCGCAGCATCCCCTTTGTTTCCTATTGCCGTCCGTGATGCATCCGCTTCATCCGCTATGCATCTGCCCCTTCCGCTATGCGTCCGCTTTGAAATTCTCCCCCGGAACCCCTTTGGATGTGTCATCCTCTTCCATCCGCTTCCATCCGCTAGGCTTCCTATGAACATCCGTTCAACATCCCCGCTACATACTACCCACATCCGTTCTTTTCCATTCTGTTTATGCAAATTTTCACCACTTTTTGGAGCGGATGACAACAGATGGAGCCACCACCAAAATTTTGCTCATCCGCTGTGTCCTTTATGCATATGTTTTGCATCCGTCGGCCAGTGGGACCGGGCCTTTCGTCAAAATGTAATTTTTAAAAACATTTCCAGTTCTATCAGGAGCTGAAATTTCAATTATCCAGTGATTCCCAAACTGTCCTTTGTTTAACAATAATAATTTAATGGTAGAACAATAACTTTCTTAGCTCACCTCCTAGGATAATCTCCCTGATTTTATTCAACACTCCTTGGCCTTCTAAATTTTGAACAACTGGACAACTTTGTTGTTTGGGGGTGGGATTCCAAAAATGTTACTGGTTCTGTGGGCTTAGCTTCGTGAGCGTGGCTTGGTGGGCATGGCAGGGGAAGGTAACTAGAAAATCCCCCTTCCCTCCCTACCCCACTAACCTGCTTTTCAGCTCCGTTCTCTGCAGGGCAACCAAAGAAGACCCAGCTAATTAGCTGGGATTCAATGGGAGGCAAAGAATAGATGGGGTTGGCGGTGCCAGTCAGAGGTGGCTGGTTCTCCAAACTGCTCAAAATTTCTGCTACTGGTTCTCCAGAATCGGTCAGAACTGGCTGAATACCCACCTCTGATCAAGATGCTGGAGAAGTATTCAAATGAGATGCTTTGGCTTTATTTCATATGTCCTAACCAGCAGCATCTATTCTGCTACATCAAAAAACCGTGGCTGAGGCTTCCCCTTCATTGCTCAAGGGTTTTGTCCTCTTGCTCATTTTTCCACTTCAACAGCTGGTTGGCACAGCCTAGGATTATTCTTGGCTGAGCTCAAAACAACCACCCCTGAAATGCTAAGCAGGGTCAAGGGGTATTTGAAAGGGAACCCCAGGGCTGCAAAATGAGAGCAAACAAAACACTCTCTGGAAGGAAGCAACAGCAAATAGCTCCTGCCAAGAAAAGGAGGTGGACGGGTCCATGAAGTCACCAGGAGCCATTCAGTCTGAAAAAAAGGAGCCTTTTTAGAGCAACCAACATCAGCTAAATGCAATTGGATGAAGTCACATTGCCTGACTGGGGACACTTCCAATATATATATATATATATATATATTGTAGTCTGCAAATGACTCCTGAGTCATTGCCTAAAGCCAGACACTCTGATTTTCAAATTCATGGGATTCCTTGGGAACATCTGCCAATAGAGATGTTGACCAAATCCCCTTTCCCAGAACAGCAAACGCTTTGAATTTATTTTCAAACGTTTCCATTTTTTTCTTTTTCTTTTTGCAGCACCCATTAGCAGTTTGGTGGTTTGTGAAAGCTCACAGTTGCTGCCTTCTTCATGCTGAGGCTGAATTGTAACTCTTTGTGTGTTGGGTTCACAGCTTCGTTGCTCCCCCCCTCAAAAAAAAAAGATAGCAGCAGTGGAAAAAAGACAATATAGTACATATCTGCTGCCTTCCTTTGCTTCCTTTCCTTTGTCTTGGGATAAGTTTAAGTTAAAATTTGGTCTGTAATTATTTGATACACATCTGGATACCCATAGTCTACATTTTAAAGGAGGAAAGAAGGTGAGGATTCATTAGCAACAAGATGTTCTCCAATATTCATAGCATAAACATTTAAAGATGAGCCAGCCATGTGTTGCAGCTGTCAAAAAAGCCAACCCAGTTCTAGGCTGCATTAAGAGAGGGAGAAAATCAAGATCATGTTAAGTGTTAATACCATTTTATAAGGCTGTGATAAGGCCACACTTGGAATACAGCATCCAGTTTTGTTCGCCATGATGCAAAAAAGATTTGAGATTCTAGAAAGAGTGCAGCAAAGACCAACCAAGATTATTAGGGGACTGGAGGCAAAAACATATAAAGAACAGTTGATGGAATTGGGTATGTCTAGTTTAATGAAAAGAAGGACCAGGGGAGACATGATAGCAGTCTTCCAATATTTGAGGGGCTGCCACAAAAAAGAGGAAGTCAAATTATTCTCCAAAGCACCGGAGGGCAGGAAAAGAAGCAATGGGTAGAAACTCATCAAGGAAAGAAGTAACCTAAAACCAAGGAGAAATTTCTTAACAGTTAAAACAATTAATCAGTGGAACAACTTGCCTCCAGAAAATGTGAATGACACTGGAAGATTTTAAGAAGAGTTTGGATAACCATTTGTCTAAAATGGTATAGGGTTTCCTACTGAAGCAGAGGGTTGGACTAGAAGACCTCCAAGGTCCCTTCCAACTCTGGTATTCTATTCTAAACATTTCTAACCTTACTGGACTTCCCTTTTTCTTTTCAACTGCATAATGTAATTATTTGTAACCGGATGCTTTCGTAAGGAGGCTGACATCTCAGCATTCCTCTTGTTTTATTTGTCATGTCCTTGGCTGATTAATTAACTCATTGATTCATTGGGTTTTGATGTCTCCTTAGAGGGCTCACTTTGGATAAAGCCAAGGACAGGCTCTGTCAGTGACAAATTGTCAGAGAAAGATTGGCAGAACCTGGGGATGGATTGAAAGGAGGGATCAGCCTAAATCCCTATGTGGCCACAAGTGAATTAAGTCAAATCCCCTTGACTTCCATTGACCCTTAGCTAACCGTTGGGTCAATGGTGGGATTCAAAACATTTTACTACCAGTTCTGTGGGTGTGGCTTGGTGGGTGTGGCTTGGTGGGCGTGGCAGGGAAAGGTTACTGCAAAATCTCATTCCCTTCCCACCCCACTAACCTGCTTTTCAGCTCCATTCTCCTGTGCAACAAAAGAAGATCCAGTCAATCAGTTGGGACTCAATGGGAGGCAGTGAAGAGATGAGGTTGGCGGGGCCAGTCAGAGGTTGGATTTGCTGGTTCTCCAAACTACTCAAATTTTCCATTACCGGTTCCCCAGAACCAATCAGAATCGGCTGAAAATCACCTCTACATTGGGTGATAAGATTCCTATGCAACTTGGTTGTTAAAGGCCATGTCACACTGCCCAACGGATGCAAAAAGGACACAACGGACAAGCAAAATGTTCCATCCGTTGTTATCCGCTCTCAAAAAGGGCAAAAATTTGCATAAGCAGAATGGATAACACGGAAAGGAATGGACGTGGGGAGGACGCAGAGCGGATGTATAGAGGATGTGTAGAGGATGCAGAGCGGATGCATAGAGGATGCGTAGAGGATGCAGAGCGGATGCGTAGAGGATGCAGAGCGGATGCAAAGCGGATGAGCTGCATCTGCTTTCATCCTTTCTCCATCTGTGCTACTAACGCTGCGCGTCCGTTCTGCTTCCTCCCTGCGTCCGTTTACCGCTGGAATGGATTTGAATTGTGCAGATGCATAGCGGATGCCTAACGGACATAGCAGATGCGTAATGGATGCAGAACGGATGTCCCCCGTACGCCTAGAGGATGCAGAACGGACGAATTGGATACATTTTCCACGCAAAAGTTTTGGGCAGCTCAAAACTTTCTGAGTGGATGAAACATCAATAAACGGATGCTGGACGGATAGAGAGGAAGCAAAACGGAGGCAGTGAGTACATCGCGTTAACCAACGGATGGTAAGCTTTTTTGTCCGTTTTACATCCTCTTTGCATCCGTTGGTGCAGTGTGACATGGGCTTTAGCAATAAATAAGTTTAATTGGTCTCCACATGTGGATCTGGTCTTTTATACCTAACATTAATCAAGGGAGGTTGGACTTAGTCTGCTTATGTCTATGTAGGGATTTTAGACTAATTCACCTTTTGATTCTTCCCTGTGCTCTTCTCCTACGCAAATCCTCAGAACTGGACATTCATTGATATTTTGGATACAATCAGGATATTTTTTTTCCCCTCCTGGCTTCCTATCTTGACGCTAGTTTAGATATTTAGAATCAGGTACAAAATACATCCATAATTCCATGTGGCTAGTCGTGATCCAAGGAAGCAATATCATAAAACTTTCATAAATGAAACACACAATTTAACAAGTCATAATAACCATAGCAAGGCACTATAACTCACAACACAAACCCGCATCCATATTGCGCTTGCCTAACATAGCACCACATAATGGAGTGAGCTCCTGTTACTTGTCCCAGCTTCTGCTAACCTTGAAAGCAGGTAAAAAATGCAAGTAGGAAAATAGGGACCCCTTTGGTGGGAAGGGAACAGCGTTCCATGCGCCTTCGGCATTTAGTCCTGCCGGCCACATGATCACGGAGACGTCTTCCGACAGCGCTGCCTCTTCGACTTTGTAATGTAGATGAGCACCACCCACTAGAGGCAGAAACAACTGGCACATATGTGCGAGAGGAAATTTTACCTTTTTCTAAATTGATTCAGACAATACACTGTATATGAAGCACTAATTTGTGATAAAGAAAAATGTACAAATAAAACTTATAAAAACAAATAAAAGCTTTTCCATCCCTGTACAAAGCACCCTATATTCTTAAACATCTTAAATCACAAAAGGCTGGTTGTTGCTGTTTTTTTTAATTTGACATCTTTGTGTTCTCCTGATGCCAAATATCTGTTAGTATCTTCAGCATGCTAGAAAGCAGGGTAGGGGGGAAAGGATGTGCCAAATTGCCTTTTATTTATTTAGGCTAAATCAGACCTTTCTTGATCCTTGGTCTTTTTAATACTCAAACAAGGCTGAGTCTCTTGAATCTTTATCATTGCAAGACAAGGACCATGGCCATTTCTACCATCTGGCAGATCGTTAAAACAAAGAATAAATTTCATTCTAATATACCTAACAATCAAAACTGTTCCAGAGAAAACTGTTGTAGTTTAGTTAGCTCCAACATTACTTTACTGGTATGCTCTAAGGGGATATGGTATAATATTATTTCAGGTGGAACAGCCCCAATTTTATATTCACAGAGACTTTTTCCATTTTACATATATTTTGCCTTTATTTGCTCTCATTCTAGTGTATATTTAAATGTTGTTTGATTGGCACCAAATACAACCTCTGTTGCATATCTTATATCAGCTGTATATCCCAACTGAACTATGATTATGTTCTTTCCCTGCTGCAGTTAAGTTGACCAGATGTACGGAATTATCTCTGACAGCCCAATTATCTTAGTTTGCATGGAACACAGAATAGTAGTAGAGTTGGAAGGGACCTTGGAGGACTTCAAGAGCAACTCTCTGTTTGAGCAGGAGACCATATAATCGTGATGGCAAACCTATGGCACGTGCACCATTGCCAGCTGCTCTTCTGGTTTCTGGTGTGCACATGAGCAATGCCCAGATGGTCTTTGTGGGAGCTGGAGCACCAAAAAATGCCCTGAAAAATAGCCTGAAAATGGCACGAAAAATGGCCTGAAAATGGCACAAAAAATGCCCAAAAAGCAGGCAATGTGCACACTGTTCAGCTGGTCTTCGGGTTTCTTGCACTCTGGCACATGCACATGCATGCTCATGCATGCGCATTTGGACACTCGGTGCTGAAAATGTTCACCACCACTGCTATACAACATTTCAGAAATATGCACAATCTCTTCTTAGTGAGATTGAGCAGAGCCAACTCCTCAAAGATGTGGCCTTGATAAGAACCCCCTTGAAATCCTGCATCTGGTTTTGGTTGCCACTATGTAAGAAAGGTGACGAGACTCTGGAAAGAAGGCAGAGAAGAGCAACAGAGATGGTTAGGAGGCTGGAGGGTAAAATATACGAAGAACTGTGATATGCTCTGGGAATGACTAGTCCAAGGAAAAGAAGGACCGGGTGACAGGATAGCAGTCTTCCAATATCTGAAGGGCTATCAGAGAGAAGAAGAGGTCAACCTATTCTCCAAAACCCTTGAACGCAGGTCAAGAAGCAACGGATGGGAACAAATCAAGGTGAGAAGCAACCTTGAGCAAAGGAGACACTTCATAACAGTGAGAACAATTAATCAGTGGAAAAAGTTGCCTTCCCACCCAGTTGTGGGTGCTCCATCACTGGCGGTTTTTAAGAAGAGACTACAACTTGCCTGAAATGGTACAACAACTTGTCTGAAATGGTATAGGAGGGCCTTGGACGAGAAGACCTTCAAGGTCCCTTCCAATTCAGTTATTCTGAGAATTAGTTCTGACAAAACCTAAGAGAAGATGTTCCAGACATATGTCTTCCCTTGGGCTGAATCAGAGGGTGGGTAGTTTAGAGATTGCCAGGAAGAGGGCAAAGAGAAATATTGGAAATTGTCATATTTGGAATGTTTCATTGCAAATTCACTAAACCTGAGGCTGGGACTTTAATCGTCTTTGATTATTATACCAACTTTGGAGTTCTAGAAGCACCCTCCCAATGGTAAAATAATCCTCAAAAACCTGGTTGCCTCTTTAAAATTGAAGAGATGACCACTGAAAAACAAAAATCTGAAAATAAACTAGGAACTGGAAACTAGAAATTGAACAACATCATTCAAAGCGCTGTTAAGACCTAGTCATCTGACGCATTAAAAAAACATTCCAGAATGTGATTCAGCATGTAATGGGGAGACAACAGAAGTTGCTCCTCAGATCTAGCCATAGAGCTGGTCTCTTTCTATCAATGGAGGATAAATTGGACACAGCATGAGAACTCAACCTGGCAAAGAAATTCAGGGCTGGAGAATTTGTGCCAAAGGTAGGCAGATGTTGTGCCTGGATAATGTCTGATAGGAACAGGAGGGAGACATGAACAACATAATTGTGACAAAGCCAGGGGCAAAAACAAGCCAACCACTTATGGAGATCCCATCAAGCCAGTTTCCCAGGTTGCAGGAAGAGCAATGGACTATATGGAATCACTGATCAATCTCAACCGTCAATGCCACTGGGATCTTTTGAATGATCTCTGATGCCGTTAGGGCTCAGAAAACCTATATGAAGGTATGCACAGTATTAATTGAAGCTGTCATATTCTCAAACAGCTCTACAGATGTCTCATACAGTTCTACAGAGGAATTATTGAGTCTGTCATTTGCACCTCAATAACTGTCTGGTTTGGCTCTACAACCCAACAGGACAGACACAGACTCCAGAGAAGAATTAGGAGCACAGAAAAAACAATTACTACCAACTGGCCTTCCATGGAGGACCTGTGTACTGCATGAGTCAAAAAGAGGGCTGTGAAAGTATCGACAGACCCCTCACATCCCAGACATAAACTGTTTCAACTCCTACCCTCAAAACGATGCTATAGAACAATGCATGGCAGAACAACTAGACACAAGAGGATTTTTTTCCTGAACACCATCACTCTGCTAAACAAATAATTCCCTCAACACTGTCCAACTATTTACAAAGTCTGCACTACTACTGTTAATCTCATCACTCCTTATCACCCATCCCCTCCCACTTGTGACTGTATGACTGTAACTTTGATGCTTGTATCCTTACTATTTATATTGACTGTTTCCTACTCTGATTTGATTGCTTATTGAACCCTGTGACTATCACTAAGTGTTGTACCTGATGATTCTTGATGAATGTATCTTTTTTTTGTGTGTACACTGAGAGCATTTGCACTCACACTTGGCCAATAAAGAATTCTATTCTGTTCAAAACATCTCTTTGTGTGTGTCTCTCTCTCCCTCCATGTGGGTATACGTGTGTCACAAGAACAGAATTATTACATTAAAAAAAAGTCTTTTCAAAAGGCATGAAAAGCTAGTTTATGTTCTGCTCCCAAATAGCATTTACCATATGCACACTATAAACATTTTGTGTTCTGCTAATCCTTGTCGTCTTTCTGATGTTCCCCCCCAAAACAACATAGAATTTTTGAAAGTTATTAGAAGGCAGCGATCAGAAAACGTGCTTCTCTAATTGCATTATGCCATCTGCTGCAAAATAATAATAATAATAAATCTACAAAATGGATCTCAGCTCGCTCAAACATTTAATGACCTTTCCTTTCCTTTGTCTCTGTAGACAGTTGGGGACAGTGACAGTCCCATAATTAGCATATAAAATTTGTTCACTTGTGTCAATATTTACAACACTGATTCATCCCTCAATGCAACTGTTGTTGCACAAATCAATGGCTTCACCTTTTCTCAATGTAATTTCTGCTGACCTACCTCAACTAGATCAACAGATAGCTTCTACTAAACACTTAATGACTATATTTAACCACAATGATGCATCATTGTTTCATTTATGACTCTTTTTGTGTGTGTTGTAATGTATCTTGAATCCTTGAATATTGTCTGGATTTCATTTTCTTTAACTTAAGTGGTCATAGAGGAAAACAAATACTTTGCACTATTTGGGCCTTTAAACAAGTGTACATTTTGAGCATTCGCAACAATATATTTTGCTCTGAAATACCCTTAAATGTTGATATATGGATTTGACCACTGAATAACTCCTTCTATCACCCACAATCCAGCTGTGCAGGCTGATGTGCACAAAAATGCACAAACCTGAACTATCTATTTAAATTAAACCCCAACAACTGTTTCTCGAGGTCATTTAAAATCAGAAAGTGGTACACTTTATCTGATGCCATGATAAATAACCTTGCAAAAAAAAATTTTTTCTTCAAAGTTCTCCTCTTTAAATCAGTTGAGCCAATGACTTCCTTGGGGTCTGGGTGGGGCGTTGGAGTAAAGCAGCAGGAATTTAAGGAACATGTGAAGAACAAAGAGAGCCATTCTGGATAAAAGCCACTGTAGCCATCCTTGCATCCCATTCTTCTGTGCCCTTTCGTTCATGACAGTTTTCAGAGTACATTTAAAAATGCAAGAAGGTACATGCTGCTTTGCCTGTTGTTTGTCTTACACATTGTTGATGCACTCCGTGGTGTATTCTGCTGCAAAGACACATTTGAATTGTTACTTTGATCTTTTTTGTTTTGTTGTTCTGTTCCTTTAGCACGTCAAATGTAAAAGGAAGTGTTGTTCTGCTGAGCAATTTTTTTGTGTGTGGCAGTCATGTTTCTTTTCTTTTTATTCTGATGCTGTTGTAACTAACATCTGGGATATAAAATTACAGTAACCAGGTAGGGATGCATTATTTGTTGTTATTTTTCAACATGGCCTTTTCTTTTCCAGGCAGCAACAGTACAGCAGCAGCTCTTCGATTCTGCTTCTGCTCCTGTTCCTGCTCTGCTTGACTTTCTCTAATATTTGTTCTTCATGATGGAACTGCAACTCTTTTTTTTTTCATTGTTTTATTTGCTTTTAGCAGAGAGCCAGGAGAAAATGAGTAAATTTGCAGACTGGTCTTTAAACACTGGATTGAAGAAAGACAGTTCATGTTCTTCACTTCCTGCAGGGTTACACAGCAAGGTTCAGACAACATAGATTTATCAGAGGAAATTCATTTGGGGGAATAAAAATTAAAAGTCACTTCTCAGTGGACTTACTGGAATTTATTAAATATATTCTGCTTGGAGGTTTTCTGCCTATAAAGTAAGCAGTAGTGTAAGAAGTCAAAAACACGGAGCCCTTTCAATTGAATGTAAGACTATCCCCAAGGCAAATGGATGTACCCAAGTCAATGATATAAATTCAAATTTGGCAGAAATCAGAGGTCAGCCCAGTTCTGAATCCCACCATGTTGCTTAGCCAAAACAGTAGCACGCAATCTTCAGGCTTATCGACATAAAGATTTGACCCCAAAAGTGGGGAAGACTGTTGCTTGGCATAATGGAAGTCCAGCTGTAGTTTTGAAAGACTGAAAATGAACAGAGGGAGGTGTTAGGCTGGATTACATAAATTAGCCTCTGCTAAATGTGAAAGCTTAAGTCCAATCTAAGTATATATCTAAGTATATATCGCTGCCTTTGGTCCGATCTAAGTATGGTATATAAAATCATACATTGCAATGTCCTACCTATCAATGAATACTTCAGTTTCAACCATAACAACACAAGAGCATAAAAT
This sequence comes from Laticauda colubrina, assembly GCA_015471245.1. Classification (NCBI taxonomy): domain Eukaryota; kingdom Metazoa; phylum Chordata; class Lepidosauria; order Squamata; family Elapidae; genus Laticauda; species Laticauda colubrina. Next base: position 9,329,902 of record BLBF01000016.1, on the reverse strand, counting down.
AGATACAAACTCAAGGTTAATCACACCAAACTGGATTGCAGGAAATACGACTTAAGCAAAAGAGTGGTCAATGTCTGGAATACTCTACCTGACTCTGTGGTTTCTTCCTCAAACCCAAAAAACTTTAACCTTAGACTGTCTACTGTTGATGTCACCCTTTTCCTAAGAGGCCTGTTGAAGGCATGCATAAGCGCACCAATTGTGCCTACCGTCCCTGTCCTATTATTTCTTTTATTTCTTTAATTTTTCTTATATGTATCCATGAATTCATAACTATGTTTTTTTACTTATACCTATTATTTTGTAAGCAATTGACAAACCAAATAAAATAAAAATAAAATTGTGGCCATCAGCACAGCAAGCAGAAGCAAAGAAATAAGAATTTTCCCCTGCCCCCCAACTTCAATCCAGGGGTAATTTTTTGAACTGATTTCTGTTAGAAAGCAGGAGGGACTAATTACAACCATGGAATCTTGCAGTTTGAAAGACTTGGTTATCTGATCAACAGTAAATCCTTTGTGTTGTTCATTCAGCATGTTGTGAAGACACAGCTAGTGTTTACAAAGCAGATCCTGCAATGAATGGATGTCGCCAAATTAATTAAAAAGTCAATTTTAAAAACTACAACTTTTCCAAATGGGTTTAAGGCTAATATTATTCTAGTTGATTGTTTTACGTCGATCTGGCCCTACCTTGCCTGCCTTCAAATTTTATTTTATTTTTAAAACATAACTCTCCATCCCCTGGGTTAAAATGATGGAGGAGGAAATGAAAAAAAAATGGTTTTGTTTCCTTGTATGTTTTTTTTTAATGGATGCTTTTGTTTTTTATGGAATTGTAGCTATTTTAATTTTGTCAAACTGCCCAGAATTGGGTGGCCTACAAAATGAACGAATGAATGAATGAGTCTGCCAAGATTTGTCCTTTTCCTTGTTTATATAGATGTAAAGATAAAAGAGACCCTGTGGATTTTACTCACCTATAGTGAAGATTCCCAGCCAACTCAGTTGCTTCTTGAAAAAGTATCTTTGGGACAACCATGACCTGGATGGCTGAGAATCTCCACTATAAGTGAGTAAAATCCACAGGGTCTCCTTTACTTTTACATCTACATAAACAAGGAAAAGGACAAATCTTGGCAGACTCAATTTTAGGGCAAAGAACAAGGAAGTTGATGGGGAAATTCTGATTTGGCAGCAGTACCAATGTTAGAATAGAAGAGAATATTTATAGTTCAGGGTTGAACTGTGGGGTTTTGGAGTTGGTGGGTTGGTTTTTATTTGCAAAAGTCACAATGTTGATGTTACCTAGTTGGCAATTAAACATCTGCAAGAAAACCACCAAGCTCAGAGAGCACCAAGAACCCCATGGTAAAAATGTTGTTTATTCATAAGGCCAAGTGCTCATCAAAATGAGCTCAACTCCTAATTTCAACCCAAAAGTCCTCCCTTGGTCTTTTTGTGATTTTTATTACTCTTGTCTTCCCAACCCCTCCTACAGCTTTCCAATCTGGTTGAAGTATTCAAGCATTCTCTCATTCAAGCCTTACACTAATAATCTGACCCATTTTAGCTTCTGTGATTCAACAAAGACAACCCCAGGCAGCCATTTCCTAAGGCCTTTTTGTCACAGTGACAAGCAAATTCTTTGCAAATTAAAACAAACACAGATACATTTATTTCCTACAGGTTTTCCACAAGCCCTCACAAGTTCTCCATGCTGTGCTTGCTGATGGGTAGATCATTATTTTAAATGACAAAACAGTGGGAATGGTGATATATAAAGACCAGGTTTTACAATTGCCTTTTAAAGAATGCATGCTCGAATGGGCCTAAAAAGGTTTACAGAATCCTGCCCACTTCTCAAATTCAACAGCTTGTATGACTAGATAGTTATTGGTCACGGTGAACTAAATAAAATCTTACTCCTTGTTCATGATTTTCCTCAAAGGGATGAATTTGAAGGGTAGATATTGATTTTGGGATTTAAATTTAACAGCATCGCAACTATATATCTTAACCTGTATCTTAAGGAGAAGGAGGAGGAAGAGGAGAAGGAGGAGGAGGAGGAGGAGGAGGAGGAGGAGGAGGAGGAGGAGGAGAAGAAGAAGAAGAAGAAGAAGAAGAAGAAGAAGAAGAAGAAGAAG
>BLBF01000016.1:9314263-9327746 GCA_015471245.1 Laticauda colubrina | reverse complement strand
AGAAGAAGAAGAAGAAGAAGAAGAAGAAGAAGAAGAAGAAGAAGAAGAAGAAGAAGAAGAAGAAGAAGAAGAAGAAGAAGAAGAAGAACAACAACAACAACAACAACAACAACAACAACAACAACAACAACAACAACAACTCAGTTGACTTTATCATTATGGATCTATCTTTGAAGGAAGTCATCTCTGGTCTATGGAAGAGGAAATAAAATCTTCTCTGTCTTGTTTTGTCTTGCTTTGGTTTTTTATTTTTGATGTTGTTGTTTTCAGGAAGTAACTCAAGAAATGGACATATAATAAATTCAGGCATTAATAAGAAATGGCTAGACTTTGCTGGAGTTTGAAAAAGGATTAGTAAGGAATATTTCTTAGCCTAGACAATCTATCAGACGTAGAAACTGAAAATAAATAAATAAATAACTATGAAATCCAGCCAGAGTTGTTGGGCCCAGTTAATACAAGAACAGCTATGTTTTTCTACTTTGTCCAAATCCTCTCATTCTCCTCCTCCTCCTCCTCCTCTTCATCATCATCATCATCCACTTGATGATGATGATCCTTGGTTGTATAAACAGAAGCATAAATTCAAAATCACCTGAAGTCCTAGTATCCACTTTATAAAACCTTAGTAAGGCCACACCTGGAATACTGCATCCGGTTTTGGTCACCACGTTACAAAAAAAATGTTGAGACTCTGGAAAGAGTGCAGAGAAGAGCAACCAGGATGATGAGGGGAATGGAGGCTCAAACATATGAAGAACAATCGCAGGAACTGGGTATGGCCAGTCTAGAGAAAAGAAGGTCTAGGGGAGACATGATAGCAGTTTTCCAATATTTGAGGAGCTGCCATAAAGATGGAAGGGTCAACCTATTCCCCAAAGCACCTGATGGAGGAAGCAGTGGATGAAAATTAATGAAGGAGAGATTCAACCTAGAAATAAGGAGAAATTTCCTAATAGTGAGAACAATCGATCAGTGGAAGAGCTTGCCTTCAGAAATTGTGGATGTTTCATCACTGGAGGTTTTGAAAAAAAGACTGGACAGCCACTTGTCTGAAATGGTGTAGGGTCTCCTGTTTGAGCAGGGGGTTGGACTAGAAGATCTCTAAGCTCCCTTCCAGCTCTGTTCTGATTGATTGACCATGACGGTGGTACCCTCCTATATATTTTCTATAGCAACTGGACAATAGTGCCGCTCATCATGGAGGTGAGATATCACTTGATGGACTCTATGAATTACTTGAAACCACCCAGTTTGGTTCTCCTCACTACATCTGGTGTTGGTGAAGATGTTCTTATTGAATATGTCTCAAAGAAAGGAAGATCACTGAAGAATGGCCACTTTTGAACTCGTGCTGTGATGATATGTTCCTAGTAAACAGACTTTAAAGAAAAATGGGTGCCTTGGAGTTTATTTCAGGGGATGTATTGTTTGGAAGGGACACAGTGGGTCAGTGGCTAAGGATGCTGAGCTTGTCAATCAGAAAGGTCGGCAGTTCAGTGGTTCGAATCCCTAGCACCAGGTAACAGAGTGAGCTCCGATTCCTTGTCCCAGCTTCTGCCAACCTAGCAGTTCGAAAGCACATGTAAAAATGCAAGGAGAAAGATAGGAACTCCTTTGATGGGATGGTAACAGTGTTCCAAGCTCCTTCAGTATTTAGTCATGCCAGCCCCATGACCACAGAGACATCTTCGGACAGCACTGGCTCTTCGGCTTTATAATGGAGATGAGCACCGCCCCCTAGAGCCAGAAATGACTAGCACTATTGCTTGGAAGCTTGACACAGTGTCCCAATGACATTGACTGCTTAAATAAATGTTCTTCAAGTCAGTTGGATATTGCTAAATGTGTCCATGAATTACCCAACACAGCTTTGTTCTACCTAAATTGACAATGCGGCCACTAGAGGCTCTAAATTTCACACAGCGGAATCTGATTCACCAAACTGAATTTGATTTCTGGACTGAAACAGGCAGCCTTATGCAAACCATCCAATACATCAAAGGCCTCTAAGTCCATTTGTGTGGTTTAGATGAATTTTGCACGTGAACAGAAACAGTTTTCTCCAGTTTGACCTTAGAAAGCTGAACCGAATCCATCGGGCTCAATGATTCAGCTTGAAGGGTTCAAGGGAAACCGGATCAGGTTTTTGAATTCAGACAGAAACTAGAACTGGATTAGCTTGAGAATTAAATCAAATCAGTGTTCCAGACTGGATTTTGTCTGATTTGCACATCAAATGAGTAAAGACTAAATCTAAGTGTATGCATATATCATTTTGAGACATGAGCTCACATGAGCAGTAAACATATGTGTAAGTAGCAAATGAAAGACTTCTATCTGCTCTATTGAGTAAATGTAGCCCGTTGTGTAATTACATACTTAGCTCATTGGTAAAGTATTTATCATGATTAGAAGATCATTATCACAATGAGAAGATACTCCCGGCTGCTCTATAAATATGCATTTAAACTAAATTTAAAACAGAGTCATCTGAGCTAGAGATAAGAGGAAGTAGATGAGGAGAAAGAGAGAGAAAATGAGGTTGACGAGTTTGCTTGCCCGCAAATGCAAAAATATTCCATGTGATGTTCCTCCTAATTTATACCTTCTGTTTTCCAGACTTGAAATATCCCCTATTCAAAGCACAGACAACATTTTATTACTGGCTATCATTGCTCTAATGTACAAATTTAGTACCCTTTGTAGTTGGCAGCATTTCCTTTGTGCATAGCAGAAATACAAGTACCGTTTAGCTGTTAGCTGTCCATTTCATTTTGATTTTTTCATAAAATAAGCACTGCACATAAACATAAACTATAAAACAAACAGGCACAAATGGAGACACTTCCTTCCCTTCTTTGTCTGTAGATGCCATAAGATCAGCTGAGTCAACTGCTTATTAGCTACTGAAGAGAAGGATCAGGGGAGACATGATAACAATCTTCCATCTCTTTTGCCATCTCTTTTAATTCTGTATCTTTAAAAATCAGTAATTCTGCAGCTAAAATCAGCGATGGGGAGAAGACTCTGTGCTCCAGCACATGATGTGAGGGGATTCTATAGAATACTTTATTCTTTTTTTCCCTCGCAGAATGCCTCTGTTTGATATTCTGGGGATACTGTAATTTTCCAAATCTAAGTCTTACAGAACCGTTTTTCATGCTCTTAGATTGAGGGGGTGAACATCCACCTTACAGAGCTGATAGTTTGTTGAGAAAAGTTCATTTTGCCTGAGATAACTGGAGGAGGGTGGGATAACATTACCATTTTTTCATCACATTATAAACATTTGCTAAATTATACCAGGTTATGATTGGTTTGCCTTAGTTCATTTGTCCATAGTGGTATAGGATCTCCTGCTATGGGTAGGAGATTGGACTAGAAGACTTCTAAGGTCCCTTCCAGCCCTACTATTCCATGTTCTGTGTAGCTTTTCATAAGCTCCAACAGGCCTTGGGGTTTCCTTGATTGTAGCATGTATTTCATAAAATACAGTTCTTTCCACCTGGGCTCCCCTAAGCCCATTAAAGTGCTTGCAATTACAATTACTTAATCTGAGGATTAATCAGCAGGTTTCATAGTTTTAAAGCTCTGGGCTCCATCCAGCCTGGGCTGTCCATCAAAAAGGGAGGTATTCCCATTAGTCCATTAGCCATTTATACTTAATGGGCTGCTCTTTTGTTGTGCCAAGCAGAAAAAAGGTACCAGCAGCAGTGAAAGAGGCAACTCAACCAGAGAAGGCTCCTGCACTTCCATGGAAGGGAAGTTCGTCAGAATGCAAGGCATATAAAATGAGCTGGAAGTTTGCAGCAGGGGTGGGCGATGTTGAAGGGGTTTTTTTGGGCGGGGAGGGGATGGAGGGAGAGAGAAATTCAGATTCCAATTTGGAGATCTAAAGGAAGGAAGGAAGGAAGGAAGGAAGGAAGGAAGGAAGGAAGGAAGGAGAGAAAATGAAAGGGAGGGAGGAAAGAAGGAGAGAGAGAAGGAAAGGGAAGGAGAGAAGGAAGGAGAGATAATGAAAGGGAGGGAGGGAAGGAAGGAAGGAACAAGAGAGAAGGAAAGGGAGAGAAAATGAAAGGAAGGGGGTGAGGGAAGAAAGGAACAAGAGAGAGAAGAAAGGAGAGGAGATGAAAAGGAGGGAGAGAAGGGGGAAGGGGAAGAAGGAAGGAAGGAATGAGAGAGAGAAGGAAAGAGAGAAAACAAAAAGGAGGGAAGGAAGGAAGAAAGAAAGAAGGAAGGAAGGGAAAGGAGGGAAGAGAAAAAAGAGGGGGAAAAGTGGTTGGCTGTGTAGGAGATAGAGAGAGAGCCAGAGGCTCTTAGATTGAGGGGATGAACATCCACCAAACAGAGCTGGTAGTTTCTTGAGAAAAGTTAATTTTGCCTGAGATAACTGGAGGAAGGTGGGATAATATTACCAATTTTTCATCACATTATAGACATTTGCCAAATTATACCAAGATATGATTGGATTAGCATTAGGGTTTTCGAGCATTTGATCCATTAGAGAGCCTTTCTTATTACTCCTGGGGAACTGCCCAGCCAGCAAACAGATGTCAAATACCAAATGTTAAATATCCAAATATAAGATCTAGCACATTTTCGGCTGCATGTGTGGAATGAAATCATATTACTCTGGCCTTCAGATACCTAAAAAGGTGAAGTGTCAGAAAAGCTGATCACAACAATCGATCAGGCAACAGCAAAGAGATATAAAACAAAACTATTCTCTTTTTTTTTTTTTTTTAAAGCTGAATTAAAGATTGTACACAAGTTATGCCGACAGTAGGAAACTGGAAGTTGCTTTTGAGAATCAAACAGGATTGGAACATCCCCCTCAAGTCACCTGCCCTGCAGTCACATAGATAAATTCTTCACTTTTTCCCTTGTGGCTAAACTTGGGTATTTCTGGAAAAAAACACAGCCCATTGACACCAGAAACTTGGGATTCTCCAGAGCAATTGAAGGCACAACAAGGAGCCTTGGGTGGAAGCTCCTTAGAAGGAGATCCAACCCAGAGGTGGTATTCAGCAGGTTCTGACCGGTTCTAGAGAACCAGTAGTGAAAATTTTGAGTAGTTTGGAGAACCAGCAAATACCATCTCTGATTGGCCCTGTCCCCATTTATTATCTGCCTCCCATAGAGTCCCAGCTGATCGGCTGGGTCTTCTTTGGTTGCCCTACACAGGAGAACGGAGCTGGAAAGCAGGTTAGTGGGGCAGGGAGGGAAGGGGGATTTTACAGTGTCCTTCTCCTGTCATGCCCACCAAGCCATGCCATACTCACCAAGCCATGGCACACCCACCAAGCCATGTCATGCCCACCAAGCCATGTCATGCCCACAGAACCAGTTGTAAAAAAAATTGAATCCCACCACTGATCCATCCCAGAAACAAGGAGGAATTTCCTGACAATGAGAATAATCAAGGAAATAATCAACAAATCATCAATGGAACAATCAATACATCATCAATGGAACAACCTGTCTCCCAGAGTTGTGAGTGCTCCATCACTGAAGTTTTTCAAGAAAAGATTGGACATCCATTTCTCCAGGATGGTGCAAAGGACTTCTGCCTTGAGCAGGGGGCTTGACTAGAAGATCTCTGAGACCCCTTTCAGCTTGAGGTTTTCTGTTGGTGGCTTATATGATTGGACTGAAAAGGAGCAAAGAATAGTTGAAAAGGTATTTGTCCTTTGCTCATAGGTGTTCGTATCTAGCCATCATGGTGGAGATGACCCGTTGTGGCAAAGTAAGGACGTGAATCTTGCCCTTAGTAAAACTGGAAATGTAATGCAAATACAGAAATCATTTCTTTTGTATCGTGTTATCATGGTTGTGCTTTCTTTTTCCTACTCCCCACATTCTATGCCGCTAGCCAGTTGAAATTTAGGGCTATCGTACGGTACTTTTAAAAACTTAAACCTTTACTAGAATGTGATATTCTTCACTAGAATTATAGAACATAGAATCATATGGTTGGTTCCACAATCAGCCAGATGCTCAGACTGGATTTGGCATTTCTGTCCACCTGTTGAGGCCTTCCCAAGCACCTGGGATGGGCAGCTATGAATGTTTGATGGACTTAAAGATTTATTTATTTAGTGTGTGGTGGCTCAGTGGCTAAGACACTGAGCTTGTTGATCAGAAAGATCAGCGGTTCGAATCCCTATTGCCGCATAATGGAGTGAGCTCCTGTTCCTTGTCCCAGCTTCTGCCAACCAAGCAGTTCGAAAGCACATAAAAAATGCAAAGTAGGAAAATTGGGACCACTTTGGTGGGAAAGGAACAGCGTTCCATGCACCTTCGAAGGCATTTAGCCATGCCGACCACATGATCATGGAGATGTCTTCGGGCAGCGCTGGCTCTTCAGCTTTGAAATGGAGGTGAGCATTCACCCCTAGAGCCAGAAACAACTAGCACATATGTGCAAGGGGAACCTTTACTTTTACCTTTATGTAACATGTTAGCCACGGATTACCGAAGTGACGGACTGCCTTTCTGAAAGGACTTTTTTCAGGCAGTGTTATCTTTACTTGCAGGATAGACAATCTTATCCTTATCTTTACTTGCAGGATAGGCAATCTTATCCAGGATAGGCAATCTTATCCAGGCGGTGTTATCTTTACATACCAGTAGGCAATCGAGGGAGGCTCCATTCTCATCCTTTCTGTGGTTTATTAGATCACGGGAATGAATTCTGCAATTGACTGATGGTGAATTTGTCAGTGTTGATGGCATTCAAGTGGTGGATCCAGTTGTTTTGGGACTGCTCCCAAGGTACTTGTTGTTATTGGGACTAACTTTGCTTTCTTATGCCATGGTCATTCTACTTTTATTTTCAGGTCTTTGTATTTTGTTAACTTTCTCTTCTACTCTGTTTTCATCCACTTTCTAATCTGGGATTTCATGTGACAATCATCTGTTGGTCTGAATTCTAAAGTTATCTTCCCCAAGTTGGTGCCCTCATTGCTCCCAGTTCACTATGCCTCTGGGTTGGGTTGGCTGGTACTCAAAATACATCCTGGAAAATATTGAGGAATTCCATTCCTTGCAAAGAAGGAATTATTTTTAAAGATAGAAGATCCATCAAGTAAATACATTAAAATAACAATGTTGAATACAAGGAAAAACAACTCATCCATCACCGTAAAGCAACAAAGAGAAAAGATGTGTGCCAAACAGTCAAGCATGAGATTGGAACTGGATGTTATAAAAAGCAGAAGATGGGGAAAATTCAAGAAAGACCGGAGTTAGGCAAATGATTTCAAAGGAAGCACTGATGTTTAAAGCAAGTTTCAAGAAGGAGATTGGAAACTACATGCATTTGTTAGAGATAACTGATTGATGTTGGACAAAGAGAGAGAGAGAGAGAGAGAGAGAGAGAGAGACAGAGACAGAGACAGAGAGAGAGACAGAGACAAAGACAGAGACAGAGACAGAGAGACAGAGACAGAGAGAGAGAGAGACAGAGACAGACAGACAGAGAGACAGAGAAGGAGACAGGAAGAGGGAGAAGGAGAGAGGGGGAGAGGGAGAGAGAGGGAGGGGGAGAGAGAGGGAGGGAGAGAGGGAGGGAGAGAGGGAGATGAGAAGAGAAGAAGGAAGGAGAGGAGGCAGGGAAGGAGAGAGGAAAACAGGAGGGAGAAGAGAGAGGGAGAGAGGGAGGAAGAGGGAGGAAGAGAGGGGGAGGGAGGGGAGGGGAGAGTGGGAGGGAGAGTGGGAGGGGGAGAGGTATGGAGAGAGGGAGAGAAGGTGTGGGAGAGAAGGAGAAGAAGAGAGAGAAGGGGAGGGGAACGGGGAAGGGAAGAGGGAGAGAATTGTGAGCCCTATGTTGGGACCCTAGAAAGAGTGCAGAAAAGAGCGACAAAGGTGATGAAGGGTCTGGACGCTAAACCATATGAGGAAGGAGTGAGGCACATCTAAGTATAACAAAGAGAAGGGCTGGAGTCTTCTCTTGATGTCTTCCAGTCCTTAAAAGCACTGTCATAGATGGTTGATCTCTTCTCCAAAGCACCTGAGGGCAGGATAAGAAGCTAGGAGCTTAGAAGAAACTTCCCAATCATGAAAACAATGAATCAACCAACTCCAACCAACTGCTATAGATGACATTGTTTATTTATTTATTTTTGTAAATTGCTTTCAAGATAATAGGTTTAAGTAAAAAACATAGTTATGAATAAATGGTTACATATAAGAAAAATAAAAAAATAAAAGAAACAATAGGACAGAGAAAGCAGACATGTTGGTGCGCTTATGCACACCCCCTACAGATCTCTTAAGAAAGGGGTGAGGTCAACAGTAGACAGTCTATGGTTAACGTTTTTGGGGTTTGGGGAAGAAACCACAGAGTCAGGTAGAGTGTTACTGACATTGATCACTCTGTTGCTGTAGTCGCATTTCCTGCAATCAAATTTGGTGCGATTAACCTTGAGTTTGTATCTATTGTTTGCTCTTGTATTGTTATGGTAGAAGCTGAAGTATTCATTGACAGGTAGGACATTGCAGTGTATGATTTTATATACTATACTTAGATCGGACCGAAGGCAGTGTAGTTCTAGGTTTTCAAGGTCTAGAGTTTCAAGTCTGGTGGCATAAAGTATTGTACAAGTAGAGGAATGGAGAGGTTTTCTTGTGAAATATTTCTAGACTTTCTCAACTGTATTAATAACAGATATGTAATGTGGGTTCCAGACTGATAATCTGTATTAAAGTATTGGTCTAGCAAATGTTTTGTATGCTCTAATTAGTAGTGTGATATTACCAGAGAAAAAGCTACGTAGGATTAGGTTAACAATTCTTAATGCCTTTTTGGCTATGTAGTTACAGTGGGCTCTAGCACTTAGATCATTTGAGATGAGTACTCCAAGATCCTTGACAGAGTTTGGATCATCAACAAGGTCTTGACTATTCAGCCTGTATTTTATTTTTTTATTTTTCTGCCAATATTTAAGACAGAACATTTATTTGTTGAGATTTGAAACTGCCATTTGATTGACCATTCTGATACATAGTTAAGGTCTTTTTGAAGGGTAGCAGTATTGTCTGTGGGGTTGAATAGCTTTACATCATCAGCGAAGAGAACACAGTTGTTCTTAATATGATCACAGAGGTCATTTATGTAGAGTATGAAGAGAGTTGGTTCTAGAACACTGCCTTGGGGGCCACCACCGTTGAGAGGGACAGAATTTTATAGGATGCTCCCAATTTTGACCATTTGTTGTCTGTTTGACAGGAATGCTTTTATCCAGTTATGCAGGTGTCCAGAGATACCATAAGATTTTAGTTTTAGGAATAGTTTGTCGTGTACCACTGAATCAAAGGCTTTACAGATGTCTATGTAGATTGCATCTATTGCTTTGCCCTGATCGAGTTGTGTAGTCCATATGTTTTTGCAAAGTAAAAGTTGCAGATTACAGAATAGTTTTTTCCTGAAACCAAACTGTTTTTTAGAGAATAGGTTGTTTGTCTCTAAGTGGAGTATAATGGATTGGTTAATAATTGATTCCATGACTTTACAGGTGACGCAGCATAAAGAGATTGGTCTGTAATTTTCAAGTAGGCTGGAGTCTCCCTTTTTGAAGATGGGGATGACTGGCTTGTGACTATAGTTTTAGCAAGGAGCTGGTCCTGAAAGATTTTTCAAAGATTATGCTCAGAGGTTCGGCTATGGCAGTGGGTAGCTTTTTTAAGAAGTAGGCACATATTCCGTCCAGTCCAATAGATTGAGATGGTTTTAGATTGCGTACTACTTTTACAACATTGTCGTCTGTAAAATCGATATGTATTAGATTGTAGTTTTCTGTAGTTCGACTGGGAAATACTGGGCATGATCCATTGCTGTTTACAAATACTGAGCCAAAGAATGTGTTAAAGAGGTTGGCTTTAATGGTGTCCTCATTGCAGTCTTTACCATTAGGTCCTTTCAGGGGTGGGATGGACCTTGAGTCTCTTAGTTTGTTGTTTACAAAATTGTAGAAAGAGCGGGTGAAATTGGTGTGTGGAAGGTTTTCTTCTTGTTTAATGTGATAATTGGTGCATTCAGTCTTTATCAGGTGTCATAAATTTTTGTATTGGCTTTTGAAGTTGGCGACCTGACCAGATTTGTTTTTCCGCCAAAGTGATTTCTTTTTGGATTGAAGCTTCCTTATTGTTATGGGTAATTTGTTTTTTCTGTTTTGGGGAGTTGTTATTGGTACATATAGTTTGATGACTCTTTTGACTTCAAGTAAAAATATGTTGTAATGGTCTTCTACAGTATTGCATCCAGTGAATAGAAATTGCCAATCAAGGAATGAGAGATCATTGTTTAAAAGTTCATAGTTGCCTTTTTTGAAGTTATAATTGGGGATTCTGTCGTTGTGATGATTTTTGTGCTGACATATGTTGAGACAAAAGTCAATCATGTTGTGGTCACTGTTGGAAAAGGGATCTTTAATTTGTATACCGTAAATTGAATTCAAACTATTGCAGAAGATGAGATCAAGGCAGTTGTTCAGTCTAGTGTTGTTGGTTACTAGTTCTTCTAGTCCCAGATTTGTTACTGCATTATAGAAGGTTGCATGTATGGATTCAGTTGTACATTCATTTAGGGTGCAGTTAATATGAGGTAGATTGAAGTCACCAAGAAAGATAAAAGTGTGTGGGCAGGATGCTGCCCCTGTTAGTAGTGTATTTAGCTTGTTTGCATGTTCGATGTCATAATCAGGGGGTCTGTAACATAGTAAGAACTGAAATATGATATTTAAGGAGAGTTCACAGATGATGGTCTCAGGAATAGCAAGCTCCTGGGTAACTTGGATGTTTTTAGATGTTGGGACTTTTTATAGAAGATAGCAACACCACCTCCTCTACAGACTTCACGATCTGATCGGTAAACATGATCGTCTCTTACTGTGGTAATGGAGTCAGGGAGAGATGCATTAAGCCATGTTTCACAGAAAAATATAATGTCAAATTTAGCCATATTTAGTAAGAGAAGAAATCCAGGTATTTTATTTACAAGGCTTCTTGCATTGAGTAGCTTGCATTTAAGGCCAGTTGTGGTTGGAATAGAGGTAGTTAGGGGCATGCATGCCTAGTTCTGAGTGATGTTAGACTGGATGGGGTTGGATGTGGAGTTGTGGTTGTGTGACTTTCTTTTGATGCAATCAGCATGGTAATCAATGTATAAGTCCTTCTCTCCATTGTCTGGATGGTTTTTTTGTTCTGCACGGAGTTCACGGGAGCAGATTCTTTGCAGTATAAGTCTGGTCTTGAGCGAAGTTTTTTATGATTGGGATTGGTTTTTGCAATGGCATTTATTGTATGAATGAATATGCATTTGCTGGACTCAGTTTTGCATCCAATTCTACAAAATCTTGGGGCCACAGAACTGTCATTGTATTTGCACCCAGGTCCATCTCTTGTTATTTCAATGATATCTTCAGGAGAGATGTTTGTTGTATTTGAGTTGCTTATGATATCACGAACTTTGGTGATGTCATCTGATTCATTGGTGTCTTTGAGACCCAATAAGATGGCATTTGGACGTTTCTGTTCACATTCCATGGTGTCTCTGATGAGTAAGACGATATTATTTATAGAATTATTTGATGGGAAAGTAATTGTTTGTGGCTGTAGTTTGGTGGTTATTTTTGGTTGTAGTTGTGATTGTAGTTGAGGCAGTGGTTGTGGTTGTTGTGGGATTTGATTTTGAGCTGATAGGTACTCACTTATCTGTTTATAAATATATTTAATATATTTATAATATATATTTGTTTAAATATATGACATATATTTGAATGTCGTATCGATGACCTTAAGAAAACCCAACACAGATAAAGACATTTGAAGCATATTTTAAGCCTGGGCCACAGTGAAAGCATGAGAAAGGGAGTTCAGCTTCATTCTCTGATATCAGTATTTAAGAGTAGGCCAGTCCAGGAAACAGACTTCACAACAAAATGTGACTTCACCACATTTCATTAAGATACTGCACCCATTTTGGGTTCTTCACTCTCTGCCTTCTCTTTTATAGTACTGTGGCTTCAGGATGAGCCAATCTGACCTTTCTTTTTGACTTTCTACCTTGTAATTCTCCCAATGAAGTCATCCTGCTATAATAGAAAGTGTCCTTTTTGTCCTGACCAGGATATTGGATTGACAGTGTTGTGTGCATGTCCTGCAAGAAAAAACACTGCATTGGCATGCTTCACATTGACTGGGATGGAAACCCATGTCATTTCTTTTGTTATACTGAACATCAGCAAGAACAGCAGAAGAACATGGCTGTCCTTCCAAGCCCAAGTGAGACTTCTAGCCAAAATTCAGGGCCAGTGGCCTCCCTTCATTGAAGCTCAACTCCTGAGGTCTTCCTAAAAACACCCATTTAGTTTATTTGTATCAGTCTTGTTGTGGTTCACTCAGCTAAGTCATGTCCAACTCATTGCAACCCCCTGGACTACATCACACCAAGCCTATCTGTCCTCCACTGTCTCCTTGAGATTGTCCAAATTCATATCCATTGCATCGATGACAACATCTAACTGTCTCATCCTCTGCTGTCTTTTTCTCCTTTTGTTTCAGTCTTTCCCAAAGTCAGGGTGTATTTGCATCCGTACAGAAGTAATTTTCATGAATGAAGGCAAATATCCTTATCCCAGGATTATGTTGCAGGATCCAATCTGGGTCAATCACCTGGACTCATGCTGGAGCTCATCCTCAAGGAACTTCTCTCTACTGGAATGTGTACTTTGTATTGTATTTATATGGCGTCTGGTTGGTTGTGGCTTTCTATTGATTGATTGGTGTGATGATGCCTGGCTATTGGCTGTTGCTTCCTCGTGCGGCCAAGTCCTCAGCTCCTAAGTATCTCACAAGCTAGTGGTAAATCAGCCCTCCTGTTGATTGACAAGGGCCTGTTTCCCAGGCTTCAATCTCTTCCCTGGCTGTTTTTGTACTTCATCAGCCAACAATCTTAATAGCTACAAAATTGAATGAGTATACTGCCCAGCCTTTCCCTCTAAGTACTTGACAGGCTGGTGGTAAATCAGCCCTCCTGTTGATTGACAAGGGACCGATTTCCCAGGCTTCAATCTCTTCCCTGGCTGTATCTGTTCCTGCTCGGCAAATAATCTCAACAGCTGCGAAATTAAACATATG
Organism: Laticauda colubrina; assembly: GCA_015471245.1. NCBI lineage: Eukaryota > Metazoa > Chordata > Lepidosauria > Squamata > Elapidae > Laticauda > Laticauda colubrina. The sequence goes on along the minus strand of BLBF01000016.1, from coordinate 9,314,606 downwards.
TCTTTCTTTATTGCAATCTGAGGCTGTCAATATTATCATTAGTTATTATTATGTAATTTTCTACAACCATTTTTATGCCTTTGTCTAGACCACAGCTTTGGGTTTCTGGTGTCTTCCCATGCAACTCAACTGCTAACTTGCCCCACCTAACAGCTTTGCAAGATCGGTGGAGCATGCAAGTTTTTCTAATGTTTTCCACACAAAATCCCTGAGCTTTTTGCCCTAAAGCAAACAGAAACCAGTGATTAAGGAAAAATATGGGCCTACACGCTTGTTCTAAATGGTCAAATCAGAGAGCAACAATGAAGAACAATATATATATATATATATATATATATATATA
>BLBF01000016.1:9278942-9295174 GCA_015471245.1 Laticauda colubrina | reverse complement strand
GGATTGAATAGAATAGAATAGAATAGAATAGAATAGAATAGAATAGAGTAGAGTAGAGTAGAATAGAATAGAACAGAACAAAATAGAATAGAATAAGGAATAGAATAGAATAGAATAGAATAGAATAGAATAGAATAGAATAAAATAAAATAGAACAGAACAGAACAGAACAGAATAGAATAGAATAAGGGATAGAATAGAACAGAACAGAATAGAATAAGGGATAGAATAGAATAGAATAGAATAGAATAGAATAGAATAGAATAGAATAGAACAGAACAGAATAGAATAGAATAGAATAAGGGATAGAACTAGAATAGAACAGAATAGAATAGAATAGAATAGAATAAGGGATAGAATAGAATAGAATAGAATAGAATAGAATAGAACAGAATATAATAGAACAGAACGGAACGGAACAGAACAGAACAGAACAGAACAGAACAGAACAGAACAGAACAGAAAAGTTGGAAGGGATCTTGGAGGTCTTCTAGTTCAGTCCCCTGATCAAGCAGGAAATCCCTTTCAGACAACTGGCTGGTGGTTTGAAATCCACCGGTCTTTGTGTCCAAGGTTGGACACCCTGCCAGAGACTTAAGCCCCTGTCACACTGCACCAACAGATGCAAAGAGGATGTAAAACAGACAAAAAAGCTTGCCATCCGTTGGTTAATGCGATGTATCCGTTCTGTACTCACTGCCTCCGTTTTGCTTCCTCTCTATCCCTCCAGCATCCGTTTATGGATGTTTCATCTGCTCCAAAAGTTTTGGGCTGCCAAAAACTTTTGCACAGAAAATGTATCCAGTTCGTCCGTTCTGCATCCGCTACGCATCCGCTACGCATCCATTACACATCCGCTATATGCACTAGGTGTCCGCTGCACATCCGCGCAACTCCATCCGCTCCAGCAGTAAACGGACACAGGGAGGAAGCGGAACGGACGCAGAACGGATGCAGAACGGATGCCTAGAGGATGCAGCACGGAAACAAAGCGTTTAAAATTGAAAAAACGTTCGCAGAAGGGACCTATCTCGCATATTAAGGATGTCTACAGGATGCCTAGAGGATGCCTAGAGGATGCCTAGCGGAAAACCAATACTGCCTATAAAAAGGGGGAGCAACTCGCCTGCATTGCACTTTCAGAACAGCAGCCCAGCGGTGCAGACCTCTGCAGCCTTCATCTGACTCTTCCTCTTCAGCATCCAGTCATGTCCACCGTGGATTGTAATAAAGTCCTTTCGGCAGCCACCATCGTTCTGCAACAGTGCGAAGCCATCTGCAGGCTCTGTGAACACTACTGCGAGAAGAAAAGGAGCCACCCAAAAAGAGTCTGGGTCCGAAGATGGTTCACCAGTAGAGCGGAGGACGGACTGTACAACAAGCTGATGGTGGAGCTCAGGAGCATTTATGGACGTTTCATCCGCTCCAAAAGTTTTGAGCTGCTCAAAACTTTTGTGCGGAAAATGTATCCAATTCGTCCGTTCTGCATCCGCTATGCTTCCGCTAGGCATCCGTTCTGCATCCGTTATGCATCCGCTATATCCACTAGGCATCCGTTCCACATCCGCGCAACTCGCATCTACTCGGACGCAGGGAGGAAGCGGAACGGACGCAGAACGGATGCAGAACAGATGCCTAGCGGATGCAGCATGGAAACAAAGCATGTAAAACGGAAAATACATTCGCAGAGGGGACCTATCTCGGATATTAAGGATGTCTACAGGATGCCTAGAGGATGCCTAGAGGATGCAAAGGGACACCTATACTGCCTATAAAAAGGGGGAGCAACTCATCTGCATCTCACTTTCAGAACAGCAGCCCAGCGGTGCAGACCTCTGCAGCCTTCATCTGCCTCTTCCTCTTCCACAGCATCCAGTCATGTCCACCGTGGATCGTAACAAAGTCCTTTTGGCAGCCACCATCCTTCTGCAACAGTGCGAAGCCATCTACAGGCTCTGTGAACTCTACTCTGAATGGTGACCTGCTTACGAGCTGCTTCCCTTTATATCCGTGGGGCTTACGCAATGCATCCTCCCCGCATGCGCAATTAACACTCGGCATCCGTTAGGCTTTCGCTGTGCATCCGCTAGGCTTCCGCTCTGCATCCACTTCATCTGCTGTGCATCCGCTGTGCATCCGCTGTATCCGTTCCGCATCCGCTTTGCTGCGGCCCCCCGGAAGCCTAGCTGATGCGCTATCCGCTCCCATCCGCTTCCATCCGCTGGGCTTCCGTTCTGCATCCGCTTTCCATCCGCTCTGCGTCCTCCCTGCGTCCGTGTTATCCGCTCCGGTTATGCAAATTTTTGCCCCTTCTGAGAGCGGATAACAACGGATGGAACATTTTGCTCGTCCGTTGTGTCCGTTTTGCATCCATTGGGCAGTGTGACAGGGCCTTTAATGGCAGATACTGAAAGAAGCAGTCATGGAACAAATAACGGAGACCACAACGTATGGATACTTCAGGCCTTGCTTCTATGAAATTACTACATACCTGGCTGTACCTGGTTGAAATAAAGAACTGGGTGCGTTTTCCAGGAAGGGTGCAAATTTCCATCAGCATGGCGACATTCAGGAAAAGAAGCTGATCCTTTGCCAGCAAACAGCAGGATAAGCTTTTTTTTTAATTCTGCCGAAAAATAAGCAAAAGAAACCTAAAAAAACCCACCATTCTGGAGGGGGGCAAAAAGAGATGTAGACCAGTTTTTTTCTGAACTGCATATCCCAATAAGATCTTTGAGGGGTGCAAGATTCTCCAAGGTTTTTGGAGCAAAAACTGAACACTATGGCTGGAATGGATGGAAACTGATCAAGGAACCTAAAACTAAGAAAGAATTTCCTGACAGTGAGAACAAATTAACCAGTGGAACTACTTGCCACCAGAAGTTGTAGATGCTCCATCACTGGAAGTTTTTAGAGAAGAGATTGGACAACCATTTGTCTGAAATGATCTAGGGCTTCCTGCCTAAGCAGGGGGGTGGACTAGATGATCTCCAAGGTACCTTCCAACTCTGTTATTCTATATTCTACTAAAATAATCCCGCTGTTCCATAGTCAACATTCTCATCTCCATTTTGGAAAAGGTCTCTCAATCTTTTGGGGTTCAACGGTGTCTTTTGAAAGGCTCTCATTTCCAGATAATGGAGGGCCTTGGAGGCAGACACCACACATACCAAAAAGAAAAAAAAGAAAAAGATCACTAATGGGTGTAAAGACATAAGGTTTAAAGGAACCAGCCTTTGATCTGAACACCTACTTAACTCTCAAGATCTGAGGCCTCCCAGAAGGATTCGAACTTTAAACACACATGTGGTTAATGGCTTTAAAAGGTCGAGACCCAGGTCTATCCCAGCAGGAGAAGCTCTCCGCTAACACCCAGGCGTATTTCCCACAGTGGCATGTACACAATACTCCGCTTGCCCACTGATCATTAAAATGGATTATTCAAAGCTTTTCTTCCCCCAGTTCTAGCTCTTGGTTAAACAAAGCTTACACATCAATGCAATTGCCTCTCATTGTTACCTGGTTCCCCCAGGGAATCTCTGAATGCGAACAAAAACAGCTGTTTTCCTAGGCAAAGTGAAAAGCAACTGGCGTGTTTCTACCCTCAGTCATCAGTTCGATGCAGATATTAGAAGTGTGTACTTTTTTAAAAAAAATATTTTATAAATGTAACATTCCATTTTCCATTAAACAGTGTGTCATCGGTACAAATATGTCTGTGCAATAAAAATCAAAATTTACAACAGTATACATGAATAGAATAGAAATAATGGAATAGAATAGAAAGAATAGAATAGAGTAGAGTAGAATAGAATAGAATAGAATAGAATAGAATAGAATAGAATAGAATAGAATAGAATAGAATAGAATAGAATAGAATAGAATTCTTTCTTGGCAAAGTGTGATTGGACACACAAGGAATTTGTCTTGGTGCAAATGCTCTCAGTATTTGCTGAGAGCATTTTACTCTACATTACCTTACTATTGATTCTCTAAACTTACAATTGTGATATTGTATAAAGCAAACCTATTCATTTCTCCCTCTTAACGTATCTTCTAATAAAAGTACAGTGACAGTATTAAACATAGTAAGCCTAATAATCATATCACTGACAGTCATCATATTGTTTACGTCTCTATCTTAACATATTTTCTATATTTCACTAATCTCCTTCTAAATTCCATTTTTCTTCTCTAACCATTGATAAAATAACTCCCATGTCATACAATATTTAATTTGTTCTTTACCCTTAATTGCAAGCATTTATTCATTTCTGCTCATTCTAATATTTTCCTAATCACATTCTCATCAGTATGGATCTCTTCACTTTTCCAGATTTGTGCAAATACAATTCTGGCTGCACTGAATACATGGGTAATTCAAAATACCTTCCCCTTGCTATATAAGTTTCAGGTAAAATCCCCAAGAAAAAATATTTCTGATTTCAAATCAATATTCTGTTCTATCATCTTTTCCAGCCACATATGTACTTTTGTCCAGATGTATGTACTTTAAGGCAGACACTTAAAAGTGGGTTTTTTTCTGCAAAAGGAAACTGGAGGAAGAAGAAGATATCAACTTCTCTTCCAAGAAGCTTCATTGGTTCGGATGATACCTATCCTTCCATTCCCTCCCACCATCATAACTGATGAAGCTTCTTGGGAAAGAAGTGTGGGAAGCCCTGCCCACATCCCAAGAATGAACGATTTTGGGGGATGTTAAAAGAGGCAGAAAATTATATATTTCCCCAAAGGAAAAAAATCTTAACAAAGATTTACTTTTGTTGTTGTTGTTGTTGTTAAATCAAACAGACAGGCATACAGAAAATAGGCAGGCTAGGATAATGATAATGTAGAGTTTGACACATTTCCAGTTCCATGGAAAGATCTCTTACGCATGCTAGGAAAACCATTGGATCATTCTAAATCAACCCAGGGCAATGAATCTACTTGGTCTGCCAACAGCTTTTTATCATTTGGTTTGGGATTTAAAAAAAACAAAAACAAACAAACACAGAACTGCTTTAAAGTTGTAGAGGGATTTTAAAGTACTTATTGTGCCCATGACCATTTTATTAGTGATTTAACACTGCTTACTTTCAGATTTCGTGCTTACTCATTGCAAGTCCCCTGGGAATTTCTTGGAAACAAATGGTGGGGAGTTAAATAAATAAGTAAAATACTATTTTATTTATTTCCCTCAGTTTGGTGTGGATAGTTTACACATCAAAATGGACTACTTCTTACTGTTCAAAAAACTAAATCTTTCCAAAATAGATTATCAATGAAAAGCTATTTATTAGTAAAACAGTGAAGTCCACTTGAATACACCCCCCCCCCCAAAATAACTAAACAGTTTTCCCCCTCATGCCATCACTCTGCTAAACAACTAATTCCCACAACACTGTCCAACTATTTAGTAAGGCTGTATTACTATCATTCTTCTCATCCTTCCTATTACCTATCTCCTTCTACTTATGACTAAAATCTTGTTGCTTGTATCTTTACAATTTATATTGTTTTATTTAGTTTCCTATTATGATTTTGATTGCTTATTTAGTTATCTTAGAACTATCACTAAGTATTGTATCTTATGATTCTTCATTAATGTATTTCTTATGTACACTGAGAGTTTCTGCACCAAAGACAAATTCCTTGTGTCCAATCACACTTGGCCAATAAAGAATATTCTGTTCTGTTCTGTTCTGTTCTGTTCTGTTCTGTTCTGTTCTGTTCTATTCTATTCTGTTCTGTTCTGTTCTGTTCTGTTAGGTTCTGTTCTGTTCTGTTCTGTTCTATTCTATTCTATTCTAAGATAAAATGGTTGCTTGGACTCCACTTTTAGTAACTGCACTTTTTTACTTTGTGATGTAACAGAAAAATAGGATTTCCAGCAAAGCAACCAAAAAATGACATTCCTAATCTTAGGTGTCTGCATTTAATCATTTGTATGAAACAAAGCATTATTCCACATCTGTGCATATGCTTGGTCTCCAATGGAAATCAAATAGATTGCCTCTAATAGGTTTTAATGTACAGTGATGAGCTCATTCATAAAAGATTTCTAACAAAGCTTCAATTATTTAGATGTGGAGGGAGATCAAAGAAGATCAAAGCTCCACCTGTACCAATAGGAAAAGGGACTTGTTAATTAAATGAGAAAATGCTTACTCAATGAGCTCAGTTAGACAAGCTCAGAAGGAGGAAGACGCATTAAAATTCATAATGGACAGGCTGTTGGCACACACAAGATTGTTGATCATAAACCATGTAACATTTTGCTATCCCCAGTTGTCTTAGGGCAGGTGCATATTTAAATACAACTCTTTCTTTTTCAGAGAAAAAAGATTCTAAATTAATGAATTTGATTGCCTGTTCTGTACGCTGTTTGTCAATTGGGCAGCTTCTAAATGTAGTGTGTGAATGAATAAGCAAAGAAATAAATATATAAACTAGAATTTCTGTGCTTGACAAGTAGTACCATCCAATTACATTCCACCACTTCTTTTATGATAGAGACCATAAAAGACAAAGAAAAACAAATGAAGAGAAGGACTAGGGGATGACAAGAAGGCAGGAGAAAAAGAAATGGATAGAAGATTATGAAAGAGAGATCCAATCTAGAATTAATCTCTTGTTAGTGAGAACAATTAGTGGAACAGTTTGCCTCCAGAAGTTGTATGCAACGAAATTTTATGTTAATGTATGCCGAAGAGTGTACATTCAAAGTGACAATAAAGTTATCAAGATCACATGAGGTACTAACACCACTCTATAAAGCCATAGTAAGGTCACACCTAGAATACTACATCCAGTTTTGGCCACCACACTATAAAAAAGATGTTGAGAATCTGGAAAGAGTGCAGAGAAGAGCAACCAAGGATGATTAGGGAACTGGAGGCTAAAATATATGAGGAACGGTTGCAGGAACTGGGCCTGGCTAGTCTAGGGAAGAGAAGGACCAGGGGAGACAGGAGAGCATCTTCCAATATTTGAGGGGCTTCCCTAGAGAGGAGGAAGGGGTCAAGCTATTTTCCAAAGCACCTGAAGGCCAGACAAGGAACAATGGATGGAAACTGAACAAGGAGAGATTCAACCCGGAAATAAGGAGAAATTTCCTGACAGTGAGAACAATCAATCAGTGGAACAGAAGTTGCCTTCAGAAGTTGTGGGAGCTTCATTCCTGGAGGCTTTCAAGAAGAGACGGGACTGCCATCTGTCAGAAATGGGGTAGGGTCTCCTGCTTGGGTGGGGGGTTGGACCACTAGATGACCTATACAGTCCCTTCCAACTCTGTTAATCTGTTAAATCTGTTATTATTCTATTCTATATTCTATTCTATTCCATATTCTATTCTATACTATATTCTGTTCAATTCTATTCTATTCTTTCGGGTTTCTTGCTCGAGCAAGGGGTTGGACTAGAGGACCTCCAAGGTTCCCTTCCAACCCTGTTATTCTGTATTCAGTTCAGCCAATGGTGGGTGAGGGGGAGAAAGATGATTTCTTAAAGCACAGAATGCCTCGAAGTAGAGGTGTGGCTGAAGAGAGGAAATGAAGGGTCTTATTATTTGGTGAAGCAAAGATTATTAATACATCACTCATATTTAGCCTTAGCCATCATAGAAGTTCTACCTCACTACGTTCTTCAGCAAAACATCAAAACCTGTTGAGAGTGATAAATATACCACCCTGGACTGTAGAAAACAGATTTTGATTTACCAGATTTTGATTTACCAGATTACTATCTGTAGCTGGTTTTCAGTCCATCAACCTAATTCAGGTCATAGAATGACAGGTACCCATTGATCAAGAGGTTACTATACAAATAGATTTCCTTTGACCACTGCAGTTTGAATGTATAGTTTAAATACATATTTTAAATCCTCTCAGTTGCAGTCTTGCTGCTAGGACCTGTAGTCTTTTCTGATCTATCAGGTTGTCAAAAAAGCATTTAATTGATTGATCACTTGCCTTTCAAGCAAGTAATGGAGGAATCCATCCAAACTGACTCACTGCTCTGTGTCTAAGGCACCAACGTCAATTCAAAAAATATTATTATACTGGGTTACAAGATTGCTCCCACTGTTCTAGGAACAATATCTTATTATTATTATTCTGGAACAATATATTTTCTTCCCTTTTAAAGCAAGACAAAAACAAAACAAAACCTACCCTTGCTTTGTTATCAGTAGTGCCTTGTTCAGGTTTTAAGAGATAATCAAAGTTGGAAGGGACCTTGTAGGTCATCTAGTCCAATCCCCCACCCAAGCGGGAGATTCTACAACATTTCTGACAAAAGGCAGTCCAATTTCTTCTTGAAAGTCTCAAGTGATGATGCTTCCACTACTTCCAAGGGCAACTTCTGTTCCATTGGTTGATTGTTCAATAAGGGGAGAAAAGGTGATGAAGTAAGAGTAGAATGTTAAAATCTCAAGGACCATCTTTTCATCAAGTGCAGGGTCCTTAGCAGCCTGATTTTTGCAAAGGGCCATTCATCAAATGCAGTGTTAAACCAGAATCTATTTCACCCTTTTTTTAAAAATTCAGGACAGGTCAAAACCCTATTCTTGAAAATTCACCATCTAATGCAGCTTTCATGAAAGCACCATAGAAATCACTAGGATAGAAGAGAGGGTCAAGCTATTCTCCAAAGCACCCGAAGGCAAGACAAGAACTAAAGGTGGAGGATCATTCAAGAGAGAGATCCAACCTAGAACTTTGGAGAAATGTCCTAACAGTGAGAACGATCAATTAGTGGAACACTTTGGCTTCAAAAGTTTTATGTGCTCCATCACTGGAAGCTTTTAAGAAGAGATTGGACATCCAGTTGTCTCCAATGGCATAGAGACTCCTGCTTGAGCAAAGGAATGAAGACCTCCAGGGTCTCTTCCATCCATTTAGTCTATGTCCTAAAATATATATTTGTGTGCTTGTGCATGAATAGTATCTACTAATCCTATACTTACATTGATACACCAGGAGATGCAGTGATATGTCCCTGCTGGAAACTGATTCTGAAGGAGAGGAGGAACAGCTGACAGGGAGCGGGAGTATGGCTCTGATGACTATGGAAGAAACAGGGGAAGGGCTCAGTCTGGCTGGGCATTCAGAGGAAGACCCAGGCCCACCCCCTCTTCATCCTAGGACACACAGGGAGGAACAGAGAAGGGAGCAACTGGGTTACGGGGGAGAAAAGGGCCCTGATTTCCTTCATTAGCTGCAGCTGGAAAAACAGGGTTTAGAAAGGATGTTTGGGCACAGCTCCTTGCCAGAAGCAAAGTGTGAATTATCTTTGTCAAGTCTTATCTGGGTTTTGGCATCCTTCCAACTATGTTTCATTATCTTTTGGAAGTCTGCAATTCCTTATCCTGCCCTATCTCGTTAATTGCTGCAGCCCAGTGGTTTGTGTTGGTTATTACTTATAATTTAGATGTACTTTGGGTTCGGACTGAATTTCTTCCCTTTAAAAACTGTTCATGGGAGAGTTTTTTCTCCAGCCGAAGATAACTAGACATTGGGAGCCAAGTTGGAGGTATTCAAGGGACTTTACCTACTTTTGTGACTTTGTTGCTTTTGTGCCATGCCCCTTTGGGTCATCACACCCTATACCATTTCAGACAAATAGTTGCCCAGTCCAACCTCTTCTTAAAAGCCTCCAATGGCAAGAAGTGATGGGTGGAAACTAATCAAGGAGAGAAGCAACCTGGAATTAAGGAGAAATTTCCTGACAGTGAGAACTATTAACCACCTGCCTTTAAGAAGAGACTGGACAGCCACATCTGGAATGGTATAGTTTTTCCTGCCTGAGCAGGGGGTTGGACAAGAAGACCTCCAAGGTCCCTTCCATCTCTGTTATTCTGCATTCACTTCCCCACACTTTCACCCAAGTAAGTGTGTCAGATGCCTGATTCAGTCCCGAGTGATTGAAGAAAGTATGTGTGCAGAAAGGTAGGAAATACCCTACTTTTGTTTTTCCACTGAGGTCCATGCAATGCATCCTATGGCCACATAAACTTCCCTCCCACCCCCGTCCCTGGAACCAGCAGGCAGCATCAGATACTATAAATGCAATTATACATCACTCCGGCAGCCAGATCGGACTAAATCAGGGGAGGATTTATAACAAGTAATTCATTGTTATGATCCCAAAACAGGATTTGACCCAGCAGGCATGCAGGGAAGGAGCTAAATTGCCTCCTAATCAGTTCGTGACCTTTTTGCCTTTTCATTATATAGGTTTCCTATTAGTAGTTAAAAGAACCAAAAAGGAAAAAAACAACAACAACCCCAGAAGAAGTCCGCTGCCCCCAATGCCCTCCCCTCACTGCTAAAGAAGCTCCATGAGTGGCGTCCATGAATTTACCAGGATCTAAGCTCAACTTGGTTTTATTTCTCTGGAAAACCTGCAGGGAAAAGCCTCGGTATTAAGAATCCATTGAGGATTATTTGATCCTTATTTGAACCAGAGAGACGACAATAGTGATGACTTAGGGTCAGGGGTGGGATTCAAAAAAAATTTTAGCAAAGGAAATGCAATAAAGAAATTGGAACATATTACCATGTATGGTGGAAATGTGAAAAAAGCCCAAATATATTAGCTGAAAATCAGAAACTGGTTAGAAGACATGTGTAAAATTAAAATAGAGTTCAGACTTGAAATTTTCTTATTAGGAATCAATGTGGGGAAATATAATAGATGTATGTAATAATCCATGTCACCACTGCTACGAGACTAGCACTTTCCCGGAGATGGAAAGGAAATGATATGCCTGAAGAGATGGAAATAATTAGAAATATTTGGTCATGCGCTGAAATGGATAGAATAACTCAAGAATTAAAAGATAATATTGAATCTGATTATTACAGAATTTGAGAGAAGTTTTACCACTGTTTTAAAAAAAGAAAGAAGTAACTGTAGCAAAGATGATTAATATTTATGTACATTTGTAAATTTGTATTTTTTGTTATATTTGCACCATGTTCATTGTTTTTAATGTTTTTTTTCTGTTTGTTCATTAATAAAATTATTTTTAATTTTTTTTTTAGCAAAGAGTTCTCTGCCCAGTTGCTGGGTGGGTGGAGCCATGATGGGCGTGGCCTAGTTGGCCTCCTGCACCATGTTGTGGGGGGGCATTTTTGCCCTCTCCAGACTCTGGAGGCTCTCTAGACTAGAGGCTGGAAATGGGGCTATTTCCAGCCTTCCAGACCCTCCGGGAGGCCAGTTTCCCCCCCTCCCCAGGCTACAAAGGATCTCTTGAGGCCAGAAACGGGCCAATTTCTGGCATTTTGGAGCCTCCGGGAGGCCCATTTTTCTCCCTCCCCGAGTCTCCATGAGGGCCCTGCACTTATCTGGGATCTAAAACAGGCTGCTTGGAGGCTCCTGGGAGGACGTTGCAACTACCAGTTCGGTGAACCAGGTGTAAAATTAGGAAATTCCATATCAGCTTGAATCTGAGATCTACCTGATCAAAACCCCTTTCAGACTCTCCTAGAATAGTATTATTTGTTTTAATCTCCGACATATTAGGAGAAAAGAAGATAAATAGCATGCAAACTAACTGCACCAAGGCCAAATTGTACATTATAATTCTGGCCTTCAGACAACAGTAAAAGTCATTCCTCATGAACATCAGTGTGATTTGTTCTAGAGTTTGCTCTCTCATTCATTGGCTGTGCCACAAGCTGAGAATGTTAATGTACATGGAGCTGCTTCTGCCAGCGCTTAGAATTTAATTCACCCTTTGCCAGCTGCTATAATTTTAATTTTACCCTTTAAAAATGGTGGCGAGGACATGGCTTGTATGCAGCAGCATGCAAAGCATCTTAAAAAATTAAGAGCCCAATGCGTCTGAGATTAGAAAAGATCAGGACTAAAAACGGCAATGAATGGCTGCATCGTTCAGTTTCTTTTGAGGTAGTAGATCAGTGATTTTCTAAAGTAACTCAAAACTTTAGTCCCTCTTTTGAGGTACTAAAACGTACCTCAAAAGAGGTATGCAGAAAAGGCTACAAGGAGGGAAAGGAGAAAAACAGTAAGGAGAGATATTGTTGTGGCCCACCAGCAGCCAGTGGACAGTGAGGAGGTTGGGGGGGGGGGGTGAGCATGGGCCAGCCCTGGAGTCTGGGGAAGGCTCTGACAAGGGCTCTATGTTGGAGGCAGAGATGGGACCAGGGCCATTCAACAGTTATCAGCTGCCTTTGGAGTCAGTGGGGCGGAAGAACAGCTGGAGCCTGTTCCCAGTATGCGCATGTGCAGAGCTGCCAGATGAAGGGAACACTTAAGGAACAAGGGTCGACTTGGGAGTGAAGGCACAGGTGGGCGATGAATGGCCCCTCCCAGGGGGAATAAAGAGCAGTGAAAGGGGAGTGGTGTTTGCAGGCGACAATTACTTCAATTCATTAGGGTAAAGATCTGTTCCTGACTTCTTGCCAAGTAACTGCTGCTACAGCATGGCATTTGGAAGCTATCAGCCTGGCAATTCTCCAAGGCTGATAAAAGTCTGTAGTTGTGAAATCTCATAAAAGACTGTTGTCTGGAACTTTTTTGGAGAGGAATTCACTTTAACCTAAATAAAAGGGGTTTTATTGGGACGAGGAGTCTGCTTCATCATCTTGGGAAGCCTAGGTCAGAACAGATATGAACTCACGAGCGTTTATAGGAGATGAGCCCGAGGGAGGGGTCAAACACGTCATGAGTCCCTGCATGCCCACAAGAGATAGAAGTCCACCTTGAATGACTTTCTTATCTCCCGCTCATTTCCTTCAACTGTGAGTTGGCCAGATTCTTGTAGAGCGCTAAAGCTTGCAATAAATCTTTATACTCATATGAATGGCCCGATTCTCCTGTTTTTCATGTTGCTTTACTGAGATGTATTTTGTGTTTTTTAAAAAATGGGTGTCCACATCAGCTACTGCCCTGTTCTTTCTAATGGACATTGAAGCAGAAACAGAGGACACAGAATAATAGGGTTAGAACAGACCTTCTATCAGAAAAGGAGTTGCAATTCCACAGAACCTGGAAGATCAACAGGTTGTGAGGATAGACCAGTGTAATTGGTGCACAGAAGCGCCTGAACTCCAAATTCCATGAAGTATATTTTGTAGCCAACGATTCGTTACACATTATCTCCACTGTTGAAGTTAAGATCTCTCAAAGCCCATAACGCACCATAAATGATGTTTAATAAGCTTGGTAAGCGTTCTTCGTTTAAAAATAGAGGGAGCTCACATCCTAATGCTGGTGGGATGGAAAAAACGAACTGGGCTTCATTAGATTTGAAGGAGCTATTCTCTCCCAGCAGAGCTCTGGCTTGGCCCTCTATTGAATTACGATGCTAAACAGGACAGGAAGGATCTGCCCGTCCTAATTCTGTTTGATAGATCACTTTGTCATCTTCAGATGCCAGATTGGAGTGTGCAGCCTTTTCCTTGCCAAAGAATGGGGTTTTTAAACCTGGAGGCTATCAGGAAAAAGCAGCAAAGGCAGAGAGATTGTCAACATGATATGAAATGTTTCCCACAGTAAATAATTACAAATAACAATTGCAAAAGGCCACACTGCTCGGATCTGCACATATGCCACATGGATACATTTCAACAACCTGGGTTTTTGGGTTCTTTAGCTTGTCTCAACACCAGCTAGAGAACTGGTAGCCATGGCGTCGCATAGATGTATTCCTAATGCTGTGAGAAGTTCATGCAAAGACACCATGAGAAGCTAGCAACCATGGCATCTTGGAAGATTTACAAGAAACACCATTTCTCTCCAAGCGACAACTGGCGGAACCATAAAATAGAGAAAGGCATAGAAAACGAAGGAGATAAAGTGGTGTGGGAGTTCAGAATTCGAAGAGACAAACCACTGGATCCATAACACTACAGACATAACAATTTTTAACAGATTAACAGAGTTAGAAGGGACCTTGTAGGTTATCTAGACCAACTCCCCACTCAAGCAGGAAACCCGACACCATTTCTGACGGAAGGCAGTCCAGTCTGTTCTTGAAAACTTCCAGTGATGAAGCTCCCACAACTTCTGAAGACAACTTCTGTTCCAGGGGTTGATTGCTCTCACTGTCAGGAAATTTCTCTTTATTTCCTGGTTGAACCTCTCCTTGTTCACTTTCCATCCATTATTCCTTGTCTGGCCTTCAGGTGCCTTGGAAAATAGCTAGACCCCCTCCTCCTCTCTGTGGGAGCCCCTCAAATATTGGAAGATGCTCTCCTGTCTCCCCTGGTCCTTCCCTCCAATAGACTAGCCAGGCCCAGTTCCTGCAACCATTCATTGTATGCTTTATGCTCCAGTCCCCTCATCACCTTCCTTGCTCTTCTCTGCACTCTTTCCAGAGTCTCAATATCTTTTTATAGTGTGGTGACCAAAACTGAATGCAGTTGATAAGAAAGACAAATATGTCTGGACTGTGGATATGTCATTTCCTGGAGAAGACAAGACTACTTCCTGTCCTGTCCTGTCCTGTCCTGAGGTGCTTGGAGAACAAGTTGGCCCCCTCTTCTTTCTGACAGCCCCTCAAGTCCTGGAGGGCTAACCCAGAGAGGAGGAAGGGGTCAAGCCGTTTTCCAAGGCACCCGAAGGCCACACAAGGAACAATGGATGGAAACTGATCCAGGAGAGATTCAATGTGGAAAGAAGGAGAAACTTTCTGACAGTGAGAACAATCAACCAATGGATCAAAAGGTTCCTTCAGAAGTTGTGGATGCTTCATCCCTGGAAGCTTTCAAGAAGAGATTGGACTGCCATTTTGTCAGGCATGGTGTAGGGTCTCCTGCTTGGGTGGGGGGTTGGACTAGATGACTTACAAGGTACCTTCCAAATCTGATTATCTGTTATCTTGTCCCCCTGAGTCCTTCTCTTCATTAGACTAGACATACTTTGTTCCCTTGCCTATCCATTGGACAATTCAGCCTCCTCTAGGGCCTCAGCATCTTTTCTGCATCATGGTGACCAGAATTGGACAGAGTATAGGTCATCCTTGGCTTACAACAATTCATTTAGTGACCATCTGAAGTTACAAAGGCATAGGGGGGGAACATTTTTCACACTTACAACCATTGCAGCATCCCCCCATTGTCACATGATCAAAATTTGGATGCTTGGCCACTGACCCATATTTATGATGGTTGCAGTGCCTCGGGATCAGGCGAGTCCCATTCTGCGACCTTCCGACAAGCAAGGCGGAAACCAGATCCACTTAACCACGGTGTTCCTAGGGTGTTCCTAGCTTAACAATTGCAGGGATTCACTCGGTAAGTGTGAAAAGAAAGGTCGTAAAATGGGGCACAATGCCCTTAAAAGCCACCTCATTCAGCAACAGGCATTTTGGGCTCGTTGTCATCCTAAGTTGAGGGCCATTTGTATTCAGAGTTCTGAGCTGCTTTCTCAGGTCAGCGAAGGGAGGGTTTTTATTGTTTCTGGTACTGTGTGTTCGCACGGCATTGTAATTTATGCTTTAGACTTTGCTCTTGTTCACCTTATTTACGGAAATAGAGCATGGAATCCACTCAGAGCCAGTTTCAAATAGAGCCATGTAAACAAAATGAAGGAATGAAAAGAGAACAGATTGCTCCTTTTTTTGGCTTGTGGAATGACAATCAGGAGGTCAAAATATTATTTATTGTTTTGGTGCCACTGAGTCAGTGTTGACCTCTGACAACTGCTTGGACAAATAAATCCCTGTAGTTTCCTTGGCAAAATTTCATCATTTGCCATTGTTTCCTTCCAAGGGCTGAGAGAGAGGGACTGGCCCAAGAGGTCCCCCCCAGCTGGCTTCATGCCTAAGGTGCGACTGCAGCCTTCAAGTCTCTTCCATCTTGGGTGCCTTAACCATACACAAACTGGCTCTCTGGTCAGACATATTCCTGTTAAAGTTATCAAAGCTATAGATCAGGGGTCTTCAAACTTGGCAAGTTTAAGACTTGTGGGCTTCAACTCCCAGAATTCCTGAACTAACAGGACTGGAGGAGGAATTCTGGGAATTGAGGTCCACAAGTCCTCAAGCTGTCAAATTTGAAGACCCCTGCTATAGATTGACAAACCTATTCTCCAAAGCATCTGAGGGCAGGACAAGAAGTAATGAGTATAAGATTATCAAGGAAAGATCCAATCTAAAACTAAGGAGAAACTTCCCAACAGTGAGGACAATTAACCAGTGGAAGAACTTCCCTTCAGAAGTTGTGGGTGCTCCATCATTGGAGATCTTTAAGAAGAGGCTG
>BLBF01000016.1:9247052-9278932 GCA_015471245.1 Laticauda colubrina | reverse complement strand
GATGTTTTCTAGTCCAATCCTCTGCTCAAGCAGGAGTCTCTATGCCATTGGAGAAAACTGGCTGTCCAATCTTTTCTTAAAATCCACCAGTGATCAAGCACATACAACTTCTGAAGCCAAAGTGTTCCGCTAACTGATCGTTCTCACTGTTTGGACATTTCTCCTTAGTTCTAGGTTGGATCTCTCATGAATGATCCTCCACTTTTAGTTCTGGTCTTGCCTTTGGTTGCTTTGGAAAATAGGTTGACCCCCTCCTCTCTATGACAGCCCCTCAAATATTGGAAGTCTGCTCTCATGATACCCCTGGTCCTTGTCTTCATCAGACTAGACATACCTAGTTCCCTCAATCATTCATCATATACTTTATCCTCAAAGCTGACAGTCACTAACTGTATATATGGTGTGTAAGGTCTCCTGCCTGGATGGAGGGTTGGACTAGATGACCTACAAGGTCCCTTCCAACTCTGTTAATCTGACCTATATACACACCAACAAACAGACCACAAAATATGACCAAAAATACTCATCCTCCTTTTTGCCAATCATTTTCCAGGACTGAAAGTATTTTTTTTTCACCTTTGAAGATGTAAATGAGCTGTTCCACTCTTGCAAATCATAAAGAGGCTTCACAGTTGGAGATATTAATGAACTTTCTGACCTCTTTTAGAACCTCTATGGGTGTCATTTGAAAATGGTCCTTTGAAGCAATCTGAAGAGAGGACTTCATTCCATTGCAAGCTATTTTTAGGTCATTCAGATCCAACAAGGTCAACTACTCTTGTACCACCAGGTCAGAGGTCTGTGAGACAACTCTGAGACTATTCATCCTGGAGAGCAGAATCTGGGCCTTATCTGTGTTTAAAATGGTTGACGGTCCTCATTTAAAGAAATAGCTGCAATTTAACTTGGGGAGGAACAAATTAGGATTTATTTTAATAAGCAACATTTTCAGGGAGGGTTGGGGTGCTGCCCCAGGAGCTTAGAAATCTCTATTTGTCCGCCTTTCCACCTCCTAAGGTTACAAACTCATAAGAGATGCACAATCATGTTTAGAATATCTTAGGCAGGAGTCTTCAAACTTGACAGCTTTAAGACTTGTGGATTTACAGCTTCCAGAATTCCTCCTCCAGTCATGTTAGCTCAGGAATTCTGGGAGTTGAAGTCCACAAATCTTAAACTTGCCAAGTTTGAAGACCCTTAGTATAAGGTCACCTGTTGGAGCAGAGGATTGGATTAGAAAACCTCCAAAGTCCCTTCCAGCTCTACTCTAATTGATTGATTGATTGAAAGTCTGCTGCTTTTAAAAACTCTCCTTAAAAGATTTCTTTTTTTTAAAGAACATGGACAGATACTTAGGGGTTACTGCAAAAGGGGAACATCCACTGTGAATAACAGACAGTCCTTGAGTTACAACTGTCCGAAGTTACAACGATGCTGGAAAAAAGAGACTTACGACCGCATTTCATACTTACAACATTGCAGCATTCTTGTGGTCACGTGATCAAAATTCAGACTGGTTCATATTTATGATGGCCGCCGTGTCCCAAGGTGATGTGATCCCCTTTTGTGATCTCCTCCCAAGCCAAATCAATGAGGAAGCCAGATTCATTTCACAACGGTGGCAAGGAAGGCCATAAAATGGGAAACTCATTTCACAAATGTTTCACTTAACAGCAGGAAGGTTGGGCTCAATTGTGGTCATAAGTTAAGGACTACCTGTATTCTAGAAAGCCAGTTATCCACTTTCTCATGGTGTTTCATTCATTTTTCTCCTCATTCATCTAGTTTTCTAATTTATCACCTTGAAGGATCAAACAGTATTTTTTTAAAGCTGCTGAAGTCATTTCCTCCACTCTTGCATTTCATTCCAAAGGCACCATTAAAATAATAATAATAATACTGATGAAATGCAACAAATAAAGAGTCCAAATAGCTTAACACATGGTTAAAAAATTATGAAGCCAGGCCAATAATTGGGTGCAGTTGGAGAAATTCCCACTTTGAAAGGTGACGGAAAGAGAGGAGCACAATTCCTGCCACACTGCAAACCAAGTGCCAAGCACGCTTTTAAAAAGGCATGAAATATTCTGATATTTTGACCCTGGTTAATACTTGGGTGGGAATTAATTCCAGGGCCGTAAACTCAACAAGGAAGTCTAAATAATTCCCCTCCCCCCCCCAGAAAACAACAGCAAACCACATCTGTGATTCTCAACAAAGAAATCCATGAATGTGTCCACAATGCAGATATCAAATTCAGTGTGTATGGAGATATTCTCTGTCATCCAGATCATGGTTGTTTTCAAAGGTACTTTTTCCAAAAGAACAAATGGACTTCCTGTGAGTTCAATCCTAGGTAGAGGCAGGTATTTCTCTCTCTGGGCACAATGAGAATATATCTGCTGAACAGAAGTCTGCCCTGGAGATAGGAAGCACATCCGGCCATTAAAACACTCCACTAGCTCTGTTCAGTTGCCCCAACTCCACACTGCAAGGGATTATGGGGTTGTTAAATGATGATGCAATGGACTTTGTTTTGTTTTTCCTTTGAAAATGTTTTGCTTCTCATCCAAGAAGCTTCCTCACTTCAGAACAGAACTTTTTAGACCTGAAGAAGTTTCTTGGATGAGAAGCGAAATATTTTCAAGGAAATGTCTATGGAAATTCTCAGTCATCCAGGTAATGGTTGTCCCAAAAGTGTTTTTTCTTTCTTTTTGGTGAGGAATGGAAGGATTTATACTCCTTGCAGAGAGAAAAAAAAACCCAAGAAAATCCATTTGCCTTTTGGGGAAAAGCCCCTTTGGGATAACCATGGCCTGGGTGGTGGAGAATCTCCATAAACACATGGCCAATCCCTGATTTCAACCCATCCACTCAAAGTGAGAATGTGAGGACACTGGATGTCCAGGGAGCCAGGATTGCAGTGGAAAAACACAAACCCTGATTAGACACGGGTTTGATGGATTGGCTTCGGTTGCCTCTTTCTTCGAATAAAGAGAAATGATTCACCAATTGTGGAAAAACTTCTTTGAAGTCAATTGCTGGCTTCGTCTGAGGTTTGGGTATTCCTAACCGTTAACTGGAAGCCCCTGTGCATGTTATTCGCTTTGTCTGGAAAAGAGTTTGACAACTCTTGGGATCATATAGAGCTTGATGTATTGCAGCCCAGGGCAAAAAATAAATAAAAATAAAAATCCCTTTCCAAGATCAGATCACTTCCATCTGCAGGTGGGCTAGGAAAAATCCCCCTTGCTGAAGGTTTCCTTTCCAATAAGCAGACATGGGGCTTTGTTACTGCCTGCTTTTTAGCATACAGCCGTATAAATAAACCCCAAGTTGCTATCCAGGTTATACGAAGCCCTCATCTCACAGGGAACTTAGCCATCCTGGAAACTGAGGTTTAGATGAAAGACGAGAGGCAGACAGGTGAGTCCATTCAATGAATAGCACACATGGGGGACCAGCGGGATATTGCACATTGTTGTGTCCTGCCAGGAGTCAGCAGAGCTGGCGGCCGACTCAGACAGTGAGGAGGTTGGGGAGGAACGTGGGCCAGTCCTGGAGTCTGGGGAAGGCTCTGATGAGGGCTTTGCATTGGAGGCAGAGATGGGGCCAGGGACAATTATCAGCTGCCTTTGGAGTCAGAGATCAGTGAGGAAGAAGAACAGCTGGAGCCTGTTCCCAGTGTTTGCATGCACAGAACTGCCAGGAGAAGGGAACTCTTAAGGGACAAGGGTCGACTTGGGAGTAAAGCCACAGGTGGATGGTGAACAGCCCCTCCCATAGGGAATAAAAGAGGAGCAAGAGGGGAGTGGGGTTTGCAGGGGAGTGGGGTTTACAATTAATTCAATCCTTTAGGGTGAAGATCTGTTCCTGACTTTCTTGCCAAGTAATTGCTGCTACAGCATGGCATTTGGAAGCTATTGGCCTGGCAGCTCTCCAAGCCTGATAAGGTCTGTGGTTCGAATTCACCCTTGAAAGACTGTTTACCGGGACTGTGCTGGAAAGTGAATGAGAGGAATTCGCATTAGCCTAATATAAAGGGACAAGGAGTCAGCTTCATGCTTTTGGGAGCCGAGATCAGAACACAGGTGGAACACGAAATAGCTAAGAAAGCATAACTGTGCACCAAACATGGGAAGTCCTTGACTTACGCCAGTTTGTTTAGCGACTATTTGAAGTTATGACAGTGCTAAAAAAGTGACTTAGAACCGTTTTTCACACTTACAACTGTTGGAGCTTCCCCAAGTATACGGGATCTAAAATTTGGACACTTGGTAACCCGGTTCCTGTATGTGACGGTGGCGTCATCACCAGGGCTCACACGGTTCCCCTTTTGTGACCTTCTGACAAGCACAGTCAATGGAGGGAAGCCGGATTCACTTAACGACTGTGTTACTAACTGAATAATTGCAATGATTCACTTAACAACGGTAGCAAGAAAGGTTGTAAAATGCTCAAAAACTCACTTAACAGCTCTCACTTAGCAACAGAAAACTTTGGCTCTACTGTGGTCTAAAGATCAACTTTACACCTAAAACATCAATTCTAAACCTAAAATCTAAGCTAGCCAACATCTGACCACCTTGGCCTCCCAAAATCCCATGACCCCTTGAAAAAAAATGTGAATTTTCTAAAACCTATTCAGAAATATTACTAACAATGACATCACACTAAACCAAATACCCTTTAAAAATCTGACACAAAGGTTATCCTTCTTCCCTTTCTTGATGTAAAGCATTCTTTCTTTAGTTCTATTTTATATTTTTCCTGCTCATCAAGACAACATAGTAGATGTGGGAACAAACAAGATAACTGTCTGTGACCCGATTTTTTTTGTAAGCAAGGCTGTTTCATGAACACAATCCTTTAAAAGAAAAGGATCCTGTCCTGTCCTTTAAAAGAAAAAGAAAAACAGTAAAGAATGTGCACATACGTTTTATTCTCGGTGCCTATGTATTTAATAAAAAGTGATGTCAGTTAAGTACAAAGGATTTATCATAAAGTGATCTGACATCACTTTATGGTGCTACAAAGAAAAGGGGGTGGGGTGTCAAACTGTTTTTCAAAGCACCAGAAGGAACGAGAAGAAACAATGGATAGAAACTAATCCAGGAGAGATGCAGCCTGGAATTAAGGAGAAACTTACTAACAGGGAGGACATTTAACCAGTGGAACAGCTTTGCCTTCAGAAGTTGTGGGTGCTCCATCACTGGGGGCTTTCAAAAAGAGATTGGACAACCATTTGTTTGAAATTGTATATTAAGCAGGGGGTTGGGCAAGTAGACCTCCAAAGTTCCTATCAACTCTGTTCTTCTGTAATATGCACATTCAGTGGTGGGATTCCAATTTTTTTACTACTGGTTCTGTTGGGCGTGGGTTGCTGGGCAGGGAAAGGACATTGTAAAATCTCCAGTCGGAGGTGGGATTGGCCGGTTCTCCAAACTACTCAAAATTTCTGCTACCGGTTCTGAACCTGCTGAATAGCACCTCTGTGTACATTTGCCTGTAGTGCATATGCTGGGAAACAAGACATGAATAATATCAATCCATCGATCAAATTGACGGATGCCCTTTTGAGAAGTTGGAACAAGTTGGTGGAGGTACCTTCCATGAAACGTTTTCAAAGAAAAAAAGAAAATCAAGGAAGTCCAGTTGCCTGTTGGAAAAACACCCTTGGGACAACCATGACCTCTCCATAGACATTGCAATGGTGTGTTTGAGAGGTGACTGCCTCTTCACGTCAACCAAAACTCAGTTCAGAACACCTGTCTAAATCGATGCTGCTCTCTTGGTAACAAGGTAGATGTGATTACCACTGTTTTCCTCCAGGATGTCTTTTTGATTTTACAGCCTAACCTAGAGAACTAGGATTCATTCTTCTTCCATCCTACTAGGTCGTACACCTAGACAGGTTCAACCTCGGAGCCTAGACAGGTTCAGCTCCACACAACTTCCAGGTGAAGCATTCTGATGACTATCAGATACAGATTAACAGAGTTGGAAGGGACCTTGTAGGTCATCTGTCCAACCCCCTGCCCAAGTAGACCTTGCCTACAGCATTTCTGACAGATGGCAGTCCAATCTCTTCTTGAAAGCCTCCAGTGATGATTTATTTATTTTATTTATTTATTTTTATTTGTCAATTGCTTCCAAGATAATAGGTATAAGTAAAAGCATAGTTATGAATACATGGATATATATAAGAAAAATAAAAGAAACAATAGGACAGGGATGGTAGGCACGTTGGTGCATTTATGCACGTCTCCTACAGACCTCTAAGGAAAGGGGTGAGGTCAATAGTAGACAGTCTAAGATTAAAGTTTTGGGGGTTTGGGGAAGAAACCACAGAGTCAGGGAGAGTATTCCAAACATTGACCACTCTGTTGCTGAAGTCGTATTTCCTGCAATCAAGTTTGGTGCAATTAACCTTGAGTTGGTATCTATTGTGTGCTCTTGTATTGTTGTGGTTGAAGCTGAAATATTCACAATATTGACAGGAAAGTCATTGCAATGTATGATTTTATATACTATACTTAAATCGGACCGAAGGTGACATAGTTCCAGGTTTTCTAGGTCTAGAATTTCTGATGACTATCAGATACAGATTAACAGAGTTGGAAGGGACCTTGTAAGTCATCTAGTCCAACCCCCCGCCCAAACAGACCCTGCCTATAGCATTTCTTCCAGTCTCTTCTTGAAAGCCTCCAGTGATGATGAAGCTCCCACAACTTCCAAAGGAAGCTTCTGTTCCATGGGTTGATTGTTCTCACTGTCAGAAAATTCCTCCTTATTTCCAGGTTGAATCTCTCCTGGATCAGTTTCCATCCATTATTCCTTGTCTGTCCTTCAGGTGCCTTGGAAAATAGCTTGACCCCCTTCTCCTCTCTGGGGCAGTCCCTCAAATATTAAAAGATGCTATCCTGGTCCTTCTCTTCACTAGATTTAGTCATGCCCAGTTTCTGTAACCATTCATCATATGTTTTAGCCTCCAGTCCCCTAATCATCCTGGTTGCTCTTCTTGGCACTCTTTCTAGAGTCTCAACATCTTTCTGACAGTGTGGTGACCAAAATTGGATGCAATTGATAAGAAAGACAAAAATGTTTGGACTGTGGATGTGGCACTTCCTGGAGAAAATTACTTCCTATCTTATCCTCAGGTGCTTGGAGAATAAGTTGACACCCTCTTTTTTGTGACAGTCCCATCTTTTTTATCATGTGGTGACCAAAACTGGATATAGTACTCTACTGTAGGTGTGGTCTTACTAAGGCTTTATATCAGACCTGTTATTTGGGCAATCTGGATACCTGGTGATCTGATAACTTCACATCCATGACTGGGCAACTAGACTCTTTATTTCCTAGCCTCAGTCATGACACCTTGCTCTTTAGACACACTTGAAGGACCTAAAACCTGTGCAGAATTCCATAAAACCGAAGGCATGCGCTAGTGTAATTCACTTTCCTATATTCGTACTTTTGAGCGGTTTCAAGCAATGTATGAAAAAGGGATGTGCAAAAAATATCAGCCAGATATTTTTACTGGCAGTTGTGTTCGGTAAGTTTCACCATACTTGTTCAGGTTAAAAAAAAAAGCAGAACATCCTCAGAAGTGAGAAACCTTCTGTGGAAAGTCGTGTCTGAGCATCTCCACTCATTCACCCTGGAGATTCTGCAAAGCCAACAGCTCTTCCACTGACCTTGAAATAGTTCAGATCTGTCCCAGCAGTGACGTTATCTCAATGTATGTCAGCTTCCATACATTAAGCCACAAAAAAGAACATTGCCCCGCCATTTTGTTTGACAGCTCATGCTCTGGCATGAGACAGGAATACAAACAAGAATCCCACAGGGTTTTATTTAGCTGTGAACTAAACAGCCAAAATTTATTTATTTATCCCACTTGAAACTCCATGCAGATTCTCCATCACCCAGATCTTGGTTGTTCCAAAGGTACTTCTTTCAACAGGCAACTGGACTTTCTGGCTTTTCTTCCAAGATGTTTCGCTTCTCCTCCAAGAAGCTTCTCTGGTTCTGACTGAATGGTGGAGGATGGAAAGGTTTAGATTCCTTGCAGACAGCTGGTCATTTGCATCCTTTTAGAGAGTCATTGAGGACACTTTAATATAAATCCTTCCATCCTCCACCATTCAGTCAAAATCAAAGAAGCTTCTTGGATGAGAAGCGAAACATCTTCCAGGGAAAACAAAGTCCAATTGCCTTTTGAAATAGAACCTTTGGGGCAGCCATTTTGAACTCTTAACTTCATAGATTCTGTGGCTTCTCAGAGTTGCCTAATCAGGGAGATGGCCAGCCTATCAATTTAATAAATAAATCAACTTCTCATTTCCTTCTTGTGAGGTATATGTTTTTTTTCCCACTCTAAGGGATTTCCAATCAACTATTAAGCAGTCCAACCTCTTTAGTTGCTTTTAACACTAGTTAAAGAATGTTAGATGCAGGACACAGTCATTCCATCAGAAGTGTACATGTAATCTAAATTTGGTACCATTTAAGAAACATTTTAGTGCTTGAAAAGATCTAGTTTCGAGTTCTGTGGATATTAGATGCTCCACATGAAAATGAAGAGAAAAACTGGAAATTCTCTTTTTTTTCAAGGTTCCATTAAACTATGTATAATCATTTCCTGTAAATGCAAACTGATGAGGTATCTGAATGGATTTCTAATCCTGCCAGAAAACAATATTCTTCCCCAAGCATACAATGGAAGACACCACTCTAATCAAATGTAATGCTACTGGAATATTTCCAGCAGAGTTAATAACACAAATAGAATATTTTGTTAGCCAGCATGACCAAATGCTGAGAAGCTTCATTCCAAAATTATTCAGAATAGAATGATCACCTGAGCCATCTAAGAGATATTCCATTCCTTCACCTTGTGAAAAGTTTTTCTTTTAAATTCTTATTTTAAGAAGGAATACTTTTTCCACTGATGTTCTCTTTAACTTAACAAGCAATTTCATATCTTGTATTACCATTTTGAGGGGCCACAGAATAACAGATTTGGAAGGGACATTGGAGGTCTGCTAGTCCAACCCCTTGCTTAAGCAGGAAAAACTATACCATTTCAGACAAATCATTGTCCAATCTCCTCTTAAAAGCCTCTAGCGATGAAGCACCACAAAAGCCATTCCACTGGTTTATTGTTCTCACTGTCAGGAAATTCCTCCTAAGTTGCTTCTCTACTTGATTATTTTCCATCCATTGTTTCTTGACTTGCCTTTGGATGTTTTGGAGAATAATTTGACCCTCTTCTCTTTTGTGGCAGCCCTTCAAATACTGGAAGACTGCTATCATGTCACCATAGTCCTTCTTCTAGACCCTGGTATAGGGTCTCCTGATTGAGCAGAGGATTGGAGTAGAAGACCTGCAAGGTCCCTTGCAACTAGACATAGTTCCTTCCCTTCTCTAGACTAGCCATGCCCAGTTCCTGCAACCGTTCTTTGTATGTTTTAGCCTCCAGTCCTTTAATCATCTTTCTTGCTCTTCTCTGTGCTCTTCCCAGAGTCTTAACATTCTCTTTGTATCATGGTGACCAAAACATGAAATTAAGAAGTGAATATTAAGTCACTAGAAAAGAAGGACTCCTTTTTTAGACATTTGATTCTGGTTCTTGGGATCACTTCTCATTTCTGCTATATGCAGCATCCCATCTGATCCCTGTCTGCTCTGGGGCTTGTAGACACTGGACACACAATGATTCAAGGACTCCAAAATGTTACTGATCTATGATGCAAGGCGAAAAACACTGCAGGGTACTTCCAAGTCGCAAACTGCATGGGGACATGGGATCTCCAAGTCTAACAACTGAGAAAATAATGTGCTACAGTAAGATGTGCAACTTGCAGATATGTGAAACTCAGCTCCCACAATTCTCAGCAATGGCTGTGTTGGCTGAGGAATTTTGGAAGCTGAATCCCATCAATCAGGGAATTGATTGATTCAGTCAATTCTCAGTCCAGGCTGAGAATAGTAGGAAGATCTGTGTTGCGTGCACTTCAAGACAGAGTTTGCACTGAAACTCTGAAACCATTTTCATTTTTGGAGGACCAATCTCTATTGTGTTGATAGCATGAATAGGTACCACAAACCAGAAGTATAAGTGGATGAATTTAGCCTGTTACATACTCATAAGCTGGAACATGAAGAGCCCTACAGTGTTGTCAAGATTGGGTTGGAAACAGGGTGGAGCTGCTACCGGTTCGCACTGGTTCAGGAGAACCGGATGTTAATTTTACATTTTCTTCACTGAACCGGTAGTTGCAATGACTGGCTTTCCCTGCCCCCCCCCCCGCCCCTCCCAGGAGTCCCTACGTGGCTCCTTTTGGATCCCAGATAAGTGCAGGACATGCGTGGAGGCTACAGGAGGGCAAAAATGGGCCTCCTGGACATTTGGGAAGGCTGGAAATGGGGCCAATCTGGCTTTTATCCTCTTGAGGGAGGGGCCATTACCTTGCAGCCTTACTCCAGAATCACCCATGCTGTTGTAGCTGCTCTCTCCTACAAGCAATCCTGTGTGCACATGTACTTGGCACAGGCTCCTCGGGAACCTCCTCATCGCTGCTGCCAGCCCCCACAATCTCTGAAGGCAGCAATCCACTCCCTAATGGTCCTGGCTACTCATCTGAGTCCTCACTCTCCTCAACTGTCTGCACCTGCTTCTGGCTAACCACAACACAGGTAGTCACGGGCTTACAACAGTTCATTTAGTGACTGCTTCAAAGTCACAACAACTCTGACAAATGTGGCTTATGATCGTTTTTCAGCCTTAAGATGGCAAGCATCTTCGTGGTCAAAATTCAGGTGTTTGGCAACTGACTCACATATATGATGGTCACAGGGTCCCCTTGGGGTCATGTGATTCTCCTTTTGTAACCTGCAAAGCAAAGCAAAGTCAAGCAAAGTCAAAACAAGCAAAGTCAACGGAGGAAGCCGGATTCACTTAACAACCATGTGAGCAACTTCATCACTGCAGTGATTCACTTAACAACAAGGAAAAGTTGCAAAACTGGGCAACATTCATTTAACAAATATATCACTTAGCAACATACATTTGGAGCTCAATTGTGGTCGTAAGTTGAGGGTCACCTGTAATTATCAAGGAATTGGAAATAGAGGACAGTCATGGAAGTCCTGGTAGGGGGATAGTTTTCTGTAAGTCAAAGTGAAAGATGGAGAAATTGTAAAATTGGGCTTAGTGCTTGGACAACATATACAGTTGAACAAAATTGGAAGGGACCTTGTAGGTCATCTAGTCCAACCCCACCCCCCCACCCAAGCAAGAGACCCTACACCATTTCTGACAGATGGCAGTCCAGTCTCTTCTTGAAAGCCTCCAGGGATGAAGCTCCCACAACTTCTGAAGGCAACTTCTGTTCCACGGGTTAATTGTTCTATGCACAATTGTAGCCCAGAACAAGGGAACTTGATTCTGAATTTCCCAATACCCCATAAGAAAAAAGTTTAAAATGTGGCATCAATGAATGAATAGCAAAGGAAAATGAGGAAGACAAGATTTCAAGATCCCGTTTATCTAGAAACAGGATCCTTCCACTGCTTGTGTGCCATTCTGCATCTTCATTCTTTGGGAAGTTACCTTAAAATATCTGGAGGAACCTGGAGAGGAAAAATCATGAAGTATTTGTAAGATAGCTCCACCAAGTGGCAATATCTATATATATAAAAAGGGAAATGCCACTCATGCATCATCACAAAATCTTCAGAACCGTAAAGCCTGCGAAGTTGAAATTTGGCCCTTAGGTTCCTCTTGGCTTCTAGGTGCTTATAAGAAAGGATTTTTCAAAATGACCCTCAGAGCATTTAGAGTATTTCCTATATTATTATTATTGACATGCTCTGATGCTAAGGAGTTCTACTCCCCCTCCCCACCTGAAAAGAAATCTGTTCCAAATGCAAAACACAAGCAGAGGAGAGTTTCAGTTTCAATTTTAGTTTTACAGCAGCCAACCAGCTTTAGTACAGAACAGTTGAGCTAATCCATGCTCAGGCTCCTGGCTGCCTCCTTCTTGCTCACAAAGCAAATACTGCTTTACTTTCCAAACAGTCCTCAACTCTCTCACACACTGGCAGGATGCTAGCCAGATGAATACTGATGGATGTTGCTAGGCAGAGGCAGAATTTTTCCCCCTTATTTTCCTCCCCAAAAACTAAGCCCGACCACATATTTTTGTAGCGAAATGGGTATCAAACTAGTATACTATATTATGGCCCACTCAGTATCTAAAACAAGGAAGGAGAGGAAATAATTAAACAGAAAAGCAAGGTTTCACATCTGTATTCAATCACTGCCCAATATTTCAAAGGTCCTAACAATTTTGTTCCTACAAGGGACTATAAAGGATATGTTTGAGATATGTTTTAGTTAGGGTCTTTGAGGCTGAACAGAGGTTCTTCTACTTCCAGAAGAGGTCTCTTGGGTGCTTCTGCTATGCCAACTAAGCAAACATATTGCTTGCTTCCAAACATCTGACATTAAAGGGGCATGTTGCTTCTCAAAATGGGTCTTGGGTCACCATGAAAATGGATAAAACCAGGAGTGGGATTCTGCCGGTTCAGCCAGTTCGGGCAAACTCCTAGCTCCTAAGATCAGCTGGGAGTGAAAGGGTTCACCTGCCTGCCTGCCCCTGTGCTGTATTGATCAGCTGATCAGTGTGGAAGAGCAGATTGCTGCTCCTCAGGTGTGTTACTCTCCTGAAGTAACATAGCAGGTAAGGATTTTTGCACTGCTGTTCAGGCGCGCATGATTACCAAACCGGTTGTTATCCCGGCAGCATCCCAGCCTTGGATGGAACTAGACTGGAAAATCTGTGGGTCACGTGTGTCCCCCCATCTGCAGCAATCATATTGCCCTGCAAAATTAGAACATAGCATTCCATCCCAATCTGGGGTTCTTAAACACTTTTGAAGATTAAAAAATGTTTTCCCCCATCTCTTAATAATTTGGAGAAACACCCAAATGAGATTCTTGGTTTGGTTTGGCCTCCCTGTTTGAAGTTCAGGTGCATCTCTCAATCTAGAAGACGTTTCTTATCAATAATGCTTCAGCATGATCATGTCTTCTTTTGAGTGTCTTCTGTTTATAACGTGCTACACCACCATTCTTCTGGTCCTTGGGATGCTTTAGAGGAGCTGCTAAAAATGGATCTTGGCATCCATGAACATCTGCATCATAAGATCAGGTGGAGATTTACAGTCTTGGCCACATTTCGTGCTTCCGTTTGGAGAGCTTGAGTTCTTATGCCTCTGTCAAGTTAAAATTTGTCTCCTTGGAAAGTTACTGGGGGGGGAAATATATATAACTCAGTGTTAATTTCAATGAAGAGTTAGATGAAAGCCCATTCATAAATATTGCCTGGATGGAGAGACCCACATTTGCTGGCCTTGAATAACCAGCTCATCATTTCCACATGCATCCAAAAACAGATGAGAAAAAAAGAGGACATGTCCTCTCAAATGTTCTGATGGCTATGCATTAAAAGGTAGACAGACTTGATTACACAATGATAGATGCACCATTGGAAGACCTGGAGGAATAGGTTGGAGACAACTCATCCTAGATTCTTGCATGGTCATTAAGAGTCAACAACTACAGGACTAGACATAGTCATTGATGGCCATACGGAGACTCATTAAGAGGAACAACTAGATTTCAGGCAAGCAAAATATTCTAGAAAAGATGAAGGTAAGGTGAATGTAGCGTACGTCTGGGATCAGGAATGTGGTACCTTCAGACTTCTGAACCTTCCAAACACCTAAACATTTTAAAATTATCCTTTTTAAATTGCCAAATTGTCATGAGGTCACTTGTAAACCTGTCCAATGTCATTATCAACTCATAAAACATTCCTATGCCTGTTTTAGTAGTGGCCATAAAAAAGTGTTTGTGGGGGGGAAATCTGGAAAAGCAGTGCAGCAGTTGAAAGCAAAAGTACATTCCAACTCTTATCTTTAAAAGATTGGAACTAAACTACCAGAGTTTTTGCCTGCAAATATGTTTCCTTGGAGAACGTGAATGATGACACCCAGCCTGTGAAGGTGCTCAGTTGGAGAATCTGATTTATGACACACCCAACAGGAAGGGGAGGGGGAAACAGGGTCACAAGGGACTGTAAATGACGTAGGCCAGGGTTGGCTTCACACAGGGCAGGACCAGTATGTTGCCTCTACTGAATCCTTTAAAGTTTTTTTGAAGTTTGGCTCAAGAATCATGATTTAATTAGAGTGATTGCTGGAATCCTGATTGTCATGATTTGTTTCTAATATTTTTATTTTTAATGTTAATAATTTAGCAGAGTGGGACAAGCTTGTACAGTGGTGTCCTGGCCTCCGATGAACATTACAAGAACTTTCAAACACCAATTAATTAA
The DNA here is from genome assembly GCA_015471245.1 of Laticauda colubrina. Lineage (NCBI taxonomy): Eukaryota > Metazoa > Chordata > Lepidosauria > Squamata > Elapidae > Laticauda > Laticauda colubrina. The sequence goes on along the minus strand of BLBF01000016.1, from coordinate 9,264,521 downwards.
TAGGTTAGATTTTATTCAGTTCAGGAAATGTTGAGTTCAAATAAGTGACTTCTTTGAAGATCGACCATCAAGCTACTTATATCCTTCCATTCCAGAATCTGAGAGGAAAAGCACGGCAATCTATCAGTTTGGCGTGATGATTTATTAAAGCTGAAATATTAAACGTATTTCCTGGATATATAACCCTCCTCATCTCAATCAGATTGGATCGGAGTACAAACGAATGGCATTCAGTGAGGAAAGGCCATATATACAGGTAGTCCTTGACTTACAACAATTCATTTAGCGACTGTTCAAAGTTACCACAACTGAAAAATGTGACTTACAATTGTTTTTCAAAGTTACAGCCCTGGCAGCATCCCCATGGTCACAGGATAAAATTTCAGACACGGGTCAACTGATTGGTATGATGTTCGCAGTGTCATGTATCATGTGATCAACAGGGAAGCCAGATTCCCTTAACAGCCATGTGACCAACTGATCAACCACAGTGACTTAACAACTGTGGTAAGAAAGCTCGTAAAATGGGAAAACGTTCACTTAAATGTCTCACTTAGCAACAGAAATGTTGGGCTCCATTGTGGTCATAAGTCAAGGACTAGATAAAAGTAGAAGGTACAAAACACTGAATTAGAAACCATTTTCCAGCCATAAAACATGGATTTGGGGATAATTCCAGAAAGATGGGAAGCCTTGGTGATGGAAACCATCAAAAGTGAACTTGGTCATCAAGAATAAATAGGATAATAAGGAAAATAATGGCATATGCAGAAGCTGATAGACCAACTTTAGAAATGAAAAATAAGGGGGATTTAGAATATGACGAAACTTGGAACACGTTTTATATGTGCCCCCCCCCAAAAAAAGGGGGGGAACAAAATCAGCTAGGTGTTGTGGTTCGCTGGTAGCAGGTACAGATGGCTGAGGGCTCAGAGAGCGAGCACTCAGGTGAGGGGCCTGTGTGTGATGCAGGGATGGGACCAGGACCATCAGGGAGTGGAGTGCTGCCTTTGGAGATGGTGGAGGCTGGCAACAGCAATGAAAAGGCCTCCGAGGAGCCTGTGCCCAGTTGCACATGTGTGCAGGGCTACTCAAAGGAAAGAGCAGCTGCAGCAGCATGGGCGACAAGGTATGGGCCCCTCCCTTAAGAGATAAAAGCCAGCTGAGAAAGCAGAGTTCTTTGCAGGAAGCAAATAAGTTTTTGCGCTCAAGCCTTGTGGATGTTCAGAATATCTTGGTTGGTGTTTGGAGACTCCTTGTGTTTGAAATATTTCTTAGTAGCTTTATCTAGTGTTCTTGGCAGCCTTCACAATCTTGGCAAGGCTCATTCTTATCAGAGACAATTAGTTTGAAGCAGCCTTTTACCTGTGAAGGAATGGGATTCGTAAAGAAACATTAAAAGGTTGTGTTGTTACCTTTGTCTCGTGTTTGCTTCCTTGGAACCAGGTTTGGGTCAGAACACGAGGAGGATTGAAAACGAAATGTAAATATTGTACCAATCATAGTAATGTTAATGGGTTTGACTACATTTTGGGTGTGTGTGTATATGTGTATACATATGCACACACACACACACACACACACACACACACACACATATGAATAAATAGGAGGGGAAGAATTATTTGTTTCTAGAATATAGCTCTTTTTCCTATCCTATCAGGGCTGTGATTTATTTCAATTCCTTTGATCCTACGAGGGGGGTTGGCCACTCATTATTTAATCTTGATTACCTTTCCTTCAAAAGAAATTACTTGTGTTCTCACAGGCTGTTTTTATAAAACCAGGATAGAGCTCCCATTTTCAGTCTGCCAGAGGCAGGCAGGAAATAATCATCCTAATCATCCCTTGGACTAGTTCATTAAATGCAAAGTTGCCCTTTGGAATGGTCTGGCAGCCACGTCCCTTTGGAGTATTCAAATTCTGCAGGCCCAAGTTTGCATAGAACGTCTGACTCACAACTAGGACAAAAATAATATTACGGCATTTCAACCTCCCACAAGACTTTTTTTTTTTTTTCTACAGGCCTCAAGATAGCCATTTTCAGAAAAAAGAAAGGAAATATGAGCGATTAAAGCCCGTCACACTGCACCAACGGATGGAAAGAGGATGTAAAACGGAGAAAAACACTTGCCATCCGTTGGTTAACGCGATGCTTCCGTTCTGTACTCACGGCCTCCGTTTTGCTTCCTCTCTATCCGTCTGCTCAAAACTTTTGAGCGGAAAATGTATCCAATGCATCCGTTCTGCATCCTCTAGGCATCTGCTATATCCGCTAGGCATCCGCTGCGCATCCGCGCAACTCAAATCCGTTCCAGCGGTAAACGGACGCAGGGAGGAAGCGGAACGGATGTGTAGCACGGACGGAGAAAGGATGAAAGCGGATGCAGCTACGCATCTGCGTCATCCGCTACGCATCTGCTCTGCATCCGCTCTGCATCCTCTACTCATCCGCTCTGCATCCTCTATGCATCCGTTCTGCATCCGCTATGCATCCACTATGCATCCGATATGCATCCGCTCTCAACCGCTAGGCTTCCGTTCCACATCCGCTTTCCATCCGCTCTGCATCCTCCCCCCATCTGTTCCTTTCCGTGTTATCCGCTCTGCTTATGCAAATTTTTGCCCCTTTTGAGAGTGGATAACAACGGATGGAACATTTTTCTTGTCTGCTGTGTTCTTTTTACAAACGTTTTGCATCCGTTGGGCAGTGTGACAAGGCCTTTAGGGAACTAAGTGTGTCTTGTCTAAGGAAGAGAAGGACTAGGGATGGCATGATAGTCGTCTTTCAGTTCTTGACTGGTTGTCACAGAGAAAAGGAAGTTGACCTATTCTCTAGAGCTCCTGAGGACATGACAAGAAGTAGAAATAGCATTTAGCCTTTTACACTGTCCCATAAGAGGGACACAGTAGCTCAGTGGGCTAAGACTCTGAGCTTGTTGATCAGAAAGGTCAGCCATTCGGTGGTTCGAATCCCTAGCACTGAGTAATGGAGTGAGCTCCCGTTTCTTTTCCCAGCTTCTGCCAACCTAGCACTTTAAAAGTACATAAAAATGTAAATAGAAAAATAGGGACCACTTTGGTGGGAAGGTAACAGTATTCCATGTGCCTTCGAAGGCATTCTAGTCCTGCCAGCCACATGACCATGGAGATGTCTTCAGACAGCGCTGGCTCTTTGGCTTTGTAACAGAAATGAGCTGGAAACGACTAGCATGTATGTGCAAGGGGAACCTTTACCTTTTTATTGCTCCATAGCTGTTTACACTCTCTGGGTTGGTTTACAAAACAAGCATTATTTGCATGTTGCCCCCCAACAATCTGGGTCCTCATTTTACTGACCTCAGAAGGATGGAAGACTACATCAACACTGAGCTGGTCAGGATCGAAATCCAAACAGTGGGCACAGTTTTTTGCCTGCAATATTGCATTTCAACACCAGGGTAACACATGGAAAATAATCAGGGAAAGATCCAACCTAGAATCAAGGAGATGGTGACAATGAGAACAATCCGTGGAATGGCTTAACTTCAGAGGTTCCCGGTGCTCCATCATGGGAACATTTGAAGAAGAGACTGGAAAGTCATTTGTCTGAAATGGTAAGGGCCTTCTGCTTGGGCAGGGGGGTGGACTAGAAGATCTCCAAAGTATCTTCCAACCCTATTGTTACTGGCACAACTGAGCAGAAGGTCGCTGCGTTCCCACCCAAAAATATTTTCAGGCTCTTTCAGAAGGTATCAAGAAACACAATAGGGTTGTTTTTTTTACACGTTGCCTTTGTTAACTCATAAGCTACCTGTCATCTCTCTCATATCTAACTTGCACCTTTGTAACCATTTGATGAGATCATCTGCACATCAAGAAAGTGGATGTCCTTTTATAGAGAAAGCATTGCAGTGGTGGGATTCAAAAAATGTTACTACTGGTTTTAGGGGAGTGGCTTGGTGGGCATGGTAGGGGAAGGATACTGCAAAATCCCATTCTCTCCCCATCCCCAATAACCTGCTTTCCAGCTCTGTTCTCCTGGGCAGGGCAACCAAAGAAGACCCAGCTGATGAGCTGGGACTCAGGAGGCAGAGAATAGATGCGGGCAGAGCCAGTCAGAGGTGGGATTTGCCGGTTCTCTGAACTACTCAAAATTCCCATTACCAGATCTCCAGAACTGGTCAGAACCTGCTGAATACCACCTCTGAAGCATTGGTTCAAAAAAGTGTTACCAGACATCTTGTAACAGACTAACCCTGCTTCCCTTCTACAACAGCCACATGGGAGCATCATCAAAGATCAAACTCCCATCTCTAAAATTCCCGTCCCCATCTCCAGAAAGGCAGTCCAGTTAATATAATGAAGAACATACGAGGTTGAGCTGAGGATGTTTATAAAAGCTTATCTCCTTTAAGCAAACTCATTTCCTCTTTATATGCTTGAACATGTTGTCCTGATGTTGTGATAGCACGGGAGCATGTCATGCAACAGCGTGAACCAAAAAGGGATGACCATGTTTTTTTCCTCTAGGGAATAGAAGACAGATTATTGTGGAATTCAGAACGAATTTCAAGCGGGGGGGGGGGGGGGGGAAACAGACAGACAGACAGACACTTGGGCTGATTTCAAGAAAACTAAGACAACTCGGACTTAAGTTAGCTGAATCAACAACTACAGTTAGTTGTTAGTCCATCAACAATTTCTAGAACTGTCAACTAGACTTTGAATATTCTGGTGGAAGATAATGGAAAGTTCATTCTGAGAGGAATATCTAGGAATCTCTCCTAGATATGTCCAATGAAGACAACAGATGCAAGACAGGAATGAGAGGAAGGCTGCACAAGCATTTCATTCCAAACCACTTCAAACATGAAAATTTGTCAAAGCTTCTTGAGATGAAACTTCTTTCCAAGTTTTGTAAGCATTTGGAAGTATTTCAAGCTCACAACAAGCTGTTCTCTTTTCAGACACTTCCAAACGTCTTCCCTATTCAAACTGTTCGTTTCACACCCAGGTGATGAGTAAAACAGTTTTCAACAGTATATATATATACTGTTACATTTGTTTTTTTAAGTTTTCGCGGGTACTTACATGAATGCACTTCAGCTTCCTTCGGGTATTATCCCACGTCATTGTAATGCTTTTAATGACGTGGGATAATACCCGAAGGAAGCTGAACTGCATACTGTTTTATATATATGTATGTATGTATGTATGTATGTATGCAGGTCTTGGCATATTCGGGTCTTTTCCTGTGTAAGATTGAGAGTTGAAACATCACCAAGATACTCTCAATCTTACATGGGAAAAAACCCAAACGTGCCAAGACCCGCATACCTATACATGTATAAAAAACACATTCTTACCACTAGTTATTCATGCAAATCAGGCAATCAGACTTGTACAGAGGTCCAAAAAGTTAAGAGAGATTATTTGAATCGTCTCTTCTATGAAGCATTCTATGTTTCTAAAGCCCCTGTCACACTGCCCAACGGATGCAAAACGTTAGTAAAAAGGACACAACGGACGAGAAAAATGTTCCATCCGTTGTTATCCGCTCTCAAAAGGGGCAAAAATTTGCACAACCAGAGCGGATAACACGGACGGGGGGGAGCACGCAGAGCGGATGGAAAGCGGGTGCGGAATGGAAGCCCAGCGGATGGAAGCGGTTGAGAGCGGATGTCACATCCACAGGGCTTCTGGGGGGCCTCAGCAAAGCAGACGCAGAACGGATGAAGCGGATGCACAGTGGATGCACAGCGGATGAAGCGGATGCAGAGCGGAAGCCTAGTGGATGCACAGTGTTAATTGCGCATGCGGGGAGGATGCATTGCATAAGCCCCGCGGATATAAGGGAAGCAGCTCGGAGCAGGTCACCATTCAGAGGAAAGACCTGCTGCCAGATGGATTGACAGCCTTGCCTGCCCTGCCTGCATGCCTGCCTGCCAGCCAGCCTTGCTGCCAGCCTCCCTGCCAGCCTTGCTGTCTGCCTGCCTGCCAGCCTTGCTGCCAGGCTCCCTGCCAGTCTTGCTGCCTGCCAGCCTTGGTGCCTGCTTTCCTGCCAGCCTTGGTTCATGCCTGCCTGCCAGCCTTGGTGCCTGCCTGCCTGCCAGCCTTCCTGCCAGCCTTGGTGCCTGCCTGCCAGCCTTGGTGCCAGCCTTCCTGCCAGCCTTGGTGCCTGCCTTGGTGCCAGCCTCCCTGCCAGCCTTCCTGCCAGCCTTGGTTCCTGCCAGCCTCCCTGCCAGCCAGCAACCCCACAACCATGGGGAAGAACAGAAAGCCTCAGCCATCTGCTGCCAGCCCTGGCAAGAGGGACAGGGCCACCATCCCACCCCCTGGCCCTCACTCTGGTTCTGCTGGGGCTTCTGTAGCACGGGATCGCTCTTCTGGGGCTGGAGCTTCTGCTGCTTCTGCTTCTGGAGGAGCTGATGATGCGGGGGATCAGACAAGAACTCCAGCACCAGCCACCTCCACAGCACCTAGACCCTTCACCCCTGAGACTGAACGACCAAGAGGAGTGCCAGAGACTCATTTTTGTTTTATAGCTTCTTGTTAATAAAGTCTATCTTTGATTCACACACTTGCTTCATTTCTTTTTTTTTATAAAGTCTTGCTGGAAACTTTGAGAAATGGTTTAAGCCTTTGCAGGCTTGAGGGATGGGTTAAGATAGCAGTGGGATGGGCAGGGATACCTGTGGGATGGGTAGTAGCTGTGGGATAGATAAACCTCCAGTGCAAGGATAGTGGGACTGGATGGTCCACCCTCCCAGGTGCCACACCTATGGCCCTTTATTATCAATAATAATGTAATCAATTATCCACACATGTCAACATAAACACAACTCTTTATTAAATGCCCTGTTCATTGTAGGTCCACCCAACATACATGGCCCAATCTCATCAGTGTGATGAGACAGGCTCAAGGAAGCATCCATTAAGCATCTACCATCCTGTCTTGCCACTCCACTGCTCCAGCTGGGGAGTTGCACCAGTGTCTCAGGAGGTTGCGCTGCTTCTTCCCTTCCCGTGAGGCTCTGTTGGGGCCTTGCACATCCTGAGTGTCTATCAGGTTTCGCCCTTGCCTCCATTCCCCAGGCTCCATGTCCCCATTGCCTTGTTGGAGGTCCACGAGCCTGTTCTGCAAGACTGGGTAGTGGGTGCGCATGAGATTGTGCAGGATGCAGCAAGCTTCCATGATCCTCCTCACGGTCTCTGGGCGATGCTGCATGGTGGTGAGAAGTACCTGGAACCTCTTGGCCAGGATGCCAAAGGCGTTCTCCACCACCCACCTTGCCCTGGACAGCCTGTAGTTGAAGATCCTCTTTTCACGGGTGAGGCATTTGGAGGTGTAGGGCTGCATGAGGTAGGTTGTGAGGGAGAAGGCGTCATCCCCCATGATGAAGTAGGGCACATCTTGTGTGTCGTTGGGCAGGGGGTCTGGATCTGGGAAGCCCACGATGAAGTTGCACTCCAGCCCCTCCTTGAGGTGACTGGCGTTGTATACCTGGGCATAGCCGTTGCCTGAAGCATGAGCCGTTGCCTGAAGCATCGATGTACATGAACTTGTAGTCAGCATCGACCATGGCGAAGAGGATGATGCTGAAGAAGCCCTTGTAGTTGAAATAAGTGGACCCCGACTTGGCTGGAGCTTTGCAGGCCACGTGCTTGCCATCGATGGCTCCAACGGTGTGGGGGAAGTTCCACCTCTGATACCACTGCTCTGCAACTTTCTTCCATCCTTCTTCAGTGGTGGGGCACTGGAGGAGCTCCTCCATGTATTCTTCGATGATGTCCTGCACCACTTCTCTGACCACAATGCTGATGGTGTTGTGTGGCACCCTCCAGCCATACTGCATGCTCATGTACGTGGTCCCTGAGGCCAGGTGGCGAAGAGTGAGTGCCACCTTGAGCCCAGGGTCCAGGCTGGGCCGGAAGTTGGTGTTTGCCTTGGTCAACCTGGGTGTCAGCCGCTGCACAACTTCATCAAACATGGCTGGAGGCATCCTCATGAAGTTCTGGAATGCCCGAGTGTCTTCGTTCCTCAGCTCCACCATCACCTTGTTGTACAGTCCGTCCTCTGCTCTTCTGGTGAACCATCTTCATATCCAGATGCTTCTTGGCCGCCCCTTTTTCTTCCCGTAGTAGAGTTCACAGAGCCTGTAAATGGCTTCGCACTGTAGCAAAAGGATGGTGGCTACCAAAAGGACTGTGGTACGATCCACGGTGGACATGACTGGATGCTGTGAAAGAGGAAGAGTCAGATGAAGGCTGCAGAGGTCTGCACAGCTGGTCTGCTGGTCTGAAAGTGAGATGCAGATGAGTTGCTCCCCCTTTTTATAGGCAGTATAGGTTTTCCCCTAGGTGTCCCTTTGCATCCTCTAGGCATCCTCTAGACATCCTTAATATCCGAGATAGGTCCCCTCTGCGAACGTTTTTTATGTTTTAAATGCTTTGTTTCCATTCTGCATCTGCTAGGCATCTGTTCTGCATCCGTTCCGCTTCCTCCCTGCGTCCGTTTACCGCTGGAGCGGATGGAGCTGCGCGGATGCGCAGTGGATGCCTAGCGGATATAGCGGATGCGTAATGGATGCAGAATGGATGCTTAGCGGATGCCTAGTGGATGCAGAACGGACGGATTGGATACATTTTCCGCTCAAAACTTTCTGAGCGGATGAAACGTCAATAAATGGATGCTGGACGGAGAGGAAGCAAAACAGAGGCAGTGAGTACAGAACAGAAGCATCGCGTTAATCAACGGATGACAAGTGTTTTTCTCCGTTTTACATCCTCTTTCCATCCGTTGGTGCAGTGTGACAGGGGCTTAAGAAAATTAGAAGACAAAGAAAGCTATATATATATTTGTTTTTAAGATACGAGTTTGTATCTTTATTAGGAGGAACCAAAATAAAAGGTTTAAAGAACTTTCCTTCAAGATGAAGGTTAAATTAAAGAGGGGGGGGGAAGAAATAGCCATCACAATAGCTGTCGTAAAAAATGTTTTGATGTGAGCAGCGGCTTAATTTCAGAGATGCAGGAAGTGTAATTTCCAAATTGAATTGAAATAGCACTCTCAATAAATCCCTCTGTTAGGGAGAAGAAAGACTGTCCTGGTTTCTTAAGGACTCCATGTAAAATGAGCTGATGTTGCTTTCCAGCAGTGGTGAGGGATGTTAAGTACAGAATACCAGAGTTGGAAAGGACCTTAGACGTCTTTTAGTCCATTGTCGCCAACTGGTGGGCTGGGGACCACTGGTGGTCCATGAGAAAATGTTGGTGGTCAGCAGAGAAATGTCATCCCCAAAGCAATTAATCCAGACTGCGCGGGAATACAAGGCTGCACCCCACATGGCCCGTGGAAGCACAAGGCTTGTGTCGCTTGCATTGTGAACAACACAAGTTAGTGAGGGGAGGAAAGAAGGGGGGAGGGGGGGAACTTGCCTCACTCCCCCCATGCCTGGCCACTGGGCTGCTTTTTTCCTGCTTCTTTCTTCTTACGCTTTTGGTTGCACACAAGGAAAGCAGCAAAAGTCTTTGTTTCTCTTCCCAAACTCTGACAGAAATGAGTTTTTGGGACACTGCAAGGCATCCTCCTCCAAGAGGCTGTGCCACAATGACAAATCTCACAAAGACTCATTTTTGGTAGAATTTGGGGGAGAGACAGACTTCTGCTGCTTCTGCTGTTTTTCTTGCAAGAAGCCAAAAGTCTCAGTCTCTCTCCCTCCCTCTCTCTCTCTCTCTCTCTCCCTGAGAACAGAGTTGGAAATGATATTCTGTGATCCCAAATAAAGAACAATCGATTGGTAGGAAAACGGGATGGGGAATTTTCCTGCAGACTTTTTTTGAGATTTTCCTAGGCTCTCTGCAGACATGTGTAGCTCAGGGTGGAACGGTGGGGTCCTTGATGGTCTCTGAGTTTGGTGGTTTTCTTGCAGATATTTTATGAACCAACTAGGGGACATCAACAGAGTTAGAAGGGAGTGGGGTTTGCAGAAAGAAGGAGGAGGAGGAGGAGGAGGAGGAGAACTGTGGGGTCCTTGGTGCTCTCTGAGTTTGTTTGGTTTTTTGCAGACATTTCATTACCCAGCTAGGTAACATCATCAATGCTAGTCAGGGAGTAGGGTTTTGTATAGCAAAATACTTACTACTTCCCTCCCCAGCACTGATGGTGCTACCTAGTTTGGTAATGAAACATCTGGAAGAAAACAAGCAAGCTCATGGAGCCCCAAGGACTTCACAGCTATGGAAATGGCTGGAAATTCATCAGCCAGGAAAACCAATTTAATTTCTGGACTAAAGACAAAGGTTCTAGTGAATCAAAAGGGCATTTCTTTTTAATGTCATCAGTTAACACCTGCAAATTTGGTTTTGGATTTCCAGTTTGTCATTCCTGAGCTAAAACCAAAAACGAAAAACTTTCAAGACACAAGATGTTGGCTTTTTTTTCACAAGCTTCCTTTCAGTCAGTGTGCAATAATTTGTCCTTTTGTGTATGTGAGTGTGTGTGTCTTCCAAATCAGACAGCTAACTCAGTGGAAGAAAAGCGGGAGACCCTACACCATTTCTGACAGAGGGCAGTCCAGTCTCTTCTTGAAAGCCTCACGTGATGAAGCTCCCACAACGTCCAAGGGCAACTTCTGTTCCATTGGTTGATTGTTCTCCCTGTCAGAAAGTTTCTCCTTATTTCCAGGTTAAATCTCTCCTTGTTCAGTTTCCATCTATTATTCCTTGTCTGGCCTACAGGCAAGACAAGATCGAGCCCAGATTGTAAGTTGAAAAGTCACCACAGTTGTTAAGTGACCCGGTTTGATTTTATGACTTGTTTTTACAACACGAGATGGTCCATTTTTAATGGAGACCAACCAAATATGGCACCAATTGCAGTGCCTTCGACAAGGGAATTGCAACCACTTGTAAATGCAAGTTGTTTGTCCAGTAATGCAATCATGTGACTGTGGGATGGTGTGAAGCAATCATAACTTTGAGGACAGATCATATAAATAACCTTTTTGGGGAGACAGGGGGGGCTCCAGCATAACTTTTGCTGGTTGTTAAGCAAAAATATATATTTACTAGAGCACAGGAGAGAGTTGAGTTTCTGTGTCTTGTTGCTGTCTTCTCTAGTGGCAGCCCAGATACGATATCTCTTCACCAGGCATCCGGTTACACAAAATCCACTTTTTTTTAAGTGATTCCCCATCAATTTTCCCCCAAGTGTAAAGGATGGCTTATTTCCGAGTGTAATTTAAATTTGAAGCATGGGTCTCTCCAGTGGAACAGCATGAAGTTGATAGCATTCAATTATCTTTGGAGTTAATGTTGCCTGACAACACTGCCTGATGGTGAAAACAGCATGAAATCAAAGAGAACGGTTTGCTCAGTCATATTTTATCTTTGATGGCATCGCCCGTAATGTTCTTCTGTTTCCTTCCAGGAGTTGGTTCCTTGCAATCCCCACCAAGGACAGATGGAAACCACAAGGCTAAATCAGGAGACTTTGCTTCCTAAGAGCTTGTGGTAAAAAACAAAAACACAGATTAATTGGTACATGGGGTAGGAAAAACAATCCCATTTCTTTCTCCCTTTCCTTAAAAGGAAACTGAGGAAAGAGGCATTTTTATAACTCTCTTTATAACATTGCAAATTGCTGGCTTGAGGTATGTTGTTATTCCACAAGATGTTAAAAGCTGCAGAGTGGATAGATTTTTGTGCAACACCCTTAAAACACGTTGACTTTTAGCTTCCCCCTTGAAAAAAATTGCCTTGAGTTCTGCGCAAATTCAGCCACTCAGTTACTAGCTTTGAAATAAGTGCAAACTGCCAGTCCTTTGGCTGTTGCCCATGAAATGGGAAGATTTATTCTGTTCTTTCCTTCAGAAAATAGAGTGGACAGCAACAGCCCTCAAAATCAAAGTCAAGGAAATCAAATATTGGTGTAGGATTCTTCCCTTCTTTAAATAGACCTGTACAGCAAAAGTGTTATACTGTTTTCTCTTCTGTTAGCACAATCTACTACTGCTGGTCTAGGGGTGACATTACAATATTTCAATATTTGAGGGGTTATCACAGAGAATCTGGGGTCAACTGATAGTGCAAAGCACCCAAGAGCAGGACAAGAAGTTAGGGATGGAAGCTTATGAAAAAGAGATCCAACCTTAAGAATTAAGGAGAAATTTCCTGACAGTGAGAAAAATTAACCAGTGGAACAGCTTGCCTCCAGAAGTTGTGGATGTGTCAGCTTCCAGAAAACCTCCACTCCAACAAATAAGTCTGAGACAGACATCCTCTCCAAGATTCTTTTTATTCAAGTAGTAAACTGGTACATGTGGGAAATCCCGAATCTGAAAGTTCCAGCTTTCCTTGCAATAAGTAAAAAAAAAACCTGCAAATCCACCCCCTGAACCCCTCATCGCATCACATGCCTCAATCTCCATTCATCCCAGCTTGAGACATCCTCGCCACCAGGTGCAGAGATAACATGACCTTGACTTAGAAAAAGAATGCTATTATGTCTAACTACATACACTCCGAGAAATTCCATTTTTCCAGGCTCAAGAATGTGGCAGTGTGGAAGCGACTGGTGTCTAAAATGGCTTCCAAAGCTTCCCAAGTTCTTGAAAGCTTCATCACTGGAGACTCTCAAGAAGAGACTGGACTGCCATTTGTCCAGAATGGTATAGGGCAGGGGTGTCAGACTCAAGGCCCACAGGCTGGATCCGGCTCACAGAGTGCTTAAATTTGGGCTGTGGGACCGGCCTGGAAATATCAAGGGACTGGCCCTTGGTGCCTCTGGCAGCTAAAACGGGCCACAGTGCTGCCCCCACCGCATCTTTTTTTCACCCTCCATGGCCTCCTGCAGCACTCTGCCTGTTGAGACTGGGTCAAAACTGAGTAAAAAATGTGCCAAAAAAAGCACCAAGAACAGGGCCGAAAATGGCCAAAAAACAACCTGAAAACGGGCCATGCAGCCCATTTTCAGCCGGCAGAGTGCTGCAGGAGGCCATGGAGGGCAAAAACGAGGTGCAGGGTGGCCTCGTGCAGACTCCGTCATGCCCCATTTTGTCTGGCAGAGTGCTGCAGGAGGCATCCATCCCCCCCCCCCCCCCCCCCCCCCCCCCGACTGCTGGTCTGCAGAGGAGAATTACAATGCTGATTCGGCCCTCAAAGATATCCAGTTTGACACCCCTGGTATAGGTCTCCTGCTTGAGAAAGAGGGAGGGTGGATTAGAAGACCTCCAAAGGTCTCTTCCAACCTTGTTCTGTAATTCTGTACGGGAGGAAGCGAGGGCCTTCAATGCATATAAACGGCATGTCCTCTTTTAATTCCGAAGGCCATTCCCTTTTTACGCTCTGGTTAGCCCAGAAATTTTGAGGTTGGTAGCACACAATCTGCCTCTTGGCGCAGCCTGATCAACAACCCACAGGAGGTTATAAGCCAAAAGAAATGAAACGGCTTTAAAATGGGCAGAAAACTACCAAGCGCAACGGATCTCCCATTTGATTGTTTATTCGCAGAGGGGCTGATTCATATTCAATGGAACTAAATGGCATGTTTGCCACAGCTAGATTTCCTTCTTTTTCAAAAGTTGTTTTTTCCTCCAAGGTTTCACATCCATATTTTTCAGAAGTCTTTCCTAGAGTCCTTTGTGACCAAGGTGGCCTTTGTAACGATAAATTAAAACATCTATGGAGCTTCTCAGTCATTCCAGATCAGAGTTGTCCCAAAGGTGCTTTTTTCAGGAGGCAACTGGCCTTTCTGGTTTGTCTTTGAAAATGTTTCACTTCTCACCCAAGAAGCTTCTTCAGCTCTGAATGGATGGTGGGGAATGGAATATTCCTTTCAGGCCATTGGTCATTTGCATACTTTTAAAGAATCATTGAGGCCACCTGGAGGTTTATTTGTGTCTTCAGGGTCACCTGAGTGATGCAAATGGGTGTGGAGCCTTCTTGGGACTGGTGAAAGGACCGTGTTGTGGAGCTGTGCTTTCTGCAGGATGTTTCTGCCCCGTGTCTCTTCATTGTTGAACACAGGCACAGGGACAACAGTGAAGGCTCCACACCCATTTGCACCCCTCAGGTAACCCTGAGATCACAGATAAACCTCCAAGAGGCCTCAATGACTTTCTAATAGGATGCAAATGACCAACTTTCTGCAAGGAATATAAATCCTTCCATTCCCCACCATCCAGAGTTGAACGAGCTTCTTGGATGAGAAGTGATACATCCTCAGAGAAAAACTAGACAGTCCAGTTGCCTCTTGGAAAAAAAAGCACCTTTGGGACTATAAATTAAAAAAAAGATCTTAGAAAGAACTACGTGACTGTCTCTGGCAGCTTCCTTCCCCACTGCACAATTTTGGCCAACAAAGTCACCATTCCGGTCGTTCATCTCTCCTTTTGTCCTCTAGGAAGCTCTTTTTGACAAATGTGAGCTGTTCTCTCAGGCCCAGCAAGGGAGAGGGGGGGATCTTAATGGGTTGGCCTTAATTGGGTTTGAAAAAATATATGGAATAGAGACGCGGTCAGTCGAGACGATGTGATTTGCCCAGTTTCCTCAAGCAGTGAATCTAAATCTAGTTCTCCATCTTCTCAAATCAGTGCTTCTCTCCTCCTGACAGCACTTGCTACCTGGAAGTTTTCCTCTTTATTATCTGGGGCCCAAAGGACAATATTCCTCCTCCTCCGTCTATCATCTGCACCTCTATAATTACCAGGTTTGGTTCTGCAACCCAACAGGACAGACACAGACTCCAGAGAGTAATTAGGACTGCAGAAAAAATAATGGCTACCAACCTGCCTTCCATGGAGGACCTGTATAAAATGCAGGAGTCAAAAAGAGGGCTGTGAAAATATCTACAGACCCCTCACATCCTGGACATAAACTGTTTCAACTCCTTCCCTCCAAACGACGCTATAGAGCCCTGCACACCAGAACAACTAGACACAAAGACATTTTTTCCCCAACACCACCACTCTGCTAAACAAATAATTCCCTCAACACTGTTCAACTATTACAAAGTCTGCACTACTATTACTGTTAATCTTCTCATCGTTCCTATCACCCATCTCCTCCCACTTGTGATGGTATCAGTGTTTCGACTATCTGACAAAATATTCTCTCTTTTGTATCTCTAAAGCTAGTGTCCCAGCCACTTTTCACAGAGGCATGATGGTGAGTGTTTTAACAAACCGCATCTGTTTGGTTTGGTGGCCGCAGTGCCTTAGATGCAAAGTCCCTACAGAGAGTGGTGAGGACAGCAGAGATTATGGGAAGCTCGCTTCCCGACATTCAGGATACCATCCATTTATAAGCACTTTGTGCTAAGAGCTTGAAGCATTGTTAGGGACTCCACATACCCACTTTGTGGTCAGTTTCTGTTGCTGACCTCTGGGAAGGGGTTTCAAAGTATTTCTAGCAGGACTACAAGATTCTGCAACAGCTTTATTCCTTAGGCCATCTGCCTGCTAAACTTGCCATATTTGTTTTTCTCGTTATATACATGTATATGTTAGACTGTGTTGTTTCTCTGTGTCATATATGTGGGTATATGCATAATTTTGTATTTATTTATTTAGCCATGCTTTTGTAGTGTATATTGGAGGTGGCGACCCTTGAGGGGTGCATGCAACAAAATTTCATTTTAATATATGCCAATTAATGTACATTCAAAGGGACGATAAAGTTTATTCTAAGTTCTAACATATAGGATGGCCATATGAAAGGTTGCTTCTTCCTGTTTTTTTTGTTTTTAAATGTCATTTTCAGCTACCTCCCTATGGCAGCCAAGAATTATTTGACGCAGCTCTGTTGAAAACTAAATTAACAGCTCCAAGCAATGACTTTCTATTATAGGGAAACATTTATTTTCCCTGCCTGATAAAATGTGCAGCTTTGCTTTGCTCTTGATGAGGAACCTGCTCAGCAAATGTCTTTGGAAAAGGTCACAGTACTTCTGTTGTGTGTTTTACAAGAGATGTAGGAAGTTGCACTTCAGAGTACATCAATACCTCTGAAAAAGTAAACATGAGATGGACGTAGGGGGGAAAAGAGATTAATAAGCAGATGGAAAGAACACACTGAACTGGGATTAAGTGGTCCTTCATAAATTATAGAGAAATATTTAATCTTGCTCCATAAATCCTTGCTACAAATGACGAGAATTCTATAGATATTAAGTGCTAGGAATTACTTACCATACTTTAAAATGTTAAAATGCCAAAAGAGGTAATAAAGCACATCCATATGCAAACAGATGTAGTTTCTATCCCTTTACGGTTCTGACTGGCTTTCTCTCATACATATATACAAAATTATAAAGTCCATGAAAATCACAGTATTTATACACATGGAAATGTAGAAGAACCATAAACAACACGCACAATATGCAATCACAACAAATTCAGCACTGATTCTTAGGAGTTTAAAAACCTAAAATGTTTTTAAATCCCCATTTTCACAGGGAAAAAAAAAGTGACAACAAAGGTTATCTTATATCTGATCTGTCTTGCCTTAATTCAACCAGATGGAAGACACCATGGGAGCAAGGAGAGGATAGACATCCAGAAATTAATCTCCACATTTTAACACCTGTTCTCAAGGGCTCGGATGAGAAGAGGGAGTCTGTTGTTTGAAAATATTGGTTAAGTCTCTGAATCCTTAAAACTCATAGGGTCAAACTGCCCTCTTCAGGAGAAAGCTGCTGTAGCTACATCTCTCTCACAAAGCAAATAGAACTTCGATAAGGAAAGGCATAGGTTACGCGGCTGATTATTGAACATGTCATTGATATATATTTTAATTGACCACTGAATAATAGTTCTGATATTTCAGTTCATAGAAGAAAAAATAGGAGCCAGACGGGTGCAGCAGCTGCCAAAAAAGCCAACACAGTCCTAGGCTGCATAAACAGAGGGAGAGAATCAAGATCACATGAAGTGTTAATACCGCTTTATCATGCCTTGATAAGGCCGCACTTGGAATACTGTGTCCAGTTTTGGTCGCCATGTTGAGACTCTAGAAAGAGTGCAGAAAAGATCAACGAAAAGGATTAGGGGACTGGAGGCTAAAACATACAATGAATGGTTGCAGGAATTGGGTATGTTTAGTCTAATGAAAAGAAGGACTAGGGGAGACGTGATAGAAGTCTTCCAGTATCTCAGAGGCTGCCACAAAGAAGAGGGAGTCAAGCTTTTCTCCAAAGCACCTGAAGGCAGGACAAGAAGCTACAGATGGAAACTAATCAAGGAGAGAAGCAACCTAGAACTAAGGAGGAATTTCCTGACAATTAGAACAATTAATCAGTGGAACAACTTGCCTCCAGTAGTTGTGAATGCTCCAATACTGGAAGTTTTTGTTGGATATCCATTTGTCTGAAGGGGTATAGGGTTTCCTGCGTAGGCAGGGGAATGGACTAGAAGACCTCCACGGTCCCTTCCAACTCTGTTATTCTATTCTATTCTATTCTATTCTATTCTATTCTATTCTATTCTA
>BLBF01000016.1:9206330-9237667 GCA_015471245.1 Laticauda colubrina | reverse complement strand
TTTCTTTCTTTCTTTCTTTCTTTCTTTCTTTCTTTCTTTCTTTCTTTTTTCTCTTCTTTTCTTTCTTATCACCTTCTCTCTCTAATCATCTTCTCTCTCTCTCCAGCCAGCCATGTCTCTTTTTCTCAATAAAATGAAGGAAAAAACCCATCTGGAACCCTTACAGTGAACCAAATTAAAATTAAACCATGTGGCAAGAAAGCTCACGGATTCTTGGAAGGGGTCCATATCCAAACCACTACCTCAGAGACAAAAATCATTTAAAAAAAAAAACCTGCCACACAAACACATCACACCGACTGTCCTACCTTATAGAGGGAATCCTTGTTTTGTTTCAGCCTGATGCCCCTCTCGTGTCTCAGCTGCCCCGTGGTCTTCATTCCTACCCAGGAGGATTTCTCACCCGGAGGCTTCAGTAAAGAAGTGACCGGATTATAGAAGGCAGGGGTAGACACAGGGTACCACGTTCGCATGAATACGATGTCTGAAGAAAGAGAAAATAACTATGTCTATATATCTATATCTATATATTTAAATTGGTTTCCCTCTTTAATGGCTCACAGTTTGGGAGATGTCATGTCCCTGTTGGAGTCTGAATACGAGGAGGAAAACAAACAGCTGACAGGAAGTGTAAGTGTGAAAGTGTGACTGTGGAGGAAACTGGGGAAGGGCACAGTCTGGCTGCTGACTCTCCGTCTTCCCAATTCCTCCGACCCCAGAAATGATCTTCCTCCTCCTGACCCCGATAAAGCCAGGTTTCACATGTGCAAAAGTGGAAAAGCCAACTTACCACTCATCAACAACTTGTCTTCGAAAGTTGCTCGGAAGGCTCCCTCGGGGGTCTTGAGGGCTTTCTTAATCTGTCCTCGGATGCCGCTCACCGTCCGGATGGCTGCCCCTTCAAACCTAGCCACTTCCAGCACAGAGTTAAACATCCCCTGCATGGCATAGAAGAACATTCCTATTTTTGGTGCATCAGGATTAACAAGCAAAGAGCCAGTGTTTCTTCTAACTCATCTTCCTCTGTTATTGATAGAATAGAATAGAGTAACAGAGTTGGAAGGGACCTTGGAGGTCTTCTAGTCCAACCCCCTGCTGAGGCAGGAAACCCTACATCACTTCAGACAAATGGTTATCCAACATCATTTTTTTTAAAATTTCCAATGTTGGAGCATTCCCAACTTCTGAAGGCAAGATGTTTCACTGGTTAATTGTTTTAACTGTCAGGAAATTCCTCCTTAGTTCTAAGCTGCTTCTCTCCTTGATTAGTTTCCATCCATTGCTTCGTGTCCTGCCCTCAGGGGCTTTGGAGAGTAGTTTGACTCTTTCTTCTTTGGGGCAACCCCTGAAATATTGGAACACTGCTATCATGTCTTCCCTAGTCCTTCTCTTCATTAAGCTAGACAGCAACCATTCTTTGTATGTTTTAGTCTCCAGTCCTCTCATCATCTTCATTGCTCTTGTCTGCATTCTTTCTGGAGTCTCAACATCTTTTTTACATCGTGGTGACCAAAACTCAATGTAGTATTCCAAGTGTGGCCTTACCAAGGCATTATAAAGTTTATATTATATTAAGGTTATAAAGTTTATATTATATTATTATATTAAGAATTGTGCTTTTTTTAAAAAAATCAACAGAGGTATCTTTGAGAGACATTTCAGCCACAAATCAAAGCAAGCATGTCTCTAATAAACCACAAATGTACCCAAATTTACATTGGTCCTTTTATTTTATTGACTGATTGATTCACCCATGGGCCATATCAAAGTGCAGAGATCAAGAAACCAATTATTACTGAAATTTGATAAAAGCAATCTAAAATGGAACTGGATAAAATGCAATTTAAAAATGGAATTGGAATAAAACGTGATTTAACATTTAGGCTGGTTTTTTTAAAATCCGTGGAATTAAGTACCACACCAAGATAAATTTTAACTTTGAGCTCCTACCCAGAGACTTCTGAGGTGGGTAGCCCTGATAAATTTAAATGATAAAGGTGAAACAATACACGACTTACAAAGACTAAATGGCAACATTTTCTGCTCAAACACATACCTTAATAAAAGCTGTATTCTTGAAAATTTTGAAAGGGAAACCGATCAACTTTAATTTCTTCACAATCCTGATGGACTTATCCAAGTCGAGCACAACGCCAGTGGCAGCTATCCGAAAATCAGCCTGAAATAAAACAACGAAAGACCATTTATGACGTACGAAGTTCTTTTTATGAAAAGTCTAGGGCTTTTGATGTAGTTTACTTTTCCTGCAATCTCTGTGGAGATTCCCAGTCATCTAGGTCATAATTGTCCCAAAAGTGCTTTTTTTTTTTTTTTTTCCCAAGAGGCAAATGGACTTTCTTTATTTTTCCTTGAAGGGGTTTTGCTTCTCACCCAAGAAGCTTCTTCAGTTCTGACTGAATGGTGGAGGATGGAAAGATGTAGATTCTTTGCAGTCATCTGGTCGTTAGCGCTCTCTCTGAGAGTTATTGAGGCCACTTGGAGCTTTATCTGTACAATATAATTGCTTCCATCCTCCACCATCCAGTCAGAGCTGAAAAAGCTTCTTGGAGAAGCAAAACTTCTTCAAGGAAAAACAAGAAAGTCCAGTATCCTCTTGAAAAAAGCACCTTTGGGGCTTTCTCTGCATGGAAAGTCTTGAGGGAGAAAAAATTACCTGTCAACTCATAAAACATTCCTATACCTGTTTTCGAGTTGCCATAAACAAAGAGGGGGGGGGAGGGAATCTGACAATCTGACGGAGCATTCTGGCAGTTTACAACCACAAGTACATTCCACCCTTATCTACAAAGATTGTACCTAGGCTACCGGATCTTCTGTCCCCGAAAATCCTTCATTGGAGAACATGATTGATGACACCCAGCTCGTTAACGCTGGCATGCTGCTCCTAATAAATCTTTTGAAGTTTTTTGAAGCTTGACTTGAGGATCATGATTTAATTAGGGCAACCTCCAGAACCCTGACATTACCTTTATAGGCATTAAAAAAAAATCAGTTTGGACCAGGGCTTGGTAAAACAACTAGAATATCTGTAGTTTAGTTTAGTTTACTTTATTGTCATTGCACCTTGTACAACGAAATCAAACACCATCTTCAGTGCACATCAGGACCATGAAAATAAACACAAACACACATCCTTCACCCTCCACACATTGAATCTAAAAACACCAACACTGCACTGTACAGTAGAATTCAAAAAAATTATTCTGAATGAAGAATTTTGAAGAATTTTTCTTCTCAATGTTACCTCCAGGAATGGAACCATTTATTAGCACTTCCAACTGCCAACGTTGAAGTTACAGTATTTGGGCTCCTTTTCAACAGCACCAATTCACAAATAAAGTGATTGTAAGGAAGCGGATCGGAAACCAGCCGTGCTAACGTACTTACCATTGTACCACTCACGGACTGGACTGCCAAACACCCGGTTCCTTGTGGAGTTATGGGTCCTATAAAGAAGGTTGAATGAAACCATCAACCAATGACTTAATAGGGTGCCTTCGTTTGTTTCTTTGTTCATGTGATGTTCATGCCTTCCCTTGAGAGACGATAAAAATAAATGCGTGCCAGAAGAACAGCTACAGCATTAAATGAAATCTTTTCTAAGGTGAGCCCCAGTTCTGGTTCCATATCCTTGTACAGGGGAGTCTTTGATTTATAGCTGTTCATTTAATGGCCGTCCAAAACTACCACTGAAAAAAAGGGACTTATGGCCACTTTTCAGAGTTGCGACCTTTCCAGCATCCCGGCAATCAAAATTCAGGCGCTTGGCCACTGGCTCATACTTGGTGTTGTCCCAAGGTTGCCTGATCTCCCTCCTTGACCAGCAAAGTCAATGGGGAAGCCAGATTCACTTAACAGATATAAAGTGACCCACTTAACAATGATGGCAAGAAAGGTTGTTACAACGGGGCAAAACTGCCTTCACCAATGTCTCCATTGTGGTCGTAATGTGGAGGACTGCCTGTGGTTTCCTTGGCAACCGTCTAGGCCAGTGTCTCTCAACCATGATGGCTTTAAGACAGAAGTCCCCAAACTTGGCAACTTTAACGCTTTTGGACTTCAACTCCCAGAATTCTCCAGCCATATTCTTCAGCTGGCTGGAGAATTCTGGGAGCTGAAGTCCACAAGTCTTAAAGTTACCAGGTTTTGAGACCTCTGCTTTAAGATGTGTGGATTCACCTCCCCTGCTGGTTGGGGAATTCTGGGAGTTGAAGTCCATGCCTCTTGAAGCTGCCACAGTTGAGAAACACTTGACTTCGAAGGTGGGGGTCACTGCTGCCTCATTTCTCCAAAAATGAGAGCTCTCCAACTTCTGAGCGCCTCAGCTCTAAATCCTAATCATGTCTGACCTTCCTTCATTTTTTTAAAGTCACCCAGCCAAGCATGAAGAAAGACTATGTTTGAAAATGAAGGAGGAGAAAAAAGATGAATGGCCCAGTTCATCAACCACCTGATCTGAGGAAGGAACCTGTAATCAAGATTTACAAACTCTTCACAGTGTAGCGAATCGGAGCATCCTTCTTTCTCCAAGATTGCTTCTTATGTGTATCTTGATGGACTCAATATGATTCTTTGCCTTTTATGCAGCTCATGAACTTGCATTACAGATATTTCAACCGTCGGTTAAAATACACCTTTAATGTATTTGAACAACAGTGATACCTCATATTTGGGGATGCCATCTGCTTGTTATTCTCATGTAAATATCTATTAACAAGGTGTCCAAACCATTGTCCTTCTGTCACTAGGGTGAGGTCTGAATCGTGTGTCTTTTGCAAACAAACAGCAGTTGTTGTGTTAACCAACATTGAAAGCATCACTATGTTTGGCAAAGTCCTTTTTCAAATTAACCAGTAACAGTGAATTGTTATTACTCCTAATACAGTAAAACAGCTTGGCAAGTGGTTCCTTGCTGTATAAATAGGATCAAAACCATGTGAAGTACGAGTATCGCTTTGTAAATCCTTAGTAAGGCCACCTCTGGAATCCTGCATCCAGTTTTGGTCAACACATAATGAAAAAAGATGTTGAGGCTTTGGAAAGAGTGCAGAGAAGAGCAACTAAGATGATTAAAGAGATAAAAATCTATGAAGAATGGTTGCAGGAACTGGGTATGGTCAATCTAGAGAAAAGAAGGGGACATGACAGCTGTCTTCTAGTATTTGAGGGGTTGCCACAAAGAGGAGGGGGACAACTTATTTTCCAAAGCAAAAAGTACAAGAAATAATGGATGGAAACTAACCAAGGAGAGAAGCAATCTGGAATTAAGAAGAAACTTCCTAACAGTGAGGACAATTAACCAGTAGAACAGCCGACCTCCAGAAGTTGTGGGTGCTTCATCAGTGGAGGTATTTAAGAAGAGACTGGATAGTCACTTGTGTGGAATGGTATAGGGTCTCCTGCCTGAGCAGGGGGTTAGACTAGAAGACAACTGAGGTCTCTTCCGCCCGTTATCCTGTTAAAACTGGATTTTTTTCAACAGGTCTTGGGACACTGGAGATGTTCTGAGCTGTTCCCTTGTGTAATCTGGAATTTAATGAATGGAGAGCTTATTATTTCTAACACTGCTTTTTGGTTTGTGTTTATCCCTCTTTTCAACTTCTCAAAGTTCCTTCATTTGGAGCAATATCTAAGCCCTACAAATATATATAAACAAACAAGCCTTCTTTATGAACAATTGCTTGCAAATGGAAATGCAGAATTTTCATTTTATTTGACAGAACTAGTTAGAAGTTAGAATTGGGGCAACCCCTTGGCCTCCAGAAACTGTAGGTGCTCTATCACTGGAGGTTTTTAAGAAGGGGCTGGACAGCCCCTTCCCTGAAAGAGTATAGGGTCCCTTGTTTGAGCAGGGGGTTAGATTAGAGGACCTCCGAGGTCCCTCCCAGCTCTCTTCTGATTGGAAGCCCTACGCAGTGCCTCCCTCCCAAAGGTGAAAAGTTGCAACATTACCAGCTCTTACCCCAGAATGTTACTCCGCAGTGCATGTGTTGTGGCGTATACTTAAGCAGCCTGTGACGTCCATTGTGGTCTTCGATGTAATACGCAGGAATTGTCTGGAAGCGCCTCCAGCCCAGAGAAAGAATCACAGGATCCCGGGTTTTGAGGATCTTCTTGTGCCAGCGATGCTTCTTCAACCGCATCTATTAAAAAAAACCCAAAAAACATGGAACTATCTCATCTCAGAAGCCCTTTTAACAATCCCTACCTCCCCTTTGTTGAGAACAAAGTTTTCAGTTGCATAATATCAAACTATGGAAGAGACAGAGTGGGACTTGATTCAAATTAGTGTGTGTGTGTGATTGAGTTTTCAAAATCCCCAGGGAATAGAAACAACTCTTGGCAGCAACTTACCAATAAGGCATAGAAGGTCAAAAAGAAACAAAAATGCACATTTAGGAAACATATGTATGCATGTATCTAGTATGTATGTACAGTATGTAAGATCGGCATGCAAGTATGTATACACACCTTCAGAGAGAGCTACGTTCAGGAGCATCTGAGAATCTCTACCTGTCACAGAAGGGGGCGCAATGGCCCATGGGTTAAGGATGCTGAGTTTGTCAGATGGAAAGCTGACAGCTCAGGTTCGAGACCTGAGCTTCATGTGACGGGGTGAGCTCCCATTCCTTGCCTCAGCTCTTGCCCAAGTAGTGGTTTGAAAGCATGCAAGTGTGAATAGATAAATAAGTACCACTTCAGTGGGAAGGCACCGTGTATAGTCATGTTGGCCACATGACCACAATGGCACTTAGACTTCTAATACTGCTTCAATAGTGCTTCACAGCCCCCTCTAAGCGGTTTCCGGAGTCAGCCTTTTGACCCCAACAATCTAGGTTCTCATTTGACCCACCTCGGAAGGATGGAAGGTTGAGTCAACCGGGAGGGAGGGAGGGAGGGAGGGAGGGAGGGAGGGAGGGAGGGAGGAAGGAAGGAAGGAAGGAAGGAAGGAAGGAAGGAAGGAAGGAAGGAAGGAAGGAAGGAAGGAAGGAAGGAAGGAAGGAATAGCACTTAGACTTACATAATACTTCACAGCCCTCTCTTAAGCAGTTTACAGAATCAGCCTCTTGCCCCCAACAATCTGGGTCCTCATTTTACCCACCTCGGAAAGATGGAAGGATGAGTCAACCTTGAGCCTGGAGAGAACTGAACTGCTGGCACTCAGCAGAATTAGCCTGCAATATTCCATTCTAACCACTGGGAGGGAGGGAAGAAAGGAATGGAGCTCAATATCACTAGCATTTAGCCTTGTATACCACTTCACAGTGCTTTCCAGCCCTCTCTAAGCCGTTTCCAGAGTCGGCCTCTTGCCCCCCAAAATCTGGGTCCTCATTTTACCCACCTCAGAAGGACACAGAAGGCTGAGTCAACCTTGAGCCTGGTGAGAATTGAACTCCTGACAGCCAGCAGAACTGGCTTTCGATACCACAGTCTCACCACTACACTACCATCTTCCTTCCTTCCTTCCTTCCTTCCCAAACAATAGCCCTTAGACTTACATACCACTTTATAGTGCTTTCCAACCCTCTTTAAGCCATTTCCAGAGTCAGCCTCTTGCCCCCCAACAATCTGGGTCCTCATTTTACTAACCTTGGAAGGATGGGAGGCTGAGTCAACCTTGAGCTGGTCAGAATCAAACTTATGGCAGTGAGCAGAGTTTGCCTGCAAGACTGCATTCTAATCACTGGGAAGGAAGGGAGGAAGGGAGGGAGGGAAGGAAAGACAAATGGAGAGGGAAGAAGGGAGAGAGGAAGGAAGGAAAGGAGAGAGGAAAAAACAAATTGAGAGGGAAGGAGGGAGAGAGGAAGGATGGATGGATGGATGGAAGGCAGGCAGGCAGGCAGGCAGGCAGGCAGGCAGGAAGGAAGGAAGGAAGGAAGGAAGGAAGGAAGGAAGGAAGGAAGATAGAAATAGCACTTAGCCTGATATACAGCTTCATAGTACTTTTACAGCCCTCTTTACAGAGTCAGCCTATTGGGTCCTCATTTTATTGACCCCGGAAGGATGGAAGGCTGACTCAACTTGAACTGGTCAGAATCGAACTGCTGGCATTGGGCAGAATTAGCCTGCAAGACCGCATTCTAAGCACTATGCCACTACATGACCACAAAATGTGTCTTCAGTGTCTTCAACACTGGCTCCCTCGTTTAGGACACAGAGATGAGCCCCATCCCCAAGAGTCGGACATGAGTGGAGAGGGGAAAACATTTGCCCTTCTTTCTCTATCCTGGTTAAGAAGCAGGCAAGAACCTAACATACCTGCACGTAGCCCACGTTTCCTTCCGTGTTTCCCAGGCCACCCAGGACGATTGGATAGTGTGGATCAAAGTGCAGCACCAGCTCACACGGGACATTCTCCAGTTCTACCCGGATGTACATGCCTGGTCGGAAGCCCTCGTACTGAATTCGGGTTTCATCATCTTGATCTTCAAACTCCATCCGGTTAAGCTGCACAGCGAACACAAGAAGGGACGCAACAACCACAACGGTTTTTATGGGAATGAGGGCCGTCAAGACAATCCCACAGCTGGTCTCTTGGGTTCTTGCAGAGCCAATTCTGCTGAGTTACGAAATGACAAACTGCCCTCCAATAGGCTCAGTTCTGTTTTATAAGTCGCCTTGTTAAAGCTGGGCATTATTGAGCAAGGAAGAAAAGGAGGGAGGGTGGAAGGAAGACAGTCATAGCCTTTAGACTTATATACTGCTTCACAAGTGCTTTGCAGCCCTAAGTCAGCCTCTTGCCCCCAACAATCTGGGTCCTCATTTAACCCACCTGGGAAGAATGGAAGGCTGAGTCAACCTTAGGAAGGAAGGGAGGGAGGGAGGGAGGGAGGGAGGGAGGGAGGGAGGGAGGAAGATAGCCATTGCCCTTCGACTTATGTATTGCTTCACAGGGATTTACAGCCCTCTCT
The DNA here is from genome assembly GCA_015471245.1 of Laticauda colubrina. Classification (NCBI taxonomy): domain Eukaryota; kingdom Metazoa; phylum Chordata; class Lepidosauria; order Squamata; family Elapidae; genus Laticauda; species Laticauda colubrina. The sequence goes on along the minus strand of BLBF01000016.1, from coordinate 9,228,734 downwards.
ATAGAGGCTAGGTCCCACTGGCCGACAGACGCTAAACGTATGCATAAAGGACACAGCAGACGAGCAAAATTTCGGGGGTGGCTCCATCCGTTGTCATCCGCTCCAAAAAGTGGTGAAAATTTGCATAAACAGAACGGAAAAGAACGGATGTGGGTAGTATGTAGCGGGGATGTGAAACGGATGTTCATAGGAAGCCTAGCGGATGAAAGCGGATGGAAGATGACACCTCTGAAGAGGTTCCGGGGGAGAATTGCGAAGCAGACGCATAGCGGATGAAGCGGATGCATCACATACGCCTAAAGGAAAGAAAGGGGATGCCGTGCGGATGTATATTGGATGCAAACCGTTCATTGCACATCCTTTCTATTTCTGTGCTACTATCGATGTATAGACCTTCCATGTACCTTTTCTTTCCTCCCTCTTTTCATTTTCAGCTGCAGCGGATGTGAGTTGCGAGGATGCCCAGAGGATGCAGAGAGGATACAGTGGATGTTTAACGGATGATAAACGGACATAGAACATTTGTTGCTCGTATGTCGCGGATTTACATCGTACACGGCGGAAAGTTCATCCGTTCACAAAGTTTTGTACAGCTCAAAACTTCTTGTATGGATGAAATCTCAGTGGACGGATGCTCGACGGATAGAGCGTATGAAACACGTATGCAGTGAGTACACAACGGATGCATAGCGTTTTCCAACGGATGGCAAGCTTTTTTTAACGTTTTACATCCTCTTTGCATCCATAAGTGTAGTGGGACTGGGCTTTTACAGAGGTCCTAAGTGGACCTTAGGGTTTACCTAAGCGGTTCACAGAGTCAACCTCTTGCCCCCAACAATCTGGGTCCTCATTTTACCACCTCGGAAGGAGAAGGCTGAGTCAACCTGAAGCCTGGTGAGATTCGAACTGCCAAATTGCAGACAGCCAGCAGTCAGCAGAAGGAGCCTGCAGGACTGCACTCTTACCACTGAACCATCGCTGTTCATTATGAAGCAGTCTATAAGTCTAAGGGCTACTGCTATCACAAACCGGACAGCATTTTTGTCCCTTCCCCTTTCATATGCACCAAAGACAAGTCAAGGCAGAACAATATGACATTTCGGTCTCACGCTGGCTTGACTTCATTCACGCTTTGCTCGCGGAGATGAGCTAATGTTCCAACATTAACTCTGCGAGACCTGAAGGAGGAACGTTGCCGGGCCATCCTCTTGGCCTCCCAACCCTTCAGCCAAACCAGGGGCTCTACCTGAGCCTGGTTGTGCAGCTCCTCTTTCAGGTCGTCAAAATAGGTGGCATTCCCATCGTACTCTGCATCAAACATCTCTTTCAGTTTGCGTTTCTTCGCAATGCGTTTCTTCTGCTCCTCTTCCTCCTTAGCCGCTTCGGGGTTCTTTCCCACGTTGCCTTCTTCCTCTTCGTTTTCAGCCTAAAGGCACGGAGAAAAAAAATAATTAAAAGTCATTCAAGCCTTGAATTTTCTCCCCCCCCCCCTTTTCAAATGAAATCTGCAGCATGTAATTTTTTAAAAAAAAAAAATTCCTGGCCAAGTTGCCCCTTTCTTTTACACCCAGCAAGGCCTCTGAATGTATTGGTTAAGTTGGAATCCTGCATACAATCATAAGCCTCTATCCCATTGGGCAGTGACTCGAAGTTAAATACAGGCAGTCCTCGACATACGACCACAACGGACCTCAAAATTTCTGTTGCTAAGCAAGACAACTAATGTTCTGACCTAGGCTTCCCCAAAAGCACAAAACAGACTCCTCATACCGATAAAACCACTTTTATTTAGGTTAAAGTGAATTCCTCTCATTCACTTTCCAGCAAAGTCCTGGCAAACAGTCTTTCATGAGATTTCACAACTACAGACCTTTATCAGGCTAGGAGAGTTGCCAGGACGATATCTTCCAAACACCACTCTGTAGCAGACAATACTTGGCAGGGAGTCAAGAACAGATCTTCATCATAATGAACTGAACGAATTGTCTCCTGCAAACCCCACACTCCCCTTTTGCTCCTCTTTCTTCCCTATGGGAAGGGCCATTCACCCTTGTTCCTTAACTATTCCCTTCTCCTGGCAGCTCTGTGCATGCACACTCTGGAAACAGGCTCCAGCTGTTCTTCTGCTTCGACTCCAAAGGCAGCTGATAACTGTCGGAGGGCCCTGGCCCCATCTCTACCTCTGATGCAGAGCCCTCTTCAGAGCCTTCCCCAGACTCCTGGATTGGCCCACGTTCCTCCACAACCTCCTCACTGTCCGAGTCCATCACCAACTCCACTGGCTGGCCACAACAGATGCTAAATGAATTTTGCTCCGTGTTATGGCCTTTCTTGCCATAGTTCTTCAGTGAAACCCTGCATTGACTGCCTTGACTTCGCTTGTCAGAAAGTCACCAAAGGGGATCACATAAAACCCAGGAGACCACGCCCGTCATAACTATGAGTTCATTGCCAACGGTCTGAATTCATAGATGATGCACCATGGAATAGGACAACTTGGATCACCACTCCCATGCAAATGTCACTGATAGTTTTTGTTACAAAGAGGGGCTTTTGGAAAAAAAATGTGTTGATGTACCACTGCAGGGAAATGCCCAAGGAGATTTCAATAGTTCATTGTCATTATCATCATTAAATCTATTGGTACTGTCCATTCTAGACTCCTGCTGCTGTCTCACACATTTCCTTCTCAAAAAATCATGACTGGCCCTCAGACGTGACTGAAAAAATGTGTATAAAATATATTGAAAATCACAGGATAGAATAACTACAGAAAAACTGCAGATAGAGTTTTAGAGAGGGAGGGAGAAACTAACGTCTAAGATTAAATTGCAGAAATCCATTAATTTCTTGAGTGAACTGTAGGTTGCTGCCAACGGTCATTAAGCACGAAAACCGGTCAAGTCACTTTTTCCCTAGTGTGGGACCGTCACTAAATGAACCATAGTTAAGCTCAGGCCTGCCTGTATTTAAATTTGAATCTTTTACACTTTTCTAGAACCTGAGTGTTGCTCAGGGAGAGAAGCTGAATTATTATTTAAGAGATTGGACAACCATCTGTCTGAAATGGTATAAGGTTTCCTGCCTTAGCAGGGGGTTGGACTAGAAGACCTCCAAGGTCCCATCCAGCTCTGTTATTCTGTTATTGTGTTATTCTATCACATGGCACCTATCAGTTAAATCAGACATAATCAGACAGTCTCAAACCTCGTCTCCTTGATCAGCTGATCGGCCTTTATATACTGCTCCTGTCTCAAGATCTTCAAAATCACCGTATATTTCTTCTGGAAAATACAATTTAAAAAAAATCAGAAATCAGAACTATCGTTCATCTTTCTGAGGTCCATACAGGTTAGTCCTCAATGCACAAGCACTAGTGAGCCCCAAATTTCTGCTGCTAAAGTAAGACGTTCATTAAAGAGAGCTGTCATGCCCTCAGAGTCGGACTCTGAGGGAGAGGAGGAATAGTGAACAGGAAGTGGAAGTGTGGCTCCAGAGGTTGTGGAGGAGGCTGGAGAAAGGCAGAGGCCGGATGGGCAGTCAGAGGAAGAACCAGGCCCATCCCCTCTGCATCCTAGGACACGCAGGGAGGAATGGAGAAGGAAGAAACTTAGCTTGCAAGAGAAGAGGCGGCCATGATCCCCCTCATTGGTTACAGCTGGGGAGAATAGTGTATAAGAGAGACAGTTCAAATACAGCATTGCCAGAAGCAAAGCATGTTTTACTTTGGTTGGCATCCTTCCAACAGACTGTGCCTTGTTATATCCTTGCAATTGGTAATTACTTATCCTGAACCATTGTGGAAATTCCTTCATTGTGGTTTGTTTTGGTTTTTTATTTCACCTCTGTCTGCTCATTAAGTTCAGGCGGTATTGCTTTCTTTTGAAGACTATTTTTAAGTAAGTTTTATCTCCAGCTGACTATTATTGAACAGTGGGGCCAAGTTGGAGGCATTAAAGGGACATTTGTTTACGTTTTAGATTTTGTTATGTTTATATTATACTCCAGGTCATCACAAGAGCTTTTCCCCCCATTTTACCACCTTGCCACGGTCTTTAAGTGAATCGCTGCAGCGGTTAAGTAGGCCACACGGTTGTTAAGCAGAATCCGGGCTGCCCTGTTGACTTTGCTAGTCAGGCGGTCGTGAAAGAGGGTATCACATGACCCCTGGACACAGCAACCCGTTGTAAATGTGAGTCAGTTGGGGGTCTCAATTGTGATCACATGACCACAGGAATGCTACAATGGTCGTAAGTGTGAAGAGGTTGTTAGTCATTTCTTTCAGTGCCGTTGAACGGTCACTAAACAAACTGTTGTAACCTGGGGACTGCCTGTATTTTTGTTAGTCTCCTCGCCATCTTACCCAGCGATACTTTGGATCAGGCATGTTTTATTCCAAATTATCCTCTCCTAATGATGCCCTCATCCATTCCTCCTCAGATGTTCACCAATGCCCACCTTACAGACAGGAAGGGTGGCAGTCTTCGAGTTATGATCAAAACTGAGCCTGATTGTTAAGTCTTGGTAGTTCTTACTTTGTGGAAACCAAGAAAAAATATGAAATGGTGATGTGAATATCTCTGGAATAAATATAAAATTTACTGTAGACTGGGGGATATACCATGCAGATCCTGAATATTATTAGTTTTATAATAAACAGTCAAAGAAGAGTAAAAATGAAATAATGAAGGTGATAATGAATAATGTAAAATAAAACAGGTGGTAAGCTGAAAATGGAAATAATAGGGGATAAAGAATTGAAAATGTAGGTGAGGATGAAGTGTTTTTTGATATTGAAGTAATGAATTGAAATATGAAATGAGAACTTATTTAAAGATCAGTGGAATAGATAATGATTTGATATTAGATAAGAAAGTTGAAAATGCAATGTTGTAACCTGGAATCACATTGCTCATGTGAAGAGATGTGTAAAAAATAAAAAACTTTTTCAAAAAAAGTCTTGGTAGTTCTTAAGTGGGTCACCATGTGAAACAGACCTGATCTTACCACCTTTTAAATGCTGGTTTCCGGCAAACCATCATAAAGCACAGTCACATGACTGGCAGGCACTGGGCTGATATCAAAACTGGATTGTTAAGTAGCTGTTTTGGGGGGGGTGTCCATCATTACTTCCAACCGTTGCTAAGCAACCAGTCGTACATCAAGGACTACCTTGTATGAAGAAATAATACTTTTTCCCCCCCTCCAGGTTGCTTCCAAGAAAATAACTAGGGAAGGACACCCTCCGATTCTGATTTACCATCTTCCTTCAACAGTTTTTCTGCGTCTTTGTCCGCTTCCCACTTTCCAGTCACGAAACAATCTCGGATGCTGTCCTTCACCTGCAAAATAGCAAAGAATAGAATGACGGAGTTGGAAGGGACCTTTTCTTTTTTGAAAAAAAAATATTTTATATTTACAATAAATCCATCTTTCATTTAAACAGTGTGTCGACTGGCATGCTGAGAACCGAGCGCGTGGACCGAGAGAACCTGTGCAACCATCAAGGTCCCTGCCGCAGATGCTGGAGAAAGAGGTGGACTGTTCCCATATCAAAAGGACGTCTCATGATTGGGTGGGGAGGAAGGGAAGCTACTGCTTAACTGAGCAACTCTTTGCGCAGAGAAAATCAGAGCTGGTTTTGATTCTTCAGTACCAATAAAGTTTTACTTTTGGGAGTTTAAATCTCCCGAGAGTGCTTCCTTGTTTCGGGTTCGCTAGTCGGACAGTTGACACCCAGTTCATCAACCAACAAATCTGAAGAAGCCGTACCTCATCCAGGTCCCAGTCTTGTGGGGATTCGGTGGGAAATTTGGAGCAATCCAGAGCATCAATCTTTCGTTTCGATTCTTTGTCAGGACGGCTGACGCGAAACAGCCCGCCGAGTTCCGCATCTCTTCCTCCTTCCTCCTCCTCTTCCGCATCCTCAGCCACTGAGGGAGAATAAAGGCAGCATTTGAGCGACAATTAAACATTTTCGCGGCTACCTTAGAAGTCGTCCTCGCCTGAGAACCCTTTATTTCATGACCATTTGAAGTTGCGAAGGGACTGAAAACAATGACCTACAAACTAGTCCTATGAACATCACTCCACACCCCCCAGTTAAGATCAAAAATGGCAACTGGCCTGCATTTAAGTTTTGGCTATCCTGCTGTGGTTGGTAATTGTTGAGGCTTACCATTTTAAAACCAGTAAACCTCCCAAAAGACACTCCCCCGAAGGAAGTGGTGGTGTGCAAACACTGAAAATAATTCACTCTTGCAAGTCCCATTGCCAATCCCACCTTCATCCTCTTTCCACTGCCTGTGTTTCAACCTAGAATGCAAGTGCCTTTAAGACCCCTGCCAAGCTAAAACAGACTCAGAAGGCATCCTCGATTAGGAACTGCAACTAAGAAGCCAAATGGAAAAGTTTTCACCTGGAGGGGAAATGTTGGCCTTTTTTTACTCGCTTGCTTTCATCGTACTAATGACTGACTTATGACAATCTCACTAAACTTTGCGCCTGGACATTTGCCTAAGGTCCTTCCTTCCTTCCCCGTCTTTCCTTCCTTCCTTCCTTTTTTGACCTCCTTCCCATCATTCCTTCCTTGACTTAAAGTACCTCCCTCCCTTGACATTCCTCCCTCCCTTCCTTCATCAAGCTTCCTTTATTCCTTCCTCCTCCTTCCCTTCTTCCTTCTTTGACCATCTTTCCTTGACCTCCTTTCCTTGACCTCCCTTCCATCCTCCACCCTCCCTCCTCTTTCCTCCCTTCCTTCACCTCCTCCCCTCCTTTTCTTCCTTTAACAGTACCTCCCTCCCTTCATTGACCTCCCTCCCTTCCTCCATCCTCCCTCTCTCCATCCTGATTTACCTCCCTTCTTTCCTTGACCTTCCATTCTTCCTTCCATAACTGACCTCCCTTCTTCTTTTTCTTGCTTCCGTCTGTTCCTACCTTCCTTCTTCCCTTCCCCCCCCTCCTTCTTCTCTAATAGACAGGCCAATCTATATTTTACCTGTCCCATAAACGAGTTTACGGAGATTCGGAGCAGCCTGTTGCTGTCTCAAAAAGGTTTCGGCTGCCTTTTGAGTGAGGTCTTCTTTCCATTTCAGAGCTCCTGAAAGAATAGGGGGAAAAAAAGAGATTGTTCTTTTATCTAAATCAGATTAAACAGTCAATGATTTGCCCCACTTCTTTTAAAGCTGCTTATATAAATACATTGCCCAGACGTAACAACTTCATCAGTTAAAGTTTATGTCTCCTTAATCAGAGCTGCAGAGCAAATAAGCGTGAAGGTCCCACTGTATTCACTGGGCTTAACACCAAAGCAACAGTGCACAGGATTTCGACCTCACTTCTCTTGCTAGAAAAGGCTACGGTAATAAACATACATGGTAGGATTGTGATAGTGCACCAAAAATATGGGACACAGTGTTTGGAGAAATTAGTGCACTTTTGAATGTAAATTTAGATATGTAAAGGCTAGGTCACACTGGCCGACGGATGCAAAACGTATGTAAAAAGGACACAGTGGACGAGCAAATTAAAGAAATCTGATGTTATATAATGGTATAACATTATATGTTATATAAAAGCCATTATTGTTGTGTTTTACTTTTATTTATTTTCACAAATTAAACAGTGTCTTCTAATCTGCTAATAATCTTCTAATATTGCTCTCATCCACTCCAAAGGTTCTTGCTGCTTCAAGGTTGCTTGTTTCCTCTGCAGTCTTCACTACTTTCAGTTTAAAAGAAGCAGTATACAACATTCTTTTTCTTTTAACATCAGACATGGGTATATTTTAATGAATTTTACTACTACAAACTATCGCAAACACGAAAGCGGTCATGTGAATGACTAACCAATCAGAGCGTGTTATGATCCGGTGGTAGAAAAAGCAAAATGGAGGCGCCCAGAGTAAAAAAAATGTGCTGTATTATGGATGACTGTATGGTAATATCGATATTGCGTGATCTGAGAAGTGGCATCATGTCATCATGTCGTTTGTGTGAGATCAGATTTATGCGCGTATAAGCTGACACCCAAATTTGAAAAAAAAATAATTGCATTTTAGAATCGGCTTATATGTGAGTATGTACAGTATGTTGCTTTGGAGGGGATAAGGGCATAACTGGAATATATTGTATATCGTTTAATTGTTATAGAAGAAGAAATATAAGGGAAAAAATGGTCTCCGGGATTGGGGGTGCACTGCAACATTTGTAATTTTTTTCTCCTTTTCCCCCTTATTTAGATGTATACATACTACATTTGTATTATATGTATTTAAAATTTAAAAAAATTAAAAAGCCACAGTTACTATTGAAAAATACAAAATATCTGCCAACAGAAGTGCAAGCTGAAGAATGGTTCTGTGAATGTTCAAAGCAATTGACCGCCAGACAAAACAGAGGAGATGCTTGGATAAATGCCTCTAAAAAATCATTGCCGTAAAAACATTTCAAGAGATTCAGAGGTACGTACCAATTGTTTCTGAAGAAAAATCAGACGCCTCTTTATAGTCTTCGTCCTCTTTCAAAAGATCTTCCACATCATCTTCATTCTTCATTGACCTAGAATCTTGTATCTTGATGTCAACACTTTGTAGTTGAGTCGCTTCCTGGTCCCACCCTTGGAGGTCCTCTTCCTCTTCTTCCTCCTCCTCCTCCTCGGAGCCTTCCTCTTCCCAAGATGGAGGTCCACCTAAATCTGATCTCGATGCTCCATTAGGAGTAATATTTTCAATCAAGGTTATACAGGCTGCTTTCTTGACCAACTTTCTTCTATTCCTCATCTTGTGGTCCATTTTATCCAATAGAGGCTTATTCAACCGAGCTGGGTTTCCGGCGGTATATTTGAAAAGGCTTGCCTCCTCTTCCTCTTCGCTTCTGTCTGTCTCCTCAGGGTCATCTTCTTCCTCCTCCTCCTCCTCTGAACTCTCCTCAAGGTCATCATCACTGTCAGCGAAGGCTGGCCGCTCTGCGAGGAGCAGAGGCTCCATTTCATTTTTGCTGCACTCAGAAGACCTGGAGACCAGATTCTGGCGTAGAAAATGGTCATCTTCTCCTTCCTCATCATTATCACTCAAGTCTCCCACGTCCTCCTCCACAGACATTCCCTCTTCCTCCTCTTCCTCTTCATCATCATCATCACTTTGGTCTTCCTTTTCAAACACTGCTTTCCGGCGCGTCCTCCCAGTCCATGGGTCTGCTTCCTTTTCTTCTTTCGGCATGGCAAAAATGCTGATGGAACATAAACGTTAAGAACCTGTTAGGTGACCTGAGCCTTTCAGGAACAAAGTCAGCATAAAAGCCCTTGTAAGACAGTCCTCGCCTTACAACAGTTCATTTAGTGACCATTCAAAGTCATAACTCCGCACTGTAAAAAAAGTGACTTGAGACCATTTTTCCCACTTACAACCCTACAGTCCCATGACCAAGATTTGGGCGCTGGGCAACGGGTTCATCTTTGTCTTCCAGGGGTCACTTGTTCCCCTTGTGACCTCCTGACAGGCAAAATCAATGGGGGAAGCCAGATTCCCCAAATTCCCTGACCCTTACTTCACAAACATCTCACTTCGCTACACAAATGTCGGCCTCAATTGTGGTCGTAAGGCGAGGCCCACCTGCATTTTAATTCACCCTAGATAAATCCCACAGTCAGTGTTGCTATTGTGCTTCCTGCATTGAGAGTTACAAGTGCAGTTTAGGGCAAATGAGGGCGTTTTCAAAAGTTCCGAAATAAATTTACCCCCTCTCTCCCAACATAAAAGCCATCTTTAGATGTGTATCCCAAAGATGCCTTTTCAAGAGGCACCTGGACTTTCTGCTTTGTCTTTAAAGATGTGTTCTGACCTAGGCTTCACCAAATCACAAAGCGGATTCCTCATCTTGACAAAACCCCTTTTTATTAAGCTAATGTGAATTCCTATCATTCACATCCAGCAAAGTTCCGGCAAACAAGGGTGAATTGCAACCACAGACCTTTATCAGGCTGGGAGAGTTGCCAGGCCGATAGCTTCTAAACACCACATTGTAGCAGCAATTACTTGGCATGAAGTCAGGAACAGATTTTCACCCTAATTAAATGAACTAATTGTTTCCTGCAAACCCCACTCCCCTTTCACTCCTCTTTATTCCCTATGGGGGTGGCCATTCACTTACTCCTGGATTGATCCTTGTCCCTTAGTGTTCCCTTCTCCTGGCAGTTCTGTGCATGCGCACACTGGGAACAGGCTCCAGCTATTCTTCTTCCCCACTGATCTCTGAATTTGAAGCTAGCTGGTAACTGTCAGACAGCCCTGGCCCCATCTCTGCCTCCGATGCAGAACCCTCGTCCAAGCCTTCCCCAGACTCCAGGACTGGCCAATGTTTCTCCCCAACCTCCTCACTGTCCAAGTCTGCCCCCAGTTCTGCTGGTGGGCCACAACAAGATGTTCAATCAGAATTTTAAAAGCTTCTTGTATGTTGGGGGCAATAGGTTAACTCTTTAAACCACTTAGAGAGGGCTGTGAAGTACTGTGAAGCAGTATATGAGTCTAAATGCTATTGTTACAATCAACAACTTTTCAATTTTCAATTCAGACGAGAGTTAGAAGGGGGCTGGAAGTCTAGTCCAGCCCCCTGCTCAAACAGGAAACGCTATACCATTTGAGACAAGTAGCTGTCCAGTCCCTTCTTGAAAGCCTCCAGCAATGACGCACCCATGACATCTGAAGGATTGTGTGTGAACCTACCCCTTACCTCTCATTTTCAACATCCTCTGTCTCTAAAGGCTTGGAGTCCATGAAGAGACAGACTTTGCTGGAAGCCATCTTGGCATCAATGGTGGAATGTGCCGAGATGAGACTCTGGACAAGCTCGTGGTTCGGTCTTTCTTCCTCCTGATGAATCAAGAGCATTTCAGTCACTCTTTTGTAAGGTCTGTTTCATGAAGGTGTTCATCACAGTACTGTTTTAGCAGCCTGCCAATAATCACTGAATACTTCAAGGTGTGCAAAAGGCTGCTCAGGGGGACAAAAGTTAATTGATATTCACGCTTTATTTAGTCTTCTGTCCCAAAGGCCAACCAGACTTTTTAAGAATAAAATAAAACTTATTTTCCAACAAATGACAAAAATTGTAGCAAAAGCTACTGAGGCCAATCCAAATTTGAGAATCTCTGCTATCACCACCGAAGTTCAAAAATAGGGGATTAGTTAAAGCCATTTTTTTTAACACAAAATCAGGATGGCCATCAAATAATTGAGGCCCGGTGGCACAGTGCCTAAAGTGCAATATTAGCAATAGCCCTTAGACATATATAACGCTTCACAGTGATTTTACAGCCCTCTCTAAGTGGTTTACAGAGTCAGCCTCTTGCCCCCAACAATCTGGGTCCTCATTTGACCCACCTCAGAAGGATGGAAGGATGAGTCGACCTTGAGCCGGTCGAGATCGAACTCCTGGCAACGGGCAAAGTCTGCCTGCAATACTGCATTCTAACCACCGTGCCACCACGACAGAGTTTGCAGGCCAACTCTGACCACAGGCTGGAGTTTGATCCTGACGAGGCTCAGGGTTGACTTTGCCTTCCATCCTTCTGAGGTTGGTAAAACAAGGACCCAGGTTGTTGGGGTCCATATGCAAATAATGCTTTACATTGTAAGCCACTCAAGTGAGGGCTGTAGAGCACTATGGGGCAGCATATAAGCCTAAATACTATTGCTAATTGCTGTCAGGCGCAAACAACCAGAGAGTCAACCATCTGACTGATGGACCCAATAAAAGCAGGAACTTTTCAGAAACCTTAGAACCCCAAAAGCAAAACTTTATTGAGTACCTCATTTCGGCACTGAGGAAAAACAAAACCGACTCTTAATTTTTCTTGCGCATTCCTGCATAATTAAAAAATGAGTTTCATCACCCATGGAACAAGATTCCCACTGTCCAATTGGGAATCATCCTTTTGTTTCAACAACAGTCTATGTCTTGCCCAACACCTGCAGACATGTCTTTGGCTCTCACGGTGGAAGACTGTAGCCTCCACATTCCAGCTCACCCTTCCCCCCACATTCTTTGGCAAGTTGAAAAGCAATAATAGTCACAGGAAGCTTAAGCATTTTTCAATCTTGATACAGAGAGCAGAGTTCAAGCTAACTCCTTTATTACCTTCTGCCTGTAATACAGGAATCTTTCCAGCCTTGTCTTGGGAACAAGGCTTACATAAGGCTTTAAGGAATTTAGGAGGGGGTCTGTTCTCACCCTCTTGTGGTTAAGCAACGACTCCAGGCTAACACTGGGCTTCATTCCTCCTCCCGGCAAAACCAGGGTGCTACCCAACAAATGCTTTAACAATGAACAGCAATTCATAAACAGAAAATGAAGCGCCGAGTCTTACCTCTCTGCCCTGGTGGGAGTGGCTTCCCCCGAGGTCAATATACACAGCGTCTTTGTCGTATACCAAGCCCCCCACCCCTGAGAGCGGGGCGTAGATCAGTTTCTCCTTCTCGTTCAAGCCTCGTTTCTTTTGATGCTCAGGAAGGGCACAAGGATCTGGCAGGAAGCTGACATCGCTGACAGTGAAATCCCCGACACCTGAAGAGGGGAAAAGATCACACCGGCGTCAAAATGACAAGGATCGCAATGACATCAACAAAATCTTAAATGGATTTGCAGAGGAAAGATCACGTGTTAGATTTATCACTGAAGTGAAGAAAGCTGTTGGACCTTCATTGCTGATCAAAAGGAGTTTAATTTTAACCCTTGGCTTCCTGCTCCCAACATTTCTTTATCCTGCCTCATAATATAAATAATCTGTTGAGATTTATAACATACACACACAAACTTCTAAAACTTATTGTGTTTCTCCGAAATTAAGACCCAACCATAAAATAAGCCCTAACATGATTTTTCAGGATGCTTGTAATATAAGCCCTACCCTAAAAATAAGCTCCAGTTAAGATTGTCAGCCAGAAAAATTCATTTAGTGTCGTATTTCGCTGAAAATAAGACCAAACCAGAAAATAAGCCCAAATGCGTCTTTTGGCACAAAATTTAATATAAAACCTGGTCTTATTTTCAGGGAAACACGGATATTACTGTAATTTGCTTTGCATTTCATACATAAATAAATGAGATAGAGATCTAAAAATTACAAAACAAAGTTATTGATTTTTTTAAATGATCTGCCTGGCCACCCTTCTCATAACAGTGACACTGTTTCAATGGTAAAAAAATTCTACAACTTTAAAACTAAACTGTCAGACTCCCTAACTTCAAAGAAATAATACAGGTACCAGGTTAGAAAGGAATATAAACATTTCTTTAATTAAATATTTAGTACAACTGCCTGCCTGATTCTGGTTTTAGGCAAGATGCTTGCTGATAACCCCACAGTTAAGACTTTAATAGTTGTCATCTAAGACTTCACTCACATCCAAAATGATACAGAAGGACTTTGGACCTCAACTGAGCATTGGCCGGCTCTATCTGTTTAAGCAGCCCAAATTTATTCAGCCTTCCACGAAAAGCTCAAATGCTTTAAGAAATCCACACATTAATGTTCATGCTAGTGTCTTCCAACCTCAGCAACTTTAAAGTGTGTGGACTTGCTGAGTGGGGAATTCCAAGGAGCTGAAGTTCACATACTTTAAAGCTGCTGAGGATGATAGACACTGGCTTATGCCATTCTTAAAAGCAATGACCCCTCTCTCTCTCTCTCTCTCTCTCTCTCTCTCTCTCTCTCTCTCTCTCTCTCTCTCTCTCTCTCTCTCTCTTTTTTTTTTTGCAGGCCTGTATGAAAGGCTGGAAATAGTGGGGCTACTTTAATGAACTGCAGAGAGATGTTCTGTTGACATGTTTGGCTCAAAGCCCTTCCTTCAAATCATGATCAGCCTTTCCTATTTCCCACCTTAAATAGGAACACAAGCCCCTTTTCAAAGCTAAGATTGTTTTATGACTCTTCGTGTTCTTCCCAGGCAATAAGGAAGAAGCTCTTGGTGTCTCTTTAGAAATACTTCACTGATGTTTGATGACAAAATATTGTAGCAAAGGGGGGAAAAAACCTTCCAATTCTATCTTACCTGCCATGTGTATTTGGCTTTTGCTTTTCAAGTGGGCTCCTCTTAGATAACCATAAAGGGAAACCTTCCGGTCGCACTTTGGATTAACTCTGATTGCCTCTGGGTTTGTCAAATCTTCCATCCTGCAGATTATAAGAATATCAGGGTTAGAATGTTTAGGAGATGGAAAACATTCTGCGTACTCTAAACTGGCACAATAGCTGTTGTGTTGGGGAAAAGGGTGGCATATAAGTAAATAACAACAATACATGCCATTCCTGATGGTTAGCTTCCCTTTAACTACCTGAAACTTTGAATACTTTGCTGTATCTTTAAAGTGAACTTTTCTTCAGGCTCATCTACATTTTCCCAAATCCTTTCAAGTTGTTAGACTCTGGAAATGGTTTAGGGAGGGTTGGAAAGCACTATAAAGTAGTATATAAGTCTAAGGGCTATTGTTTGGGAAGGAAGGGAGGGAGGGAGGGAGGGAGGGAGGGAGGGAGGGAGGGAGGGAGGAAGGACAAGGAAGGTCAGTCAAGGAAGGAAGGGAGGGAGGGAGGAAGGGAGGAAGGGAGGAAGGGAAAGAGGGAGGGAGTTCAAGGAAGGGAGGGAGGGAAGCGAGAGCAGAAAGGTCAAGTGGAATAAAAGAAATTACCTGTCCACCAAGACGTAGGGATGAGTTGTCTGCCAAGTCAGGGGGCGGAATTTCATTACGGAGATAAACCTCCCTAGATTGTGGATTTCCTGTTTTTGATAGTCTCCATGCACCATGCCGGAAAGGTAGAACAATTTGGCACCCTAAGTTTAAAAATTAAATAAATTCATAGAATGTGTATCTGCTTAAGTTGCAATGCAATCAATTCACTGCCTTTAACTGTTTTTTTTTATCCAACCGTATTTCTTTCCTTGAATGTAAAATTAGTTTGATTCAATCAAATCAAACCAAGATGAAAACTAGTTCAAACAGGACACGTCAATCTGTGATTTTAAACAGAATTACCTTTAGGTTTTTCCTGCATTTTTGACACATTTTCCCAGCCACTGAAGGCAAGTTGACGCATGCCATACCTGATAAACCTCGGTCCAGAACCGATGCTTTAATCTCTTTTTGGTCTTCTTGAGCTGCTTGTTATTTTTGAAGCTGTCCAGGTGTGTAAGAACTCCCATGATCTTGGGGAAGCCATGAACCTGACAAATGTTCAGAAATTCAAAGGTTTCCATTTCAAATCCAAAACTGGCATCGATCAGCATCAAAGCCTGAGAGGGAAATTGAAAATAAATAAATATACCGGGGGGGTTGGGGGGGTTTAGGAACCAATTTACTACACTTTTTAAAAAAAATCTCACTAAAACATGCCAACTCTTAAATAAATACTGATAGAGGTCAACTTTCAAGAGCTTATCTATTGAATGCATTGGTATAACTTAAATTCTCTTTTTTTCCCCATCTTTGATTTCTTTTGCTTACAATACACCATTTTTTGGTGCTTTGCATAACAATGCTTACATCAAATTAGCTTCTCTTTTTTTCTCTCCCATCTTTAATTTCTTTTGCTTCCTATATAATGTTTTTCAGTGTGTTGCATAACGTTGCTTATACCAAAAAGGATCAGCATCGTGGATGGGGCAGGGATACAATCTGTTCTCACTGTGTCTCTTTTCTCCAAAATAAAAAGTTACTTAAGTTTGGGGCAGGTGTCAGCAACCTGCAGCTCTGCAGCCGCATGCAGCTCTTTGGGCCTTCTGCTGTGGCTCCCAATTGAGTGATCTCACCACTGGCTGGCCCCGCCCCTATCCCTCCCCGTTACTCCTCGCCTGGCCTGAGAAGGTAAAACACAAAAAATAGAAATGAGAAGGAGGGAGGGAGGGAGACCCACAGAAAGCACGTTGAGTTGGTGGGAGTGACGTTGAGTTGGCCATGCCCACCCAGGTTTTGTGGCTCCCAGTGTTTTCTTTTATGTGGGAAATGGGTCCAAATGGCTCTTTTGAGTATTTAAGATTGCTGACCCCTAGTTTGGGGTTTCCAACCTTGGTAACGTTATGAATCATGGACTCCAACTCCCAAAATTCTTTAGCTGGCTGAAGAATTCTGGGAGTCAAAGTCCACAAGTCTTCAAAGTTCCCAAGGTTGGAGACTCCTGACCTTAAGTAATGCTCTGGCCATACTCCACCGGACATTCCTAGTTATTAAAACAAATAGTTGTGTTATGGCTTTCAACTTCTATCTCATTATTAATGAAAATATGTTATCAAATAAACTGGTATTTATCATGACAAGTAAACAGTTCCAACTACTAGAAGAACGTGGAAAGAAACAAACAAGAACATACAATTTGGGTCTACAGTTATGGACTAAAAAAAACCAGATATTGAATTGAAAGGCGTCTTCTTCCTGGGCCAAAATGTTAGGATACAAACCAATTCTTCATGTATTTTACAACAAGGCAGCAAAAGTAGAACCTCTGGTCACAACCGTAATTTGTTCCATAACTTTGGTTGCAACCCGATTTGGTTGTGACTGAAAGTGAGACTGACTGAGCATGCGCTTACCAAAAAAAAAAAAATGGCACGGAAGGGGAAACCAGCCGCGGCCATGTTTGATCGCCACCTGATTTTTGAATAGTGACCGGATTCAAAAATGTTCTGGATTTTTTGGTCGGAACCCGATTTGGTAGCGGTCAGAAGTGGTCAGTTCGTGACCAGAGGTCCTACTGTACACCTTTTAGGCTTCAGAAATAGGTCTAAAATAATTTGCATGTAGTCCTTGACTTACGATGGAGCTCCAAATTTATGTTGTTATGTGAGACATCTATTGAGTGAGTTTTGCCTGAGAGATGAATTAGTACCCGGTTGGTAATAAATCTGGCTTCCCCATTGACTTTACTCGCAAAAGGGGATCACATGACCCTGGGACATGCAATCGCCATAAATATAAGTCAATTGCCAAACATCCGAATTTTGATCACATGAGCCCGGGGGTGCTGCAAACGGTCATAAGTGTGAGAAATTACCATGAGTCCCTTTTTTTCAGTTCCGGTCACTAAGCGAAGTGTTGTAAGAATCGAGGTCTACCTGTCTTAACGTTAAGCTTCTTTAATCACATTTTTATCTGGGGGAAACCTATCTCTGTCTCATGATACAGAAATACAACTTACCAGATCGGCAACTTTGGCAAGATCAATCATCGCATTAATATCGCACCCACATTCAATTATGGTTAGCCGGCGTTTTTTACCTGGCCGCCAAAGGCAAGAAACAGAAGAAGGAATATTACAACTTTGTTTAAAAATACAAAGATGTTGACCACAGGTTGCTGTTGTGGCCCTCCAGCGGTCAGCGGAGCTGGTGGAAGACTCGGACAATGAGGAGGTTGGGGAGGAATATGGGCCAGTCCTGGAGTCTGGGGAAGGCTCAGACGAGGGCTCTGCGTCGGAAGCAGAGATGGGGCCAGGGCCCTCCGACAGTTATCAGCTGCCTTCGGAGTCAGAGATTAGTGAGGCAGAACAACAGCTAGAGCCTGTTCCCGATGTGCACATGCACAGAGCTGCCAGACGAAGGGAACAACTAAGGAACAAGAGTCAACTTGTGAGTAAAGGCACAGGTGGGCAGTGAATGGTCCCTCCCATTGGGAATAAAGAGGAGCAAAAGAGGAGTTTTTTAAATTTTTTAATTTAAATTTTTAATTTAATTCTAATTGCAGGAGACAATTAGTTCATTAGGGTGAAGATCTGTTCCTAACTCCTTGCCAAGTATTGTCTGCTAGTGTGGCATTTGGAAGATATCAGCCTGGCAACTCTCCAAGCTTGATAAAGGTCTATAGTTGTGAAATCTCTTGAAAGGCTGCTGGCCGGGACTTTGCTGGAGAGGAATTCACTGTAAACTAAATAAAAGGGGTTTAAAGGGATGAGGAGTTGGCTTCGTGCAGTTGAGGAAGCCTAGGTCAGAACAGATGCCCTCGATCGTCCCTCTATAGAAAGTGGTGAGGATAGGAAGGAAGATGGCTTGTGGTCAGATTTTCACCCAGAAACGAATTGCAAGGCTCTGCTCAGCAATGATCTTTCTTTCAGAGTAGAAAGAAAACTGAGAGCTGTGATGGATGCAAACTACAGAGGTGGGTTTGGGTTTGGGTTTCTTACCTGACACGATAGTGACAGGGCCTTGAATTTCAACCAATTTCTGCCTTGTGAAGTTTTTAATGAGGCATCTTATCAAGGTGCTTTTGCCAACCTTGGGAGGGCCAACCACCACCACCACCACTGGAGGGGGTTCCAAGGGAGTGCGATCCACCACTGGAATATGGTGTTTTTTGGTTTTCAGATCCTGGGTCCTATTTCAAGTATAAGAGTTGCAGTTGAGTTCAAAGCAAAATCATGTGATCATGTCAACTACGTTCAGGTGTAAACACAGGTAGTCCTCGACTTACAGCTGCAACAGAGCCCGACATTTCCATTGATGAGAGAGACAGTTACTAAGGTGAACTTTGCCTCGTTTCAAGACCTTCCTTGCCACAGTTAAGTGAGTCACATGGTTGTTAAGTGAATCTGGCTCCCTCATTAATTCAGCTTGTGAGAAGGTCGCAAAAGGAGATTGCCTTGACTGCGGGGACACTGTGACTGTCATAAATAAGAGTTATTTGCCAAGTGGCTGAATTTTGATCACCTGACCATGGGGGACGCTGCAATGGTCGTCACCGTGCAAAACAGTCACAACTCCTTTTCAGTGCCGTTGTAATTTCAAACAATCACTAAACAAACAGTTGCAAATTGAGGACTACCTGTAGTAGCCCTGGTTTATTAGTCGCACCAAGAGAGGTTTCCAAACATTTTCATATGCAATCCCTGCCATGCAGTCCATGCAAAGGATATACTACGTACTCTAACTGGAAAGTCAAGTGTTAAAAATAATTGCTAATTCATTTTACAATGTTTTAATAAAGGCTGTTAAGATTCTATTAAAACAGGGAGTTTCTGGGGGAGGGGAGGGACTTAGGCTCTCATTCTTACATTGCAAAGTTTACAGGAATGCAGAAACAAATAGAAAAAAATTAACAAAACTGGATATTTGTTTAGCTCAGTGATTACGTGGCTTTTTCTTAAATCCTATCGATTAGCCAGGCAGGAGAAATTTATTTCATCTAATAAGAAATTTGGGGAGTCTGGTCACATTCTCCCAAATTACATGATGCATTCTTGGGGTCCTGCACACTGCTACGGGGATCGGTGAGATACATCTCAAACTTAGTCAGAGAGCCTCCACCTCTACAGAAAGCCTTCATCTGCTCAATTTAATTTCTCTCATTGTGCTGTAAACTATACACTTGCCCATGCTTTGTCCTAGATTGATTATTTATTGTATTTATTTATATTAATTTGTATCCTCTTGCCTTTATTTTTTTTTACAAACAATCCAAACAGATCTTATGTGCTATAGTACAATTTGCCTTCCCACCCCACAGAAGACTGCCTGGAACTAATAATGGCAGTAGGGTTAGCAGAGTGAATCTAGTTATAAGTGAAACCTGTGGAAGGATCTGGCCATGCGGACTGCAGACTGGACCGCGAAGGCCTTGGGGTTTCTCTTCCTTGCATCCTCTTCATCTTCAATTCCTAAATCTTTCAAATGGCGCTTCTTTTTCTTGCCAGCCTTGGGACCGCTATGCTTCTTGCGATGTTGTTTCTGGTTGGTCTCCTCCATCTTTCCCCCTTGGGTCCAGCAACCATGTGAAGCCAAAGAGTTTGCTTTTCACCAAGGAACTGATGTAAAGTTAGGAAAAGAAAGTATAAATGTGATACAAGTCTCATGTAAGCAGGAGGCGTGTCGTTTATATATAACAGCTTCCAGAACTCCAGATCTCTTCTGTCTTTGTAGAAAAGATCTTTCTCTAAATTTTATGAATCAGCAGATGGCCCTACACCAACTTCAAGATCAAAGCAGCAGAGTTTTATTCAAAGGCTTTCCAAACTCACTTCCCCAGTCATGCAATTTTACAAATTCAAGGTAAACTTGGGAGAGCCCCTGTGCAAATTCAAAAAGAAACAAGGATCATAAAGTTGCAACTTTTACTTCAGCTTTTACTGTATCCTTTCCCAATTCAGCATCCTGCAAGGTCCCAGTCTGCATGCTGGGAGTGAGGAGGGAAACAGCATATCCGCACTTGGGTTAGGAGAGACATGCAAAGGGCTAGGTTTTTTCCATTGTGTATCAAATTACTTTTGTGTGTACATATATATGTGTCCCAAAAAGACCATGTTTTTTTATTGGTTGTATATCACAAACACACACTCAGCCCTATAGGCCAATCACAAGATATTTTTTTCCCCAGTGAAAATATTGCTGTATTTAGAAACATTCAAAGACTGAGAGGGTAAAAGGAGTAAGGTGGTGTCCAGAAGAAAATGGCAACCAACCGGAACATGTCATATGTAGAAGAACCTCTGGTCACGACCACAATTTGTTCCCTCACTTTGGCAATTTCTTCATCTTCTACTGTTTCATCTTCAGGAATTTCTGGGTCAGGGATCGTGTTTGATCGCCACCCCGTGACCAGATTCAAACATTTTGTGAATTTTTTGATCAGAACCCGATTTGGTCATGGTCAGAACTGTCTGTGACCAGAGGTTCTACAATATATAATAAATTCTACATGGGGTCTGACTTTTGGTAGATTCTGCACACAGAAATAAAACATAAATTATACTGTATAAAATTGTAAACAAAATGATAGACAGATACAGGGAGATAGATGATAGAGACAGACAAGAAAGACTGACAGACAGATTAGAGATAGATGCGACACAGTAGACAGAAGATTAGAGACAGATATATTAGAGACAGTAGACAGAGACGGAGGGAGGGAGGGATACAGAGGGATAGATAGATGATAAATTATAGACAGACAGACTGACAGAGGCAAATTAAAGGTAGAGATGATAGAGATAAAGAAGACAGATAGATTAGAGAGAGATATTAGAGAAACAGTAAGAGAGACAGTTTAGATAGATGGATGAACGGATGGATGGATGATATATGATAGACAATATCATTGATGAATGATAAATAGACAATATATATATAGAGAGAAGAGAGAGACAGAGATGATAATAGACGGATGATAGGTAGGTAAATTATAGCTGATAGACAATAGACAGATGGTAGGTAGGTATAGACGATAGACAATACATAGAGATGTTTGACAGATAGATGATAATAGATATAGAGATAGAGAATAGATAGATGATATTGATACAGTAGACAGAAGGTTAGAAACAGATATATTAGAGAGACAGTGGACAGAGATGGAGGGAGGATTACAGAGGGATGGATAGATGATAAATTATAGACAGACTGACAGAGATAAAGATAGAGATAAAGAAGACAGACAGATTAGAGACAGATATTAGAGAAACAGTAAGAGAGGTTAGATGGATGGATGGATATAGATAGACAAAAGATTGATAGATGATAGACTATATATATATATATATATATATATATATATATATATATATATATACAGAGAGAGAGAGAGAGAGAGAGAGATGGATGATAATAGACGAATGATAGGTAAGTAGGTATAGACGATGGACAGTAATTAGATGTTTGACAGAAACATGATAATAGAGAGAGACAGAATAGATAGATGATAGAGATATAGTAGACGGGTTAGAGCGCAGACATATTAGAGAGATATGCGGTAGACACAGAGACAGGTTAGAAGGATGGAGGGAGAGACACTCTTCATAACTAACCTTGGAGAGAGAGGCAGAGAGAGAGGCCTGCTGTTAAGCCTCCTCCCTCCCTTTTGGCCCACCTTCCTCCACCCCCAACCCGAAGCCAACGGGCTCCTCAAGGCTCCCTCAAAGCCGCCAAGACGAGTAAAGGACTCCCCACTTCCCAGGACCACAGCCCCACCACCTTCTCTGCGCCCGCCCCCCCCAACCCTCATTCAGACAACGCAACACCGACACGCGTCAGACTCACCCCGGCCTCCCTCTCCCCGCGTGGAAGCCCCGGTCGGAAATCCTTCGTTCGGTCCGTTCATTTTAAAGCGTCCCGTCCGGGAACCGCGGCTCGCGTCTTTGAGTTCCGCACAAGGAGGAAGGTTATTTCGAGGACACCGAGGTCATCTCGGGAGGGAAGTGGGGGAAACCATAGCAACCGCCCGAGCGCGGACTTGGCCTCCCCTGACCGCTGGTAGCTTGTGCCCTGCAGCCCCCTCCTGGTTGGAGTCGGTATTACAGACAGATCAAGTTGAGAGGAGAGAAGAGAAGAGAAGCTAGGGGGGGAAGGGCGAGATGGAAGGAAGAAGAATGGAAGAAGTGAGAGGAGAAGAGAGAAGAGAAGAGAAGAGAAGAGAAGAGAAGAGAAGAGAAGAGAAG
>BLBF01000016.1:9185141-9195988 GCA_015471245.1 Laticauda colubrina | reverse complement strand
AGGGGAGGTGGGGGGAGGATTCCATATTTCACCCCTTCAGAATGCCTGAAATATCTCCTATTACTTTGTGTTCCACTTTTTAAAAAAAGGATTACAGGCAGTCTTGACTTACGAGAGGCCAACAGCCATGTTGCTAAGCGAGAGAGCTGTTAAATGAATTTTGTCCTATTTTATGACCTTTCTGGCCACAGTTGCTAAGTGAATCACTGCCGTTGTTAATTTGGTAACATGCTTGTTAAGTGAATCTGGCTTCTTCGTGGACTTTGCTTGCCAGAAGGTCGCAAAAGGGGATAGTCGTAAGTGTAAGAAATGATTGTAAAGTCAGTTTTTTCAGTGATGTTGTAACTTAGAAAGGTCTCTAATGAGACTGTAGATAGGTTTGTTGTTATAGAAATAGCTAGTATATATTATCATGTAGATATAAAATGTTGACGATGTACATTATTAACTTACTGTACTATAGTAAAAAGAATCAAATCAATGTTTTGTTCCCTTTTACTCTTCATTTATATCTTTTATTTTATTAGATTGTCGCCTATTTGCCATGGTGACTCAAGGTAGCTTACAACATATAAATCCATAATTTAAAACAGTAAATCTCATAAAATCAAATAAATAAATTAATATAGTTCCTTTCTTTTTCCTCCCTTACTTTCCTATTCTCTATATTGTTTTGCATTTTATATTTTGATAAACTAAAAAATACATTTCTGTGGGAATACATTCTTCTCCGGCCTTACCAACTCATCCTGCCTTTTAGAAAAACCATAAAATGCAGCTGCAAATATCCATTATATATAATTTATTGATCTTTTATGGCACTCATCTTCCAACAACTCAAGTTAGCTCATAAAAGGCAGAAAAATCACAATAAAAATAGTAAAAGATATTTGTCTTTTAATTTTCTGTTTGTTGTTATTTTGGGGTAGGAAAAAATGTGGCACAGAAATGGAAGAAAAAATACTTCCTTTTCGAAAAGATATATCTTAGTGAAAGACAACTATGGTAACAAAAAAAAGGATATCTCCATTCCATTGATGGAGAAAAAACTATTTTATGTAAATTAAAAAATACTCCTATAAACTTTACAATGATTAAGAAAAAACTAAAGAGAAAAATAAGAAACATCAAATTAACTTAATATCCTTTAAAAATAATTAAGATTTAAATCCCTAATTAAATCAAAGACATACAGAAATGGCTTGTTCACTTTCTTCTCTTTTTCAACATTTTTATCTTCTCGTTTGCAGAATCATAAAGCTATTTCAGAAATTAAATACATATCGCAGCATCAGGAGAATAAAGTGGAAAAAAATCATTCTCTTGGTTCAAGTTCCACATTTAATCAAACAACGTTCTTCATAATATAATAATTCTATATTTGAGAAAGAGCATTTAACATCTCATTTACAGCTTTTAAATTCCTTTTGGAGAAGAAGGATTTGCTAAGAGAAACTCAATAGCAGTCATACCAGAAACATTTCACACAGAGAGAAAAATAATCTCAAGCTTTATTTATCGATTAGCCCATGGGCCGTATCAAAGTGTAGATAGAGTTCCAGAAACAAATTATTACCAAAATTGGATAAAAGCAATTTAAAATGGAATTGGATAAAATATAATTTAAAATGAAATTGGAATACAATATGATTTAAAATGAAATTGGAATATAATATGATTTAAAATTGGAATAAAATACAGTCTAAAATGAAAGTGGAATAAAATAGTCTAAAATGAAATTGGAATAAAATATGATTTAAAATGAAATTGGAATACGGTCTAAAATGAAATGGAATAAAATATAGTCTAAAATGAAATTGGAATAAAATACAATCTAAAATGGAATTGGAATAAAATACAACAATTTAAGACATAAAATATGATAGAAACACATTGTTATATACAAATTAAATAGTTTATAGATATATTTGTTTTTTTTTATTAATCTTGAGAGACAGCAGGGACTGGGCCAAGAAAAAAAAACAAGGATTGAACTGGGACTTCACTAACTGGACTGGGAAATAAAGAAAGAAATGTGAAACATTTTACATGGAAACATTTTGTTGCAAATCCTTGCTTATGCTCTAATGATTAAAAGCAATGAAAGAGTTTGTCCCCGGCCTCCTTCTGCAATCTTCTATTATCTCCATTTTGCAAAATGAGGCAGAGCTGAAACAATAGCTTATCAGGAGCCATTGTGTGTTACAGTTTGCACCAGTTCATGCTTCTTTAGAAGGCATTTCTGCTATACTGAATTGTGCTGGGGAAAGGATGCTTAATCTTACAACATCAATGACTTTTTTAAAGGATGTAGGATTACTCAACCATTCACCTGATTTAGAGCTGAGTTTCAAATGAACTTTGAAACACACACACAAAAAGAAACCACCATGGTTATCTAATGATTGCTGTAAGACACACCACATGCTCTATTTTCAAAGTCACGCAACAAAACGAGATTTAAAAGGTAGAGTTTCTTCTTGTTTTTATTTTAAAGTGTGTCTTTGTTCAATGCAGAAATTATTTATCCTTTTATCCAGGGAATATATTCATCTGGTGACTATGTTCTCTCTGCTGAAGAAAATGTTAGGCAATCTTGTCATGAAGGAATAAGAAGTGGGGGGAAGGAGGAGGAGGAGGAGGAGGAGGAGGAGGAGGAGGAGGAGGAGGAGGAGAAATAGTGTTGCTACAAATGGTCTCTATGTGACCAAACCACCTTAGTGTACTTATTACTCCTGGCCATTCACTTTTCTGTTCAATCCACATTTGCTGAGCACCCATTCACTCCTGACCCCTCCCCCCAAGTTTTCCCACCCCCTTAAGTACCCCATTCTCTCCATCTTCAACTTGCCTTTCTGCTTGACCTGAAATGTGACCTCTCACTTCCTTATACCAATTAGGCAGAAGATTAGTCTCCTGACATGCATTGTAAGAAGAGAGGCATCTTGGTTTAGGATAGCTAAGCCTAGGAAGGCACCTAGTAGCACTTTTTCCAATTAACCTATGCTATTACGATGCTACTACTGATGTTACTCCTGCAAAAGCATAAGCTTTCATGAGCTGCAAACATGTCGGCCTTTTGATAAGTGTTTTAGTCAGAAAAGATGTTACCAGTTTACTTCTGGGTTTGGTTTTACTCTTTATACACTATTAGTTTTGTTTCTGTTAGCAACCATTCCTTTCTTGCAGAGGGTCATATTCCATTACATCGCTGTCTTTGATAACACTCAATTGAATCACTCAATATTTGGATCTATGACATTTTCATGATGGGACTCAACTGGGTGAAAACCATGAGTGCATTTCTGGAGGAGGGGGAGTGGATGGAGGAGGAGGAGGAGAAGGAGGAAGAAGAGATGGAGGAGGAAGAAGAGCAGGAGGAGGAGGAAGAAGAAGGAGAAGGAGAAGGAAAAGAAGAAGACAGACAGACTCAAAGGTTCTGCCACATAGAGAAAACGGCCTATGAACAGAAGAGATTGAGGCTGAGAAAATAATACAGGGTGTATGTACATTTGAGCTGAACCTTGTAACAACACTTTGCTCTAAAATAGATGATGAAGAGAATATTTTAACATTTTGTATATTAAATGCAGACTTCTCATGTCTTTGTGGAATGGATTTGGATTATAATTTTTTAAAGAAGGGAACATGGCCTGGCTGTTTTATCCATGTACAGTAGATGCAGATTGCATGGTGTGTCCATTTGCACAACGTTGTGGCTTGCATCTTTCTCTTCCAGACCCTTTAAAGAACCCTCATCTCTGCTTCAGCAATGTGCAGCTTCTTCTTTCTGGGTGCACGCTTTCCCTGGACATTTTGCATCTCAGATACCCTTGTGGTTCAATCCTGCCTCTGGACTCTCTCTTCCTTGGGCAGGCAGGAGTTGGACTAGATTACCTACAAGGTCCCTTCAACTCTGTTAATCTGTAATCAGTTTTTGCACAGAACTATACCATTAAAATATTTAGTCTTTCACTGACTCTTCATCCACTCTGGGAAAGCTCTACAGTTCCTTTGAAGATCTTTTGGCGCTTTTTTTGTCTCATCCCCCATCATTTTGCAATGCCTGATTCAAAAATCTAGGATTTTCAATGAACTAGATAGAAATCTTCCATCTCCAAAGGATTCCTGGCAGGATCTCACTTTTTAGTTCTTCAGATAGCATTTTTTTTTTGTTTTTTGTCCATTATCCTTCAGAAAAAGACCCTCGACTTCTGACAGATAACCAGCCGAAGATAAGTGAAGTAGTGGCAGTTAATTCATTAACAATATAAATTTGGAGAAAATAAATGCATTTTATCAGCAGATAAGAAACAGGGGGATAAAAATGCAGCAGGAGGAGGATAACAGGAGCCACCAAAAAACAATTATATCTGGCATATGGAAAGGACTGTTTGCTTTGTAACGATTTTGTAAGGCTAAGGCAGTTCAACCTTCTATAGCATGAGAACTGCTCTGTTTCCAGGTAGTCCTTGACTCACGGCTACAATTGAGCCCAATTTTCTATTGCTAAGTGGGACAGTTGTTGAGTGCCACCCCATTTTACAACCTTTCTGGCTGCCATTGTTAAGCGAAACAATGCTAGTTCTTAAGCTAGTAATACAGTCATGAAGTGAATCTGGCTCCTCCCCCCTGGATTTTGCTCGTCAGTAGATCGCAAAAAGAGAAATCACATGACCCCAGGACATTGCAACCATCATAAATATGAATCGGTTGCCAAGACCTGAATTTTGGTCACCATGGGGGTACTGCAACAGTCATAAGTGTGAAAAATGTTCATAAGTCATTTTTTCCTTGCCACAGTTGTAACTTTGAATGGTGATTAAGCGAACTGCTGTAAATCAAGGACTATTCAGAGTCGTCCCTGGTTTATTACTATGGGCAAGAGTGGTTTCCAAACATTTTCACATGCCACACCCACCACCCAACTCGTGGAAAGAATATACTATATTATTCTAATTTTGAAAATCAAAATTTGAAAATAATGATTCATTTTAATCATTTAAAGTAATGTTTTTAATACTGATAGTTAGATTCCATTACAAAAAGGGAGTTGGTGGGGGGGTTAACTTTGCAAACTTTCAGAAATAAGCTGCCATACAGAGGAATTTTATTCCAAAGGAACAGAATACAGGCAGTTTTTGACTTAGAACATTTGGCTTACAGTTGGCTTACAAAAGTTATACCGGCATTGAAAAATGTGACCTATAACCATTTTTCATGGTTACAACTATTGCAACATTCCCATGGATTTCCAACTATTGCAACATTCCCATGATTAAAAAAAAAAAACCCAGCAGGATGTCAAGAAAACATTGTAGTTGCCTGAAAAGAGCCATCATAAAAACAGCTGTTTGAAGAGAAACTCTATCAAGAGGTCAGCTTGAAGTCAAGCCAATATCAATTTCAAATCAAGTCCTCTTACCATTTAGCCCAAGGGTCTTCAAACTTGACAGCTTTAAGACTTGTGGGTTTCAAGTCCCAGAATTTCTGAGCCAACGTGACTGGAGGAGAATTCTGGGAGTTGAAGTCCATAAGTTGACATAAAGCTGTCAAGTTTGAAGACCCCTGATTTAGCGAATATCAAATTCACCATCAGCAGTTGGAAGACTCCAATGTCTGATGAGATCACACTATCCAGCATTAGCTGGGAAAGGTTTAGCTTAAAAATCCTTGAAAAGAATATATCTTCGCTGTGGGCATGCACATACTGTGATTGTAGTTTGTTGGGGATCCAAAGGACAATGTTTGTTAAATCTATTAAATTTCTATAGTTGCCTATCTCTTTTTATTTATGTATTTTGAAATTGTTGGAATCCCTTTTTGGGTTAATTTGTCCATCATCCAGAATATTGGAAACGGATCCAACCTATTCCTCTGCTCAATACTAATACCTAGTCCTAGAACAATGTTCTAGATATTACAAAGAAACCCATCTTCCCCTTCCATTTACTCTTCGTTTCATAGATTTCTTTGTTCTAGGAATGGTACCACAAAAATATATTTATCCGTAGCCTAGATCAAAGAAAGACATGAGGTTAGCAAAGGTGTTGAATATTAAAATATAGGGGTACTGTCCCTGAGGAGAATGAGAAGTGAATTAAAAGCTCTTGAGATGGATGGAGTATGTAGTACATTTGAAAGAATTGCCTGGGCTAGTCTTTATTTGCACACAGTCTGGGCCTTAATTCAAGGGCATTCTCTCCAGCCATGAAGACAGCTTATCTTTTGAGATGGAAGAGACAAATCTCTTTGACATATACTTGGCTCATAATGACTCAGACATGACACTCCAAACATCCTCTCTAACCAAAGCAGAACACAATAGGAACAACCAAGCCCAGGCAATCCATTTCAAGATCAAAGTTTATTGAAAATCACCCCTACCAAAAAAAAGCAGTTCAGAATACCCATTCAGTTCTTTTAAAAACCATATCCCCCTTAAGGACACAAAGAACCCAGATGAATAAATTAGCACCAAAAAATTCACAGGTGTAAAATACATTTTAAGTGGCTAATGAATCTGTTCCTGAGAGAAATTTTTTAATGAGAAACTCCAGTTTTCTCCAAGGAAAAAAGAATCCCAAAATTTAGCCCAGATTTTTCCTCATCAAAAAGCTTGATGAGAGCCAGGTTAGCTGTTTATTTCTTATATTAATCTGCCACCAGCCTCACTGCAAGACCTTCCTTTCTTCCTCTCTTTCTTTTTTTCTTTCTCTTCCTTTCTTGTTCTCTCTCTGCCTCTCTCTGCAAATGTGCCAAATCTCAAGAGAATTATAATAAAATACAAATTATAGCTAAAAGATGAGGAGAAAGGGAGGAGAATGTACAGAGGTGGGAGCTAGGTATTAGTCATATCAACCACTCCCAGCATGATGCTTCTCTATTGGGGCACCAAGGCCAACTGGTAGACCCAGTTTTTCAGGCCCTTATGGAAGACCAAAAGGTGGGAGCCAATCTCACCACAGAAGGTAAGATGTTTCAAAGAGCTGGGTCCATGGCACAGAAGGCTCTTCTCCTGGATTCGGCCAGCCGGAATTCCTTGACTGACAGCTTCCATAGCATGCCTCCTCTGCTGGCCCAGGTGTGGTGGGCCTGTCCCATAGTTAAGGCTGCTTCTTGAATACCTGAGGGATATGTAAAAAAAAGTTTTCTGTCCCAACAAGTCTGCAGACCCTTGAATGAGCAGAATGCTTTAATCCATGAGCAGAAAGTTTTAAGCCTACTTTGGCAGCAGTCTCCTTGCAACCTTCTTCCAAAGCCTTCTGAATCCCTGCCTTGAAGGCCCCTCAAAGGCTTCGCCTGCTCTTCAGACAAAGAGAGAAGTTCCAAACTGAGACATTCACAGACTGATCCCTGCAGAAAAGCTACCTCCAGCTTTCCATCTTCATTTGTTTTATTTATTTTAGGATTTTTTAAAAAAACTTGCCAAATGCAGTCTTAAAACCAGCTGACCAAGCAAGGAACCTTAAAAAACATTACAATGAAAAAGGGGGGGGGGAAGGGAGCAAGATGCACAGTGGTGGGGAGTGGCCTTGTCTTTATCTGTTAACACCCTCCCCCCCCCCCAATGATGCACTCCCTTTGGGGTCCCAGGCCAACTGGCAGAGCCAAATCTTAGTGAAAAGCAAGAAGGTGGGTGCAGATCTCACTAAAAATTGAATTATGGGGGCCTCAAAACATTAGAACAAAACTCATTCATGTTCTCTTTCTTCATGGAACCCTTTTAGTAAAAGGTGGAAGATTTATACGATCTGAAAAGAAAACCAGAATATTACCATACAAACCAGCCTGGGATATTTATCCATTGTTAGATGCCTCAGGACCAAATGTTCAATGCTCTCTCCACGGAGATCCTCTTTGCTGGAACAGAACACAAGCAAGTTCTGGGTAGAAGAGAAATGATCCCCTGGCTGTGGATTTGGAGAAATCTGCTGTTGACGATGTGGGTCATAGGAGTGGATCGGTAGGGGGTTCTCTGGGTGGCATTGGATTGGTTGGGGAAAAGGCAAGGATCCATCCAGATGGTCATCTGGAAAAGCCAGTCCAAAGAGCTCTGCAGGATTGGGACACTTGATCCAACACAGAGGCTGTTTTGTGGTGTGGAGGGATCTGCTTCTCTTGGGTTCCTTCCCAGAGTTAGAAAAGTTTGGCAGTGTCCTTCCTTCTCATGAGGTGGCCCAAAGTCTTTGGATTTCATCTTCAGGATCTGGCCTCCTAAAGAACAGTCAGGGTTGATCTCCTCTAGGAATGAGCAGTTGGATGGCTTTGCAGGCCAAGGGACTCACAGGAGTCTTCTCCTCCAATCCCAGAGTTCCAAGGCCTCCATTCTTTGACACTCTGCCTTCCTTATGGGCCAACTTTCTCAGCCATATATGGCAACTGGGAAAACCAGAGTTTTGATTCTACACCCTTTTGTTGTCAGGGGGATGCCTCTTGACTGGTTTTATTGAGTCACTCCAAAGAGATCCTGCCAAGACAAACAGTTGCCTCCTCCTGCCAACCACTTTCCCCATGGTTTAGATTTTCTTGCTCTTCTATTCTAAAACCAAACCTGAAAAAGGAAGGATTGAGAGAAAGACAAGCTCTATTATTTCAAAGCTGAGACATTATGAGTTTAATAAGCACCAAAGAAGCCAAAGGCCAGCAATCAAGAGAAGAGGATATCTGGTGCTCTCTGAGCTGGGCTGGTTGCAAGCATCCCATTACCCAACTAGGTAACATCATCAGTAACATCCCATTACCCAACTAGGTAACATCATCATCATTTAACATGGGGTGGGACTGGGAGTGTATGGGGTGAGAGAGTGTCTTTGAGCAAACCCCACACTCCCTCCCACTGATGGTGTTATCTAATTGGGTAATGAAATGTCTGCAACCAAGGTCAGAGAGAATCAGAATCTCCACCAAGATTGACATCACAAGATAAGACATAACTAAAAGACCTTCTCATTTGTATACATGATTAATGCATTGGGTACACTTTTTAAATACTTCATTAGTACTTAATATTTAATATACTTTCCTAGGCTGGGGTGGCTTACAAATTTATCTGTGAAGACACACATGGGGTGGGGGAAGGACCTATTTTCTCCATTGTGACAAAGATCCTAGTAAGGACTAAAAACAAAAAACAAAAAAAACCTTGTACAGGTGTTGCAACCAACAACAACAAAAATCTTACACAGGACCTAAAACTGAAAAAAATACATGTTTTCATTTCTCTGCTTCTTGTAACATATGTGCTTATTAAAGTAGCTTTAAATACAGAATAACAGAGTTGGAAGGGACCTTGGGGGTCTTCTAATCCAACCCCCTGCCCAAGCAAGAGACACTATACAAATGCAGGCAGGTGGTTGGCCATTCCCTTCTTAAAAACCTCCAGTGATGGAGTACCCACAACTTCTGGTGATAAATTGTTCTCACCATAAGGAAATTTCTCCTTAGTTCTAGGTTGGTTCTGTCCTTGATTAGTTTCCATCTAAATCTTAAAGCATTTAGGTTAGCCCTAATTCAAGTTCCTATCCCAAGTAGGGATACTGGATTCAATTAGATCCAACTGAAATTTTAGATTAGATATTTACAGCCCACTCAACCCTGAGGCAGCTACAACAAAAAACACCACAAGCATTAAATGTCTATCTATCTGTCTTCTGTCTTATCTATTTTCTCTCTCTCTCATCTATCATCAATCTATCATCAATCTATCTTCAACCTACCATTAACCTACCATCCACATAACTATCATCTATCAACTATCATAAGCCATACACAAAAAAATCATTTATGTATTATCTACCTACCATCTACCTGCCTACCTACCTTTTTACTTATGTATCTACTATCTACCTATCTACTTATCTACCTATCATCTATTTATATTTTATTTATTTATTTTTGTCAATTGCTTACAAAATAATAGTTATAAGTAAAAATGTAATTATGAATACATGAATACATGAATACATATAAGAAAAATAAATAAAACAAAAACAAAAACAATAGGACAGGGATGGTAGGCACATTGGTGCGCTTATGCATGCCCCCGACAGACTTCTGAGGAAAGGGATGAGGTCAGTAGTAGACAGCCTAAGGTTCAAGTTTTTGGGGTTTGGGGAAGAAATCTAATACCTTCCCACCATCTACCTACCTATGTACCAACCTATCAATTATCTATCATCTATCATCATCTATCTTCTATTAATCATCTACCTAACATCTATCATCTTCTATTAATATATCATCTACCCATCATCTATCATCTATCAATCTATCCACCCTTTCATTCAAACACATAGAACTCAGGTGAACATATATGTTACCATCGATGTGTAAAATTAGGCATTTTAAACAATGCCTAGGAAGGCCAAAAAATAGGACCTCAAAGTATGAAATGCTTAATACTTCAGACATTTCCTAACCATGCTATGTAATGCCAAAAGGCAAATGGGCAGATATGAAATACTCCTCCCAAAATACCATTCTAGCCTCTTTTCTTGCAACAAACAGGTCAACACTGGTCTTTTTTCTGTTTTTTTTTTCCCTAGTAAGAAAGTCCTGTGCTTCATTGTGCATTTCTTCTTCCATTTCCCTATAGTTTTTTTCAATAATGGGTAACCTTACAGGTGAAACTCGAAAAAATTAGAATATCATGCAAAAGTTCATGTATTTCAGTAATTCAACTTAAAAGATGAAACTAATATATGAGATAGACTCATTACATGTAAAGCAAGATAGTTCAAGCTGTGATGTGTCATAACTGAGATGATTATGGCTTACACCTCATGAAAACAAATATACATGTATATGTATATGTATATGTATATGTATATGTATATGTATATGTA
>BLBF01000016.1:9173288-9185131 GCA_015471245.1 Laticauda colubrina | reverse complement strand
TATGTATATGTATATGTATATGTATATGTATATGTATATGTATATGTGTGCTGTTCAGCTTCCTTCGGGTATTATCTCACGTCATTGTAGTGCTTTTAAAGTTGTAGCAATGTTTCAGCAGAATCTCATCTGCCATCATCAGGCTTTTGTATGGAGTTTGCTGAAACGTTGCTACAACTTTAAAAGCACTACAATGACATGGGATAATACCCGAAGGAAGCTGAACAGCACACATGTAAGTACCCGCGAAAACTTAAAAAAACAAATATGTATTTATGTATATATATATATATATATGTGTGTGTGTATATGTATATATATATATGTGTGTGTGTGTATATATGTATATATATGTGTGTGTGTGTACACACACACACACACACACATATATATATCTGTTTTAAATGTATGTCAAATAAATGTTTTTTTTTCTTCAAAAAAAAAAAAAAAAAAAGAGCCACCAAATGGATGCTGGACATGGGCTTCAAATGTCGTATTCCTCTTGTCAAGCTGCTCCTGAACAACAAACAATGTCAGAAGCATCAGAAAACAGACCTGGTCTGTTGCTCAGTGGTCCAAAGTCCTCTTTTCTGATGAGAGCAACTTTTGCATCTCATTTGGAAACCAAGGACCCAGAGTCTGGAGGAAGAATGGAGACACACACACTGCAAGATGCTTGAAGTCCAGTGTGAAGTTTCCACAGTCTGTGTTGATTTGGGGAGCCATGTCATCTGCTGGTGTTGGTCCATTGTACTTCATTCAGTCCAGGGTCAATGCAGCCATCTACCAGGAGATTTTGGAGCACTTCATGCTTCCTTCTGCAGATGAGCTTTATGGGGATGCTGACTTCATTTTCCAGCAGGACTTGGCACCTGCCCACACTGCCAAAAGCACCAAAACCTGGTTCAATGATCATGAGATTACTGTGCTTGATTGGCCAGCAAAGTCGCCTGACCTGAACCCCATACAGAATCTATGGGCATTGCCAAGAGAAAGATGGGAGACATGAGACCGAACAATGCAGAGCTGAAGGCCATTACTGAAGCATCCTGGTCTTCCATAACACCTCAGCAGTGCCACAGGCTGATAGCTTCCATGCCACACCGCATTAAGGCAGTAATTGCTGCAAAAGGGGCCCAAGCCAAGTACTGAGTACATATGCATGCTTATACTTTTCAGAGGTGCGATATTGTTCCATGGACAATCCTTGTTTTATTGATTGCATGTAATATTCTAATTTTCTAAGATTGTGGATTTGGAGTTTTCATGAGCTGTAAGCCATAATCACAATTATGGCAAATCACAGCTTGAACTATCTTGTTTTGTATGTAATGAGTCTATCTCATTTATTAGGTTCACCTTTTAAGTTGCATGACTGAAATAAATGAACTTTTGCACATATTCTAATTTTTCAAGTTTCACCTGTACCTAACCCTTCTCATGACCCTCTTTATTTTTTGTTTAAATAGTTCTTCTAATGCCTGGGTATGCAGCACATTAAAATAGCAGAGAAATTTCATTCCTTGCCTAAAATACATCCCGTGTTCTGGAGAGTTCCTAGGCCATTCTATACAATGCCACCATTTCACACATGGCTGGTAACATATACATGAAACATCTCTTGTATAAGCTGAGTTATCTTCCTAATCAGTAGGCAAGAGGCCAGGGAGCTAATACAGGCCAACATTAACCCAAGTCTGAGAGTTTGAGAAAAGGACTATCATTGTATTAAATGGAAACCAAGTTATCTGTTTTTCCTAGCAATATCAGATTATTTGAGAAGTTTTTCATTTTAAATGTATGTCATTAAAAAAAATTGGATTAAGAAACAAGAAATACACTTAAAAAAAAAGAGATCTGTAGCTTTACTGGTTTGAAGTTGAATTTGAGAGTTCATATCTAATGCATTCATTTAAAAAAAAAAACAGCTTTTTCAGATTGCTTTTGGAGTATATACTTATATCAGGGTGCATTCCCTGTTCCATCCCCTAGCTAGAATGATTATCAACCTAAATTAGGATGGAGGCAAAGTTTGGAAGGTTTGCCCTCTTTTCACAAATTCCTTAAAGCCAGGGGTTTGTAGCAAACCCACAACTGAAAAGGTAAACTTCTCACCTTCCTTGTAACTCACACCCTGATTTCTCGAAAGAAGGAGGAATTCTTGGGAGGAGCTGCCAGGAAGGACATCAGTGAGTGGATAAGCTGCCTGCAAAATGACCAACACCTGGACTGGGGCCCTGCCCTTTTAAGACCCCTCCCTAGCCAGCCCACCAAGGTGTGGCTATAAAAGCCAGAGCAGAAAAGCAGAAGGAGTTGTTGTGTTGGTGTTGTGGGAGTGAGAGGGAAAGTAGGCTGTGTTAGTTTGGGAAAAAACCTAAGGTGAGCAGAAGAGCTACTGTTTTCTAGAAGTAGGATGCACAAAGAATAATGACAGAAGAAGTTGCAGTAGAATTGGAAAAGAATGCTATAGTAAACAGCTAGTACTAGCCCTTGAGGACTTGTGTGTGTGTGTGGATGTTGCTTAGAGGCCAGGAGAGATTATCATGGGGTTGGTTTTTTTTTGAGCCCACAAAAGTGGATATAATAAAAATGGAGGAACCCCTAGAAAGCCTTAAAAACATCCAAGACCATCAAATTATCAAACAAAATTAGTTGCACGAGGTGCAATGACAAAGTAAACTAAACTCAAAGTACTCTACTAACATACAGGACAAGTTCTCCCTCTGCACAAAAACCTAGCCAGGCAAGCCTTCTAAACAAGTGCAAAGAAACTAATTCCCAAGACCTAGAAGGTCTACAAGTCCTAGAAGTAAGGTTTACTCTAGAAGTCATTTCTTAGTGTGAGGAATAGAAATGACTCTTGCAGATGGAAGAGAAGGAAGCTCTTTTGTGCCCAAGCCCCACTCTATGGCTAAAAAGGAGGGGGGAAAATAGTCATAATAGCAATAGTTGCTCGTGTGAGTAGAATTCCTGAAGCTCCCTGGGAAACAAGGACCTGCACTCTTGAGCCTCATGGTCACGACAAATGAGTCTATAAAATCAAATATTATGCAAAATGCAATAATTTATCCACTCGAGAGACTTGTGCAGGGAATCCAAAATTTACCCACTGGGGTAACCCAGCTAGAAAACTCTTGTTTTAGGTTTCCCTTTCTTCCTCCTGACATGTTCAGCAAAAGCTTGAAGTGCCTTGTGGGCCCCAAGATGGCGCAAAGAAAGGAGCATCCTCAAAGCCTAGATAATAACAACCCAGCTTCACACTTCATAACAACTCACACACACTTATCTCAGTCAAGGCATGTTATGCATAGATTAATTTTTGCTAACATCCAGTTAGTAACATCGAGGCAGGCTGCGGGAGAAGCCCCTTCCTACTGGTAGGGCAGGGGTCCCCAAACTTGGCAACTTTAAGACTCCACAAATCTTAAAAGTTGCCAAGTTTGGAGACCTCTGCGGTAAGAGAATGCAAGGAGTGTGTGTACCGGATACAGCTGTTTCTAAAGGTGGAGCTTTTTTCAAAGCAGCTTACTGGGCTCCATTTCCCTTTTCCAACCCAGGACGCCCGAGAACAAGGCGAGACCTGGAGGAAAAAAATTCACTTCCAAGTTCTCCTCTCCTGAGCTGAATCCCACCCCATTCTCTGTTCCGAAACTGATAAGAGCCCTTTTCCAAACTCCTACCAAACCCCTAATGCCCCATGGAAACTCATGGGTGGATTCAGGACATTAAAATAAGGTGGGGTACAAGAGATCTGATCTACTTTTCCCCAACCGTGGATCTTGAGAAGTCTGCTGTTGCTGATACGGGCCCTAGGAGTGGATCTGGATCCATAGAGGATTCAGTGGGAAATGGGGAGCTGTTGGGTTGGTTGGGAACCACTCCAGATCCTGGGGGTGTGTTGGGAATCCCAGTTTAGAGAGCTCTGCAGGACTGGGATGGTGGATCCAACTGAGAGGCTGTTCTGTGATGGGGAAGGATCTGCTCCTTGATTCCCTTCCAAGGATTGAAATGTTTGCAGGGAATCTTAGGAGTCTCCCATTTCTTTCTGGTGGCCATGACTGGAGAAGAAGAATAACTTCTCTCTTGGCCAGAAGTTTATGACTTAAGGTGGACCGCAGTTATTTACTGAAGGTGCCTTTCTTTCCTTAACTGTAATGGCTGTGCTGGCTGGGGAAGATGGGGACCTGTAGTGACCACTGCCCTTTCATGAGCACCAGAAACTAAGGAACGCTTTGAATTGAAGCACAATCCCCATAAATATATTGACTGGGGGTTAGGTTGCTTGCTAAACGATGTCTCTTTTAACCATGGCTTCTTTTACACCAACCCCAATGTTCTCACTGCACCAAAGGAAAATGCTCAACATTCAGGGTTAGCAGGAAGAGCTAAGAGCAAAGGGCTCTGCAGGAGTGGAACAATGGATCCAACCTAGAGGCTGTTTTGTGCTGGGGAAGGATCCACTTCTGGGCTACTTTCCAAGGCCTGAATGGTTTGTGGGTGTCCTAGGAGCCTCCAATTTCCTTTTGGTGGCCCTGATGAGGTCCCTCTAAGAGGGATGAATCGTCTACTCTGCGAGTTGTTTGTCTGGGATTCCTAGTCCTCCTGTCCAGTCTTTCTCCCCATGATGGACAGGTTTAGAGTTAGGGTTCTGGAACCAGACTTGGACAAAAAAAAAAGAAGAAGAAGAAGGGTTGAGAGAAAGGAAGCTCTTCCCACCTGCCTTGGTTCTCTCAGCCTTCCCCACCTTCTCATATCTCTCACCCCCACGCCACCCCTTGGCCCTGTTGGTGAGATGAGAGAGATGGGACCCATTCTTACATGAATCCAGGCCTTCTCAGCAGGCTGTCCTGAGCCCCCTACCTGGGATAGGGGAGTCCCCCTTCAAAGCCTTGGTGAGGCAGGCCACTTGATCCTCTGTGTAACTGGTCCCGTTTCCCCTGCTCATCTCTTGCTCTTAAGAGGAGCAACAAGAGGGGAAAAGTCAAACCTGAACTTGTCCTTGGAACAGACAGGAGGCCAGGATTCACACCTCTGGGCCAGGTTCACAAAGCATCCTTTACTGGCTTTTGAAATCACCCCATTTTCTGAAAGCCTCCCCTTAGCGTTGACTTCTCACAACCTGCAGAAAACTACCCCCACGCTTCACAATGCCTGTGCCGGTTGGAGTTTGTTTTCCTTTAATATTTTTTATTGTACATTTTTCATCTTTCATCACATTTGCAATTTTGCAAGGGCAGTGAACTGGATGTGTCAAGTCTTTTTAAAATACGCACGCATCGCATTGTAATATACACCCTAGTTATAGCTATTATTCTCACAGTCATCCAGAATCGTCTCTTTTAAATTCATAGTGTGGTACAGTTATAATTATAACTACTATTTTCACAGCTGTACCATAACACTGTTACACTTATCACTCGGTGCACTTTAAATGATATTCATGCACAGTCCGATAGTGACTTTGCTTACACTGTGTGTTCTTACATATTTCTAGATATCTGTATTTATTTCTATCTTGTTAATCTTCTTTGTGTTTTACTCATCTCTGCACCTGATATTTAACCATTTGTACAATAATACATCCCATGTTAGGAAGCAATCTTTTTCCTCTCTATCTCTAAGTTCCATTGTTAACCTGTCCAATTCTGCACATTCTAATATCTTTTTTTAAAACCCAAACGGTTAGACGTGTCGTATGAATGAACTCATTGGGACCAAGCAGAGCTGCTCCCAGTGGCCAAAAGAGCTCCGTTCACAGGACGCCCCGTTTCTTGTCTCCCGGGAAAGCTCGTTTCCGACCTCCGCCGCCTCGCATCTCCACCCCACCCCACCCCACCCCACAACAAATTAACCTTGCTGAACCCTAGGTGGGATGCCGTGAGAAGGCAGCCCCTTACCCAAATGGGGCCAGGGGGGAGTTGAGTTCGCCCTCCCACACACCTCCTCTCCGACTCCCCCTTTCTACAATGCCGCGCGCCCCGAATTCGCTGGATTGGGGGGAGGGGGGACACACGTTTGAATTAGCCAGCACAGGATGCGACCCTCTTCTGGGAGAGGGGGAGAGAGGCAAGATGACACGAGTCGCCCCCAAACCCCAGGGAATCTCCCTCCCGACGTTCTCTTCTTCCCGATAAAACCGGGAACGGAACGAATTCGACGCTCTCCCCCCATCTATCCGTGTTGTTGTTTTTTTTGTTGTTGTTGTTGAAAAACAAATCAAAAGGAAACGAAAACAACACCAAACACGTTTGCTTTCCTGCGCTTTTTTTTTTTTTTTTTTTTTAAATCCCCATCCACTTAAGGGACCTCGGAGCGACCCCTTGTTCCAATTTTCCCAGGCTCGGGCGATAATCGCAATGTTTAACGCCGACACATTCTGCACACATTTAAAAAGGGAAAGGGAAAAGGAAGGGAAGGAAAAGTTGGCTTTCTGTCATCTAAAATGTATCTTTCTATCCGCCTGCAAAGGTAAAGGAAAAAAAAAAAAAAAAAGTAAGGAGAAACCGAAAGGCCCAAAACTAATTTCTTCTCTTGAGAAAGAAGTCTGCTGTTGCTGATACGGGCCCTTGGAGTGGATCTGGATCCGTAGAAGATTCAGCGGGAACCACTCTAGATCCTGGGGGTGTGTTGGGAATCCCAGTTTAGAGAGCTCTGCAGGACTGGGATGGTGGATCCAACTGAGAGGCTGTTCTGTGATGGGGAAGGATCTGCTCCTTGACTCCCTTCCAAGGATTGAAATGTTTGCAGGGAATCTTAGGAGTCTCCCATTTCTTTCTGGTGGCCATGACTGGAGAAGAAGAATAACTTCTCTCTTGGCCAGAAGTTTATGACTTAAGGTGGACTGCAGTTATTTACTGAAGGTGCCTTTCTTTCCTTAACTGTAATGGCTGTGCTGGCTGGGGAAGATGGGGACCTGTAGTGACCACTGCCCTTTCATGAGCACCAGAAACTAAGGAACGCTTTGAATTGAAGCACAACCCCCATAAATATATTGACTGGGGGTTAGGTTGCTTGCTAAATCATGTCTCTTTTAACCATGGCTTGTTTTACACCAACCCCAATGTTCTCATGGCACTAAAGGAAAATACCCAACATTCAGGGTTAGCAAGAAGAGCTAAGAGTAAAGGGCTCTGCAGGAGAGGAACAATGGATCCAGCTGAGAGGCTGTTTTGTGATGGGAAAGGATCCACTTCTGATCTCAAAGGCTGAAATGTTTAGGGCTCTTTAAGGAGCCTCCAATTTCTCTTGTTGAAGGACTCTTTCAATCCATCACTGCCTGGGAAAACTGGGACCTGCAGTTAGCAGGGTCTGATCATCGGCTCCAGAAAGTAGATCCCAGTGTAAGCCGGTGCTTTGAGTGGCAACACATCCTAATCAACATAGCAATTGGCATTTAGGTCAGTTGCTGACCTAAAGAAACTGTGTCTCTTTTAATCCTGGCTTCTTTTAGCAGCCCCAGTGTTCTCATGGCACCAAAGGAAAACTGCCCAACATTCAGGGTTAGCAGGATGGATGAAGCAAGCCAGGGACTCCTTAAGCCTCTCTAGCCAAGGTCAGGACACAACCAGCTACAAAACAAGAAACAAACCTCACAAAAAGATGGAAAACCAGAGTTTGGGAACATGCAGTTCCACTGACTGGACCAGGGGATCCAACCCAGATGCTGTTTTGTGATGTGGGAGGATCCGCTTGTGGGCTCCCTCTCAAATGTGTGGGACTATCTGAGGAATTCCCCATTTCCAATTTGGGTCACCCAAAGAAGGTGCCTGCTGAGAGGGTAAAGAAGTCCAAATCAACAGTTGATTTTGGAGGCTTCCTGCCCAACACTTTAAAAAAATAATAATAATTGGTTTTTAAAACAAACATAGACAAACAAAACATAAAAACATCAAGCCATCTTCCATATGCATACATACAGTGTGTTGGTTGGTTTACAAATTGTTTGTGCTTCCTTTTTGTAGTCTTCAATTATGATTACATTGTATATATTCTCATATTTTCAATCAAATATTAAACACATTGTCATTATTAATCTTTTGTCTATACTTTTATTCATTCATGTTTCACAAAATAATCATATTTTACTTAATTTGTTTTATAACAGTTCATATTATCATCCTAAATCTATCCTACAATCATTTTGTAGATATAATAAGAAAAGAATACATCTTTATATATTTATTATTTTCTAAGAATCTACATATTTCATTACCATGTTTTATTGTCTAACCATTGATAGAATAGATCCCAAATTTTATAAAATTGTTTATCATCTTGTTCTCTGATTTCAAATGTCAATGTACTTATTTCAGCACATTCCAATATTTTCTTAATGATTTCCTCCTGTATTGGTATTTTCTCACTTTTCCAGTTTTTGGCAAATACAATCTTAGCCGCTGTTAATACATTTACAATCAGGTATTTCAATTCTTTTCTATATATTTCAGGTAAAATTCCCAATAAAAATATCTCTGGTTTCAAGTCTATATGTTTTTTTGTCATTTTTTTCCAACCATGTGTGGGTTTTAGTCCAGTATTTTTTAGCGTCCGCACAAGTCTACCACATATGGTAATGTGATCCAGGTATCTGATGACATTTCCAACATTTTTTGGATTTATTCTTGAACATCCTTGCTGTTCTTGTCAGGGGAAAATGCCACCTGTAAAACATCTTACACAAATTTTCTTGGTATGCTGTTGACATTGTCATTTTATAATTTTGAGACCACAAAATTTTGCCATTTCTTTGGATCAATCCCATATCCAAAATTCTTCCCCCAAACAATCATAGTTTCTTGAACTTCTTCTTCTAATTTAATTTCTAATAAATATCCATATAATTTTTGAACTACCTTTTCATCAGCACCTGTCAAAATCTTATCTAAATCAGTCAATTTATCATAAAAACCTTCTGTTTAAAAATCTTTATCATACCTTGATTGTATTTGCGCATATGAAAACCAATTCATCTTTATCCCTTGTTCCTCTAATTTTTGCAAAGATTTAAGTTCACCCTTTTCATTCAGTATTTCACCATATCTGTTTGTTCCTTTTTGTATATTATAGGATAAGAAAATGCTTCAATAGTAGACAACCATACTGGAATTTTCAAATAACATTGTCTTTTAATCTTCTCCCAGTTTAACCACAGAAACTCCCGATATAATGTCTTCTAAAAGTACCTCTGTGTTTTAAGTTCCTTTATACCATAAAAAAGCATGCCACCCCAACAACAGATCATGTCTTGCTAATGTCAACAATCTAGTATTTCTTAATGTTATTCATTCCTTAACCCACAGTAAATTTGTAGCTTGGCAATACAACTCCCAATTAGACAAATCAAATCCTATTCTGGCATCCTGCAAAAGTTTTAATTTATTCTTGCTTTCTTATCTTGCCATATATATTTCAACATAATTATATTTAAATCTTCAAAATAATCTTTTCCAAGCCTAACTGGAATTGTTTGGAACAAATATAAAATTCTGGGTAGTATATTCATCTTGGTTGTTGATATTCTCCCTATTAATGACAGTTGTAAATTTTCCCATTTCACCAAATCTAGCACTATCAGTTGCTTAAGTTTGATATAATTATTCTCTTTTAGTGTACTACATCTTGCTGTCAAATGTATCCTGAAGTACTTGATCTTATTCGTGACCTGAATTTTCAGTACATCCGCCAGTTCTTCCTTTTGTCTTGATAGCATATTCTTTGTCAAGATTTGTGTTTTATCTTTATTTTCAAACCAGCCACCTTTCCATATACCTCTATCATTTCTATTAATTTTGATGCTGTTTCTAGTGGTCTTTTAAAATGAAAACCAGATCATCTGCGAATGCTTGCAACTTAAATTCCTCCTGGTGGCTGAATGGATTCCAGGATTTGGGATCTCCGATTCTGGAACCAGACCTGAAAAACCAGAAGGAGAGCAAGACCACCCCTTATATTGGCCTTGCATCTCTCTGCCCTCCTTGCCTTCTCATCCCCAGATATCCTTTGACCCTGTTGGTGGGATGCACAGTGCGATTCCTCCCTACATATATTTGGGGCTCTGGCATGGCAGGCGCTCTTGACCATCATAGACGATGCACCTTGGAATCGCACTGTAGATGCACCTCCGTGAAGTGTGCCACATGTTCCTTGCTGTAAATCCTCCACTTCTTCCGTTCATGTCCCTCGAATCTTCAACTTTGGCCCATTTTCCCGAAGGAAGAAACAATAGCTCAATCTGAAGTGCACAATCCTCCTCAAAAGCATTATCAGATACTCGACCATGTATTCATGGTTCTCAATGTTCACCGCTCCTTCTCGACCCTCCCCCACCAGCCTTTTGCCCTCGTTGGTGGGACAATCTGTCCTTATGTGGACTTGGGCATCCAGGATTCAAGATCCTCATGGGGCCACATAGCTGGAGTAGGGGCGCCCCTCAAAAGGCTTGGTGAATCCAGCCACCTGCTCCTTAGTATAAATAGTCCGCTTCTTCGGCTCACCTCCGGCTGCTTTGGTTTTGGCCTCTTTTTTTGAAGGGAGTAAGAGACAAGAGCTCTGCTGAGTGGGTGCAGAGATCCATACTGCCAGTTGATTTAGGAGGCCTCCAGCCCAACCCTTACCTGTTAGCTGAATGGAATGGCAAGTTTTGGATCTCCGATTCTGGAACCAGACCTGAAAAACCAGGAAGGAGAACAAGACCAGCCCTGTTATTGGCCTTGCATCTCTCTGCTTTCATTTCATCGCCTACACATCCCCAGATACCCCTTGACCCCGGTAGAGGGATGCACAGTGCAATTCCTTCCTATATGTATTTGGGCTTACAGGATGCCAAACACTCTTGGGCCTTCTCGATGATAAACCGTGTAAGGCCTCCGTGAAGTGCGCCACATGTTCCTTGCTATAAATCCTCCATTTCTTCCACTCACGTCTCTCGCGGCCCATTTTCCCGAAGGAAGAAACAATAGCTCAATCTGAAGTGCACAATCCTCCTCAAAGGCAGAATCAGATACTCCACCATGTATTCATAGTTCTCAGTCTTCACCGCTCCTTCTCGTCCCTCCACCTTCCCTCTGCTGAAAGGGTGGAAAAGTCCATGCTGCCAGTTGATTTAGGAGGCCTCCTGCCCAACCCTTTCATAGTGGCAGAATGGATTCCAGGTTTGGGAAACATCCCTGCTATTGGCCTTGCATCTGTATGCCCTCCTCGCCTTCTCTTGCCCAGATACCCCTTGACCCCATTGGTGCATTGCGATAGTTTCCTACATCAGTTGGGCCTCCGGGATGCCAAACATTCTTGGGCATTCTTGGGCATACATGAAGCACCC
This sequence comes from Laticauda colubrina, assembly GCA_015471245.1. Lineage (NCBI taxonomy): Eukaryota > Metazoa > Chordata > Lepidosauria > Squamata > Elapidae > Laticauda > Laticauda colubrina. Next base: position 9,173,814 of record BLBF01000016.1, on the reverse strand, counting down.
TGTTAGGCCTCCCTCAAGTGTGCCACATGTTCCCTGCTGTTATTCCTCCACTTCTTCTGCTCACATATCTCACAGCTCCACCTTTGGCCCATTTCCCTCAAGGAAGAAACAATAGCTCAATCTGAAGTGCACAACCATCCTCAAATGCATAAACATATACTCCACCATGTATTCATGGTTCTCAGTCTTCAACACACCTTCTCGTCCCTCCCCCACCAGCCTTTTGCCTCAGTCGGTGGGACAATCTGTCCTTATGTGGATTCGGGCATCTGGGATTCAAGGCCCTCCTGGGGCAACATAGCTGGAATTGGGGCAGCCCTCAAAAGTCTTGGTGAATCCCGCCACCTCCTCCTTAGTATAAATAGTCCGCTTCTTCTGCTCACCTCTCGTTGCTTCGATTTTGAACTCTTTTTCTGAAGGGAGGAAGAAACAAGAGCTCTGCTGAGAGGGTGGAGAGGTCCATACCACTGGTTGATTTAGGAGGCCCCTTTCCCAACACTTTCTTGGGGGCCATTTGGATTCCAGG
>BLBF01000016.1:9153968-9173278 GCA_015471245.1 Laticauda colubrina | reverse complement strand
TGTATTCATGGTTCTCAGTGTTCACCGCTCCTTCCCGTCCTTCCCCCAACAGGGTCTTGCCCCAGTTGGTGGGACAATATGTTCTTATGTGGATTCGGGCCTCCAGGATTCAAGTCCTTCATGGGGCCACAAAGCTGGAGTAGGGGTGCCCCTCAAAGCCTTATTAAATCCAGCCACCTGCTCCTTAGTATAAATAGTCCGCTTCTTCCGCTCACCTCTCGTTGCTTCGATTTTAGCTAATTTTTCTGAAGAGAGGAAGAAACAGGAGCTCTGCAGAGAGGGTGGAGAGGTCCAGACCACTGGTTGATTTAGGAGGCCCCCTGCCCAACTCTTTCCTGGTGGCTGAATGGATTGCAGGTTTTGGATCTCTGATTATGGAACCAGACCTGAAAAAGCAGGAAGGAGACCACCTTTTAAGACCAGCCCTGTTATTGGCCTTGCATCTCTCTGCCCTCCTCACCTTCTCGTCCCCTAATACCCCTTGACCCCATTGGTGGGATGTGTAGTGCAAGGCTTTCCTACATCTATTTGGGCCTCCGGGATGCCAAACACTCTTGGGCGTCATAGACGATGCACCCTGTAAGGCCTCCATGAAGTGTGCCACATGCTCCCTGCTGTTATTCCTACACTTCTTCTGCTCACATCTCTCACAGCTCTGGCTTTGCCCCATTTTCCTGAAGGAAGAAACAATAGCTCAATCTGAAGTGCACAACACTCCTCCAAGGCATAATCAGATGCACCACCATGTATTCATGGTTCTCAGTCTTCACCACACCTTCTCGTCCCTCCCCGAAGAGCCTTTTGCCCCAGTCGGTGGGAAAATCTCTCCTTATGTGGATTCGGCATCCAGGATTCAAGGCCCTCGCTCAGCAACATAGCTGGAATAGGGGTGCCCCTCAAAGCCTTGGTGAATCCAGCCACCTGCTCCTCAGTATAAATAGTCCGCTTCTTCCGCTCACCTCTCATTGCTTTGATTTTGGCCTCTGTTTCTGAAGAGAGATAGAAACAAGAGCTGCGCTGAGAGGGTGGAGAGGTCCATACCACCAGTTGATTTAGGAGGCCTCCTTCCCAACACTTTCTTGGTGGCCAAATGGATTCCAGGTTTTGGATCTTCGATTCTGGAACCAGACCTGAAAAACCAGGAAGGAGACCTGCTTTCAAGACCAGCCGTTTTATTGGCTTTGCATCTTTCTGCCCTCCTCGCCTTCTCTTCCCCAGATACGCCTTGTCCCCGTTGGTGTGATTCCTTCTAACTTGCATTTGGGCCTGTGGGATGCTAAATGCTCTTGGGCCTCATGGACAATGCATACTGCAACGCCTCCGTGAAGTGCATCACAAGATCCTAAAATCCTCCACTGTAAATCCTCCACTAAATCCTCCACAAGAGCTCTGCTGAGTGGGTGGAGAGGTCCATACCACCGGTTGATTTAGGAGGTCTGCTAACCAACACTTTCCTGGTGGCTGAATGGATTCTAGGTTTTGGATCTCTGATGATGGAACCAGACCTGAAAAACCAGGAAGGAGAACAACCTTTCAAGACCAAAACTGTTATTGGCCTTGCATCTCTCTGCCCGCCACGTCTTCTCATTCCCAGATAGGCCTTGACCCCATTGGTGGGATGCACAGTGTGATTCCTTCATTCATGCATTTGGGCCTCCATGATACCAAACGCACTTGGACCTCATGGACGAGGCACCCTGGAAGGCTTCCGTGAAGTGTGCCACATGCTCCTTGCCGTAAATCCTCCACTTCTTCCACTCACATCTCTCGCAGCACCAACTGGCCCATTTTCCCGAAGGAAGAAACAATAGCTCAATCTGAGGTACACAATCCTCCTCAAAGGCATAATCAGATATTCCACAATGTGTTCATGGTTCTCAGCATTCACCGCTCCTCTTCATCCCTTCCCCACCAGCCTTTTGCTCCACTCGGTGGGACAATTTGTCCTTACGTGGATTCGAGCCTCCGGGATTCAAGGCTTTCATGGGGCCACATAGCTGGATTAGGGGCACCCCTCAAAAGCTCAGTGAATCCAGCCACCTGCTCCTTAGTATAAATAGTCCGCTTCTTCTTGCTTTGATTTTGGCCTCTTCTTCTGAAGGGAGGGAGAAACAAGACCTCTGCTAAGAGGGTGGAAAAGTCGATGCCACCAGTTGATTCAGAGGCCCCCTGTCCAACCCTTTCCTAGTGGCAGAATGTATTCCAGGTTTTGGACCTCTGATTCTGGAACCAGACCTGAAAAATCAGGAAGGAGAGCAAGACGAGCCCTGGTATTGGCCGGGCATCTGTCTGCCCTCCTCGCCTTCTCGTCCCCAGATACCCCTTGACCCCGTTGGTGGGACGCGCAGTTTGATTCCTTCCTACATGCATTTGGGCCTCCGGGATGCCAAACACTCTTGGGCATCATGACGATGGACCCTGGAAGGCCTCCGTGAAGTGTGCCACATGCTCCTTGCCGTAAATTCTCCACTTCTTCCGCTCACATCTCTCGCATCTCCGACTGGCCCATTTTCCCGAAGGAAGAAACAATAGCTCAATCTGGAGTCCACAATACTCCTCAAAAGAATAATCAGATATTCCACCATGTATTCATGGTTGTCACTTTTCACCGCTCCTTCTCGTCCCTACCCCACCAGCCTTTTGCCCCAGTTAGTGGGACAATCTGTCCTTACGTGGATTCAGGCCTCCAGGATTCACGTCCCTCATGGGGCCACATAGTTGGAGGAGGGGCACCCCTCAAAGCCTTGCTGAATCCAGCCACCTGCTCCTTAGTATAAATAGTCTGCTTCTTCCGCTCACCTCTCGGTTCAATTTTGGGCTTCTTTTTCTGAAGGGAGGAAGAAACAAGAGCTCTGCTGAGAGGGTGGAGAGGTCCATACCACCGCTTGGTTGAGGAGGCCTCCTGACCCACTCTTTGCTGGTGGCTGAATGGATTGCAAATTTTGGATCTCTGATTATGGAAGCAGACCTGAAAAACCAGGAAGGAGACTAGCTTTCAAGACCAGCCCTGTTACTGGCCTTGCCCTCCTCGCCTACTCATCCCCAGATACTCCTTGACCCCGTTGGTGGGCTGCACAGTGCGATTCCTTCCTTCATGCATTTGGGCCTCGAGGATGCCAAACGCTCCTGGGCCTCATGGATGAGGCACCCTGTAAGGCCTTCTTGAAGGTCGCCGCAAGCTCCTTGCTGTAAATCCTCCACTTCTTTTGCTTCAGTCTCTCGCATCTCCGACTGGTCCATTTTCCCAAAGAAAGAAACAATTGCTCAATCTGAAGTGTGGAATATTCCTCAAAGGCATAATCAGATTCTCCACCATGTATTCATGGTTCTCAGTGTTCACCGCTCCTTCCCATCCCTCCCCCACCAGCCTTTTGCCCTAGTTGGTGGGACAATCTGTCCTTATGTGGATTCGGGCCTCCAGGATTCAAGTCCCTCATGGGGCCACATAGCTGGAGTAGGAGCACCCCTCAAAGCCTTGGTGAATCCAGCCACCTGCTCCTGAGTATAAATAGTCCGCTTCTTCACCTCACCTCTCGTTGGTTCAATTTTGGGCCTCTTTTTCTGAAGGGAGATAGAAACAAGAGCTCTGGTAAGAGGGTGGAAAAGTCGATGCCACCAATTGATTTAGAGGCCCCCTGTGCAACCCTTTCCTAGTGGCAGAATGTATTCCAGGTTTTGGACCTCTGATTCTAGAACCAGACCTGAAAAACCAGGAAGGAGAGCACGGCGAGCCCTGGTATTGGCCTTGCATCTGTCTGCCCTCCTCGCCTTCTCGTCCCCAGATACCCCTTGACCCCGTTGGTGGGACGTGCAGTTTGATTCCTTCCTACATGCATTTGGGCCTCCGGGATGCCAAACGTTCTTGGGCCTCATGGACTATGGACCCTGGAAGGCCTCCGTGAAGTGTGCCACATGCTCCTTGCCGTAAATTCTCCACTTCTTCCGCTCACATCTCTCGCATCTCCAACTGGCCCATTTTCCCGAAGGAAGAAACTATAGCTCAATCTGAAGTCCACAATACTCCTCAAAAGAATAATCAGATATTCCACCATGTATTCATGGTTGTCAGTCTTCACCGCTCTTTCTCGTCCCTCCCCCACCAGCCTTTTGTCCCAGTCAGTGGGACAATCTGTCCTTACGTTGATTCGGGCCTCCAGGATTCACGTCCCTCATGGGGCCACATAGTTGGAGGAGGGGCACCCCTCAAAGCCTTGCTGAATCCAGCCACCTGCTCCTTAGTATAAATAGTCCGCTTCTTCCGCTCACCTCTCGGTTCAATTTTGGGCCTCTTTTTCTGAAGGGAGGAAGAAACAAGAGCTCTGCTGAGAGGGTGGAGAGGTCCATACCGCCGCTTGGTTTAGGAGGCCTCCTGCTCAACTCTTTCCTGGTGGCTGAATGGATTGCAAATTTTGGATCTCTGATTATGGAAGCAGACCTGAAAAACCAGGAAAGAGACCAGCCCTGTTACTGGCCTTGCATCTCTCTGCCCTCCTCGCCTTCTCATCCCCAGATACTCCTTGACCCCGTTGGTGGGATGCACAATGCGACTCCTTCCTTCATGCATTTGGGCCTTGAGGATGCCAAACGCTCCTGGGCCTCATGGATGATGCACCCTGTAAGGCCTCCTTGAAGTGCGCCACAAGCCACTTTCTGTAAATTCTCCACTTCTTTCACTTAAGTCTCTCACAGGTCCGACTTTGGCCTATATTTCTGAAGGAAGAAACAATAGCTCAATCTGAAGTGCACATATCCTCCACATAGGCATCATTAGATGCTCTACCATGTATTCATGGTTCTCAGTCTTCACCGCTTCTTCCTGTCCCTCCCCCACCAGCCTTTTGTCCCAGTCGGTGGGACAATCTGTCCTTACATGGATTTGGGCCTCCAGGATTCAAGACCCTCATGCGACCACATAGCTGGAGTAGGGGCACTGCTCAAAGCCTTGCTGAATCCAACCACCTGCTCCTTAGTATAAATAGTCCGCTTCTTCTGCTCACCTCCCGTTGCTTCGAGTTTGGCCTATTATTCTGAAGGGAGGGAGAAACAAGACGTCTGCTGAGAGGGTGGAGAGGTCCATACCGCAGGTTGATTTAGGAGGCCTCCTGCCCAACCTGAAATGTTCACGGAAAAATGAGATTCAGGGACCAACGTAACTTGAGCTCTTTTTTTTAGTGCAGAAAGTCTGTCTTTAGCAGCAGCCGCGGCAGCTCTTTTTGTAGAGAAGCTGCTCTCATCTAATGTACAATGATGGCTACTTGTTTTTCCCACCACTTGAATTGGCCATCATAGGCTATCTATTATTGGCCAATCAGCATCGAGAAAAGTAACCAATCACCGTCGGGTATTCTTGTCCAATGGGAATAGCCTATTTGGAGTATGTTAATATGGAACACCCCTCCCCTCTTGGTATGGTCCTACCATACATAGTCACGGAAGTTGGCGGGGCTTTTAGGTTGCCTAGTTGACCTGCAGAGTTTAGTTGTGTCGTCATCTTCAGCAGGTTCAGACGGAATCGCTGTTTCTCCTGTCCTTCTTTGTGGAATCTCCTGGAAGGCATTGTTAGCCATGCCGCTCCCGCCCGGCCTACTCGGGCTGGTAGAGTCGGCTCGGCTGCTCCTTTCTGACAAGGCATCTAGGTCTTCTTATGCCTCCTGCTCTTCTTCGCCAAAGACTTCCGCGGGTAGGTCGTTGTTTTTCCTTGCATTTATTTGTGAATGTTTTTTATTGTATATGTTTTGGTTTTGTGGGGTTTCTTTTTCTATCGGAGGGTTTTCTTTTTCTACCAGAGGGTTCTCCCCCCCCCGATTTGTTATATAGAGATCTCCCCCTTCTCTGGTTGGTCTGTTGATATTTTTGTGTAATGTTTGTGGTGTTGCTAGTGTGTGTGTGTATAGTTCTTCATGTCTGGGTGTGTCGGTGGTGCGTTCTAGTGTTCGTGACCGTAATTGGTCGATGTGTCTCCGCCAAGTTCGGCCATCATCTGTGTCTAGTCTATAAGACCGTGGTCCTGTTATTTGTGTTATCTTCACCGGTTCCCACAATGGGTGGCCGGTGAGATTCTTTGCATAGACTTAAATTTCCTGGTTCAAATTTGCGATATTTGCTGGATGAGTCAGTTGGTTTTTCGGCAACATATGTTGGGTGTAACCTGTCTAATTGTAATCATAGTTTTGTACCCATCAGTAGTTCTGCTGGGCTTTTATTTGTAGTGGAGTTTGATGTTATGTGCTGTATGGTGAGCATTTTTCAATCCTTTCCTGAATGTCCCCTGTGTCTAATTTATCTAAAGTTTCTTTCGTATACCGGACCATGCGTTCTGCCCTTCCGTTCGTTGCCAGTTGACCCAGTGCTGTCAAGGCATGTCGTATGCCATGTTCAGCAAGGAATTTTTCGAATGGTAATGCAGTAAACTGTGGGCCGTTATTTGAGATGAGCACGTCCGGTAACCCGTGTGTGGTGAATAGTTTTCGCAGTTGTTTAATGACCGCTTCTGTGGTAGTCGAGTTCATGAGACTTACTTCCAACCAATTGGAGTAAGCATCTACTATGATCAGAAATGTGTGTCCTTTTGTTGGCCCCGCAAAGTCTATGTGTATTCGTGACCAGGGGCCCCTTGGTGTTTCCCAATCTAGGATAGGTGCTGCAGGGGGTGCAGGCTGGGAGTTTTGACATTTCCCACAGGTTTCAACCCATTCCCCAATGTCTTTGTCCATCCCTTGCCACCATATGTAGCTCCTGGCCAGGGATTTCATTCACACAATGCCCAGGTGGCCTTCGTGCAACGTGCACAGTACCTGTTTTTGTAATGGTTCTGGTATTATTACCCAATCACCCCATAGAATGCAACCTTTTAGCAATGACAGTTCAGTTTGCCTATTCTTAAACAGTTTAAAAGTAACGTCTGTCTCGTTTTCTGGCTGCCCTTTTCCTACCCAGTTTAATACTTGTGACAAGGTTTTGTCTCTTGTGGCATGAGAAATGTCTTTACCGGGTCGGTGGATCAGTCTATAGTTGTAGGCTGCAAGGAACTCAGACCACCTTGTCATTCTCGGGGATAGTATATTTGGGGTGGCTTTGTTCCCAGCTGGTATTCCCAATAGGGGTTTGTGATCTGTAACAAGGGTAAAAGTCCTACCGTAAAGGTATTCGTGGAACCGTTTTACGCCTGATATTGCCGCTAATGCCTCTCTGTCTAATTGACTACAGTTCCGTTCAGTTTTTGAAAGAGTAAATGTAACGCCTTTGAGTAAAAGGCGATGGGGCCTTCTCTCCCATCAGGCAAGATGTGGCTAAGTACAGCTCTGAAGCCAAACAGTGATGCATCGCAGGTGACTGTTAATGGTAATGTCTCACTGTATTGCATCAATACTGAGTCGGAGGTGATGAGGTCTTTTATTCACTGGAATGCTGTCTCTTCACGTTGTCCCCAGGTCCAGGTGGCTGATTTGTCCAATAGCCTATGTAGTGGTTCCGCCTATGTAGTTGTTGCCTTCTGTGGCAGAAAAACGTGGTAAAAATTTATAAGTCCCAAGAATGCTTGCAAGTCAACTTTGTTTTTAGGTCTAGGCGTTTCTTTGATTGCCTTAATTTTTTTCTCTATGGGGTGGATGCCCTCTTTATCGATTTGGTACCCCAGGAATTTGACTTTCGATGTGCCAATTTACACTTTTCTTTCTTTACCTTGAGTCCCGCCTTTTGGAACCTTTGTAAAACCACTCTGAGATGGGCTTCTAGTTGTATCTCATCATTAGCTGAGATTAGCACGTTGTCAAAATATGGGACAACTCCTTTTATCCCTTGTAATAACCACTCCATTAGGCTTTGGAACACCCAAGGGGCTACGCTGACTCCGAATTGTAGCCTTTTGCACCTGAAGGCTCCTCTATGAGTCACGATCATTTACGCCTCTGCTGTTTCAGGGTCTACTGGCAATTGTTGGTAAGCTTGGGCAAGGTCGAGCTTTGCGAAGACCTTGCCTCTCCTCAATGAATGTAGTAGATGCTGCACAACCAGAACAGGATACACACTTTGTTGTAGCGCATGGTTTAGGGTAGCTTTGTAATCCCCACAGATTCTCATGGACCCATCTGTCTGAACTGGGGTCACGATTGGGGTCTCCCATTTGGCGTGATCAATTGGTTCCAAAATGCCTTGTGCTATTAATTTATTTAATTCTTCATCAATTTTGGGTTTTAGTGCAAAGGGGACTCGCCTCACCTTCAGCCTAATTGGAGTTATTTTTGGGTCTAAATTAAATTAAATAGGGGACCCTCGGTACTTGCCTAACTTTCCATCGAAGACGTCCTGGAACTCTCTCATCAGGTTCTCCTCCCAGTCTGCGTCAGCGATGCAGTTAATGCTGGTCACTCCAATTCCTAGAGGTTTGAACCACTTGAGTCCCAGTAGGCTTGGTCAGTTTCAGTCTATGATGGTTAGAGGCAAGATCTTTTGGTGTTCTTTGAAACTTACTTGGAAGTGTCCAAGTCTGACTACCAGTATTCTGTTTCCTTGGTAGTCTTTTAAGATTAGTGATTGGTGTTCTAGTTCAGTTCTGCCAATATGCGGTACTAGTCTTTTGATGGTATCCCATGATACCATTGATAGGTACGATCTGGAATGGACATCCATTTTACATTCTTGGCCCTTGATCCGGACTGCAACATGTACCTTTCGGCCATTACTTGCATTAGAGTGGCCGATGGTGATGGTTTGATGTGTTTCCTCTTTCCTGTAGTTCTCATTTAGCCGCTTGCCTTTGCTTTCGCGACTCTTGTGGCTCCACGTTTGTCTCTCTTTATTTCTTGGTGTTGTGTTGTCCCTACATCTGGGGTTGTAGCTTTTTTGGTTTCGGCATACTCATGCGATGTGACCCCATCTCTCGCAGTACCAGAACACGGCGTCTAAGAACCGGCACTGAGAACTGGGGTGGTCTCCTCCGCACCAGGCACACTGAAACCCTGACTTACGACTGTTCTTCAGTCACCGCTCTCACTCAGCCTGGAGTCTGTGGACCTCCTCTTCATCATCATCATTGATTTCAGACGATCCATTGTTTGTGTAGCATGCGGTGGTTTTGTGTGCGCTTTCTGCCTTCTTCTTGGTGCTCTGATTCATTTCGGTCGATGTCTTGGGTGAATTGGCATTCATCTGCTGTATTTTTGCCGCTGATTTTTTGGTTGCTTCTGCTGCTGTGGCTTCAGCAACAGCCTCGGTAACTGTAATCTTTGGTCGGGTTAGTAGCCAGCTTTGTAGGGTAAGATCTCTTAGTCCGAGGACCACGCAATCCCTCATGGCTTCATCCATGTTTAGGAATTCACATGCCCCTCCAATGTCCCTGAGAGCTGCTACAAAATCTGTGATGCTCTCACCTTCTCTCTGGTATAGTTTGTAAAATTCATGTCTCCGGATGAGGCTGGAGACGGTCGGTGAGTAGTGAGCCTTCAGCAGCTTCTCTAGATCTTGCCAGGCCATCTGTTTCACATTGTCTGGTTTTGCTAGTACCTTGGCCATCTTGAACACTGTGGGCCCACAGTGCGTCAGGAACACAGCTCTTTTTTGGTTGTCTGAGATTCCTTGTAGATCGTTACTCTCCAGGAACATGAGGAATCTATCAATGTAGGATTCTCAATCCTCTGTTGTTGGGTTGAATGGTGCAGGTGGCGAGTTGGTTCCGGCCATTTTGTCTGCTCGGTTCTCGATGCCACATGCCCAACTGGTCTCCTCTCTCAAGATCCCATCCTCGTCACCACTGTAGTCTTTGCGGAAGAATGAGACTCGGAGACCAGCGTAACTTCAGCTCTTTTATTTAGTGCAGAAAATCCATCTTAACCAGGAGCCGTGGCAGCTCTTTTTATAGAGAAGCTGCTCGCGGCTAGTGTCCAATGACGGCTACTTGTTTTTCCTGCCATTTGAATTGGCCAATCATATGCTAGCTATAATTGGCCAATCAGCGTCAGGTATTCTTGTCCAATAGGAATAGTCTATTTGGAGTATGTTAATATGGAACACAACAACCCTTTCCTGGTGGCTGAATGTATTGCAGGTTTTGGATCTCCGATTATGGAACCAGACCTGAAAAACCAGGAAGGAGACCAGCTTTCAATATCAGCCCTGTTATTGGCCTTGCATCTCTCTGCACTCCTCGCCGTCTCATCCCCAGATACTCCTTGACCCCGTTGGTGGGATGTGCAGTGCGATTCCTTCCTACATGCATTTGGGCCTCCAGGATGCCAAACACTCTTGGGCCTCATGGACGATGCACCCTCTAAGGCCTCCGTGAACTGGGTCACAAGCTCCTTGCTGTAAATCCTCCACTTCTTTCGTTTAAGTCTCTCACAGCTCCGACTTTGGCCCATTTTCCCGAAGGAAGAAACAATAGCTCAATCTGAAGTGCACAATCCTCCTCAAAGGCATAATCAGATGCTCCACCATGTATTCATGGTTCTTAGTCTTCACCACACCTTCTCGTCCCCACCCCTGCCAGCCTTTTCCCCAGTCGGTGGGGCAATCTGTCCTTACATGGATTCTGGCATCTGGGATTCAAGGCCCTAGTGGGGCCACATAACTGAAGTAGGGGCGCCCCTCAAAAGACTTGGTGAATCCAGCCACCTGCTCCTTAGTATAAATAGTCAGCTTCTTCCTCTCACCTCTCGTTGTTTCGATTTTGGCCTATTATTCTGAAGGGAGGAAGAAACAAGAGCTGTGCTGAGAGGGTGGAGAAGTCTATGCTGCCAGTTGATTTGGTAGGCCTCCTGCCCAACACTTTCCTGATTGCCCGGGTTTGGATCTCCACTTCTGGAACCAGACCTGAAAAACCAGGAAGGAGAGCAAGAACAGCCTTGTAATTGGCCTTGGATCTCTCTACCCTCCTTGCCTTCTCATCCCCAGATACCCCTTGACCCCATTGGTGGGAATGCGTGGTGTGATTCCTTCCTACATGTTTTGGGGGCTCTGACATGGCAGGCGCTCTTGGGCCTCGTAGATGGTGCACCCTGGAACGGCCACATCCTCCCTGGTGTAAATCGTCCACCTATTTTTCCCCTCGCCTTCCTAGTTCCAACTTTGTCCCATTTTCCTGAAGGGAGGAAAAAAAAGAGCTGACCCTGAAGTCCAGTTTGATTCTAGAAGGAGACAGGCAGAATTCACGCCTTTTGCCCAAGTTCTCTTTTAAGCATGGCTTCTTTTACCAGCCCCAATTTTCTCACAGCACCAAAGGAAAACTCCCCAACATAATGAGATACCTGATCTTGTATCCTGGTTTTCTGAATCCACTGCTGCTTCTTCTCCCCCAGCATCCCTTTGCCCTGGTTGGTGAGACTTTCTTTCCTTCTGAGGATTCAGGATGGGGCTATATGATATATCAATTATTGTTTGGGGCTATCTGAGGAGCTTCCCATTTCCATTTTTTTTTAATTTTGAAATTTTTTATTGAAGAAAAACAAACAAGAACAAAATCTATTAAAAACATTGAACGTGGTAAAATCCTACTAACACATATCTATTGCTAATTCACATGTAGATACATTTACACTGTATATGTTTGTGTGTGTGTGTGTGTGTGTGTGTGTGTATGGTATTCAAATTTGGTCGGGTATTTTCCCATGTCATTATAGTTGTGCTTTTAAAGTTGTAGCAATGTTTCGGCAGAATCTCATCTGCCATCATCAGGTTTCTGTATTGTGTTTGTCTATGAGTCAGACTTTCACAGCTGTTTCAGTTTTAAATTTGCGGCTGTGCCAGAATGGTTTTTTCTTCATCCTGATTGGTTGGGAGTCTTAGTCTGTGTTTATTCGTCTTGGAATTTGCTGTGTTCTGCTTGATTGGTGTTTCTAATATCTTCTGTTTTGCAGCTTTTTATTTTGGTCTTGATTGGCTGGCAACATTGTGTTTCCTGCATTGGAGGCTTTTAGTGTGGCTTGGCTCCGAGTAAATGGACGGCTATCATTTATTAGAAAGCTAGGTTTCATCTGGGTGCCTGGTTGGGGTGTGTTTGAGCTGGAGGTATTGGGGTGGGTTCTGTTTGTGCCCAGGTGTTTGCCTGGCTTGTGGTGTGGAGATTTTTTGTTTGTGAGTGCAGGCTTCCAGATAATTGACAGACTGGTGGAGTCATCTATTCTATTCTTGCTTTCAGGTCTTTTTTCAATTTCTATGGATTCTCTGATAATTCTATGGCTGTGGTTTTCTATAGTGGCTAGGGTTTTAGTGCCATTGAAGTCAATGCTATGAGCTGTGGTTTTCATGGGTTGGACTAGTGAGGAAGTGTGTTCCAGCTTTTTTGCTGCATTTTTGTGTTCATCCAGGTGGATACTTATTCTTCTATTGGTCTATCCAATGTATGTGGCTGGGCATGATGCACATGGGACTTCACATATGCCTTGGTTTTCCAGGTCAATTTTATCTTTGGGGTTTCTTAGGATGGCTGCTATTTTTCTGTCTGTTTTGAAAGCAGTCTTGATGTGATGCCTGTGTAGTATCTTACCAATTTTGTCTGCAGTACCTCTTATGTAGGGCAGGACAGCTGTTCCATAGGTCTGTTCATCTTCTTGGTCTCCATTATGTCTTAGTGTGTTTTTGTTGATCAAGCCAGTGATTTTGCTTTTGTGGAAGCTGTTGGCTGTCAGTACTTAAGTCAGGGTGCATAGTTCAGTTTTTATGTGTGTCTTGTCTGCCAGGCGTTTGGTTTTGGAAATTAGTGTTTTGGCCATGGAGTTTATCTGTGCTGGGTGGTGGTAGGATTGGGCGTTGAGGTAGCGGTTGGGTTGATGTGTATTTTCTTCTGGTATATGGTGTGTCCTAGAGTGCCATTTGTTTTTTTGTAGATTAGTACATCTAGGAATGGTAATTGCTTGTTTGTTTGTGTTTCCATGGTAAACTTGATTTTGGGGTGTGTGCTGTTTAGCTATGTTAGGAAATTGTTTAGGTTTTCTTTTCCATGGGGCCAGATCACAAATGTGTCATCGAAGTATTATAACCATAGTTTGGGTTTGTGTGTGGCATTAGCTTGGGCTCTGGATTTGAATTCTTCCATGAACAGGTTTGCAATGACGGGTGACAGTGTGATCCCACGGGGGCTCCTTCAATTTGCTTGTGTCTTTGTCCTTTGTATGTGAAATATGTGTTGGTTAAGCAGTGTTCTGTTAGTTCCATGAGGTGTTTAGCTGGTTGGTATTTATTTTTGATGATTTCAAGAGTTTTTTTTGTCGGGACTTGAGTGAATAATGAAACCACATCAAAACTTACAAGCAGTTCTTCTTGTTCCACGTGTAAATCTTTGATCATTTCCAAGAGGTGGTATGTGTTTTGTACATATAAAGCTGCTGCTTCAGCATAGGGCTGTAGCTGCTTTGCTAAGTGTTTAGCTAGGTTTTGTAGTGGTGCTCCTCTGGAGCTGACTATGGGTCTGAGAGGTGTGCCTTCTTTGTGTATTTTTGGGAGGCCGTATAGTTTGGGACATCTGGAAGATTTTTCTCTTGGGATGATCGTCTGTTGGATCTCTTTGCTCATATGGCTGATATATTTTCTTCTTGGTTAATTTTTCCAGATATGTGGTTGGGTCCATGTTTATGGGTTTGTATATGGAGTCTTGGAGTAGATCTGTCAATTTTGTTTCGTAGCCTTTTCTATCCATTACTACTGTGGCATTACCTTTATCTGCTGGAAGTATGATAATGCTACTGTCGTTCTTTAGGGCTTGCAGGGCTCTTAGTTCCTCTTTATGTAAGTTGCTTTTGGGTGATTTGCTTGTGCATAGGATGTTAGTAACTTGGTGTCTTATTCTATCATGTATTTAATTTAGTTAGGCTGGATTCCACTCCACATATGATGGATTCTGTGAGGATTTTTTGGGATGCTATAACATAACTGAATCCTTTGGTTAGGATATCTGTTTCTGTTTTGGTGAGTTCTCTGTTGGAAATGTTGTATACTAATTGTTTCAGGTGTTGTTGTGAGTTGTTGGGGAACAACTCATTTCTTGTCATGTTCTAATTTCTTTAGTTTCTTCAAGAGTTTATCATTTTTGTGAGTGGTTTCAGTTTCAGCTCTCCAAGTTGTAAGTTGTTTTATCTTGTACCAAAGTAGAGGGTGGATTTTGCTGCTCAATTCCAGGTGTAGTGCTAGCAAATCTTTGTTTAACTGATCCAATTGGAATCTCTTTCTGTGAAGCTCATTCCTGAGTAGAGCCATTTCAGCTCTTTTCAGGATACATTTATACATTTAGCTGTGCTGTGATGAAATGTTAAACTGAAGCAGGTTGGTGTTGCATTGTTGTCTCTGCAGCTGTGTAGAAATTTGAGGTCACATAGATCACGTAGGAATTTGAGGTCACAGCCAGGCACCCAGATTAAGCCTAGCTTCCTAATAAATGATAGCCGTCCATTTATTTGGAGCCAAGCCACACTAAAAGCCTCCAATACAGGAAACACAATGTTGCCAGCCAATCAAGACAAAAAAAAAAAAAAGGCACAAAATAGACAGAAGATATTAGAAACACCAATCAAGCAGAACATAGCCAACTCCAAGACCAATAAACACAGACCAAGACTCCCAACCAATTAGGATGAAGAAAAAAAACCATTCTGGCACAGTGTAGGCTAGCCCCAAATTTAAAACTGAAACGGCTGTGAAAGTCTGACTCATAGATGAACACAATATAGAAGCCTGATGATGGCAGATGAGATTCTGCCGAAATGTTACTACAACTTTAAAAGCAGAACTATAATGACGTGGGAAAATACACGAACAAAGCTGAATACCATACATGTAAGTTTCCATGAAAACTTAAGAATATATGTGTGTGTGTGTGTCTGTGTGTATATATATATGTGTGTGTGTGTGTGTGTGTATGCACACACACACACACACACGATCATTTCTTAATGTCTTGATCTTCCTCTTATCTAACCAACCATAGAACTTATTCCATATTTTATAATAGTCGGATTCATCCTTATTTTTTAACTCTTTTGTCAATTTGTCAATTTCCGTGCACATCCAAATTTTCCTAATTACATCTAGTACGTTTGGAGTTTCTTTACCTTTCCATTGTTGTGTGTAAGCCAATCTTGCAGCTGTAATTATATGGATTATTAAATCTATATTATCTTTGACATATTTTCCCACATTAATCCCTAAGAGAAAAAACTGCAGTCTATATTCTATTTTAGTTCTACATATTTTTTCTAGCCATCTCTGTATTTTTTGCCAAAATATTTGGGCTTCTTTGCAACTCCACCACAAATCGTAATATGTTCCCTTTTCTTTGTTACATTTGCAAAATGGTGGGAAGTTTTGGATACATTATTGCCAATCTTGATGGGGGTATGTGCCATTTGTAAAATAATTTATATAAGTTTTCCTTAAATGGTGTGGCCAAAGTCATTTTTTTATTTCTTTCTCATAATATTTGCCAATCGTCTAGATTAATACTATAACCAAAGTTTTTCATCCATCCCCCCATTTTTTCCTTTACTTTTTCTTCCTCCAATTTGCATTCCAATAAAACTTTATAATTTTTTTTTTCATTTTCTCATCAGTTCCTAATAGTACTTCATCTAATTTTGTTTTGGATCTGCTAACTCCCCACTCTTTGTTATCCCTCAAATATTTCAATTGAAGTTGCAAATAAGCCCACCATTCTATATCAATTCCTTGATCTTTCAGGTCTTGTCTAGATCGTAATTCCCCTCTATCATTTAATATGTCCTCATCCATAATAATTTTTCCTTGTCTAAATAGATGTGGATGCATCAAGGTTTCCAAGGTAGAAAGCCAAATAGTGTTTGTACATAAATTTGTTTTTTACTTTTATTCCATGCAATTAAAAGTGTCTGTCTAAGTTTATGTCTTTGAACATAATTATGGCCCATTTGATTATCCTGCCAGGGGAAGACATGCCATCCCGACTGCAAGTTGTAAACCTCTAACACTAATACTCTTTTATTCTTATGATTTATCCAATCCTTCACTCATGTTAGAATTGCAACTCAATAAGACAATTCCCAGTCAGGTAGGCCAAATCCTCCTATTTCTGTGGCACCTTGCAGCAAATTCAACTGATTCTTGGTTTTTGTTTTTGCCATATAAAATTCAACATCAATTTATTCAAATTGTCAAAAAAACTTTTTTTCCAATTTTATGGGAGCGTTTTGGAAGAGAAATAATAATTTTGGTAATATGTTCATCTTTACAATGGCTATCCTTCCCATGAAGGATAGTCTTAATTTATCCCACTTTTCCAGATCTTCTGATATTTGCTTTATTAATGGATCACAATTATCTTTTTTAAGTGTTGTATGTCTCACCAAAATCATAATACCCAAATATTTAACTTTCTCTATTTGGATGCCCATTCTTGTTGCTAGTGCTTCCTTTTTTGGTGTGTTTTTTATTTTTGTTTTCTCCCTATTAATTTTAAGCCCTGTGACTTCTCCAAATTCTTCTAAATTATCTATAAGCTTTGGTCCCAAATTTTATGGGTTTTCTAAGATAAAAAGTAAATCATCAGCGAAGGCTTGAAGTTTAAACTCTTCTTTTATTTTTAAGCCTTTAATTTCTGTTTCTTTCCTAATTATTCTCGCTAACACCTCCAAAGTCAAAATAAACAAAAGTGGCGATAATGGGCATCCCTGCCTAGTTCCTTTTGGAATTTCAAATTTATTTATTTATTTCACCAAAATTCGAGCCTCTTGTTTTTCATATATCTAAGTTCCATATTTAAATTTTTTTGTCCAAAATCCATATATTTAATTTGCTGCAAGATAAAATCCCACTTCACATTGTCAAAAGCCTTTTTCGCCTCTAAAAACAATAGCACCACCTGGTCACCACTATGGTCTTCATAATATTCTGTAACATCTAAGATTGTCCTTATATTATTTTTGAGGTGTCTATGTGGAAGAAATCCATTTTGATTTACATGGATAAATTCATTTGAATTTTTTTAAGTCTTTCTGCTGTAATTGTAACAAAAAATTTGTAATCCACATTTAATAAAGATATCAGTGTATAATTCCCAACATCTGTTTGGTCATTTCTTTCTTTCAGGATAATTGTAATCATGACTTCCTTCCAAGATTGTGGGATTTTTGCCTCTGGGATGCCAGGTGCTCTTGGGCAGTGGTGGGATTCAAATAATTTAACAATCAGTTCTCTGCCCTCATGATTTCTTCCAACAACCAGTTCACCAAACTGCTCAGAGAGTTAACAACCGGTTGTCTGAACTGGCTGAACTGGCTGAGTCCCACCACTACTCTTGGGCCTCATAGATGATGCACCCTGGAAGGTCCAAAGGCCTTGTTGGATCTGAGGCTCCACGGAGACCCCATGGGGCTGGATCAGGACATTGACAAGGTGTGGGGGAACAGTAGAAACTCCAGGTGGGGCATTTGGGATGCTGCTGCTATTGTACATACAGGTCATGGGGTTCAGTTGGGGAGTCTGGAGGAGGTGGGGGTCTTGGGTTGGTGGGAAATGGTAGGGACACTCCAGATCCGGGTGGTGTGTTGGAGACCTAATTCACAGAACTCTGCCGGAGTGGAACAATGGATCCATCCGAGAGGCTGCTTTGTGATGGGGACGGATCCACTTCTGGGCTCCCACCCAAAGGTTGAAATCCTTGTGGGTTGCCCTCCAATTTGTGCTCAGTGTCCTTGAGTCACTCCAAAGAGAGGAATGAAAAGTCCACACGCTTCTGCAGAAGAGGGTGTTCTTGGGAAAAGGTGGGGACCACTCCAGATCCTGGTGGTGTGTTGGAGATCCAGAGCTCCAAAGAGCTCTGCCGGAGTGGAACAATGAATCCAACCGAGAGGCTGTTTTGTGATGGGAAAGGATCCATTTCTGGGCACCCACCCAAAAGCTGAAATGTTTGGGGCTCTCTAAGGAGCGTCCAATTTCTCTTGTTGAAGGACTCTTTCAATCCATCACTGCCTGGGAAAACTGGGACCTGCAGTTAGCAGGGTCTGATCATCGGCTCCAGAAAGTAGATCCCAGTGTAAGCCGGTGCTTTGAGTGGCAACACATCCTAATCAACATAGCAATTGGCATTTAGGTCAGTTGCTGACCTAAAGAAACTGTGTCTCTTTTAATCCTGGCTTCTTTTAGCAGCCCCAGTGTTCTCATGGCACCAAAGGAAAACTGCCCAACATTCAGGGTTAGCAGGATGGATGAAGCAAGCCAGGGACTCCCTAAGCCTCTCTAGAGCCAAGCTCAGGATACAACCAGCTACAAAACAAACAAACCTCACAAAAAGATGGGAAACCAGAGTTTGGGAACAAAGTTTATTGCCAATCACCCCTAGTGAGAAGCAGGTTCAGCTACACACTCAAATCCAGGTCCCCTGCTGACAGGGTGGAGAGGTCCACGTTGCTGGTTGATTTAGGAGGCCTCCTGCCCAACACTTTCCTGGTGGCCAAATGGATTCCAGGTTTTGGATCTCCGATTCTGAACCAGAGCTGAAAAAAACAGGAAGGAGAGCAAGACCAGCCCTATTTTTGGCCTTGGTTTTCTCTGCCTTCTTCACTTTCTTGTTCCCAGATACCCCTTGACCCCATTGGTGGGATGCACATTGCCTTCCTTCTTACATGTATTCAGGGTCTCGGGGATGCCAAGTGTTTCAGGCCTAATAGATGATGCACCTCGAAAGCCACAGTGAAGTAGGCCAATGTTCTTTGGTATAAATCGTCTACTACTTCCTCTCTCAGCTCCAACTTTGGCCCATTTTCCTGAAGGGGAAAAGAAACATGAAGGACACCACAAAGTCCAATTTGGCTCGAATTGATGATGCACCTGGAAGGCCTCAATGAAGAGGTCCCCACATGCTCCTTTGTGTAAATCATCCGCTTCTTCCACTTGCCTCTTGCACCTCCAACTTTGGCCCATTTTCCTGAAGGGGAAAGAAATGTGAACAGAATCTCATCTGCCATCATCAGGCTTCTGTGTGGATGTGGGTCTCACAGCTTCTGGTTTCAAATTCGAGGCTGGTCTATTCTGATTGGTTAGGAATCTAGGTCTGTGTTCACTGGACTTGGAGTTTGATTGATTGGTGTTTCTGGTTATTTCTGTCTGTTTTGTGGCTTTGATTGGCTGGCAACACTCTGTTCCTGTGTTGGAGGCTTTCAGTGCAGCTTGGCTTCGTGTGAAAGGATGGCTGCTATCCGTTAGGAAGCTAGGTTTCACCTGGGTGCCTGGTGGGGGTGTGTTTGAGTTGGAGGCATCAGAGGGAGTCTGTTTGTGCTTAGGTGTTTGTCGGGCTTGTGGTGTGGAGATCTTTCTATTTGAGAGTGCAGGCTTCCAAATGATTGACAGTCTGCTGG
>BLBF01000016.1:9112296-9122308 GCA_015471245.1 Laticauda colubrina | reverse complement strand
AAGAGAAAAGAGAGAAGACAGAAAAGAGACACAGAGAGAGGGAGAGAGAGAAAGAGAAAAGAGAGAAGAGCAAAGAGAGAGAGAGAGAGAGAAAGAGAAAGAGAAGAGCAAAAAGAGAGAGAGACAGAAAGAGAAGGGAGAGGGAGAGAGAAAAAAAGAAAAAAAAAGAGACAGAAAGGGATAGAAAGAGAAGAGAGAGAAGATGGAAAAGAGACAGAGAGAGAGATAGAAAAAGAAAGAGAAGAGCAAAAAAAGAGAGAAAGAGAAAGGGGAGGGAGAGAGAGAAAAAAAGAGGAAAAGAGAAAGAAGAGAGAGACAGACAGAAAGGGACAGAAAGAGAAGAGAGAGAAGGGGGGAAAGAAGAGAGAGAGGAGAGGGAGGGAGGGAGGAAGGGAGAGGGAGAGAGAAGCCAAGGTGGAAGCCAGGGAGGCAGGTGAGCCAAGTCTAGCATCCTTTGAGAAGGGCGCACCAAACCCTTTGCTCTCCCATCCTCACCTGCGACTTCTGGGTGGGGGGGGGGGAGAGAGAGAGGGATTTCCTCCCCCAAACAATAAAACCCCAAGCTAAAAATACATTCCCCATAAAACATTAGCTACAACACTTAGTGATAGCTATAGGCTACTAAATAAGCAATTACATAAATCATACTAGGTTACGCAGTAAACCATTGAAATCGTGAGATACAAGCGACAAGTGTGCACATTTTACAGGTGCGCATTTTACAACCCGTGTCTTTCCCCTCCCCCCCCCCCTCCAATTTTTTTGGGGTTGGTTTGTGTTACAGGTTACGGAAAACATAATAACAGCAGAAACCTCATTGTCTCAGCATTCTGTAAATTTGGTTGTGAAGATGAGAAGGGGATTGAAAAGGCAACCGGTGTGAAAGTTGGAACACTTTGTTGAGAAGCTTGAGTGATGCTTATAAAATGGGCCTTCTTCTTTTTCCTTTTTCAGTGTGCTGTCTTGGCACCTTTAACCATCCCCTATGACAGTCTTGGTCCATTAGGAAGATTCACAAGATATCTGCAGGAGAACCACAGAACTGTTTTCCATGGAGGGTAAGTTGACTTCAACACTTGGGGACCCACTTCCCTTGCAGGGGCTATTTAGCGCCTAGCAACAGCAATAGCCCTTAGACTTATATACCGCTTCACAGGTGCTTTCCAACCCTCTCTAAGCCGTTTCGAGAGTCAGCCTCTTGCCCCTGACAATCTGGGTCCTCATCTTACCCACTTCAGAAAGATGGAAGGCTGAGTCAACCTTTAAGAGGAAGGAAGGAAGGAAGATAGCAATAGCCCTTGGACGTATATACTATTTTATAGTGCTTTCTAGCCCTCTCTAAGCGGTTTTACAGAATCAGCCTCTTACTCCCAACAATCTGGGTCCTCATTTTACCCAGCTTGGATGGATGGAAGGCTGAGTCAATAACAATAACGATAGCCCTTAGACTTATATATTGCTTCATAGTGTATTACAGCCCTCTCTAAGCGGTTTACAAAAATGATATTTTTCCCAGCAATCTGGGTTCTTATTTTACTGACCTCAGAAGGATGGAAGGCTGATTCAATAGCCATATAGCCCTTAGACTTATATACTGCTTCACAGTGCTTAACAGTCCTCTCTGAGCAGTTTGCCGACCTCAGAAGGATGGAAGCCTGAGTCAACCTGAAGTCAGTCAGGATCGAACTTCAGACTGTGGGCAGTTTGCCTGCAAAACTGCATTCTAACCACTGCACCACCATGGCTCATAACAAGCCAGACGTTTATGTGGACATGTGGGAAACTTGGTTTCCAGATGGTTGGGAAATGGACAGACATTACAAAAGTAATATACATCTTCAGATAGCTTGTCTTGCTGCGGAAAACAATGTTTTTAGGAGGATGGTATAGGACAGACAGAGCCCGAAGGCAGAGTCAAGAGAGTTATCAGCCTGGAATCGTTACATTTCCACAAATAATGATCTGTGCCCAGTCCTCTTGAATTCTATTAAGTCTTATCGAATACCAATTTAACGCTGATCTTAGTTGACCAGACTTTTATCTATAGATATGAGCAAGAGATCAACTTAACTGGAATTTAACACATGCTTGACAGGGAGCGATGTAACGAAATGGGAAAACCGGTTACCTTTGCCAAGAGAAAGCTGGGCTCTGATCCATTTGAGGTAGTATTTCCCAACTTCCAGAGACATTTATTGCAACTCTCAGAATTCTTAGCAGTGCCATGACTTCTGGATTTTGAAACCTAGTTTTGTAAAGTCTAGGATTATGGGGAATGATGGAAATCCAAGATTCCCCCCCCCCCCGAATGATGTTTCGAGGTCAAGCCATCCCAACACAGGACATAGAAATATGTTTCTATGACCAAACATTGTGTTTTGGAAGCCATCAGAAACAAAACTCAGAATGGTTTTCTGAGTTCCATCAAATGTGGACAGGTCCCAGAGAGGTTTTACAGGACAACCTGGGACACATATTTCTCCTTCTCTTCCTTTTTCCATCTACTCCCCTTCAGGCCTTCTTCCTTCTCAGCCCTTTCCTTCCTTTCCTTAACTGATGCCTCCAGTTGACTAAACTTTTTCAATGACCTGAGGCCAAATTCCAAAGTCAAATGAGATCAGAAGACAAAAGAAATCTAGAACCTGGGCAAATGCAGACTCATTCAACCTCCCAGAAAAGCAAGACCAGTTTCTGGTCATTGTAGGAGTTAGAGACATTCAAAGTTGAGGAATCAAACTTAGGAATGCTTCCATCTTAAGAATGCTTCTGTAGAAGACTTCTGGGGAAGATGGGGAAAAATATACTTGCCAAGTGTAGATTTTGAATCTGTGGTAACCCATCACCCAACAGTGGTTGACTCCATCAAAGGGTTTATTCTATGTGGTGGAGAATGCAATGAAAAGATAACCTAGGATAGAACTCAACTCCCAGTATATTTTGGCTTTAAGAATTGGTTTAAAAAACAAAAACAAAAAAACCCAAATATTGCATCCAGAGCAACTGGGAAGTTCTCACAGACATATCTCACTACACAACTGTATCAACTAACAGGGCAATAATCTGAATTTGGAGGAGAAAGATTAAGAGGGATGAACACACATATACTTTTCATACTGCCTTAAAATGAGACTATCTTTCCCTGATGCTGGACAAATCCAGGAAAAGTTGTTTTTCAAAGTGGTGTTGGAAAACCCTCTGGAACCTTTTTTTAAAAAAAAATTAGGGGTATAACCCTATGGATGATTGAGACACGATGAAGAGTTTCACCTTTTCCCTTTTCTGAACTGACAACTAATTTATTCTTGGCAACCCTGGTGCTGTTTTTCTTAATTACAGATATGCGGTGACTTGGTTAATTCATATCGGAGAAGCGTGCTTAAGTATCTGGTTATGCAAGTAAGTTCTTCTAACTTCTTCAGGAGTTGAAGGTGGCACACTGAGTTGGGTTGGCACAGTAGTTTTCTACATCTAGAAATACTCTTTGTGAACAGAATAGAATCTAAAACAGAACAGAACAGGATGCAGAATAGAGAATAGAGTCGAGCCAAGTTGAATAAAATGGAAATAGAATAGAATAGAAATAATGGAATGGAATATGGAATAAGAATAGAATAGAATATGGAATAAGGATAGAATAGAACAGAACAGAATAGAATAGAATAGAACAGAATGCAAAATGGAATGGAATCAGAAGAGAAGAGAAGAGAAGAGAAGAGAAGAGAAGAGAAGAGAAGAGAAGAGAACAGAACAGAACAGAACAGAACAGAATAGAATAAAACAGAATATTCTTTATTGACCAAGTGTGATTGGACATATAGGGAATTTGTCTCCAGTACAGAAGCTCTCAATATACATACAAGGAACAAGTGATAAATCATGATCATAATCATAAAATACAGTCATCATAAATCTATAAGGCATAACACTCAGTGATAATCATAGAATACTAAATACACATAAATCATGCGATCATAAACAACAAAGTTGTAGTCATAAGAAGCTAACAAATTAGGCAAGAGGAAAGATGAAAAGATAAGAAGGATAATGGCTAATACAGCCTTACTAGGTGGTTCGACGTCCCAGGGTATAAGACCGTGTTGTAGGAATTAATTGTTTAGCATGGGGGAAAAAAACTGTCCTTGTGTCTAGTTGTTCTGGTGTGCAGAGCTCTCTACAATGTCGTTTTGAGGAAAGGAGTTGAAACAGTTGATGTCCGGGATGTGAGGGGTCTGTAGATATTTTCACAGTCCTCTTTTTGACTCGTGCAGGATGCAGGTCCTCAATGGAAGGCCGGCTGGCTGCAGTTGTGTTTTCTGCAGTTCTAACTATCCGTTGGAATCTGGGTCTGTCTAGTTTGGTGTCTAAGATAGGGACAACTGCCTCCCACATCTAAAAGGTTGCAGGAAGGACTCCCACATTAAGTGTGGAATAGACGTGTGGGAAATATTCAGAAATAATACGATTTTCCATTCCAGTACACATCAGTCCTCGACTTACGACCCCAATTGAGTCCAAAATTTCTATGGCTAAGCGAGACCGTTGTTAAGTGAGGCTTGCCCCCTTTCCACAACCTTTCTTGCCGCGGTTGCTGAGGGAATCACTGCTGTGGCTCAGTTAGTAGCACCGTTGTTAAGTGAATCTGGCTTCCCCTTTGGCTTGGCTTGGCAGACTGAGGGGCAAAAGGCGACCACGTGACCCTGGGACACTGCAACCATCATAAATTCATATCCCAGCAGCCCGGGATATGAATTTTAATCAGGTGGTGCAACAATTTTCATAAATGTGAAGAATGGCCCCAGGTCAGTGCTGTTGAAACTGTTATAAGTTGACAACTTGTACTTTCATTGTAAGCTTGGATCTGTAAACAAAATATGGTGACCAAAAGACTTAAATTGCTCAGTGTTACATGGAGATTATCTGGAGATGAAACAACAGGAAGCTGATCTCAATTGACCTGCCTAACAAGTTCCCCTGGAGGAGATCTCTTACTCAATAGAAGGTGGAGTGTGCCAAATAGGGCAGACACTTTTGTTGGATTTCACAACCCTCTTTTGGCACATTATATTCATCTTGCACTTCATTTCTTTCCTATCCTTTGTCTGAGCCCACAGAAGCAATTACTGGCCCAATTCAGGATGTTTTTGTTGCACAAGAACACATTCATTATCTCAATTGATTTTCTGCAGGTTATTGCTAACCAATAATTAATGCAAAGGAATTAATCTGAAAACATAAGCAGGGTAAGAAGTTGGGTAATACAAGAAAGAGCAGAAAAAGCTGATGATTGTTGGGGTCCTTGGTGATTTTCTGGCAGACGTTTCATTCCCAAACTAGGTAACATCATCAGGTCCTTAGTTCTGAGTTTGGTTGTTTTCTTGCAGATGTTCCATCACCAAAGTAGGTAACACCATCAGTGCAATTTTCATTGCAGAATAAGAAGAATAAGGAAAAGAATGGTCCTCTAGATTTATATGCAGATCCAAAAGTGGTTTTGTAACTGGGAATTAGGTCCCACACTGTGAAGAATCAGGAAGGAGGTTAGCCTTGCTTGTTTTTCTGATCGCAGAATACGTGCCTAAGATCCACATCTTTATTTAAGCTTGAGCTATTTTCCCAACTCAATAACTACCACTGTCATGTGCCTCTCTTTTTTCCTCACAGTAAGAAAGGCATCACGGAGAGCAAGACGCAGCTTTTGTGGTTCGTTCAAACGCTGCTCTTTGGCTTTGCTTCGCTTTATTTCTTGGTGGTTTACAAGCCACCCAAGAAAACCCAGTGAAGAATTGGAAGTGGAAAAGGAAACAGAAATGGGATGATATATTGCCCTAAACACCGAAGGATCTCTCAGTAATTTGGCATTTCACCGAAAACACCTTTCACCTGTTGCCTGGAAAGACAAAATAAATAAATAAACTTTGGTTTGGGGGCACCCTGGTGATAAACAGACCAGCTGCTAAAGGGGAAATCACATTTTAAATGGGGAATCAAAAGTTCTTCTTACAGAAGACCTGTTGTTGAAAGATGGAAGTATCTGTGTTTAATAATAAAAAGAGACCTCAGTATTAGGGTGAGAGTTGTTACACTGTTAATTTTGGGAAATAAAATCCTGTTTTCAATACAAGTAGTTCTTGGCTTACAACAGTTTGCTTAGTGACAGTTTGACGCTAGAACGGCACAGAAAAAAGTGACTTATGACCAGTGGTGGGATTCATTTTTTTTAATGACTGGTTCTGTGGGCGTGGTTTGGTGGGTGTGGTGTGGCTTGGTGGGTGTGGCAGGGGAAGGATACTGCAAAATCTACATTTCCTCCCCACCCCACTGCCTGCTTTCCAGCTCTGTTCTCCTGTGCAGGGCAACCAAAGGAGACCCAGCCAATCAGCTGGGACTTGATGGGAGGCAGAGAAGAGATGGGGTTGGTGGGGCCGGTCATAGGTGGGATTGGCCGGCTCTCCGAACTACTCAAAATTTCCGCTACTGGTTCTCCAGAACTGCTGAATCCCACTTCTGCTTACGACCATTTTTCAGACTTAATGACCATTGCAGGATCTCCATGGTCACGGGATTTACATTCGGATGCCTGACAACAGACTCCCACTTACGATGGTTGCAGAGTCCCTACCTTTTTTTGCGACCTTCCAACAAGTGACATCAACAGGGGAAACCAGATTTGTGTTAATGACTGTGTTTATTTAATTTAATTACTAATTTAATGAGGACCCAAATTGTTTGGAGGCCAGAGGCTGACTCTGTCAAACTGCTTAGAGAGAGCTGTGAAGCACTATAAAGCGATATATAAGTCTAAAGCAAGAAGCATCCCCACTCCCCTTCGGAATGGCAGTGTTCCGAATAGTTCATCGGAATGCTGGAAATGTAAACCAACTCAAGGAACATACTATCATACGTGGTGGAAGTGCCCAGTAGCAAAAAAAATATTGGATAAGGATAAGAAGATGGATAGAGGAAATAATCAAACAACAAGAGTTAAAACCAGAGATATTCTTACTAAGCATAATAACAGGAAAATATGACAAAAAACCCACAATACCTAATGCTACTCATAATAACAGCGGCCAGAATTATGCTCAAAATTGGAAAAATGGCACTATACTGTCTGAGGAAAGTGTATGAAGAAATGTAAAGCCCCTGTCACACTGCACCAACGGATGCAAAGAGGATGTAAAACGGACAAAAAAGCTTGCCATCCATTGGTTAACGCGATGTACTCACTGCCTCCGTTTTCCTTCCTCTCTATCCGTCCAGCATCCGTTTATTGACGTTTCATCCGCTCAGAAAGTTTTGAGCTGCTCCAAACTTTTGTGCAGAAAATGTATCAAATTCGTCCATTCTGCATACGCTATGCATCTGCTACGCATCCGTTCTGCATCCGTTCCGCATCCGCGATATCCGCTAGGCATCCGTTCCGCATCCACGCAACTCGCATCCGCTCGGACGCAGTGAGGAAGTGGAATGGACGCAGAACGGATGCAGAACGGATGCCTAGCGGATGCAGCACGGAAAAAAGCGTTTAAAACGGAAAAAACTTTTGCAGAGGGGATCTATCTCGGATATTAAGGATGTCTAGAGGATGCCAAGAGGATGCCTAGAGGATGCAAAGGGACACCTATACTGCCTATAAAAAGGGGGAGCAACTCGTCTGCATCTCACTTTCAGACCAGCAGTCCTGCTGTGCAGACCTCTACAGCCTTCATCTGACTCTTCCTCTTCCACAGCATCCAGTCATGTCCACCGTGGATCGTAACACAGTCCTTTTGGCAGCCACCATCCTTCTGCAACAGTGCGAAGCCATCTACAGGCTCTGTGAACTCTACTACGGGAAGAAAAGGAGGCGGCCAAGAAGCATCTGGGTCCGAAGATGGATCGGGAGAAGAGCAGAGTACGGACTGTACAACAAGCTGATGGTGGAGCTCAGGAACGAAGACAATCGGGCATTCCAGAACTTCGTGAGGATGCCTCCAGCCATGTTTGACGAAGTTGTGCAGCGGCTGACACTCAGGTTGACCAAGCCAAACACCAACTTCCGGCCCAGCCTGGAACCTGGGCTCAAGGTGGCACTCACTCTGCGCCACCTGGCCTCAGGGACCACCTACAGAAGCATGCAGTACGGCTGGAGGGTGCCACACAACACCATCAGCATTGTGGTCAGAGAAGTGGTGCAGGCCATCATCGAAGAATACCTGTAGGAGCTCCTCCAGTGCCCCTCCACTGATGAAGGATGGAAGAAAGTTGCAGAGCAGTGGTATCAGAGGTGGAACTTCCCACACACCGTTGGAGCCATAGATGGCAAGCACGTGGCCTGCAAAGCACCACTCAAGTCGAGCTCTACTTATTTCAACTACAAGGGCTTCTTTAGCATCGTCCTCTTTGCCATGGTCGATGCTGACTACAAGTTCATGTACATCGATGCTTCAGGCAGCAGCTCATCTTCAGATGCCCAGGTATACAATGCCAGTC
The DNA here is from genome assembly GCA_015471245.1 of Laticauda colubrina. Classification (NCBI taxonomy): domain Eukaryota; kingdom Metazoa; phylum Chordata; class Lepidosauria; order Squamata; family Elapidae; genus Laticauda; species Laticauda colubrina. The sequence continues at coordinate 9,113,836 of BLBF01000016.1, read as the reverse complement.
ACCTCAAGGAGGGGCTGGAACGCAACCTCATTGTGGGCTTCCCAGATCCAGAACCCCTGCCCAACGACACACAAGATGTGCCCTACTTCATCGTGGGGGATGACGACTTCTCCCTCAAAACCTACCTCATGAAGCCCTACACTTCCAGACTCCTCACCCGTGAAGAGAGGATCTTCAACTACAGGCTGTCCAGGGCAAGGTGGATGGTGGAGAACGCCTTTGGCATCCTGGCCAACAGGTTCCAGGTACTTCTCACCACCATGCAGCAGAGACCGTGAGGAGGATCATGGAAGCTTGCTGCATCCTGCACAATCTCATGCGCACCCGCTACCCAGTCTTGCAGAACAGGCTCGTGGACCTCCAGCAAGGCAATGGGGACATGGAGCCTGGGGAATGGAGGCAAGGGTGAAACCTGATAGACACTGAGGATGTGCAAGGCCCCAACAGAGCCTCACGTGAAGGGAAGGAGCAGCGCAACCTCCTGAGACACTGGTGCAACTCCCCAGCTGGAGCAGTGGAGTGGCAAGACAGGATGATAGATGATTAATGGATGCTTCCTTCAGCCTGTCTCATCACACGGATGAGATTGGGCCATGTATGTTGCATGGGCCTACAATGAGCAGGGCATTTAATAAAGAGTTGTGTTTATGTTCAAATGTGTGGATCAATGCTTACTAATGAAGGGCCAAAGGTGTGGCACCTGGGAGGGTGGACCATACAGTCCCACTATGCTTGCACTGGAGGTTTCTCTATCCCACAGCTATCTTAACCCATCCCAAAGGTATCCCTGCCCACCCCACTGCTATCTTAACCCATCCCACAAGCATGCAAAGGCTTAAACCAATTCTAAAAGTTTCCACCAAGACTTTATTAAAAAAAAGAAATGAAGCAAGTGTGTGAATCAAAGATAAACTTTATTGAAGAACAAGCTGTAAAAAAAAAATAGTGTCCAAATAAAGTCCACAGGTAGCCAGCTACCCAGTCTCTGGCACTCTTATTGGTCACTCGGAGGTGTGCCCAGTCTCAGGGGTGAAGGGTCCAGGTGCTGTGGAGGTGGGTGGTGCTGGAGTGCTTGTCTGTATCGTCATTGGGGTGCCTGGCCCCAAGAGGACAACGGGATGGTGTGTTGAGGAAGCTCTCAGACAGCTGGCTCAAACCCGCGATGCTGAGAGGTCCTTCCTCCATGCCATGGGGTGTCAGCCCCAGTACTGATGAGAGATGTACTGAGGCCGGGCTTGGCTGTGGGGTGGAGGAAGTAGTAGTGTAGTGGGGCTGTCTGATCTGCAGCTGGGTGAGGACTGGCATGGGTGGCATCGCTGTCGTCGGGGCATCATTGCCGTGGGTGGCATCGGTGGCTTCAGTGGAACCGGTGGCAATGGTGTCATCCGATGACTCTGTGCCTGGACTGGGAAGGGCTGCTGCCTGTGCTGCTGGACCTCTTGGTAGCCGTAGCCCTGGTAGGTGAGGGGCTGTGGGAAGCCTTGGAATGGGAGGGACATCACCTGTGGTGGAGGTGGAGGAGCAGACCTGGACTGGGTGG
>BLBF01000016.1:9065882-9082296 GCA_015471245.1 Laticauda colubrina | reverse complement strand
AGAATAGAATAGAATAGAACAGAACAAGGGAATGGGAATGGGAATGGAATAGAATAGAATAGAATAGAATAGAATAGAATAGAACAGAACAGAACAGAACAGAACAGAATAGAATAGAATAGAATCTGAAAGGGACCTGAGAGGTCTTCTACTCCAACCCCTTGCCCAAGCAGGACACCCTATACCATTCCACACAAGTGTCAGTCCAGTCTCTTCTTAAAAGCCTCCAATGATGGAGCCCACACAACTTCTGAAGGCAAGCCCTCCCACTTGTTAATTGTATTATCTGCAGTGTACAGGTATTCCTCAACTTATGACCACAATTGAACCCAATATTTTTATTGCTGAGACATTCATTAAGTGAGGTCTGTCCCATTTCATGGCATTCCTTGCCACATTTGTCAAGTGGATCCCTGCAGCAGTTAAATTAGTCACATGGTCGTTAAGTAAATCGAGCTTTCCCATTGGCTTTGCTTGACAGAAGGTCGCAGGAGAGGATGGCGTGATCTGGGAACACTTCCGACTGTCATAAATGAGAATCCATTGTCAAGCATCTGGATTTTGGCCAGGGATTCTGCAACAGTTGTCAGTGTGAAAGAACGGTTCAATGTCAGTTTTTTTCCAGCACCGTTGTAATTTCTGTCACTAAGCGAACTATTGTAACTCAAGGACGACCTGTGGTATATGTGTTTGTTTTCAATCTGGGGTAACTTTGAACCTGTAGGAATTCTGGGAGTTGGAGTTCAGTCTTCTTAAAATTGAGCAGGTTGGGAATATTATTGGAGGAATAATTTGTGCAAGTCACTTGAAAGAAGGGGTGCAATTCCCACCCACCCCAAAAAAGGATTCATGGGGCAAAAAAAGGGGGTGAAAATTTTGCAGCTCTGCAGGGCTGGGGTGACCTGGAACCTCTCAGAGTGAGGAAAAAGGAAGGATAGAGATGTTGTTTTGTCTCCTCCAGCTGTTGCCTTTGCCCTTGCAGTTGTTTTTGCCCCCTGGAAAGGAAAACACATTCTGACCCCTGTGCTTCCTTGGGAAGGAATATGGACATGTCCTTTCTTGGTGGCCTCTTGTCCAGTTCACTGCAACCAGCAAAAGAAGATTGTTGCTATCTCTCCTTGGAAACCTCTTCTGGACTTTGTGCTTGTGATGTAGGGAAGATGTGTGTGCGTGTCTCTCTCTCTCTGTGTGTGTGTGTGGACTTGTCGTTATAGAAATAGCTCATACATGTTATATGTAGAAGTAAAAAGTTGAGGATGTTCATCATTAACTTGCTGTACTACACCAAAAAGAATCAGAAGTCAATGTTTTTTCCCTTTTACTCTTCACTTTTTTCTTATCCCTTTTCCTCCCTTTCCTATTATTATTTTTTGCATTTTATATTTTGATAAACTAATAAAAAATTTCAATAAAAAAAATACATTTCTATGTGAATACATTGCTTCTCCTGCCTTACTGGTCCCTGGATCCCAACTTATCGTGCCTTTTAAAAAAAACACCATAAAACACAACTGCAAATATCCATTATATATAATAATAATTTTATTGATCTTTTGTGGTACTCATCTTCCAACAATGCAAGCTGACTCATAAAAGGCAGAGAAATTACAATGAAAACAGTAAAAAAATATGTATCTTTTAATTTGCTGTTTATTATTTTTGGGAGAAAAAAAGTGGCACAGAAATGGAAGTAAAATTAAAAGATATATCTTAGTGAAAGACAACTAACAAAAAAAAAAAAGATGTATCCATTCCATACACAGAGGGAGAAAAAAAAAAAACTCTTTAATGTAAATTAAAAAATACTCCGACAAACATTACAATGATTCAGGAAAACTATGAGGAGACAAATAAGGAAGACCAATAAATGTAATATCCTTAAGAGTCATTAAGATTTAAATGCCTAATTCAATCAAAGCCCGACAGAAACGGATTGTGAGATGTAAGACCCAAATTATTTAATACTCACAATACAGAGAGGTCTGGTTCACAATTCAAAATAAGCATTTGCAAATGGGCCTTCGAGTCCCTTCCAAAGTGGATTGGGTGCAACAAGAGCAAGGATCTCATGGTCAAACAATACATATTATACACTCTACAACAGGGGTCTCCAACCTTGGCAACTTTCAGCCTGGAGGGTTTCAACTCCCAGAATTCCCCAGAATTTCCCAGCCAGCTTTGTGGTGGAAACGGCTTTCTGAAGCAGCCAATCGCAGGCGAGGTGGGTACGGTGAAGGACCGGAAAGCAGCGCTGGATGGGAAAGGCGCGCATGTGCGTCTCTCTCTCTCTCTCTCTCTCTCTCTCTCTCTCTCTGACTCGAGGCGGCTTACACAATGTAAAACCATATTTAAAACAAAAAAATAATTTTACTGGAAATGCTTTGGATTACAAGTCCCATCAGCCACCTCTAGGTGGGAGTGTTGATAGGGGATGGTCCCTTCTTGCAAATCTCAAAATGCTCATTATTTAAAGAACTTCTGAAGATGTAATAAAATAAAATTATGATTACGTGCAGGTAGTCCGTAACTCACAATTGAGCCCAAAATGTATATTGCTGAGTGAGAAATTGGTTAAGTGAGTTTTGTCCCATTTTACGACTTTTCTTGCCACATTTATTAAATGAAGCACTGTAGTAGTAACACAGTTGTGAAGGGAATCTGGCTTCCCCTTTGACTTTGCTCATCAGGTCACAAAATGACTCCTGAACACTGCAACTGTCATAAATATGAACCATTTGTCAAACATCTGAATGTACTCTGGGGATGCTGCAACGCTCATAAGGGTGGAAAATGATCATAAGCCACTTTTTTCACTGCCGTTGGCCCTCCCCACCTACAATTCAAGCCTCTTTTTCTGGATTTTTGTGTTTGGCTTGCATTTTCCCCACCAAGTTACAACCTTGTGCAAATATGTTATTTTTTCCATTTTCTTTTTCAGGAAAAAAAATGCAGGATTGTTTTGCTTTGCTTTGCTAAGAATTCTGCTTAAATGTTACAAATGGAGTTTTTGATACATGGTGTCTTAACTTAGAGAAATTGACCTAAAGCTGAAATTGTTTCCTCTTTTCGTGGTTACAGGAACTCTTTAGGGGTATACATTTCTAAAGGAAAAGGCATGTAGTGTTTTGTTTTGTTTTTTCCATTGAAAAGCTTTTAACCAAGAAGGAGGGGGAAAGACTTGTTGGAATTGGACATCTTGACCATTCCTGTTCTTATAGTGTTGGAAAATGTTTCCTAGTAAATTTTAAAAAAGACAGATTTCTTTCCAAGCAACCTGTGTTTTCAAGGGAAAAAAAACCCCAAGAAATCTAAAAAGCCTGAGTAAGATCACTCCTAGAGTACTGCATCCAGTTTTGGTCACCACACTATAAAAAATATGTTCAGATTCAAGAAAGAGTGCAGGGAAGAGCAACCAGGATGATAGAGGGACTGGAGGCTAAAACATGTGATGAACAGTTGCAGGAACTGGGCCTGGCTAGTCTAGGGAAGAGAAGGACCAGGGGAGACAGGAGAGCAGTCTTCCAATACTTGAGGGGCTACCACAGGGAGGAGGAAGGGGTCAAGCTATTTTCTAAAGCACCCGAAGGCCAGACAAGGAGTAATGGATGAGAGCTGAACAAGGAGAGATTCAACCTGGAAACAAGGAGAAACTTTCTGACAGTGAGAACAATCAACTAGTGGAACAGAAGTTGTCTTCAGAAGTTGTGGGAGCTTCATCACTAGAAGCTTCCAAGAAGAGACTGGAGTGCCATTGGTCAGAAATGGTGTAGGGTCTCCTTCTTGGGCAGTAGGGGGGTTGGAGTAGGTGACCTACAAGGTCCCTTCCAACTCTGTCAATCTGTTAATCTCAAGCAATAGGCAAGAAGGCAGGTTAGCTTGCTCAGAGGCCTTGAGGAATTCAGCACTGAGAGATTATGAGATTCCCCCCACCTCCCCAGGAGCTGGGCCTTCTGGGAGCTACTGATATCATTCTTTTCCAGGAATGATACAAGGAGACTCGGAACTCCTTTGAAAGCAGCTGAGACATCCTTCTACAAAGGTGCTCAGTTTATTTAAAGAAACATTTCTTCACCATCCACCACTACTGGTCCTGAACAGTGGGGGCCAATCGGTCAAAAGGGCGCCAGAATACCATGTAAACAGATTCACCGTCATTTTTTTGAGCTGCCTCTGTGTGGGTTGGGCAGCTGTATAAATTTGTTTAATAACAATAAATAAATAATAAATTAATCATCACCATCACTGAGAGAAAATCTTGGGGCAGAATCGTGTTCATCTACATGGGGATAAAAAAAATCAAGCATTTTCCCCCTTCACATAGTAAATTAGACGAGACAACTTCAATTCCTTTTTAACCTCCTGCTTAACCAAAAAATGAAGACTTTTAATAACATCTGTTAATCAGGCTATGGGGCTCTTTAAAATAAAATCCAGGTAGAATCAGCAACAAAACAACTTCCAGACTTTTAAAGAGATTTCAAAAAAAGCTTAAGGGAAAAAACCCAGGATATTGATGATAGAAAACCTTTCATTCAGCCTTTAATTTATATATCTGTGGAGCACATCAAAATTTTGTATTTCAGGGTAAAAAAAAGGATTCCTTTTTCTTCTTACAGCTATTTATCTGGAAAGCTCCAGCTTGCAAAAGACTGAACTAAACTTAAAAACCTTTACATCTGTGAGAGGACAATGGGTGATTAAGAAGTTTGATATATCAATAAAAAAATAAACTAAAATAAAAAGTGTCTAAAAACATGTGCACTAACATGGGAGCAATGTCTCTGAACATCTTCAAACATGTGTATACAGTGGAGTAGCATGCCAATTATTTTTGAGATTTGTCGTATCTCCATAAAATAAAAAGAATATTAGATCCTCTCATCTTATAAAGAAGGGTGAATGTTATCAGTATGGCGATTTTTATCACTTCCTCCTTTTTACATTTTTGATACCAGCTGTCTTGCCTTGAAAGCAAATAAGATTAATTCAATACTGTTTACACTGAAAACAATATGAAATGAAGACAGGAGGAATTCTGGGCTAAATGTAAAAAATTAGAAATACTTGCCCATCATTGTCAAAGATTCTCTGTTTTATTTTCTGCCAGTCCAACTTGTAAATTCATAAATTGTTAACTACTTGCCAGGATCTATAAAATTATTTTTCATACTGGAAATGCAGATATATAACAGCTTTAAAAAAATGTTCCTTTTATTTAGAAACCCCAAGACTTGAAAGTTGACCTTGGAAGTCTCTCTAACTTTAAAATAACAAGATCCCAAAAGTATTTTGCAACCAAATGAGCTTCAATGAAAGCCTAACTTGCCATTAAGTTTTAAAAATATAAAAAGATTCTTTCAGTTGCTGCTATTTAGTTCTCTAAAGCCAACCATTTTGAGACTTTTACTCTTCAGTAACTCACTATTGTGCCAGTTGCCATCAGGATACTATTATTTAAAATCAAGGTTCTTTTCCTGGAGAGATTAGTTACCTTAATACCAAACCCATGGAAGAAGTAAAGATATTAATGCAATTTTTTTTCTGAAATAACTTTGCTTGAGATTTGGAATCAATTATTAAGTGTATTTGCCACCCATTTCATATGGAAAGGATTCTGAGTGGCTTACAGCCTTAAAACATTAAAATCCTACCAGATCAATATTTCCCAATCAGTAAAAATGTGGCCAGCTGGGGCCACGTATGACCAACTGTTAGAAGTTTTAAATGTTGGTTTTTATTTTTAAAGGCACCAGTCTTCCAATATGAGTCTTGTTTTTTTTTTTCCTTTCTCATAAAAATTGCACTTCTCCTTTGCTGCTTTTCCTTGGTAAACAAGAATTAGACACTAATTGGTTAGTTCTCTACACAGATGGTTAGCTAGGAAAGGTAGATATTATTGTAGTCCATTGTTCTGATTTATGGTGACTGCAAGGTAAATCCCTGCATGTTTTGTTTTAATTCAAGAGCTAAATGTTATTTCCCCAAGAAAGTCTTTCCAATTCAAGCAGGATCTCTTCCTCTGGATTTCTGAGGAATTGATTTTCTCTCTCTCTCTTTCTCTGTGCTTCAAACATGCACAAATCCTGTTTTCTCAGCACCTCCTATTTTTCAAGCACATATTTTATTGCCATAGTTGGTTAAGAGATAGCTGAGAGGGACTTCCAGGTAAATTTGACAAAAAGTCCAGCCACATCTAAAATTGAAGGACATGCTCTAAATTGCAGATCCCTCGGTTGAGGGTTTCAAATGGCTAGCTTTGCATTTAAGTTGCAGAGTTGGGAGGAAAGACAGGATTACTCCCTTCCTTCCTTGAAAAGCCCATATTGGCAACCCAACAGCCTTCAGAGTTAAGGAGACAGCTTCTGATCTTCCACCCTGGTTTGGCCATGTTCTTTGGTGGCTAGCTAGGGAAGGTAAATATTATTGTGGTCCATTGGTCTGATTTATGGCGACTGCAAGGTAAATCCCTGCACCTTTTATTGGCAAGGTTTTTCAGAAGTGGTTTGCCATTCCCTCTGCTGATTTGGCCATGTTCCTTGCAGATAAGTAAACTGCAAATACCTCTGATTAATTGATATTTTCAGGTAGGGAAGGCACAGGTTGGGAAAAAGCATCAAAAAGAAGAGAATTGGGGTCATCTTTTCAACCCCCAAGGAAAATTTTTCCCCAAATTGCTGCCTTTGGTATCTCAAAAAGGTGTGTTTGTAGCTCACCTGCCGGAAATTGATGCAGAATTAGGATACCGTGGGGGTTAAGCATCCATTCAAAATCGTATCGCCCAAAAGCGATAACCTGGAAAGGTTAACAATGGCCAGGTGATAATGTATTACTTTAAGAACAACCTTTCTCCCTGGAGTTGGGAGAAGATTTGGGAATCCTGGTTCGCCTTTTTTTCCTATCTCATAACTTTTTGAAGCTTCACTGCATATGTTGACAATCTTTTCATTCCAGAGAGGGTCCAGCAATAAGAAGCCAGCCATCTTGTTCACCCATTAGTGTAGGTAGGATTCTTACCCAGCAAACAGAATCCTCTTCAAAGATTTTATGTCGTGCATAGCAGCTGGATAGAGAATAAGGAGCCTGAGAAGTCCAGATTTGATGTCACCTGATTTGACTTAGTGGAGACTCTTGAAATTTGCCCAACAGCATTTGATACAGAATAGGGCTAGAAGAGACCTCAGAGGTCTTCTAGTCCAACCCCCTGCTCAAGCAGGAGACCCTCTACCATTCCAGACAAATGGCTGTCCAGTCTCTTTTTAAAAGCCTCCAGTGATGGAGCATTCAGAACTTCTGAAGGCAAGTTCTCACTGCCAGGAAATTCCTCCCTAATTCCAGGTTGCTTCTCTCCTTGATTCATTTCCATCCATTGTTTCTTGTCCTGCCTTCAGGGGCTTTGGAAAATAGATTGACCCCTCCTCTTTGGGGCAGCCCCTCAAATACTGGAAGACTGCTCTCATGTCTCCCCTATTTCTTGTCTTCAGACTGGCCAAACCCAAATCCTGCAAACTGTTCTTCATATGTTTTAGTCTCCAGGCCTTTAGTTGCCCTTCTCTGTACTTTTTCCAAAGTGTCAACCTCTTTTTTTAGCAATGTGGTGACCAAAACTGGATGCAGGATCCCAGGGGTGGCCTTCCTAAGGATTTATAAAGTGGTACCAATACTTCACATGCTTCAAGAGAGACTTGAACCTCAGCTGAAAAGTCAGGGTGATGGCAATGCAAGACTTATTATTCTCTTATGGGTTTTTCTTCTTCATGCACCAGGACACCAGACTGTGTTGCTGAGATGAAAAAGCAGCCACTCCAGGGAATGGAACAGCAAATAAAATAAATTCATGGAATTATGAGGGCAATATTCTGAGGGATTCAGAAATCTTTTTTCCAAGCATCAGCTGAAGGAAGAAGGATGCTCAGGGCTCCAGAATTTGAAGGGCTTTGAATCTTCCTGGCTTGAGAATTTGAATCGGTTTTACCTTCATGTTTCTCCAGGAAAAGGATCTGATCAAGAAGCAAATATAGCAGCTGAGAGGTCAGCTCATTCTTAGAATATGAGATAGCTGGGCATGAGGCAGGAGACGGGCAAAAGGGAGCATGGAAGGGAGAGATTGGTGACTCTTGTGTTTACCCAGCTCCATAGAAGGGGAGGTGGGGGGAGGATTCCATATTTCACCCCTTCAGAATGCCTCAAATATCTCCTATTAGTTTGTGTTCCACTTTTTAAAAAAAGGATTACAGGCAGCCTTGACTTACGAGAGGCCAACAGCTATGTTGCTAAGCGAGAGAGCTGTTAAATGAATTTTGTCCTATTTTATGACCTTTCTGGCCACAGTTGCTAAGTGAATCACTGCCGTTGTTAATTTGGTAACATGCTTGTTAAGTGAATCTGGCTTCTTCGTGGACTTTGCTTGCCAGAAGGTCGCAAAAGGGGATGGTCGTAAGTGTAAGAAATGATTATAAAGTCACTTTTTTTCAGTGATGTTGTAACTTAGAAAGGTCTCTAAGGAACTGTGGTAAATCAAGGACTACTTCTATCCCCACCTAGAATGGCTCTGGCCCATCCAAAGAGCTTTGTAACATCTTTCATATGTGTATCTGCATATAACAATTTAGACATTTTCAGGAGATGATTGTGGCCTCCTGTATCCAAGGAGAGCTGGGATTTCTGGCATCTTCCTATCTCCTAAGCTTAAATAGAGAATCCGTGCAGAATCTGGAAGGGATAATTTTACCTTTTTATTTTCCTAACATTTTGCAAGGACCAGGGGAGACAGCAGAGTAGTATTCCAATATTTGAGGGGATGCCCCAGAGAGGAGGAAGGGGTCAAGCTATTTTCCAAGGCACCTGAAGAAATAATGGATGGAAACTGATCAAGGGGAGATTCAACCTGGAAATAAGGAGGAACTTTCTGACAGGGAGAACAATCAACCAGTGAAACAGAAGTTGCCTTCAGAAGTTGTGGGAGCTTCATCACTGGAGGCTTTCACAAAGAGACTGGACATCTGTCAGAAACAGTGTAGCATCTCCAGCTTGGGCAAGAGGTTGGACTAGATGACCTACAAGGTCCCTTCCAACTGTTAATCTATATCTGTATCAAGTATCAGGCTTTAGCCCTGAAATAAAGCCTCATTGGAAAATATGACAGCGTAGTCCACAGGTTAAACTGTGGGCACCTGGTTAATCTATGTTATGATAATATGCATATTGTTAATCTGCCTACTCTTGTGTTGGTTTGTGCCAAACCTTTTACAAGCCTGTTAAACCCAAGCTTTGCATCCCATTAGGAAAGCACAAGCAACGGGAAAGCTTTGGTGGATTCAGAGTACCCAATGAAAGATTTGAATTGCCCTTTTTTCCATTTATTTGCAAAAGCCAAGTTTTATCAAGTGAAGCTTCCCCCAGATGAGAAGTCTACGCTTAGATAAAGTGTGATTTCACTTTGAAAAAAAAAAAAAGAGTTGCCAGGAAGGGGGGTTATGGGGTGTTAGTCATGTTTACTCACAGACAAATGCCACTTATTGCAGGTTGATTGCAATCCCAGGCAATCTGGCTACTTAAAAGAGTTTGCCAATTCCAGGGCTGGAGCATCCAAGCCATAATATGAGTAGCTATAGATAATAAATCCATTTTATTTATGTATATCTATCAAGCTAGTCCTTCTAGTGCAGAGCAAAAATAAATATTCTGAACCAGGAATGCTGAGTAAATTCAAAAAAGGAAGTGTTTTTTTTTCTTTTTTTGAAGGGGTTGTCATAAAAATCAGGCTTAAGGCAGAAAGAAATGGGGGTCAGAGCTGGGCCAAAAGGGGAATGTCCACTTGCTGAGATAACCAAATAACAGAGTTGGAAGGGTCCTTAGAGGTCTTCTAGTCCAATCCCCTACTCAAGCATGAGATTCCATACCATTTCAGATAAGTGGCTCCTCTTGAAAACATCCAGTGATGGATCATCCACAACTTCTGAAGGCAAGCCAGGCTCAAACCATTTAGGAGCCACAAACCGAGATCAACAGGCACTGCTCCTGAAACATAAATGTGTTGTCCAAAACTTGAAATTTCTTATCCACCACTTAGCTAATTTTTCCCCAGCATTGTGCCTTCAAGAAACTTTAGAAAACATTTCTCTTTAAGTGCGAAGAGACTTAGAAGAACAGAGTTGGAAGGCACCTTGTAAGTCATCTAGTCCAACCCCCCTCCTCAAGCAAGGGACCTTTTACTATTCCTTACAGATGTCCATCAAGCCTCTTCTTGAGAGCCTCCAATGATGAAGCACCCACAACTTCTGAAGTCAAACTGTTCCCTTAGGTGGTTTCATCTTATTTCTAGGTTGAATCTCTACAGGTTGAGTTAGATATTTGACTAACCCTGATCTTTGTCTTCAGGAAAATTTTCAAGAGTTGGGCGTTACTAAGGGGAAGTAGGCTATGGGGTAGGGGGAGTGGGATATTTTTGTGCCTTATTTCATTGTCCTAATGGGGTTTCTTATGTTCTGGTTTCATGACTGGAGGCCTCCTGAATTGGGCTGAATAGAGGCTTAGGATTCCCTGATTTGGTTCAACCATTCTGCTAAAACTTAAAAGGGCAGTAAGAACCATGGTTAAAAGAGACTTGGTTTTGCAAACTACCTCACCCCAGGGAGTATATTCAAGAAAGTATTGCAATTCAAGACACTGGCTTACCTATCTTCTGTAGGGGAGGATAGATAGGGCAGTGCTAACTGCAGATCCCATCTTCCCCAGCCATCATGGTCATTATGGTTAAGGAGCCTGCAATAAATGTTTTTAAATATTTATATATCTCTTTAAATATCTCTTCCATGAAGAGAGATTCCTAATCCAGAAGCCCAAATGGGGAGACTTTGGGTTCTTAAAATCGATGAATTTAGAATCTCCCAAGAGCCTTCAGGCCCCAACTTCTTGCACCCACCTGAGACCAGATAAAGTGGATTTTGGCAACCAAATTAAGAGCAGAGACCGCTGAAGGCCCATTGGAGGTTCTGAAGGCCCAATCCTGTTTCCTTGCTCTTCTTTCTTCTTCCTCTTTTTCCATTATGTAAATGAGAAGCGGGACCAACAGCGAGGGTTATTTTAAAAGGCAAAGATCCCGACCTCCCCCTACTCCCCCCCCCCGGATTGGGCAATAAAGAAGCCCAGCGCTGGGGAGGGTCAAAGACTGAGCCCAGGGCCGAAGAGTATAAAAACCCCTTCCCCAAAATATCGGCAGCCTCATCCGACTTCTTGGAGATCCTATCCGGACCGTTTTCTTCTGCAAAGGAATTTTACTTCGCACATCCAAAAATGAACCCAAGCAACTCAGGTAAGAAATCACCTTTGGGGCGCCCCATTTCTCCTCCTCCGTTTGTCCTTTTCTCTCTCTTTCTCCCTTTACGGGACAAAACGATGGGGAAGGTGTTGGCTAGTCGGGACAAAAATCGTTTTCTAGCCCGATTGGGGCCGCGAATTGTGCGGTTTTTGGAGAGAGTCAGACTCGGGCCGATAGAGCAAAGCATCGAATTCGTTCCTAACCCGGTTTTATGGGGGAGAAAAAGCGAGGAGGAGGCTTTGTCTGAGTTTGGGGCGACTCCCTTCGCCCGGGCGACGGGAAGGTTTGCTCCGAGTCGGGCAAATTGCGCGCTATCCTAGGGCTTCATCCAGGCTAATTCGTGCGTCCTGGAAACTGGAAAAGCGGCATCGTGTGAACGGGAACTCACGCCTGCTTGCCCCGACCAACAAGTTAATACAAGCCGGTTAACTAACCCGGTTAAAAAACAAAAAAACAAACACCTCCAACTTGTCTGGATCGGGAAGCATGTTGACCGCTGGGTTTTATTTTTCTTTTTCTCTCTTTTTTTTGGCAGGTTCTGAGAAGTGAAGCCCACGGAGGGTGGGAGAAACGCGAGGAGGGGGATTTCTGTGGGTTTGGGGCGACTCCCTTCGCCCGGGCCACGGGGAGGGGGGGGGGGGGGGGTGGGCTGCGATCCGCGCTCGCCGATTCCAACGGGTCGAGCGAATTGCGCGGTACGCTCGGCTTAATCCTGGGTCATTTGTAGAGGCATTCGTGCGTCCTGGAAACGGGAAAAGCGGCGCCGTGTGAATGGAGAGCTCACCCCTGCTTGCCCCAAACCAATAAGTTAATTCAAAGCGGCTAACCAGCTCGGTTAAAAAAAAAAAAAACCCAAAACCCTCCAACTGGTCTTTTAATTGGGTCTCCTGCTTGAGCAGGAGGTTGGACTAGAAGGCCTCTAAGGTCTCTTCCAACTTTCTGTGTTGGATCGGGAAGCGTGTTGGTCGGTGGGGTTTTTTTCCCCCTTTCTTTTCTCTCTCTCTCTCTCCTCTCTCTCTCTTTTTGGGCAGGTTCTGAGAAGTGAAGCCCACGGAGCTTCGGGAAAACGGGGCCGATTCTCAAACCCCGAACTCCTCCACCGCGTTCAGACATAAGCCCCATCTAGGTCGGGGGAAGGGGTGGGGGACGCGGTCTGGAGACGAGGATCCTCTCCAAGTTGCGCTTCACGTTGCGTTCTTGTGTGTGTGTGTGTGTTTTTTTTTTCTCCTTTTTTCTCCTTCTCCTCCCTTTCCCTTCAGGAAAATGGGCCAAACTCGGAGCTCCCAGAGGCGAGAGAAGAAAACGGACTATTTATACTAAGGAGCAAGTGGCCCGCCTGACCGAGGCCTTCGAGGCGCACCCGTATCCTGGCTACGAGGCCCGCGAGCGCTTGGCGCGCCAGCTCGGCATCCCGGAGGCGCGAATCCATGTAAGAAGGGATGGATATGGGCCCCTCCCCGCGCGACACACACAACACCCGACCCGGGGCAGCGGGGAGACTGTGGGAAGGAAAGGAACTTGGTCTCCGGCTTGGAAGGGACCTCGCTGCAGTCTGGATGTGATCTCTCCCCTTTGAAAGAATAAAAAGTCTCTCTCTCTCTCTCTCTCTCTCTCTCTCTCGTTTTTTTCCCCCAGGTCTGGTTCCAGAACAGAAGAGCCAGGCAACCGAAGCTTTCCAACTCCGTGGAAAGTGGAGAAAGCAGCAGGCAGGAGGACACTCCTGAGTTGAGGCTAACATCTGGCAGTCTGGACTATTCATCCCTCACTGCTGGACCTGTCTGGGGTGACTCCAGGCCCCAGGGCAGCAGTTGGGCCTTCCCAGGACCCTCGCAAACATTTCAACCGCTGGGAGGGAGCCAGGATGGAGCAGCTCCTTCCACGTTACAAGTCCCAACAGGGCCTGTGGAGTCTGCTCTCCCAGTCCTGCACAGCTCCTGGGACCTCAGTGCTCCTTCTGGATCTGGACTGGTCCCCACCCTTTCCCACCCTCCCCCACAGCACCAACTCCTGCAACCTCCTGCAGAGACCTACTCCTACCCCCACTACCATCAGCAGCAACAGACTGAGCAGCTGGGGCAGCCTTACTATTCCACCCAGGCCTGCTCCTTTCCTGATCCAGCCTTGAGTCTCCATGGAATCTCCACAGAGCTGGAAGGACCTTTGGGCTTGACCCAGGGCTCAGCGACCGAAGGAGAGGTGCCCCAGCCTGGTTTTTATGGGAATGAAGCGGTAAGCTGGGAGAACTGGAGGTAACTGGTCTGTGAAGGATCAGTCTCTGGATTTCTCAGCTTGCACTTTCTAAGCCCATCAAAGGCGCCCTTTATTTATTCATTGGAGCACTTTAAGGGGGGGGGACCATGCATATTTAAAAAAAAAAAAACTTTAAAAAGAATGTGTGTTTGAAAATGCTTCTCAGGGAGGGATGATTTGCAATAAACTTCGTTCTCCAACTCGATGGTCCCTGTTTCTTTATTCCTAGAACGAGGCCAACTGGAAAACTGATTTCATTTTTCTAAAAAAAGGAACTTGTTGGGAGTGGATTATGGGGTGTTAATTAAGTTTACTCACAAATGCCTTGTATTTTGGATTCAGTAAGAGGGGAGATTGTCCTGCATTTGCAGACTTTACCTCTTTCCAAAACAGAGCAGCCAAGGTGGAAAGGAACTCTTATCTAGAAAATGGGTGAAAACTGCCAGGCATCTATTTTCCTTTCCTTTCTGCAAGGGGGGAGGGGGAGAGAGAGGGAGACCTGAGCCAACATCACCAACCAGAGTCAGAAAACTAAGTGACTTATTTTGCAGGGGTCTCATAAGATCAGTTTTAAGGCACAAAGAACTTGGAGAAAGACAGATTAGCCAAAGATGCCAAGTGCCCCCTTTAACTGGATATTTGACTAACTCTGATCTTGATCTTCAGGAAGGTTTTCAAAATCCTGGGTATTTTTGAGCCTATCATGGGTAGTAGGCTATATGGGTGAGTGGGAGAGGGACATTTTAGTGCCTCATTTGGTTACCCTAACCATGTTCTGGTTTTTATGGCTGGAGGCTTCCTGAGTTGGACTTAACAGAGGCTTAGGATTCCCTGATTTGGTTCAATCATTCGGCTAAAATTTAATGTGGGTGTTTGCCTTTGGTGCTATGAGAAAATTGGAGTTGGTAAAAGAAGCAATGTTTAAAACACCTCAAAAAACAAGCAGTATTGATTTTTCTGGATGTGCAAAAAGCTTTCGATAATTTAAATTGGGAATTCTTTCTACATCAAATAAAAGATGCTATTTGGGCCAAATTTTGAAAAAAATGTTAGTGGAAATTTGTGGCAAGCTAGTGTAATGATTAACACTGACTTTACTGGGAGATTTAATATAGCCAAAGGAGTGAGACAGGGTTGTCCGATGTTACCTCGAATCCTTATTCTTGGAATAGAAATTTTGTTAACACAGATCAGGAATAAAAAAGAAATTATAGGAATCAAGATAAAAAAGGAACCCTTGAAGGCCCATTGGAGATTCTGAAGGCCCAATCCTGTTTCTTTGCTCTTCTTTCTTCTTCCTTTTCCTCTTTTTCCATTGTGTAAATAAGCAAAATCAAGGGTTGTTTTTAAAGGCAAGGATCCTGATCTCCTCCCATTCCCCCCCCCCCACTGGGCAATAAAGCCCAGCATTAAGCCCAGGGCTGAAGGGTATAAAAAAACCCATCTCCAAAGAATCTGTAGCCTCATCGGACCTCTTGCCGATTCAATACAGGCCATTTTCTCCTGCAAAGAGAACCATCCAAAATGAACCTCAGCAACTCAGGTAAGAAATCACCTTTGGAGCTCTCCATATCTCCTCCTCTGTTTGTCCCTTTTTTGCCCTTTATGGGGCAAAAGCAGATGGAAGGTGTCGGCTAGTCGAGCCTAAAAACATTTTCTAGCCCATTTGGGGCCGTGAATTGAGCAGCTTTTGGAGAAAGCCAGGCTCCAGCCTATGGAGCAAAGGTCCAATTAGTTATAAACCCAGTTTTAGGAGGTAAAAAATGCAAGGAAGGGGATTTCTCTGGGTTTGGGGCAACTCCCTTCACCTGGGCCAAAACAGGCTTATTTGTGCAAAGCTTGGAGAGTTTGCCACTCCCTACAGTCAGACTTTGCTTGCCCCTGCCATTAAGTTAATACAACCTGGCTAACTAGCTTGGTGGTAGGTGTCTGCCCTGGTATGACATCCTAGGTTTAATCCAAGGCTAATTTGTCAGGGCAAATGTTAATACAACTTGGCTAAACCAGCTTGGTGAAAAAACCTCCCACTGGCATGGATTGGGAAGCTTGTTTGGTTGGTGGTGGGGTCTTTTTTCCCCTTCAGATTAAAAGAATTCCACCCTTCCAGGGTTCAAGCTGATTGCAAAACTGAGGAAATGTCATGTGAATGTGGTCTTGATGCGGGCATCCTGTCCAAATTGTGCTTCCCTTGAGCTCTTTGTTTTTCTCTCCCTTTAGGAAAATGGCGAAAGTCGGAGTTGCGAAAGGTGAGCAGAAGAAGAAGCTGATTATATAAACAAAGGAGCATGTGGCCAGGTTCACTGAGGTTTTCCAGATGCACCCCTACCCCTGGCTAGGAGGCCTGTGAGGGCTTGGCAACCTGGAGGCCCATATCCACGTAAGGACAGATTGTCCCACCAACCAGGCCAAAGGAGAGATGGGAGGTGAGAAGGAGCAGAGGGCTCCAAGAAGCATGGTAAATGAGAAAGTTTTCAGTTCTTAAAGAGTATTGAAGTCTCTGAAGCCTTCAAGGCCCCAACTTCTCCCCTCCATGAGAGGTCAGATAGAGTGGGCCTTTGCAAACAAATTCAGAGCAGAGAGAACTGAAGCTCCTTTGGATATTTGGAAGGTGCCAAACCACTTTGGGGTCCAATCCCGTTTCCTTCAGGTTCTTTTGCCTCCTCTGCAAATCAGTGGAGGACTCAGCAGCAGTGCCCATTTTAAGCGCCCTTCTCAAAATATATATATTTACACACATTCACACGGCACCACACCACTGCTCATTTTCTGAATTAGCCTATACACACACACACACACACACACACACACAGATATATATATATATATATATATATATATATATATATA
>BLBF01000016.1:8991897-9020882 GCA_015471245.1 Laticauda colubrina | reverse complement strand
GCAGCAGCCTTAACTCAGATATCTGCAGATTTTGGAAGTTACACCCAATTGTGGCTTTCTGTGTTGCGAAACAAAATGTGGATTGATTACAAGCGACTGAACTTTTTGCCAAGAGTACATAAATGTGGAAATCCTCATGTGGTCACCACCTTAATGGGTTTACTTATTAATTTTCCTTCTTGAATGTTCCCTCTTCCATCCAGGCTGAAACACAAGGCAATATTTGCATTATTTGACTCCTTAGGAATAAACTCAAACTTTATTTGAAGTCTGAATGTATTTTACCTTAAAAAAAAGAGCAGACTCCTAAGGAAACCTCTAACCCAAAATGTAGCCCAGTGTTTTCTTTAAAAACCTAACATTTTAAATTGAGCTGTGGCAAGGTTGGGCCCTAATACAAAGTACTTGCCAGGTCCAAAATGATGAAGAAAAGATTAAAACAATTCAGACTTGGGAAAAAGTATTTAAGAGATCAACTCTTCTAAAAGATGAAGAAGACAGATCCTTTTCTTCCAGACTGGTTGCCAGAAATAACTAAGAATGAATGTTCAGATTAGTAAACATTTAACTTGTAATTTTTAGGGACTACTGAAATATTGGACTAACCCAGAAATTAGGAATATAGAATGATGAATTGGAGTTTAATGTACACCATTCATAGATCTGTGCGAAAACTCTCTTGAATGAAATAAA
This sequence comes from Laticauda colubrina, assembly GCA_015471245.1. NCBI lineage: Eukaryota > Metazoa > Chordata > Lepidosauria > Squamata > Elapidae > Laticauda > Laticauda colubrina. The sequence continues at coordinate 9,020,189 of BLBF01000016.1, read as the reverse complement.
TAAAATTTAAAGATACTCTGTATTGATAGTTCTTTCAGACTGCAATCTGTTGGGGAGATATATGTCAACTCTGTCACCAACTCTGTCACCAACTCTGTCACTGATTGATGGCTCACCAAGTATTAAGATGTTCTAGGAAGAAATGCTACTTGCAATATATTTAGCTTTCCATGTATTTTTTTTTAAAGTGGAGCTTCTCATCAGCTGTCATCATCTTCACCGTTCCACCCATGTTATCATTGGATAACGATCTGTGAGGATCTTTCTTAATTGAGTAGTATGGCTTCTGTCTCTGGTTTCTACCACACAAGACACCTGGGAAGGAAAAGTGTATTAGGGTTCAGTAAACTAAATCAGGGCTTTAGAAAACTATTGAGCTCAATTTTCTTTTTAAAGACTCTGTAATCCCTCGCATCAGGGCAAAGTGAATGGAGCTGAGCGTTTGTTTAAAGCTAGACAAAACCAAATGGATGGTTTCAGGGTTAACTGATTAAATAAGGATTATTTATGGGAAAAAGGAGACCAAGATATGTACTTTGGGAGGATGAAGATAATGGCACTAATTCCTTTATTAACTGCTGCAAAAAACATTATAGAGATTGTTCTGGATATTTTCCCCTTTCTTTCTGTTTTTCCTCTTTCCTTGACTTCGACTGTCTCATTTTTCCTTCTGTTTTTCTTTCTCATCTTTGGCGTGTCTATAGTTTTAATCTGAAGCAAAACTTTCTCAGCAAAAAATGTACACATTAAAAAGGCACCTCCAATCAATTTGCAAGCCAAATACTATCACTGGTTGTGGATGGAGCCTGTAAGTTAAGAAGACTTCATGCAGCTTTCAGCTTTCTCATCTTGAATGCAAAGCTGTTTAATTGCTAGAAACCTGACTGTCTAGCCAGCTCAGAAGCATTGCACGAAGAACTTGGTATAGCTCAAGTTAAAATGGAATTTAACCAACTTTCTCATCTCTTGCTTACCTCACTGGTGAACAAATCAGTTCTCATGTATGGCTGTTCCTGTTTCATGGTCAAGATTCTGGAACAAAGAGATGTTTTTATGTAAGGTTGTAGCTAGCTCAGTCTCACAGGCATGAGGCAATAATGGAGTTTTTGGCAGAATTTCTGTAAACCACCTCAAGGCCAATTTGAATAAAGAATAATGGAAATTTAAGACTTTAAGACTTTAAAGAAAGTCTATGCCAGACCTTTCTGTGGTACTGTTTCCATTGCTTAGACAGTAAGATTATTTTATCAAAGCATTTCTTGATTTCTGTGTATTTGTGTTAAATGCAGATTTAAAAAAAAAAAAAAAAAGAAAATATGAAGTTTCTATGTGGAATGGACACCTTCAATTTTCGAGACCAGGGTTCTTCAAACTTGACAGCTTTAAGACTTGTGGACTTCAGCTCCCAGAATTCCTCCTCCAGTCCTGTTCACTCAGGAATTCTGGGAGTTGAAGTCCACAAGACTTAAATTTGCCAAGTTTAGAGACCCTTGTTCTAGATTCATGACTGGGAATTATGGGAAATAAACTTAGTGACATTTTCATCTTCAGATGCAAAATGTCCTTTCTGATGTCCGATTTGTGCTGGCAGAGAGGGCCTCCTTTGGATCCATTGGTCAAAGAGGTCTAACTTCTGTGTTCCAGAAGAAGAGTCTCTGCTGTAGCTCTTGTCCTGTGGAAACATCTTAAGCAAGGTACACTTCTACCCATCTATCCTTTCACAAGAACCTGAAGTTGGTCTTGGGTTCAAATGGGGCAGTTCCACACTAGAGGTGTCTGCTGGATTGATAGCAGATCCCACCTTCTTCCTTTCCCTCTGCTCCCCACCCATCCAGCTTGTTGATTATCATACTGGTGTATTCTTATGGTTTACTTTTGCCAATTGTTTGTTTTATTGTTCTATTGTTTACTTCTGTTTATATGCCTTTCCTTTTCCTTCCTTTTTTATTGTTGTAAGCCAATAATAGAGTAGCCCCCACAGCAAGATAGGAGGCAAATAAATCTAACAAATAATTAAATTTTCTATGCATACATGTATTCTAAACATGGAGGATATTCACGGGCAAAACTTGACTTCCTCCACTAAAGATGACAAGGTACCAAGCCAACTTCGGGTCCATATCCAGATAGGTTTTCTGGTAATAACTGTGAATATTTTTTTGTTTTATTCAATCTTTTCAACCTAGTACACAAGTTGGTAGATTATGGTCTCCATCAAAATGAAACCACATTTAGATTACCTTGCCTCCTCGCGAGCTAAGGTCTCCAGTAGCTTTGAAATTTCTCCTGGACAATCAGTGACCGTGACCGTGAATTTGCACACTCTGTTATCAAGAGTAAGGGCCTGATCCATGCACTGCTTCATCAGAGGGAGCTCCATGTTTCCACTGCTCACAGCCACAGCCACTCTGAAACAAGGGGAGAAAATGAAATAAACCATTTTTCCCTTTAGGAAAGCATATTTCATAGCTTGTTTGATAGACTTTGTTTGATAGTTAGATAGCTATTTTCTAAAGCGCCTGTAGACCAGACAAGGAATAATGGATGGAAACTGAACAAGGAGAAATTTAACCTGGAAATAAGGAGAAACTTTCTGACAGTGAGAACAATCAACCAATAGAATAGAAGTTGTCCTTGGAAGGTCCTTGGGAGAGCCATCACTTGAGACTTTCCAGAAGAGATTGGACTGCCATTTGTCAGAAATGATGTAGGGTCTCCTGCTTTGGTGGGGTGGGGTTGGACTACATGGCCAACAAGGTCCCTTCCAACTCTGTTATCTGTTATCTGACTTAATAGGATCAAGGATTAAAATACACCGTATGGTTTCCCTTTGGCCATCTCTAACAATAGCCTTCTAGTAGATAAGCGTGGATAAGCGCACAATCATGCCTACCAACCCTGTCCTATTGTCCCCTATTATTAGTTCCTATTTCTTATATTTAAACTTATGTTTATTCTTATTTCTATTATATTGTAAGCATTTGACAAAATAAAAAAATAATAAAATAAATAGGTGCCTGTTTTATAAGCCTTCTAGATTTGTACGCCTTTGTCTTCATATCTGTCCAGCTTCTTCTACATTCTACATATGTAATGATCCATTTATTTGGATTTCAATTTCCATCATTCTGTTCATGTGGGCTCAACTACCAGAAGAATACAAGGCTGGGGAAAAACTGGTCTCTCAGTAAAAATTAGTTCCTGATTTTCATTCCTTTGAATAAATCCTGGACAGCCAGAATCCAACAAAGCAGGAGATTTTGGAGAATAACGTTATCCAGAGTGGAACAGTTTAAAATCTCTCTTCCTCTTGTCTCATTCTAAGTCAGAGTCCTTCACCCATTTTTTTTTTAAAGAGGAAAATGTATAAAGAAAAGCAACACAGGTTTTGTTCCATCTTATTATTATTTTTTTATACCAACTGGGAGATTAAAGATGTCAACCTAGCAAAGAGATGGAGGACCTCATTGAGTCCAAGTCAACTCTCTTGGGATGGTTTTGTCATTCTGCAGTCTGGGGTACAACCTTGACATTCTTCCTTGGGTGGTCTTTCCAGTCCAATAAATATACAAAACCAAGCTTTCGGGTAGATTGTATACCTTTTGCCCTTTAATTCTGGCAGTTTCCCAGACATGAGAGCAGCCAGCGCAAGGGCTCCTTCGGCGTCAACAGCCACGTGTTCGTATTCCAGCAACCTCAGCATAGAAATCAAGACATCTTCTTCCCTGAGGATGGGGGAGAACAGCTGGGTCAAACAAACGGGCTTCTGCTCCCCCTTTCTCCCCCATGAAAATATGACCAATTGATTTCTTAATGACTCAAAACTATTGCAATGAGCACAGCAAGCGAATCGGAATGGTTCGTTTTTGTCATGAACACAAGTTTGGGTGATCATCTAGCCAAGATTCTGCACAGTTCGGTGCACCTGTAAATCCCACCCCTGGCTGGCCCCACCCACCCCTCCCTTCCCCTCCTTGGAGTCCCCACATGGCCCATTTTGGATGACAGGTAAGTCCCGCGTGGAAGCTCAGGGAGGCTGAAAAGCGGGCCTCCTGGAAGGCCAGAAACAGGCCAGTTTCCGGCCTCCAGAGAGTCTTTGGAGCCAAGGGGAGGCTGTTTTTGCCCTCCCAGAGGCTCAAGGAAAGCTCTGGAGCCCAGGGAGAGCGAAAACAGCCCTTCTCATGTGGTGCAAGAAGCCGACTAGACCACACCCACCATGTCCACACCCATTCATCAACCAGGCAGAGAACCAATTGCTGAAATTTTTGAAGCCCACCCCTGGTCATGCCCAATGTGGGCAGTCCTCAACCACAAGGGAGCCCAACTTTTCTGTGACTTAGCGAGACTGTTGTTCAGTGAATGTTGCTCCATTTTACGACCTTCCTTGGCATGGTTGCTAAGTGAATCCCTGCAGCCGGTAAGTTAGTAACCCAGTGGTTAGGCAAATCTGGCTTTTCCATTGACTTGTCAGAAGGTCACCAAAGGGATCGTGTGACCCCAGGGCACTACAACCATCATAAATATAAGTCAGTTGCTAAGTGTCTGAATTTTGATCATATGACCATGGGGATGCTTCAACGGCCAAAAGTGTGAAAAAATGGTCATAAATCACTTTTTCAGTGACATCATAACAGTTACTAAATGACCTGTTTGTAAGTCTTGTCTCTTTTCTGTAATTGATGTGCTACTAAAACTCTCATTCCTCTAACCTTTAAACTGGGCAAAATAGCTCTTCCTATGGCAACAATTTTTCAACCAGGGCACACCAAATGGGTGGGACATGGTGGCTCAGTGGCCAAGACTCTGAGCTTGTCGATCAGAAAAGTTGGCAGTTCAGTGGTTCGAATCCCCAGCGCCACGTAACGGAGTGAGCTCCTGTTCCTTATCCCAGCTACTACCAACCTAGCAATTTGAAAGCAGGTTAAAAATGCAAGTAGAAAAATAGGGGCCCTTTTGGTAGGAAGGGAACAGCGTTCCGTGCACCTTCGGGAATTTAGTCATGTCGGCCACCTGACCATGGAGACGTCTTCGGGTAGCGCTGGCTCTTCAGCTTTGTAACAGAGATGAGCACCAGCCCCTAGAGCCAGAAATGACTAGCAAGGATGTGTGAGGGGAACCTTTACCTTTACACCAAATGGATTAATTTACAGAAGGTGTCCAAAATCTGGGACTTACTACTGAACATGAAAAAGCAAAAATTTTCAAATTCAAAGCAACGGGGGGGGGGGGGAATTAAACCTTGGACGGTGAAGAACCTCAAAAGAGACAAGCTTAAGATGAGCATTTTTAAAAAGGTTCCTTTAAATTCCATGTTTTAAATTGCCCCCCAGCCACTAAACAATTGATCTACTCATCTAAAGACTGCCAGGGGAGGGGAAAATGTCCTTTTAAATCCATTTATCTAGATGGCATACGCAGAAAGGAAAACCCACTGGTGTTATACAAAAAGATTTTTCAAGAGTTTGAGTAAACCGGTAAAATTACTTTTAAAAGCCTTACAAAAGACTTGGACAAATATTTCTCTCTCTGTGTACCATGTGGCCATCAGATTTGACAAAAACCACACCGTTAGTTTATCTTGCATTGTTCGATAATCCAATCTTTGTTACGTTGCAAGGTAAGACGTACCCCAATTACCTTTGCTGGTGTTTGCTTACAAAATGGTTGGGGATGGGGGATTCATTTGTGAGTGCCTCCCCCCCCCCAGGTAACTTCCCTACACTGTGTAAAGTTTTCTCCTGAGTAAATTCTTTTTTCCTGTTCTGCTGGGCGGGGTGAGGAATTGAGTTCATTCTCCAATTGTCTTTTTGGCGGGATATGTACGTTTTTCACAACTACAATTACACTTGGTTTAAGACCTGATGGCTGGCTGGCTGGCTTCCTAAAAATGTTTTTTTTTTTTTTTTCAAATTGGAAAGTGGTAGGATGCCCTTCAGGACATTGGCTCTCAAGATCAATGGCCTCTAAGTTTTACTCTAAGGGGTAGAGCTTACAGACTAGTGACACTGCAAATACCATGTCTTCCTGGATTGCTGCACCTTAGTCACCCCAAAATATAAAATCCCGATCAATATTTTAGACTGCCCAAATACTTGGAGCAGATGTGAGAAATACCAGTTAAGAGGATCCAAAATGGAATGCTTCTTGACCTCAGATCTTGTAGCTGCAGTGGATTTTAATTCTAGTTTAAAAAAACAAAAAAAAAAACAAGTGATTTGAATCACTTCATTTCCTTCTTCTTAAAGCTCTGTGGTCTGGGCTTAAAAGAGATGATGTTCATGTACTGCATAGCTTGCAATTACAAAGGAATTGCACTCACATCTGTGAAAGTAGTTCAGAACTGGAACTCAGATGTGGGATATTCAAGTTTAAAGAGGAAGTGACATAAAGAGGGTGCAACTAACCATAAATGGTACGTCCATCTTTAAAATGCAAGGTTTTCCTGCATAACTAGGGGCAGAAAAAAGCAGGAACCCTGTGTTTAGTAGGAACACAATGCACCTCTTGGAGGCACAGGGAAAATTGCCAATGTTCTGCTGCTTCTCCTCACTCCAGTACTTCTGGATATGAATCTAGCAGATTCTAAGGTGAGATATGGCAGGTTTCATGCAGTTGCATCGGAAGAAAGATTGTGGGTTTGTGGAGTACCAACCATTGGAGAACACTGGACACATTTATTTTGACTGCAAACTGTACTCTACAGAAGGGCTACTTACTTAGATCATTTCAGAAATAAATAATACTGGGGCACCTGGGGAAAACTTTTTTTAAAACTTTTGGCAGGGAACAAGCCTGCATATCACAAATGATAGATTCCTAGAGCTGGAAGGGATCTGGAAGGCCTTCTAGTCCAACCCACTACCCAAGGCAGGAGTCCTTATAGCATTTCTGGATAAATGGTTGTCCAATCTTTTCTTGAAAACTTCCGGTGATGGAGCACCAGAAGGCATTGGTGTTCCATTGATGGTTCTATCAAGGAAATTCCTCTCTAGTTCCAAGCTGAATCTCTCTCTGAGCAACTTCTATCCGTTGCTTCTTGTCCTGCCCTCAGATGCAACAGAGAATAAATCAACCTCTTCTTCCCTTAGATAGCCCTTCAAGTATTGGAAGATGGCTACCAAGTCAAAGGCCATTTCAAAGAGGGTGGAATATTTAGATCAGATTGGGGTTACCTTGCAGGGATGATGACTTATTGTGAACATGTCCTATATTCTGTGTATTTTTATTAGTTGTATCTTTGTGTATTTGTGTTAGTTTTATATTTTAAATGACTACATCAATGAAACTTCTTTTCTATGCTCTACTGGATGTCAATCAATCATCTTGCAATTTCCCTGCTGCCAATTTCCTCCATTAAACTCAGATCTATTTTGTACCCAAGTCAGAAAACTCAACCAATAGGGATTGGGTCTTAAGGTCACCTGGAAATGTCCAAGAAAGTAACCACACCCCAACTCTAATTTTTAATCAGAAAAAGCATTGCCTTTACATACCTCACAGTTACAACTTTATCAACCCAGCTCCCTGTCAGTTGAAAAGAGTTGGTGCCAAAACCACTCAATTCTGAAAAATGAAGCGACAAAAAACAACAACAAGGAATGTGTGAATGGTTTTACTCACTGGTTATAAATAAACACTAAATCAGTGGACAAGGTTTGACTATTTTGTAGTCTAATTCAGGCACAGCTTCTTTAAATGTCAAGAAAAATTATCACCAGTTATTCTGAGACTGAGGAGAAGGATCAGTCAAAAGAGGAACACAAAATAGGACATAGGAGGGACCATCAAGGCAGAAAGATAACCAGAGCAGTAAAAAGATGGAGAGAAATTGGGAATGGGAAAGAAACAAACACAGCTATCTGAATTTAACAGTGAGAATTGCATTTCGAAGCAGCTATTGAAAGCACTGTTCTTAAGTCCATGGCATCAGTATTAATGAAAAATATTTTGGTTATGTTCCTCGGAGCGATCCTTTTGCAATAGAATATAGTGTTTTATAAATTTATTTGCTTTTTAGCCACATGCACAGAGGGAGATGAGGAGGAAAAAAAACAAACCACTTGGGAGAACATACTAAGCCAAACAATAGACTGAAGGGGAAAAAAGCAAGATTTTTTTTCTGCAGTGGCCCTTGCTTTGTGGAACATCCTCCCTTCAGAATGGCCCCAACACTGTTAATCTTTCATAAGGTCCTAAAAACTTGGTTATTTTCCCTGAGTCTGGGATGCTGAATGTGCCAAAGGACGAATTTCCTGGCTATATTTGCTAACAAGCCCAATATCTTGCTCTTGTATATCTTGAATTGGCTCTTTCTAATGTTTTTACTCTTTTTGTTTTAAACAGAGTAAAATAGAATAATAGAGTTGGAAGGGACCCTGGAGGTCTTCTAGTCCAACCCCCTGCCTAGGCAGGAAGCCCTACACCACTACAGACAAATGGTTATCCAACATCTTTAAAAAAAAAAGAACTTCCAGGTTTGGAGCATTCACAACTTCTGGAGGCAAGTTGTTCCAACAATTAATTGTTTTAACTGTCAGGAAATTTCTTCTTGGTTCTAAGTTGCTTCTCTTCTTGATTAGTTTCCACCCATTGCTTCTTGTCTTGCCTTCTGGTACTTTGGAGAAGGTACTTGACTCCCCCTTCTTTGTGGTAGCTCCTCAAATATTGGAAGACTGCTATCATGTCTCCTCTAATCCTTCTTTTCATTAAGTTAGATAGCAACCATTCTTCATATGTTTTAGTCTCCAGTTCTCTAATCATCTTCGTTGCTCTTCTCTGCTCTCTTTCTAGAGTCTCAACATCTTTTTTAGATCGTGGCGATCAAAACTAGTGCAGTATTCCAAGTGTGGCCTTTCTAAAAATGGTTTTGTTTTTTCATTTTTAATCATAATATATTTTCTGAATTACAAGGTGTCCAGAATCATTGAATGAAATGAGTGCCATAGAAAAGGAACAAACAAATCCTTGTTTGGAGAATGAACTAATCAAAGATTTAAAAGATTGTTATCTTTTTTGACAGCAATCACTTGAATCTTATATATAAACCATCACTGGTGGTTTTAATTATACCTCTGGGGTTTAAGATGTGGGAAAGTAGATTTCAATGGAAAACTGGTGGAAAACTTCCTAAAAGGATGACCAATTGTTCACAGAATAACTGTTGCTGGAAAGCTATAAATACTATCTATTAACTTAGTAATTGAGGAGTGTAATATTATGCAATTCATTTTGTTAGTTGTTAGTATATTATTGTATTTATCTGGTTCACTGTTTCTGTTCTTTTTCATTTTGCTGGATATTAACTGAATAAATATTATTGACTAAGTATCATTTGATACTCATTAGAGTTTAATTAGATTTCTGCTCAGAGCAGAGGTAGAATCTCATGAGATTAAACAGCCTTTCCCAACCACCATTGTTGTACTTGCATTTTTAGCAACTGAAGAATTGCGGTTGCTAAAAATGCTACTACATCATGTTTAGAACTTCAACTGCCTGCTGTGCAGAATTCAATTTTCTCATTTTTTCATCTTTGGCATGTTTCCCTGTTTAAAAGCTGTCTCAAACAGGTAACATGAAATAGGGTGAAAAATTGCACCTATAGGGTGAAATAAGGTGAAAAATTGCTTCTATTTTCCCCTCTAGTTTTTAATAGTTTTTACTCACAGTAGAGTGAGACAGAAACCACAGTTCAGGGGCTCTAACCAAGAATTACTCATTTTAAATAGTGCTATAAAAATAAAACACTGCGTATAATATTGTAGCACAAAATGTTATTTTTGCCATTTTGTTGCAACAAAGTAAATAGGTATTAGGTCACTGAAAATCCTTTAGCTATTCACTGAATTAGCCGAAAGTGGTGCTTAAATTCAAATTAAACCAGAGATTTCTATAGGAAATGAGCAGTTTCTGCAAGTTAAACCAGCTGAATGAAAGAAATCCATCCCTGTGACTGTTTCTGGTAGGAAAATTAAACATCTAAAACCGGAGGCGTTTCTGCCTTTCAAAGAAGAGTTTGCAATAGGAAATTTCCACCTTCTTAAAACTCAGCCTAAAATCTGCTACAGACTCTCACCGAACTTTCTAATGTTAAACTTGGTTTCTGCAGCTCAAACAAGTGGTTTTTGTGGGGGAAAAAATCCACCCCTCTGGCCACTTTAAGCAAAACTTCACGGTTTCTGTAATTTAAGGAAGCAGTTGTGTCTGAAAATCCCAGCTTTCTGCTCCCTCCATCTCCAACCCCCCACCCCCAGCATTTTAAGCACACAGGATCAGTTTTTCCAATCCACAAGCAACACCCTGGAATGCTCCAAATTTATAGCTGACTGAGAACACCTCTCATCTCAACATACCAACCAGGGGAGAGCTGGGATGGTACTAACTCCATCCTAAGGATTTACAGCTGTAGAGAATTGATCTTTCCCTCTTAGAGGCCGAGTTCCTTGTGCTCTTTAAGCTGATTTGTTTGGAAGGCTGAGTAAAGGGAGAGTATATTCGGAGTAAGCTACTTTCTCCTTTTGGGGAGCAAAGGACTGGAAGATGGAATCATGAAGCCCCCCCCCCCCCTTTTTGTATTTTTTTCTCTCTCTCCCATCAGGGTAAATGCCCCCAAAATTGCATTTTTTTTAATTTACAAAACTTCATGAAACTTGGCTGTGGGTGCTTTTTCTAGTTGCTGCAGAAAATTAGGACTGGCTGTTAAAAATCCTTCTATCTCCAGAAGACTAATTTGAAAGTTATACTCTGTGCTATGATACTTATTTATACATCTTTCTGTTGGTTACTTTAAAATATATTTTTCAAATGCTGGCAAATAAGCAGTTTGTTTTCAGGCAGACTGCTGCCTGCCCTTCTTATTGAAAAGCATCGTGCAACTTTTTAAAAAAAAAAAACGTTTTTTTTTTAATTGCTAAGAGAAAGAAAGAAGAAAAGAGGTAGAGAACAAGAAAAGAGATAGAGAAAAAGGAAAGGAGATGGAAGGAAGAAAGGAAGCAGAAAGAAAAAGAAGAAAGGAAGGAAGGAAGGAAAGAGGAAAGAAAAGAAAGAAAGATAGAAGAAGAGAAGTAGAGAACAAGAAAGGAGATAGAGAAGAAAGGAGAAGTAAGAAAGGAAGGAGAAAGAAAGATAAAGAAGAAAGGAGATAGAGAACAAGAAAGGAGATAGAGAACAAGAAAGGAGACAGAGAAAAAAGAAAGGAGATGAAGGAAGAAAGGAAGGAGAAAGAAAGGAAGCAGAAAGAGGAAAGAAAAAGAACAAAAGAGAAAGAAAGAAAAAGAAAAGAAAGGAAAGAAAGAAAGAAAGAAAGAAAGAAAGAAAGAAAGAAAGAAAAGAAAAGACTTTCCCTCTAATGATGGGGTTGTAATCGTGGAAGACCAATTACCTAATAACTATAAATATAAAGTTATGGTCTAATGTCAACTGTTTTGTATGTCTAGAGATACTGTCAAAGGCATCTTCAAGAAAGAAAAACTGTAGCTCAACTTAGCAGTAGTTGATCCTGTTGTGAGATTTCAATTCTAGGAAAATAAAGTCAGAAATACTCCAAATATTAGTTACACCTAGAACTCTTAGCCCTGTTCTGTTTACAACATGGGGTGAGCAAAAGAATGGCCAGTGGCAAGCTGCAATAAGACAACTCGGATTAATTGTCTTGCCTTCCATCTCATCATGAAATGGCCCCTTCTTTTATGATTTAGAATTACGTTATGAAAGTTAAGCTGTCTTTAGGTTTTTCTCAGTGGCTGAATGTTCTTCACTTATCTGTCCTTCAGTTGGCAGAAAAATGATAATCATCTTGAAATCTGCTTTCCTACAGTGTCAAATGCCTCACTTCCCAATCACTCCAGTCTCCTGATTTTCCTCTGAAGTCAAAAGGGATGAAAACTCAACAACATTTGCAGGCCTTCAGGCTGTCCTTACAGAGGGCTGGAAGAGTAGGAAAATATCTTCAGAAATGCTGCTGAGCCTCATGGGCTAGGGAGCTAGGAGGAAGACAACATTGTATGGGCACAAAAGGAGTTCTCAGGAATATTCCCACAACTGCTACAGTCAAGAGAGCAAAGGCCCAACTCTCTTACCTCTGTAAAATTGAGGGTGGCTGTAGGTGTGATCTTCAACAGGTTGTCCCATCTTTAATGACTGCTGATCTACAGAGATGTTCTCCAATTCTACACCCTGAGAAAGAGGAATGGTACTCCAGTTGAGCTCATGCATATCGCACCCTCAAATGTCAGTGTCTTCTACATTTCCACAGATTTCCAAATATTTTATATTAAGAATATTCTTTCACAAATGAAGGTGAATATACGTCCCAGGATAATAGCATTCTAGTATCTTTCTATTTTTTGGAAGTTGTGGGTGCTCCAACTTTTGAGTTTTTAAAGAAGAGACTGGACAGTTACTTGTCTGGAATGGTCTAGGGCAGGGGTCTTCAAATTTAACAGCTTTAAGACTTGTGGACTTCAACTCCCAGAATTCTTCCTCCAGTCATGTTAGTTCAGGAATTCTTGGAGTTGAAGTCCACAAGTCTTAAACTTGCCAAGTTTGAAGACCCTTGATGTAGGGCCTCCTACTTGAGTGAAGGGTCCCTTCCAACTTGATTATTCTGACCCATATATCTAACCCAATCTGGTTTGACCCAAGATTAAAAGCTGAAGTATAGGCTTCAAAATGCACACACACACACACACACACACACACACACACACACACACACGGAGACATACACTAAAGCTGTATGGGTACTTACCACCACAAAGACATGCTGGTTGAGATGTTTCAAAGTAGCAGAGTTGCTGGCCAACAATCCACTGGGAATCCCTGCTGGCAATATCACTGCGTCCAGTTTGGACACCTGCTCGTAGATCTCCAAACCCATGGTCCCCAGCCCTGATTGATAGATAGCACTATCATCTCTGCAGGCACAAGCAGAAAAACAAAGAGCAAATACTGTAGAATTTACCTTCTCAATGTTAGCCACCTGTTTCTTCTTCAGTTGGCATTCTCTGTCCAGGTGAGGGCACTGATATGGTACGTCTCACACCAAAACTTGTTGGGCCAGGGTACAGAGGGTTCTCCCATTAGAAAGGCGAATATAAAACAAGGGCAAACCCTACTCCCTACTGATGATATTACCTATTTTAGTCATGAAATGTCTGTGAGGAAGAGAATGCCAAGGACCACATATTCAACCCACAAAGCTACAAATATTCTTTCCTATCAGAAAGGCTATTGACTGTGAACTCCCCCCCCCCCATATGTTGAAACAGTCTGGCTGGTTTTTTGATGTGGATCAGGACACAACACAGCTTTTAAAGATTTTACTCCTCCAAGCTCCACAGTCTGAAGAACTGTTCCATTTGATTTGTTGTTGCTGTTTTGACTCTTCAGTTGGGTCCTACTCTTGGCAACGTCATAGGCCAGTGCTCTCCATGTCAAACACAGCTTCTTTCAGCTGTTGGATGTTCACCTTTGCATCAATTTGATGTTATCAAGCCAGCGTACTCTATCCTTGCCCCTTCTTGTTCCACTAACCATTCCTAGCCTTCTCCAGTGAATTTGCATCCATGTCATAGCCAAAGTAAATAAGACCTTGTCTGTGTTTTTTGGTTTCTAATAATGTGTCTGGTTTTAACATTTTAATACCTTTTTGTCAGTTTCTCTGGCTGTCCATGGTATATGCCATGATTTACACCAGCCCCACAGTTCAAATTCTTCTTCGATCAGCCCTTCTTAGAGTCCAACTCTCGCACCCATACATCATTATAAGGAAGGATATTGCTCTAACTTGCCTGCTTTATTTTTGTATTTATATCAATATCTCTGCTTTTCCAGATCTCATTCATGCTTTGCAATTTGGCCTAAGGTTATCCTGCATTTGATTTCAGGAGTAGAACTGCCATGGTGAACAAATTTGGATCCAATTGTTCCATTTGATTAGGCTAAGGCAATTCTGCATCAGAGGTTCACAAGTTACCCAATTCAGGAGCATCACAGAAAAACTTAGTGACTATTAAGCAAGGTTGCAAGTTTGTACAGATGTGTGCAAAGTTTAACATTTTTCCCTCTTGCAAAAGACTTTGTTTGCTTTTCTAATGTTGGCCAATTGTTTCTATGGGCATAAGCCTAATACAAAACCTTAAGCATGGTATTGGAATGGCATCTCTCTCTCTCTCTCCCTCTCTCTCTCTCTCTCTCTCTCTCTTTTTCTCTCTCTCCCCAATATCCAAATAGCAAGCAAGAGAAAACTCAGTGATTTTTTTTTAACACTTTCTGTTATTCCAGGAAGAGAGTAAAAAGCAGCTTGGCATAAAAAGTGGCCAGGAATTCAAAGGAAACAATTTTAGTCCATTTTGTACATTAAGCTCAGCTACGTAATGCTTTCCATTCTGCGGAGCCAAAATCTGAAGCTTTAACCTCCATCTCTGAAGACTTTGATGTTAAACTGATATATAAAAAAGGTTCTACTGAAGAGATTATGAATAAATACCAGGAAGAAAGTCTAAAAGTCAGGATAAGGGGGGGAATCAGAGCTGGAACATGTAACAGACTATTTCCAAAACATAATATCTCCTGTTTTAGTGTATTGAACTGGAGCAAGGTGGGAAACCTTCGAAGGACCCTTTATGACTTGTGACTTCAAGTCCCAGAATTCCTGAGTTGTCTGGTCAGTCCTGAGTTATGTTTACCTTCTGAGCCCAAAGTCACCTAGATGCTACAAACTGCAGGTAAGAATGAAAACTGCTACTTGGGCTCTTCTGCTGTGCTCATTTCAAGGGTGGGTTCTGTGAACACTATCTACAACTGAGGTCTCCAAACAGAAGTGGGTATTCAGCAGGTTCGGACCAGTTCTCGAGAACCGGTAGCGGAAATTTTGAGTAGTTTGGAGAACTGGCAAATGCCACCCCTGACTGGCCCTTCCCCTATCTATTCTCTGCCTCCTGCGTCCCAGCTGATCGGCTGTGTCTTATTTGGTTGCCCTGCACAGGAGAACAGAGCTGGAAAGCAGGTAAGTGGAGTGGGGAGGGAATGGAGATTTTGCAGTATCCTTCCCCTGCCACACCCACCAAGCCATGCCTACCAAGCCATGTCACCAAGTCATCCCATGACCACCAAGCCATGCCCACAGAACCAGTGATAAAAATTCTTGAATCCCACCACTTTCTCCAAACTTGGCAGTTTTAAGATTTGTGGACTTCAACTCCCAGAATTCTCCAGCCAGCTATTGGGAGTTGAAGTCCACAATTCTTAAAGTTGCCAAGTCTGGGGACCCCTGATCAACAAGATAGCAACTTACTCTTCAAGGTAGAAGTAGTTGTTTTCTTGAGCCAGTCTCCTGGCATGCAACTGTGAGTCTCTGACAGTAGAACCATAGGAAATGACCATGGCACCGTACTCACGACACGTCTTCACTCTGGTCGGTGGAGTGCAAGTGGACATGATGACAAAGACAGGAATGTGCAGCTCTGAGGCATGGTAGGCGACAGCCATAGAGAAGTTGCAGTCTGAGGCCACAATCACGCCATTTCTTTGCTGGTCCTGGAGAACATTTAGGACGTTGGTTAGAAGCAGGATACCAGCTCCTCCAATCTAACGTGTTAAAACAATTTTTTGGTATCAGCAAAATAAGGCTGCCAACAAACATGGTTTCAGAGCCATGGTGGCACAGCGGTTAGAACACAGAACTGCAGGCTGACTCTGCCCACTGCCAGGAGTTCAATCCTGACCAGCTCAAGGTTAATTCAGCCTTCTGTCAGGGTTCTGGCGATTGCCCAAATTGGACAATCACCCAAGGATGGACACCTTCCATCCTTCCAAGGTCGGTAAAATGAGGACCCAGATTGTTGGAGAGGGGGACAGAAGCTGACTCTGTAAACCGATTAGAGAAGGCTGTAAAGCACTGTGAATTGAGATATAAGTCTCAGAGTTAAGGGTTATTTACATACAGATATTCCTCAATCAACTAGTTTTGGTGGCTGCAATATAAAAAAGATGTTAAGACTCTACAAAGAGTCCAGAGAAGAGCAACCAAGATGATTTAGGGGGCTGGAAACTAAAATATATAAAAAACGGTTGCTGGAATTGGGTCTGTCTAGTTTAATGAAAGGAAGGACTAGGGGTGACATGATAGTAGGGTTTCAATATCTCAGGGGCTGCCACAAAGAAGAGGGAGTCAAGCTATTCTCCAAAGCCCCTGAGGGCAGGACACAAAGCAATGGGTGGAAACTAATCAAGGAGAAAACCAACTTAGAACTATTGAGAAATTTCCTAACAGTGACAACAATTAACCAGTGGAACAGCTTGGCTCCAGAAGTTGTGAATGCTCCATCACTGGATGTTTTAAGAAGAGATTGGACAGCCATTTATTTGAAATGGTGTAAGGTTCCTGTTTGAGCAAAGGGTTGGACTAAAAGGCCTCCAAGGCCCCTTCTCATTCTGCTATTCTATTTTTTGAGTTCAGCAATAATATATAAAAATATATATATAACTCTTTTTTTTAATATACTGTACTCCTTAGAATTGTAAGTCATCTGTTCCCTAATTTTAATATCCCTGCTTCATCATTTATATTACTTTCTGGGTTTCAGGTCTTCCAAGGGGAACAGTAGCTTGACAGCTTTGAAGCTCCCCCTCATAGGAACCACTGGGATTTTATTCCATGTACCAGGTAAATGAATAGAACACAGATTAATATTTCACTCAATGCAAAGGCTTTGGAGAAGAAGCAAGGTGAAAAAACATGAGACAGTGACTAACTGTCTGTTGATTTATGGAAACCCAGCTTCATATTCCAATTCAACCGCAACATTTATTGGGGCAATTTTTCTGGCAGGAAAAATTACCTCCTTGGGAAATGTTGTGAAAAGATAATTAGGGAAGTTGGAAGCTTATTATCTTTCAGACAAGCTTAGCTCACTTCTCACTGTTCTTTCAAATGTTAGAAGGTCATTCATTCACTCTGGTGCCTGTCTTTCACTTTTCTGATTTTCCTACCTCTCTTAATGACATCAGAAGGTAAAGGACACCTCGCTCCTTCGCAGTTCCTGTATACTGAAGAAGTTCTTTCTTTAGATATATGTCCATTCCACATTGCTTTGAAAGCCTAGAATACTGAAAACAATGGGACATTGTTGAATAACTTCAACAATGTTGAAGTTAAATAACTTGAATAACATTGTTGAATAAGCAAGCACATACAGAGAGTTCTCGGCTTACAATAATTCATTTAATGACCGTTCAAAGTTACAATGGCACCGAGAAAGGCGACTGATGACCATTTTTCATACTTACAATCATTGCAGTATCCTCGTGGTCATGCGTGATGACCCAAAGGAGCGTGGCACAAAAGCAACAAAGTCACAAAAGTAGATAAAGTCCCTTGAATTCCTCCAACTTGGCCCCCAATGTCCAGTTATCGTCTGGAGACAAAACTCTCCCAAGAACAGTTTTTGAAGGGAAGAAATTCAGTCTGACCCCAAAGTACATATAGATTATAAATAAAAAAACAACACAAACCATGCTGCAGCAATTAATGAGACCTTGGAAGTCTTCTAGTCCAACCCTCTGCTCAAGCAGGAAAGATATCATCTCAGGTAGCTGGTTATCCAGTCTCTCCTTAAAAACCTCCAGTGAGGGCGCATCACAACTTCCAAAAACAAGTCCTTCCACTGATTAATTGTTCTCACTGTTAGGAAGTTTCTCCTTATTTCCAGGTTGAATCTCTCCTTGATCAGTTTCCATCCATGATTCCTTGTCTGGCCTACAGGGTCTTTAGAAAATAGCTTGACCCCCTCCTCTTCTCTGTGGCAGCCCCTCAAATATTGGAAGACTGCTATAATGCCTCCCCTGATCCTTTTCTTCCCTAGACTGGCCATGCCCAGTTCCTGCAACCATTCTTCATATCTTTCATCCTCCAGTCCCCTAATCATCCTGGTTGCTCTTCTTTGCACTCTTTCTAGAACCTCAACATTTTTTTATATTGTAGAGATCAAAATCTCTTTCAACGTCTCTTTCAAAGGACTTTATCTGTTGGCATCTGCAAGATGGAAAAGGTATCACATGCACCATGATGGCGTTCCCCAAGAGCTGGGAATAACTGTGTTGTTCACAGTTGGCTACTTAGGAGCAAATCCAATCCATGGGGTGTACAACAGATTTTGCAATCCCATCCATGGCTTGCAAATTGTGGGTGCTCCATCACTGGAGGCTTTTAAGAAGGCACTGGACAGCCATTTGTCTGGAAAAGCCTAGTGTCTCCTGCTTGAGCAGGGGGTTGGACTAGAAGACCTCCAAGGTCTTCTAGGGAACCAAGGAAGGTCCCTTCCTTTATCCTGTAATCCCGATTTTTAAAATGGCTCGGAATCTCACTTTGCATTGAAAAACAAGCAAGAACTATACCGTGCAAGGGGTCTTCAGGACTCCATACTGGATCTTGAGTGCTGCAGCGCTAATATCTTGAATTTTTTTGCAGGTCGTGTAAACCGGTTTGCTAATGGCCACCTCTGGGCAGGTGGCTGAATCATTCAGTTTTCCCTCCTCTTGACTAATTATCTTCATTTCCCATGTCTTCACTCCCCCGTTTATTTCCTCTTCCTCCCCAAAACCTTTCAGCCTCTCTGGGTGGATGGACGATCGTCGCTGGTCAACCCGGCTGCTCCTTCTTTGCCGATCCTTATGCAAATATAATTCAGAGCTGGTAGATGCCGTTAGCTTTTTGGGTTTACTTTCACCACTCCTAAAGAAAGAGGGAATGAAATGGGTTATGAACGATTCACCGAGTTGAAAACCCAACCATGGGAGATAGGAGAACGTTATCTACTCAGGGCCTAGATTCTCACTCATGTCCTTCATCTGTTCATTCATCCTGATGCACACATATATACATGCTGGAAGTGAATTGGTTAGTTAGTCGGAAGTTGTGAGTAGTCCATGAGAAAATTATGAAAAATCAGGTGCCACAGCTGTAAATTAAATGGATGCATTACATGCAGCAAGGTAAAAATGTTTGATGAGACCTCCACCAAGGAGGTCATTTTAGATGAACAGATTTAACAGATCAAATTGAACAGTGATGCAATGACTCAACAATGATTTTGTCCAACTTCATTCTTGGTGGCTACATGGCCATAGAAGGTTTCTAGGCAAGAATACCGAAAGCAGCAGAGGTGGCATTCAGCAGGTTCTGACCAGTCCTGGAGAACCAGTAGTAGAAATTTTGAGTAGTTCAGAGAACCGACCAATCCCACCTCTGACTGGAGATTTTATGTTTCCTTTCCCTGCCATGCCCACCAAGCCACCCCCACAGCACCAGTAGTAAAAATATTTGAATCCCACCACTGGTTTGCAGGGGGTCAGGAGAGCCCCTGGCTAAGATTCTGTGCAGTTTAGAGAACACCCAAATCCCACCTCTGGCTGGGCCCTCCCCACCCACCCTGCCCCTCCCCTGCCAAGAGTCTCCACACAGCCTTTTTTGGATGCAGGTAAGTGCAGGGCGTGCGCAGAGGCTTGGGGAGGGCGAAAAACGGGCCTCCCGGAAGTTTGGAAAGGCCAGAAATGGGCCCGTTTCTGGGTTCCAGAGAGCGTCTGGAATCCAAGGAGGCCGTTTTCGCCCTTCCGGAGGATCGAGGAAAGCCTCCGGAGCCCAGGAAGCGCAAAAATACTCCCACCACTGTGGTGCAGGAGGCCGACTAGGCCACGCCCACCGAGCACCCGGGCAGAGAACCCATTGCTGGAATTTTTGAAGCCCAGCCTTGATTTGGAAAGGTCTGACTTCTTCCTGGCCTCTTATCCAAGTAGAAACCAAGTTCAGCCAGGTAGGTTGTACGAGACTGCCGTATACACTGCTCATATTTGTGTATTTATTGCTTCCCTTCCACTGCACTGAATTAATATTTCATATAGGATCAGAATCCTGTATTCTTCACCAAAGGCTAAGAATGGGGTCCTGTGTCTTAATTAAAACATGTTCAACGGACTCCATTTGCAAGCAATTGCAAAAATCACAATTGCAAAAATCACAATTATTTTCTACAGGCATCGGTTTTAAATGTTATATAGAACATTTTAAATTTTTTTAAAAAATGTTAAGGTTTTACAAACACACACACACACACACACACAAATACACATCGATGTGTGTTTGTGTTCTAATTTTAGTGGGTTTAAGAAGACAAGCGATGGGATTTTAAAACCTACTTTTTTGCAAATAACATCTTTCCAGAGCTAGGGACAAAAATGGAGAAAAGCCATTATATAAAAAGTTTTATATAAAAATAATAACAACAGCAAAAGAATAATAAAACAAAACAGAGGAAACCAAACCGTTTCATTCTACAAAACTGAATTAGCAGCTATTCATCTTCTCCTGGTATAAATTGAACAAAATCTGAAAATGTTTTCACACAAGAGTATTTTCAATGTACAACCACAATGAGGCCAAAATTTCTTTGGTTAAAGGGAGACATTTGTTAAGTGAATTATGTCCCATTTTACAACTTTCCTTGCCTCAGTTCTTGAGTGAAATATTGCAGCTGATGCTAGTAACCTGGTTGTTAGGGGAATCTGGCTTCCCTGCTGACTTTGCTTGTCAGAAGGTTGCAAAAGGGGATCAGGTGACCTTGGGATACTACAACCATCATAAGTACATGTCAGTTGCCAAGCCTCTGAATTTTGATCACATGACCACGGGGATGTTGGAAAGGTCGCAATTGTGAAAAACGATCTTAAGTCATTTTTTTCTAGGGGCGTTATAACTTGGAATGGTCACCAAACAAATTATTGTCAGTCAAGGACAACCTGTGTTTATTTATTCCTTACCAGCTCAATACCTGTGCTTCGTTATGAAACTATGTGGTCGGGCTTAGTTTTTGGGAAGGAAAATAAAAGGGAAAAATAGTGTCTCTGCCTTACCAGTATCCATCAGTATTCATCTGCCTAGCATTCTGTTAGTGTGTGAGAGCTTTGAGGGCTGTTTGGAAACTGAAACAGTATTTGCTTTGTGAGCAAGAAGGAGACAGCAAGGAGCCTGGGTGTGGCTTAGCTCAACTGTTCTGTACTAAAGGTGCTTGGTGCTGTGAAACCGAAACTGAAACTCCTCTGCTTGTGTTTTGCATTTGGAAGAGATTTCTTTTCAGCTGGGGAGGGGGAGTAGAACTCCTTAGCATCAGAGCATGTTAATAATAATAATATATAAATACTAATGCTCTGATAGTCATTTCAAAAAATCCTTTCTTAGCGAGTACCTAGAAGCCAAGAGGAACCTACGTGCCATATTTCAAGTCTGTAGGCTTTATGGTTCTAGAGATTTTGTGATGATGTGTGAGGGGTATTTCGCTTTTGTCTATATAGGTAAAAACAGGAAATGTTTTTAAAAAGCCAGGTCCAGTCCCTACGCAGTGTTTAATATTAAATATTTTTTAAAAGCAGCAATTCCTGCTAAAAGAAGTTTTTCATATCAGATTTCTCCCCAAATTCTGATGATTTTCTGGATTGGACAGCAGCTCCTCTTTGCACCAGGAACTTGGACACTGTTGTGTGTTGCTGAATGGGATTCAGCAGTTCTACACATAATCAAATTGTACCTTTTCTCATGTACAAATTGTGTTCCCGTACTATAAACATACACCATTTAGACAGGATCCAATATGTAATCGGACAGGCAATGTTGCATCTGTCATGATAATAGATGGATGAATGAGAAAAAAATAATGTCATTATCTACCTTTCCTTTCTATAATCAAATAATGGTAAAAGCTATTTTTTTAAAAAGTAAATAATTGGATAGTGAAGAATTGCTAGGGCAGTTAATACATTCTTCTTTTATGTTATTTTACTAATTTTGCTGATGCTTTCCAGAGCTTCTCCGGCTTTAAGGAAAATGTACTTCTTGGCTGGTTCAGCTCATTTTATTGCTTTTGGTCTTGATATTTTAAAAATATTTCTATATGAAATTAGGTCATAATTATTCTTGTTTTGTATGAGCTGTGATGAGATGAAATGTTTGCTGCTATTTAAAAATTGTTTTATTAATTACTGATTCTGATTGTAGTTACTTTTTAAGGAACGGTGTTGTTTTATAATGTTATCAGAACTGTAGCATTGCTAGATGCTAAAAGTAGAGAAGGTATAAATGCACTTTATAATGTGAGAAAGGATTAGAATTAGTCAGTCTGTAAGTTGCCAGCAAGCTCCCCTTGCTGAGTATAACTTATTTATGATTTCTCTTCTAGAAACATAAACACTAAAATACAACTTTGGTGCTATCATATAATTAGCTTTGAAATCAGTCCAGAATCAGCTATCAAATAAAATACATTGTATGACGTTCATACAGAACACGAAGGAATTCAGATAAAGCATAGAGGCCATAAAATGGCTTCTTGATTTCATTTTTTAAAGTTACAAGATAAAAATCCTAGAAATCAAGAGAAAAATGACAAAAAAGGAAAAAAATCTACAACATTAAAAGAACAACAAATCTATCCACTAATCCCTGGGAAACTGCCATATAACTATTAATATCTTTGGAAAGAGAGAGGGAGAGAGGAGAAAGAAAGAGGAGAAAAAGAAAGAAAAGGGATAGAGTGAAAGGAAGAAAGAGAAAGAGAAAGGAAGGAAGGAAGAAGAGAAAAAATAAGTAAAAAAAGTGATAGAGAAAAAGGAAGAAAAGGGAAAGGAAGAGAAAGGAAGGAAGGAGAAAAAAAGAAAGTAAGAAAAGTGAAAGAAAAAGGAAAGGAGATAGAGAAAAAGGAAGAAAAGGGAAAGAAAGAAAGAGACAGAGAAAGAAAGAAAGAAACAAAGCAAGAAAGAAGAGATAGATGGAAGGAAGGAATTAAGGAATTAAGGAAGGGAGGAGATGTTATCCATTATTTGCAATATTCATGCTATCTACAATTTCGCAGAAATGAGAGGGAAAAGAGAGAGAGAGAGAGAGAGAGAGAGAGAGACCATCAGATTGTCATGATTACCTATAAAGCACAGCAACGAAATAAACGAAGAAGCGAACTAGCATTCCAACTATGGCACTATAAGAGGGCAGGTGGGTTCCACGGGAGGTAAGAGCCCCTGATTTGGCTGCAGGTACAAAGGTGGGACCATCCATAATTTTTAAAGGAGAAAATGCAACACTCTAAGTTCTACATCACAGGGGCAACGTAGTCCAACCTTTGCCAGAATGGGTCGTATTCTTTTTCTTCTTCGCTGTCTTCTCGGGATAATCCATTTTTTAAACCTGTGGAATAGAAGAGCTGCGCAGCAAAATTCATAGCCCTCTCTCGGTTTTATTCTGAAAACAACAGGATTCCCCCAGGGATGGATTAAAAAACAACCACAACAACTGCAACTTCCCAGATCTTCAGATAGGCTCCGAAGGTTGTCTGGTGTAAAAGTCCGTCTGTCCTCGGATTTGACAGGAGGGACAAAGAAACGACTTTGAAGCAAGATTGACGGCTGCTATATAAAGAGATTATTTCCACCTGTCCCTGTCAATTTCAGTCAGGGTCTCAGAGGTGCTTAGTTCAGGCCGGGCTGACAGTTTGCAGCTTTAGATATTCTCAGCTTCTCTGTTGGGGGTAAAGCGACTCTGAAACTATCCAACTCGTTGTCCAAGGAGGGCACCCTATGCCGGGGGTGTCAAACTCAAGGCCCAGGAGCCAGATCCGGCCTTAGATCCAGCCCGCAGAGCCACCCTGGAAGCAGCAAAGGAACGACTCGTGGCGCAGTGCATCTTCTAGAGAAAATGGAGCTCGCAAGGGCCGCATGCTGAAAACGGAGCTCCGGAGCCTTTTTGCTGGAAGAGCATTTAACCCACCACAGGTGCTCCCCGACATGAGTGCTGTCATGCTGGTGATGCCCTCTGGCAATGCCCCTCCTGCCCTAGAGGTCAAACACAACCCTCAATGAAATCGAGTTTGACACCCCTGCCCGAGGCCAGGGATGGCTAACCTTTTTGGGCTCCTGTGCCAAAAATTGTGTGCGTGCTGGCACTCACGTGCTCACGTGCCAGCACCCAGAAGGCAATGCACGCCCCACCCACACCCCCTGCACATGTGTGTGCAATCTTGTCTCTAGGAGGCTGAAAAAGGCCTCAAACAAGGCCTCACAGCTGATTTTCAGCTGGTTTGAGGCCTTTTTCGGCCTCCCAGAGGCTTGAAAAAAGCCTTTGCAGGGCGAATAGGCCCATTTCATCACTTCCAGTATTCCAGGAAGTGACAAAATGGGCCTATTCACCCTGCATTTTTCAAGCCTCTAGGAGGACTTAAAAAGGTCTCAAACCAGCCGAAAATCAGCTATGAGGCACGTGCATGCGCAGTGAGGTAAGTTTGCTTGTGGCTTGCGTGCCAACACAAATGGCTCTGTGTGCCACCTGTGGCACGCATGCCATAGGTTCGCCATCACAGCCCTAGGCCATTTCAGACCAATGGCTCTCCAGTCTCTTCTGAAAAACCTCCAGCGATGGAGTGCCTACAACTTCTGGAGGCAAGTTGTTCCACTGGTTAATTCTTCTAACTAAAGTCATTCTAAAGGTGCCAGTCCTGTGGAATTGGATCGTTTTAGAGATAGCCAAGAGCTCTTTGGCCAAATGGAAAATGCCAGGTTGGAGTAGAGGAGAGTTGGTAAACCCTGAAGAACACTAAGGAGAAGACAACATCAATTGGCGGAGAGATGACCAACCAACACCAACATGAGAGCCAAAGAGCGTGTCGTTCTTTTGGCTCAGGGCTAGAGTATTTTTTTGCCTGTCCCACATCCTGCAAAGAACAGAGGATTTGACCGGATGCCAAGTGCAAATAGTGCTTGGGTATGAGCAGTTGTATGGCTGGATAAAGGGTGCAGGGCAGGGTTGGAAAAAAAAAAGAAAAAGAAGGAAGGAATTTTGAAAGGCAGGAAAGAAAAACCATGTTCACAGCAATGTTGCCTGAAAGCCCTTCTGTCTGAAAGCAGCTTCAGTTTTGGAAAGGAATCAATGCACAGAGAAGTTTTGAAGAGTGGAATTTCTATCAGCGTTTAGGATTAGTAGCCTGTAATTAGGACTGCCACATCTAGGGTGTAAATAACCAGATTACTACTAATTGAAAGCAAAGGTGATTCATTCTCTCTCTCTCTCTCTCTCCCTCCCTCTCTCTCTCTCTCTCTCTCTCTCCCTCCCTCCCTCCCTCCCTCCTTCCCCCTCTCTCTTTCTCTCTCCCTCCCTTTCTCCCTCCCTCTTTCACTTTCTTTTTCTTTCTCTTTCCCTCCCTCCTTCCTCTCTTTCTCTTTCTCTCTCTCTCCCAGAGATGGTATTCAGCCGTTTTGGACCAGTTCTGGTATACCGGTTGCAGAAATTTTGAGTAGTTCGGAGAACCAGCAAATTCCACCTCTGGCTGGGCTTGCCCACCTGCCCCGTCTTGTAGGTCTCCTATATTCCCTTGATTTTTAGCTGTCAGAATCTGTAGGAAAAAAATTGGAAATCCACCACTCCTCCCTCCCTCCCTTTCTTTTTCTTTCTTCCCCTCCCGCTTCTTCCTCCTTCCCTTTCTCTCTTCCAGTCATCCATAAACTGAAATTGTAATGAGCTCTTCTTTCATGTCTTAATGCAATTATCTGGGAAGAATAAAGTAGACTGCCTGTTCAAGGCACTTGCAAATAGCACAGAATTTTCAATTATTCAATAATAATAATAATAATAATAATAATAATAATAATAATAATAATAATAACAATAATAATAATAATAATAATAACAACAACAACAATAATAATAACAACTGCTACTACTACTGCAAATAACAATGCCAGTTGAGTTCCACTTCTGCATTCATGGAGTCTTCATGCAATTGGAAATTATTTGTCTTTTTTGCATTTTGGGTGTGTTTTCAGTGTTCAGTGTACTGATGATGGTCTCCCATTCAAGTGCTAACTGGGGCCAATCCTGCTTTGCTTTTTTGAGGCCAAGTCAGACCAACTAAATACTGCCCTCTGGTGGACATTCCACAAAACAGGAATCCGTTTTTCTCAACTTTGGCAAATTGAAGACCTGAGGACTCCAACAACACGAGCATTTAGACTTATATACTGATTTACAGTGCTTTACAGCCCTCTCTAAGCAGTTTACAGAGTCAGCCTCTTGCCCCCAACAATCTGACTCCTCATTTTACCAACCTCGGAAGGATGGAAGGCTGAGTCAACCCTGAGCCTGGGGAGATTTGAATTGCTGAATTGCAGGCAGTCAGCAGAAGTAGCCTGCAATGCTACACTCTGACCACTGTGCCACCATGACTCAAGTCCCAGAATTCCCCAGTCAGCAAGGAATCTCATTATGCAATTCCTGAATTCTTCTTTGAAGAGATATACAAGTCTAACCAAGGTCTATCAAATACAGGTAGCGCTCGACTTATAAAAAATCTTTTAGTGACCATTCAAAATTATGATATCACTGAAAAAAGTGACCCAACTAGGTAACATCATTGGTGCTAGGAGGAGTGGGGCTCTTGGTATTCTCCAGTTTGGAGAACAAGTCAAACCTCTCTTCTCTGTGACAGCCCCTCAAGATAGGTGTCAGATCCCTCCCAATCCTTTTTTCAATAGACTGGGCATACCTAGTTCTCTCAACAGTTCATGGTTCAGAACATTTAGTTGGATGGTTGGAGAATATTTCAGTTCAACAATGAGAAAAGGCTTTCTCAATAATGAACTATAGTCACAGCAACCCAAAGGAATAAAGATTTGGGTGATAGATTTCTGAGAATCTGTGGTACATTAAAAAAAAAAAAACAGGATTATATTCCAGCTGGAAAAACAACTAGATCTTGTTTTGGAGTAGTCATATTTCTGATGTATATTTAGATCTCCCTTTGCTCAAAATTGCATGAAGTATTAATACTGCTTGATAAATCCTTGGTAGGACCCCGTCCAGAACCCTGCATCCAGTTTTGGTCACCCGATTACAAAAAGATGTTCAGACTTGGGAAAAAATGCAGACAAGAGCAACTAAGGCAATTAAAGGCCTGGAGACCAAAACATATGAAGAATGGTTGCAGGATTTGGGTTTGGCCAGTCTAGAGAAAAGAAGGACAAGGAGTGACATGATAGCAGTATTTGAGGGGCTGCCATAAAAAAGGGGTCAGATTATTCTCCAAAGCACCAGAGGGCAGGACAAGAAACAATGGATGGAAACTAATCAAAGAGAGAAAAAACCTGGAATTAAGGAGAAATTTCCCAGCAGTGAGGACAATTAAACATTAGAAGACCTTCCCTCCAGAAGTTGTGGGTGCTTCATCACTGGAGGTTTTTAAGAAGAAACTGGACAGTCACTTGTCTGGAATGGTATAGGATCTCTTGCTTGAGGGAAGGTAGTAGGCTGGATTAGAAGACCTCCAAGGTCCCTTCCATCTGTATTCTGATTGATTGATTGCTCCAAGTCAAAGAATGAAGCAATGAAGCAAACCTCCCCAAAAAAGGAGACCAAAGAGGAGACCAAATATTTATCAGCGTGAGAAGCCATTTAGTAGATACTGTTAGGCAAATCTCTCTGCCTCACCTCAAGGCTACTTCAGATCTCACTTTTTCTAGAGATAGTGCAACTCCGAGACTTTCCCAGGTCATGCGGTCTCCAAGACAGAGCAGTTTTTGATAAGATTTTGGACAAAGTTTAACTATGGTGATAGCATTTACCTTGCTGAAGAGTAGCCATCCTTGGTTTAAAATTAACTGTGCCTGGGGTCAGAACCCTTTAGCTTCTTAAGACGGGATAAACTGGAAAAGAAGCTATAATTACCCCGACTCTTCTTTCCTTCCACGGCTCCTAAGAAATCCTCTTATTTTGTACCAGATGCAGCTTTTGCAAGTCTTGAAAAGGGAGCATTTGCCCAGAATTACTAGAGTAACATTTAACTATCCATCTTAGATTTGGAAGCAAATTGAGACAAAAGAGCCTTATTATTCAACAGCACAACATTCAATAAAATTCATGGCCTTCTTCCTTGGCATACCCTTGGCTTTCTTTCCCCTTACCCTGACCTTCTAATCTTGTTCAATCCCTTCCAATCCTCTTCAATATTAAAGAATTAATATTGAATGTTCCATCATTGGAGGTTTCCAAAAAGAGATTGTGCAGCCATTTGTCCCAAAAGGTCTCCTGCTTGGGCAGGGAGTTGGACCAGAAGACCTTCAAGATCCCTTCCAACTCTGTTATCCTCTTATGATGTTGATCGCCGTCGGAATGTTCTGTTGAAGATTTGAACCAGAAACTGGATTTCTAATGATGGTTTCCCTCTCCTCTCCTCTCCTCTCCTCTCCTCTCCTCTCCTCTCCTCTCC
>BLBF01000016.1:8952130-8985860 GCA_015471245.1 Laticauda colubrina | reverse complement strand
TCCTTCCTTCCTTCCTTCCTTCCTTCCTTCCTTCCTTCCTTCCTTCCTTCCTTCCTTCCTTCCTTTTTATTTCATTTAATTTCCTTCCTCTCTCCTTTCTTCTGCCTCCCCCACCTCCCTTCTCCTTATTTCATTTAATTTCCTCCCTCCCTTTTCTTCCTCCCTCCCTCCCTCCTTATTTTTTAATTTCCTTCCTTCCTCTCCCTCCCTCCCTTCCCTCCTTCCTTCCTTCCTCCTTCCCTCCTTTGAAATTTATTGATTTATCACAAATTCATTTTATCATATTAGGAGAGCATAGCATTGTAAAGTTTGAGAACCGAAACAGAAATCCATATTCCTTTTCAGAACCTTTTCAAAGGTTTCTGATCTTGGTGCTGTATAACCACCAAATTCTTTACAGCATTGTTATTCTAGGCTTAGACTCAGAAGCAATCAAGAATGTATCTTAAAATAACCGCATGGAACATTTATTCTGCTGTCTTGAGACAGGGAACATATTTTCAATAAGCCAACATAAATTAAACGAGGAGTTAACACCAAGAACCTGTTTCCACTACAACTGTGGCCTTACTAGATTTGTATGTTTAAATATTTGATAACTTTGAAAAATATTTATATATAGTGTTTAGGGAGCTGCAAACTTTTAAAAAATGGATTATGAGGGAAAGTTATAAGCAGATTTTATTAAGAGATCCAAGTTCTCACAGAACTGTTAGAAGAATTAGAGTAAAATATAAAGTTTTTTTTTAAAAAAAAAAACACCACGATATATTAAGGGCAAAGTGTTATAATCCCAAAAAGACCCATGAATTCAATGCTCTTAAAACTATGTGAGTGTCTGAAAACAGATTTATTTGCTTTCTGGGCACCTAAGCAAGCATAACCACAGCAGACACTTGTTTAAGCCAAGATCATTTTTAACCCCACTGATGTCATCTATTGGAGAGAGGACGCCTTTGCCAGTAGACAAGGCCAGAATGGAGTGAATCAGACCATCTTACGGTAACAATAGACGGTTGATCTGTTTACAGAGGAACTCCATCCCATTCCAAATTGGGATGCTTTTTGGCAACATCTGGATTTGTGTGGACAAGTCCAGATGTTCATCTCTGTGTCCTCATGGTCCCGTGTCTTCTTTTCCCAACAAAACAGAACAGAACAACCAATCCAACCCAACCAAAACCAACCAAAACCAAAACCAAACTAAAACAAAACCCATTCTAAACTGAGAAGAGAATAAATTGCACCTAACCCCATTTGCATAGGTGAGCTGGACAAACAAAACTATCCTTTAGCCAAAAACAATTACCTCTTTGCCTGGATGGTCTTTCCCCCAAAGCCCAAACTTTTCTGTAAAATAATACATTAATAGTGGCTGGCATCTCCTTGTCCTATGCCATAATGGAACAGAACAGAATAAGAGTGCTGAAAGGGACCTTGGAGGTCTTCTAGTCCAACCCCCTTTTCAAGCAGACCAGTGGCTACCCTATCCCTTCTTGAAAGCCTCCAGTGGTGGATCACCCACAATTTCTGTCCCATGACTAATTGTCCTCCCTGTCAAGAAATTTCTCCTTAGTTCTAGGTTGCTTCTCTCCTTGCTTTCTATGTATTTGTTTTAAAAGAGTTTTGTTTATAAAAATTGCTGGGTTAGAAGCAAGGGGTTTCTAGCTGGGGAATTCTGGGAGCTGGAATCTGCTCATCATTTCAGAAACCCTGCTCTGCATCATTACTCATTTTGTCACTCAAGAAATTCCCATGAGATTGCTAGGAAATGCCACAGTTCCTTGGCAGGGAATTCCAGCATCTAAATCTTACTGAACATTTCAAGAAAGCAATTACCTTGCCTGGAGGCGACTAGGCTGTCTTCTCATGAAATATCCTCTGGAGGAGACGGTGATCTCAGCAGTCCAATTGTCTAATCCACAGTCACAGGTTTTTTTTTTTGTGACAAACATCCATTTCTCATTCTTGGCTGTTATCCACCAAAAACATGGTTTTATTTGCTCTGGAATAAAGCCTGCACTTCATCCTGTTGTGTTGAAAAACTAGCCTGCTTTCTCCTTGACCTAACTCAAAGGATCCTCCCCTGGTTCTCAGAAGATAAAGAGAGGGAGGCAGAACGAAGTTCAGACCTGAACTATATTACTATAAACTTAAAACAAAAAATAGCATTATCTCAAAGGTGCTTTTTGAAAAGGCAACTTGATTATTTCCCTTGAGGGAGGAGAAGGAGAAGGAGAAGAAGAAGAAGAAGAAGAAGAGGAAGAAGAAGAAATTTTGCTTCTCATCCAAGAAACTTCATCAGTTTTGATGAAGCTTCTTGGATGAGAAGCGAAACTACTTCTTCTTCCTCAAGAAAAACAACAACCCGGTTGCCTTTTGAAAAAGCACCTTTGAGACAGCTATTACCTGGAGGACTGAGAATCTCCACAGACAAAAAATAACATCAGTGTTCATAATTTTAGCTTCCATGTCTGGTCTTCCTTGTGAAGGGCCGTCCTCAGCATTATTTGCAATTGCTTATGAAGTCAGGAATGGCTGTTGGGTCCTTTCTTCTAATTATTAGTTTTGGAGAAGGAATCCTGGTTTTTTTGTGAGAGGAAGAGAGTCAGGGCTGAAACATTCATCATGGGCATCCATGGTGGGCTTGTTAGGATGCCTTGCTTATCATTTAATTGATGAAGTCCTCACACATGCAATGTCATTGTGGCTTCTTGGATCTCATAAAACTTGGATCTTCTTGGCTACATAAAACATGGTAAGTCAAGCCAATGATGTCTATGAAGGTTCTCCAGGTCATGGTTGTCCCAAAAGTGCTTTTCCAAGAGGCAACTGGACTTTATTATTCTTTGAAAACATTTTGCTTCTCATCCAACATTTTGGATGAGAAGTGAAACATCTTCAAAAAAATAACAAGAAAGTCCACTGGCCTCTTGAAAAAGCATTTTTGGATCAAGCAATGATATTACAATCATTGGTATGGTAGGTTTCACAGTGGAAAGGTTCTTGATTTCATTGCATTTATGAGTTTATTATTTCATTGCACAAGTACAGGCAGGTGTAATAGAAACAGAGTTGGAAGTGATCTTGAAGGTGCTTGAATAGGAGATCCTATACCATTTCAGACAGGTGGCTATCCAGTCTCTTGTTAAAAGCCTCCAGTGATGGAGCACTCACAACTTCTAAAGGAAATTTCTTCTCAATCTGATTTATTTCCATCCATTGTTTCTTGTCCTGCCTTCTGTTTGGATCATAGATTGACACCCCTTTTTTTGTGGCAACCCCTGAAATATTGGAAAACCGCTTACCCCCTTAAATATATCTCCCTTACCTTCTGTGCTGGATGGGTGAAGTGACCAGATTTTGAATTTGCAGATGTTTTCTCAGCAGAACTGAGATATATTTTAATAAAGAGAAATCACGGTGAAGCAGGAGGGTGTGCCAAGTAAGGACTGAAATTGGCTTGGTGTGTTCTCAGTGGCCCATGAAATTCCAAGCAGATGCTGGGATCTCATGTGGAAAAAATTATTTAGCTTGCACTGAATTCTCTCTTCTTTTGCATTCCCCTAGCAGGAAAGTTTTCTCTCATTGGCCATAACTCAGGTTGATTATTACGTAATTTGAAGGTTAATTCCAGAACCAAGGGGGAGAAAAATGCAATTCACCTTTTCTTCTTCCCATTTCTATTGCCAAATTTGTCTTCCTCTTTCAGCCTAGGCTGACCTATCTTGGAACACATTGATGTCTGACATAGAGAATCTCTTAACCTTTAATGCCTTGTTTCACAGCTGGATAACTAGCCTATGCAACCCAACTTGATGTTGGATTTCTACCAGAGGAGATAACCACACCTAATCAGTTTGGTCTATTCTAAAAAAGCTTAGCCATGTCTAACCAGGCAATCTCAAATCACCAGTCTGGGAAGCTGGAGGAACAACACAGAAGAAAGTCGTGGCAAGTCAAACTGATGTTGTTGCCAAGGAAAAAAGAAACATAGACATATCCATGGACTGCAGTCACCCTGAGGGCTAAATATGAGAAGTTATAAACCCAGTGCCAAGTTATAAGCTTGGCAGTCTATGCTTTTTACAATCATCAAACTTGCTTTCATTTTATAAAAACATGATGGGGGGAAAAATCCTTCATAAAGTGGCTTTTTTATTTTCAGAAAAGGCTTTGTTGAAAGTCTCTTCCATTTCATTCTTTGGAGTGTGGAGAATAGTTTTCAAACCTTCTCTGAACCCAATTCCCTGATGTTGAAAGCAGCAGGATGGACATAGTTTTGGTTTGTTCTCCTCATTCTTAAATGGATGGGGACTCAATGACAAAATAGATTTAGTCCTTGATGGACATCCAAGGAATTACAAAGGAGAGCTTTTCTTGCTCTGTAATCACAGTTCATTATTCTTCTTTAGTGGGGAACTTATTTTGCGTTTCAGAGACAAGGGCAAAACTTTGTACAAAAAAAAAAAAAAGAGAGAGAGAGAGAGAGAAAGAGAGAGAAAGGAACCATTCAGAAGAAAACAAAGGTAGTAGTATTTCCAACTTCAAAAAAGGACTGATGGAATCTGGGATTTTTCCATACTGGGGTTCATTAACTGAAGTCACACTTGGAATACAGCGTCCAGTTTTGGTCACCACAATGTAAAAAAGGATGTTGAGACTCTAGAGCTTTAAAGCTGTGGGATCATTTTGCTTTTCTCTTTTTCTAGTTGCTGCTGATCCTGCTGCCTCAGAGCAAGATGACTGGTGTGATAACCCCAGCACCACCCACAAGCGCTTGGATGATATCCAAGAGGTAAGAAGATGGAACAAAATGCAGGTGCTTCTTATCACTGCTTCCCTGCAAAGGATGGTCCTTATTCCATGGGGGAAACTGAAGCTCAGAGTTCTGGAATTAGGAGGAAATGCAAACAAAAACCAGAAGATCGAAAGCAGCATTTCCCAACCTCGGCAACCTTAAATTGTGTGGATGTCAACTTTCAGAGAAAGGGAAGTGATCTGTTGAGGTTTTAGGAAGGAAGGAGGGAAGGGAAGGGAAGGGAAGGGAAAGAAAGGGAAGGAAGGAAAGAAAGAAGGAAGGAAAGAAGGAAAGAAGGAAGGGAAGGAAGAAAAGGAAGGAAAGGAAGGAAGGGAAGGAAGGAAGAAAAGGAAGGAAGGGAAAGAAGGAAGAAAAGGAAGAAAGGAAAGGAGGGAAAGGAAGGAAGGAAGGAAGGAAAGAAAGAAAAGATAGATGAAGAGGGAAGGAGGGAGCGATAAAGGAAAGAAGTAAGGAAGGAAAAGACAGATGAAGAGGGGAGGAGGGAAAGAGGAAGGAAGGGAGAAAAGAAAAAACAGATGGACAGAGATGGAGGAAGGAAGGATTTGAGTAGCAAATTTAGGAACATCACTTTTATGTTAAAGACTGGGGTCCTGCTGATGAAATAGACAAAAATGAATTATATGATTGGTGATCCAAAGTATTTGAAAAAAACTGCATTTGTTCAGTTCACTCAGGTGGTGATTCCTAGCTCATCCTGAGCCATTGCGAAAGAAGTTGAGCAAGGTCAGATGTGATTTACACTTCAATGGAAGTCCACTAATGAGCAAATGGTTAAGAATGTTCCTTTTCCATTCAGAATTAAGTCAGTGTTTTGATTCTGAGGCACATGTTATCCAGTGTTGCAATGGATACATTAGTCCTGGATTAAGGACTTTCTTGTTTAAACCTCAAGTAGAGTCTTGCACAAGAGCAATACTTATTCTGGCACCTCTGACTATTCCCCTTGATAAATTGTTTGAATAGAAAAAGAAGCATTTGCTACAGACTACAGCTTGGAGATTGTGTGGTCTTGAGCAAAATTTGCTTCCGACATCAACAATCTGTTGACAGAAGCAACCTCGGTCAAAATTGTTCAGAATCCTTTCTTATTTTCCTATTATTTGCAATTAACAGATATTTTGGGTTTCTATTTATGCAACTTTCTGAACCTGATTCAAGAATTAACCTACATAGGTTGCACAAGAAACTGAATTAGATGCTCACCAAAAAGGTTGGGTTTCCATAACACTTTAAGCCACAAAGAAACCAAATCAGGGTTACCACTGAGGTCTTAAGCTTGTATTAACAAGGCCAATAAGTTCCCCCAATTCCTTCTCTCCTTCCATCAGCAACTGGAAAAAACAGTTGAGCACCTGGACTCTGAAGTCAAGTCACTACTCAACGATGTTAGTGAAACTGCCTGGACAAAGCCACTTGCTCCTGGGACCCCTCTGATAGATCTCTTTGGAGGTAAGAAGTGGAGCCGAGCTTGTTGAATGTCACCACCCAATCAACAAGTAGAGAAATGACGTGTATGAGTTCTCAGAAGTTCTCCAACTGTTTTGAAGGCATGACTATTCCCTTTTTAGGAGTCTTGTTACTGAAAAAGCCCTCTGGGAGGGTTCCACCACTGTGTTGAGGGTCACGTAGGATGGACTTGAAATATGGGTTTTGTAGTACTGCTGCACTGGCAAACTAACATAGGGGTGGGATTCTCCCAGGGGTGGGATTCTCCCAGTTCGGACAAGTTCGGATGAACCCCTAGCTCCGATGATGAACCGGCAAAGAACCGGTTCTCTCTGACAATTATGTAGGCCTGCCCACCTGTCCACCCCTGCGCTGTACTTACCTATATCCTCTCAGCTGATTTGCATGACAGAACAGATTGCCACTCCTCAGCTGTGTTACTCCCCAGTAGTAACATAGCAGGTAAGGTTTTTTTGGAAAGCTGCTCACGTGAAGCGCCGAACCAGTTGTTACATCAGCAGCATCCCACCACTGGGTTTACCCAGAGGCGCTTTCCAAAAAGCAACTTTGTTTTTCCTTGAAAAGGTTTTACTTCTCATCCAAGAAGCTTCTTCAGTTCACTGAACTGAAGTTGAAGCTTTTTCACTTCAGCAAAAGCGAGAAGACGCTTCTTGGATGAGAAGCAAAACATCTTCAAGGGAAAAAAACAAAGTCCAGTTGCCTTTTGGAAAAACACCTTCAGGACAACCATGACCTGGATGACTGAGTATCTTCCATAAATCTGAGTTTACCTTCTTTAATTTAGCTCACATTTTAAATATAACCTTGCAAGAATGGAATGCTAAGTCCATCCTATGTGGCCTTTGGTGACTTCCCTAGAGATGAAAAGGCAGCCAAGCAGAATGTGGAAAAGAATCATGTAAAATGAAAGAGGGATGTTCACAACATTTAAATACATCAACCTTAAGCTAAATGCAGCTAGGAATATCCTGGCACCATTAGATACAAGGATGGGAACATAAGAATAGCTCTTTCACTCCATGAATCAAATGTCCTTTGATGAATAGATTGCTGACTTTGGACCCATAGCTTAAGCTGGGTAATATCTTAAACATCAAAGAGCTGTGATGGTGCAGCGATTAGAATGCAGTAGTGCAGGCTAAGTCTGCCCACTGCCAGGAGTTCGATTCCCTCAATCCTGAGTCAATGTTGACCCATCCTTCCATCCTTCTGAGGTTGGTAAAATGAGGACCCAGATTGTTGGGGGCAAGTGTCAGGCAGAGCTCCATTCAAAATCCAGGAAAGAAATACTTAGACTCTTTAAATTAGAGAAAAGATATCTTTTACTGAAAGTGAAGTGGTAGCAACCAAAGAATTCTGAATCTGAGAAATTAGGCGCGCAGTTCACATATACAAAGTGATGGAAGTGTTCCCACTCCCAATAGTTCAGATGAAACTTCTCCAATTAGAATTTGTGAATATGATCATGTGGGCATCTTCAGGTGATGATGAGGCCTCTGTCCGTTGATCTTGGCATACTTTGATAACGGGTTGCAGTTGCGCAGAGAAAGGAAAGCTAAGCGAGAAATAGAAACCTAACTCTATTGTATGCTCCCCCCCCCTCATTTACACAACAGAAGAATGTAACACCTCCAGCTCACTTCCCAGACTTATCCCTACCTCCCCTCCCCCCCATTTCTTATGACAGCCGAAAGATCCAAAGCGATAGTAGAAGATCTTGAAGGCTGACATTCGGCCCTTCTAGAAAAAAGAAAACCATCAGTCCTAGAAGAGAGAGAGGAGAAAATATAAAGACAATTATTAATCATTAAACAATTACAAAATAATACACTCCTAGGGCTTATCAGGATACTTGGAACGAAATGCTTTGATCAACTTAGGGGCTTTAACGTCAGTTTCGTTGACCCATTTGGCTTGTGAAGAAGGGAAATGTTTCCAGGCTACAATATACTGGAGCCGACCCCTCCATTTGCGAGAGTCTAGAATTTCTTTAACTTCAAAATGTTGTTCACCTTCAATCAGTATTGGTATAGGAGGGTCAGCCTGGATGGGTCTTAAATCAGAAGTATGTTCAGGTTTTAGCAAACTAACATGGAACACCGGATGAATTCATCGAAGAGTTTTCGGTAAGTTCAGCTGGACTGTTACAGGATTTATAATTCGTTCAATCATGAAAGGACCAACATATTTAGGACCAAGCTTCTTAGACTTTTGAGTGGTTTGCAGGTATCTGGTGGACAGAAAAACTTTGTCGCCCACTTTATATAATTTCTGTGGAGATCTTTTCTTGTCTGCAAACTTCTTATGACTTGATGGGCCTCATCTAATGCTTAAGGTGTCACTGGCCAGTTAAGTTGGAGTTGAGTTATCCATTCATTCAACGAATGGATGTTAGGCTTTTCACAAGGAAGTTCAGGTATGGGTACAAAATCTTGTCCCGAAGCCACTTTAAATGGAGTAAATCCAGTACTACTGTGTACGGAGTTGTTATATGCCACTTCGGCAAATGGTAGTAATTCGGACCAGTTATCTTGTTGATAATTTATGTAACATCTAAGATACTGTTCTAACACTGCGTTAGTCCTCTCACAGGCCCCATTGGTTTGAGGGTAAGTGGGTGGAGCTTAAGCCCTGGGTGGAGCCTATCATCTTCAGGAACTCTTTCCAAAAATTTGAGGTAAATTGGACCCCTCTGTCAGAGATTATGCATTCTGGAACACCATGTAGCCTATAGATATGTGAAATAAACAGTTTAGCCAGCGTCTTAGCAGATGGAATCTTGGAACAAGGTATGCAATGTACTTGTTTGGAAAACAAATCGGTTACTACCCAGATAACCGTGTTTCCACTGCTTTCGGGTAATTCTACTGTAAAGTCCATAGTGATTTCCTTCCAGGGGGCTGTTGGTCTAGCAACATTTTGTAACAATCTTACTGGCTTACCAGGAGGTCTCTTTGCCGAAGCACAAATTGGACAGCTAGCTACATAAGCTTCAATGTCCTTCTTCAAAGAAGGCCACCAGAATTGCTGCTTAACCAGGTGTAAGGTTTTCACAAATCCAAAGTGACCAGCTGCTTTAGAATCATGAGCTTGTTGTACTATTTAGCCCCTCAGCGCCTGTGGCACATACAACTTGGTCCCCACCCAAGCCAAACCATCTCTAACTGTATAGTCATTTGAATGAGCCAGGAACCACTCATCCAGTTTTAAAGCTTCTTTTAGTTGTTCGGTTAGGTTATTCAATAAATCCACTTCTTGTTTCTTCTTTTGTGCTCTGGTGATCACTGGGGTGGCTAGATGTTTGGTTGAGACAATTGGATTTATCACCTCTTGGCGGATACTATTATATTGGGGTAGTCTAGAGAGAGCATCCCCCATGAAGTTCTTCCCTCCTGGAATGTACTTCAGTGAGAAATTGAACCGCTTGAAATACTGGGCCCAGCGAACTTGTTTAGGGGATAGCTTCCGGGGCATTTTTAAGGCTTCCAATTTTTTATGATCAGTCCATACCTCAAATGGATGTTTTGCTCCTTCTAGGAAATGTCTCCAGGTCAGTAAGGCCCAACAAACTGCAGAAGCTTCTTTTTCCCAGACGGCCCACCTTCTCTCAGTTTCAGACAGCTTATGGGAGGTATATGCACAAGGCTGTAAGGTCCCTTTCTCGTTGATTTGAAGTAACACCGTTCCAACAGCCACATCACTTGCATCGGCTTGAATCATGAAAGGAGCTTCCATATCCGGGTGCTTTAGCACTGGTTCTGCAGCAAACAGTCTTTTTAGCTTTTCAAAAGCTGCTTGGCACTCCATGGACCACTCCAATGGCTTGCCCAGCCTTGGCTTCACCTCCCCTTTTGTTTTTAGGAGATTTGTGATGGGCTTAGCAATGGATCTTAGCAAACATTGGGATAAATTGCTGGTAAAAATTTGCAAATCCCAAGAAGCTTTGAAGTTGTTTTCTGGTACGTGGTGGAGCCCATTCCAATATGGCACACACTTTCTCTGGATCCATTTCTATGCCTTCAGATGAAATGCGATATCCCAAATAGTCAATTTTCTCTTGATGGAATTCACACTTGGACAGTTTAGCATACAACTTAGTGGCACATGGTTTTTGTAGAACCAACCGCACCAGTTTCACATGTTCATCCAGAGTTTCCGTGTAGATAAGGATATCATCAAGATAAACCAGAACCCCCCTGTATAAATGTTCATGTAACACTTGATTGATCATTTGCATGAATACAGCTGCGACCCCTTGTAAACCAAAAGGAAGAACGTTGAATTGGAAGCAACCCATCGGGCAGTTAAAAGCGGTCTTCCACTCATCCCCTTCCTTAATTCGAATTTGGTAGTATGCTTCTCTCAAATCCAACTTCGTGAAAATCTTCCCCTTCGCTAGGTGGGCCAACATGTCCTTCATCAAAGGAAGGGGGTACACGTTTTCCACAGAAATGGCGTTCAAATTTCTGTAGTCCACCACCAAGCGTTTGGAACCATCTTTCTTTTCACGAAACAACACTGGGGCCGCTACCCGGGGCCTAGCAGGTTGAATGAAACCACGTTCCAGATTTTTATCTATGAACAATCTTAGCTGCTCCAATTCCCGTGGTGTCATTGAGTACAACTTTGGTTTCGGGAGCTTCACCCCAGGCAAAATCTCAATAGCACAGTCTGTTGGCCAGTGAGGCGGAAGCTCATCCGAGGCCTTCTCACTGAACACTTCTTTTAAATCCCAATACTCTTTGGGAATTTTCTCCTCTCCTTTCACGGGTTCAGTACTTGTGGAAGCTATTTCAATCAGAATCTGAAGCTTCGGCTGAGATCTGCCCTCTTTTCCCGGTCACTGCTTGGTGCGTATGCACAACAGCCCCTTTCTCCAGTTAACCTGGGGGTTTCATTTCCGGAGCCAGGGCAATCCCAGTATTAATGGTTGCTCCATCCCAGGGACCACAATAAAATGCAGAGTCTCATCATGCTCTCCCATGATCATTTCTATAGGTTCCATGATAAAACATGCAGGGCAACCTCCAACCACTGATCCATCTAATTGGCAAAAGGAAATGGGCATCTTCAAAGGTTTTAGTTTTAAGTCCATTTTCTCCACTACTTCCGTGTTGATTATACACCTTGTGCAATCTAACAGGGCTAGCATTTACCCTTCGACCCCTGAATTGGGTACCCTCAACTTCACCGGAATGGTCATAGGGCCCACGCTTGGACTTACCAGGAAGTCATCTTCCGAGTCGAAATCATCCTCCTCAGGGGTAACTGGGGTTTCTGATTCCTCTCCTGTGGGAGGGGCGACCTCTGCCGTCTCTTTCGACTTTAGTGCTGCTTCGCGAGGCTTCGTTGGGGACTTTTCAGGTTTCTTCCCTTCTTTTGGTGCCCCCTTTGGTTCCAACTTGACTTTGCAGTTCACAGCCCAGTGACCTTCCTTCCCGCATCAAAAGCAGGCCCAGGGGTTGGGTCTTGCCGCCACTCCTCCCCTCTGAGGTTTGGGGACCTCTTGAGGATGTGGGGGGGAAGTCTTGCCCCACCCAGAACCTCCCCGCCATCTCCTTTGGGTTAAATCAATTTCCACTTCTTCTGCCAGCAGGTACCACATCTGCAAGTCATTTGGGTCTCTTCTAGCAATGCATCTCTGGTACACATCTTCATTTAAACCATCTTTAAATGCTTCTATCAGGGCTTCCTGGGACCAGCCTCGGATATGACCAGTTAACTGTCTAAATTCTTGGGTGTAGTCAGCCACTGACCTCTGCCCCTGATTTATGGTCTTCATCTTAATCTGGGTCTTGCGCTCTGCCAGTGGGTCCTCAAACCTAGCCCGCAGTGCAGTCATGAACAGGTTATAATTCATCAACTGGGGAGCATTATCATTATGCAAGGTCACCATCCACTCTGCAGCTGTTCCCTCCAGAGCCCTGGTAACACATCTCACTTTGGCTGCTTCTGAGGAAAAATCCTCCCCGTATTCTTCCATATAGCTCCAAACTTGGGCTAGGAAAAACCCCAAGTTTTTGGTATTTCCCCCATACTTTACTTCTAACGGAGGCAACTTAGGAGCTATAAGCCTTCTAGAAATTACACCTCCCGCTGGGGCCCCCGGGGCTACTGCTGGCTCAGGTTGATTTATGGGAGAGGGGGCTGCTCTGCTTCTTCTAGCTGGGGCTACTTCCCCTTCCCCTTCATACCTTTGTGCAGCTTGGAGTTGTTCAAAGGCTTCATCAAGGAGTCTCCTGGCTTGATTCAGTGAGAGTTCTCTCTTTTTTCCTTCTCTTGCCATGGCTCCTCTTTTCCACAACGGCAGGTAGTTGTAATCCCGGGGGTGGGTGGGTCCTTCTCCAGATCTTTCCAGCCAACCCCCACCGAACATCTGGGCTTCACAGCTGGATCCTCTTCCAGATTGAGCTCTGCTAGCGATTGGGCTTCCTGTAGCAGCAAAGAATCTTGCCCTCCAATGGCTCCCAGGTCTTCCTGATCACTATTTGAAGATGACATGATGTCCAGGCCCCTCAGAAGAAAATTGAGTGTTTTCTCCGGGTGGACTGATAGACTGAGATTCAGAACAATGTCAGGCGGAGCTCCATTCAAAATCCAGGAAAGAAATACTTAGACTCTTTAAATTAGAGAAAAGATATCTTTTACTGAAAGTGAAGTGGTAGCAACCAAAGAATTCTGAATCTGAGAAATTAGGCGCACAATTCACATATACAAATTGATGGAAATGTTCCCACCCCCAATAGTTCAGATGAAACTTCCAATTAGAAATTGTGAATATGATCATGTGGGCATCTTCAGATGATGATGAGGCTTCTGTCCGTTGACCTTGGCATACTTTGATAACGGGTTGCAGTTGCGCAGAGAAAAGAAAGCTAAGCGAGAAATAGAAACCTAACTCTATTGTATGCTCCCCCCCACACACATTTACACAACAGAAGAATGTAACACCTCCAGCTCACTTCCCAGACTTATCCCTACCTCCCCCCCCCCCATTTCTTATGACAGCCAAAAGATGCAAAGCGATAGTAGAAGATCTTGAAGGCTGACAGCAAGGTTCTGACTCTGTAAACCACTTAGGGTTGTGAAGTGGTATATAAGCCTAAGTGCTATAGCTATCTTCGTTCCTTTCTTCCTTCCTCCTAAAGGTGGACCCATCCTTCCATCCTTCCAAGGTTGGTAAAATGAGGTCTCAGATTGTTGGGGGTAAAGTGGTATATAAGTCGAATTGCTATTGCTGTCTATATTTGGACAGAAGATTAAAGGATGTTCTAGCATTATAAGACAGAATGAAAAAGGTAAGAGAACATCCTGGAGGAACACAGTTTCAAACCACTTCTACATTATCCTTAAAATATGACCACATGTCCATCAAGAGTCAACTTGACCACATTGCTTTAAAAAAATAAAGATTTTTTACCAAGCAGAAAGGCTAAAGGCCTCTGAAAATCTGCTTCATATAAGAAGTTGAACTTTGGAATAGTCTACAAAGTGGTTGAAGAAGGATGAACAATTTGCAGAAGGCTTTCTTTTTTTCTTTTGGTTATTGGAAAGACTGGACTGAATGTTATTCATAGCTGTCTTCTCTTTCTCTTCCTAGATCCTAGTTGAGCTACCAGATGACAGCCTGAAAATCCATTTTCTGAACTTTCCATCACCAGAGCCAACCTTCAAGTTGCCTTTTACATCAACCTTGAAACCAAAGTGGTCTTATAAAGTGTTGAGTAAACATTTGTCATGTCAATACAAAATCTTTCCCTAGGTATAGTAGCACCAGCTAATGTTTTTAGTAGACGAAACAGGGTAGGGCTTGCTTAGTCCTTGAACAGGAGACCAATAAAACTAGATTGAGAAGTTGAAAATAAAATTTAAAAAATTCCCAAAGACTCAGCTTTTATTCTGGTAAAATAATTTGGCCTTCCGTTCAAAATGCAAGAGGGAAAAACTATACCAAGGAGCTCCAGAAGAAAAACTTGGATTCATGTTAGCCAGAGGCTAACATGAAAATGTTGAGATTGACCTTGTTAAAATTTGTTTCAAGGGATTTTTCTAGAAAGCCAAACCTTCTACCACAGAAACTAAAAATGTTCTCGGCCCAAGGTAGTCAAAAAGAAAAAAAGAAGAGACAAGGCTGCAACATTGGAGGTTTTTAAGAAGAGATTGGATAACCATTTGTCTGAAATGTTATAGGATCTCCTGCTTGAGCAAGGGGTTGGACGAGAAGACCTCCAAGGTCCCTTCCAACTCGATTATTCTGTTACTTGAAACTTAGCCTCCCACAGTCGATTGAGACAATGAGATGCTCAGCATATAAATTTAATAAATAAACAAATTTACTCAACTTGTAAAACAATTTCCCTAGTGTGCATTTGGACAAACAGCCATTTGGGACTGGCCAATTGGTAAACCTGCTCTTTCCACACTGCGCTTCTATCTTTCCCAGCCTGTATTAGCTACGTGATATGACTTAAAGAGCTATTAAAGTTCCCCTTAAGCAATTCCCTGTTGCTGATGTCTCTGGTACGTCTCTGTTCCAAAACATTGATTTGTCCAGTGATGAGACAGGATGATTGTTAGGTAAAAATGAAGAAAGACCTGTTTGCCTATATTTTCATCTCCCATGCTGGATGAGAACAGTTTAAAAATGAGCAATGCAGAACTATTTGTTAGTGTGGTCTAAGTTAGTGCCTGAAGCAACATGTCTGCTACATCTTGCCCGTCAACAACTTCTTCATTCAACCACAACAACACGGGCAAATAACTGATAAAACTCAAGGTGAACTGCTTCAAACTCGATTGCAGAAAATATGACTTCAAGCAACAGAGTGGACAATACCTGGAATGCCCTACTGGACTTTGTGGTTACAGCCTCAACCCCTCACACCTTCAACTTCAAACTGTCTACTGTGGACTTCTTCACCCCATTCCTAAGAGATCCTTAAAGGGGACATGCATAAGTGCACCAGAGTGCATACCATCCCTGCCTTACTGTCCCCATTTATCTGTATTTACTTCCTTTGTTCTTGTTTGTGTAGTACTTATACTTGTTACCTTGTACATGTTCGACTAACAAATAAAATAAAATAAATAAATAAATCCCAGCAAGATGTCAATGGCATTGCTGGAAAAAAATCAGTGCAGGACATGAACTTAGCACGTTGTCAATGTATGTTGTTCTTGCTGTTTATGCTCTTCTTCTCTGAAGCATCCAGATGGCCTCTGAAGGAAACCGAAGCCAAACGCTGGACAAGATGGAACATTTCATTGGAAATGTTTTCAAACCCAGCATGAACCCAAAGCCCAAGATAATTTGGAGCAGAAGCTACAGAGTAACCTTAATGCAGCATTTTCTCAAGTTCTGAATACCATTTATGGAATGTTTGGCCAAAACTAAAATTGGCAG
Source organism: Laticauda colubrina (assembly GCA_015471245.1). Classification (NCBI taxonomy): domain Eukaryota; kingdom Metazoa; phylum Chordata; class Lepidosauria; order Squamata; family Elapidae; genus Laticauda; species Laticauda colubrina. The sequence goes on along the minus strand of BLBF01000016.1, from coordinate 8,970,168 downwards.
CCTTTGGGCGTAAGCGTTTCATAACAGCTGGATTTGATGGAATAAAGAAAGCAGGAGGATGCAGAGACATCAACTGGCATTCCAACAGTTTATTTCAATAGACTTTCACTTTTAAAAAGTGAATGTGCAACGAAAAAGGAGAAGGCCGTCACTGGCCACAAAAAATGATCCATCTCTGGGTCATTTCTCTTGGGCAAACTGAATTCTGCTTTAGTGTTTATTGGGAAAGTGGAAAACTCTGTCATGATATATACCAAAACAACTCAAACAGAACAGAATAACAAAGTTGGAAGGAGGGACTGTGAGGCCACCTATTCCAACCCTCTGCTCAAGCAGGAGACCCTAGACCGTTGGAGACAATCTCTTCCTAAAACCTTCCAGCGATGGAGCACTCACAACTTCTGAAAGCAACCTGTTCCACTGGTCAGTTCTCACTGTCAGGAAATTTCTCCTTAGTTCTAGGTTGGATCTCTCCATAAGTTTCCTCCCATTGCTTCTTGTCCTTCCTTTGGGTGCTTTGGAGAATAGGTTGACCCCCTCTTCTTTGTGGCAGCCCCTTAGATGTTGGAATCCTGCGATTGTGTCACCCCTAGTCCTTCTTTTCACTAGACTAGACATACCCAATTCCTGCAACCGTTCTTCATATGTTTTAGTCTCCTTCCCCTGATCATCTTTGTTGCTCTTCTCTGCACTCTTTATAGAGTCTCAACATTTCTTTTGTGTTGTGGTGTCCAAAACTGGATGCAAAATTCCAAGCGTGGCCATAAACATTTTAGCCACAATAACAAATGAAGCAATCCAATTCAGTATCAAAGCAGTACATGAGAATCTATATCTCTAACACAGGGCCCAAATAAGTGCTGCAAGAAACTGAAAAGATAGATAATTTTATTTAAACAATGTCTCTTTCTCTGTGTGTATTTTTTTTTAAAAATGATTAAATACATTTGGTTTAAAAGGAATAACTCAAATCACTAATGGAGAAAAGTTTGACGTGTACAACCCATAGAAAGCAGGCAATGAATGCAGCACAATTTAAGAAACAAGTTAATCCATAAAGAAAGAGAGAAATGGGTAATTGAGGAGGGCTGAGCTCTAAAAACCAGGGGATCTATTTTGGGGGGGAACTATTTTTGTGAAAAGCAGGATAGATAATGCTCCAACTCATTTTAAATGTGGATACTTAGCTCGGTTCTTATTACAAATTATTTGCAAATCAATATCCCTGAAAAAGAAGTTGTATGAACTGGGATGGCCAGTCTGTGTTCCAGAAAACTGATTTAAACTGATCAGTAGGATGGAAGATTTTCATAGCACATAGGAAGAGATTTAATTCTTTTCCCCCTTTCATTGTCCCAATAAAAATGATGTCATCCAACATTGAAATTAGTGTCAGGAATAAAAGCATTCATGGGCACATGCCAATGAGTTCTCCAAATGAGTCATCTAAAAGGTTGAATCCTGGCAATGGCATCAAACTTTGTTAATCTGAGACATTTTGTTGCTCATCCATGCAACTTCATTGGTCAAAATAAAAAAAAAATAATTAGGCTCTCTAATTAATTGTTTTATTTTTGTCAGAGTATATTCATGAACTGAAACAGAGCATGGTAACAAGGTCAGCCAATGAATAGGCATAGCAACTAAGTCAGCCAATGAGGACTGTTTGGAAACTGAAACTCGACGCAGCCTAGGCGTGGCTCTATATTAAGCTCTGCAGCTCTGAAGCTAAATTAAGCTCTGAGTTTGTCTATTGAAAGAGAAACTAACTTGTTTGCTTGCCTGCTGAACTAAAATAAAACTGATGTCTGTTTCTGAGCTACTGGGTTGCTGCTCTCCTCTGAGCCTATGATATGTCTGCTTCTGTTTGAATTTGCTTTATGTTGGAGAAATCCACAACTGGTATTGTAAAATTTATGTGTTTATAAAGAAGTTAAATGAAGCCTCAGCCATCTGTTTTTACTTTTCTGGCGCTGAATTTACTCTGCAGAACTCTGAACAGTTTTGACTGTTCAAGTTGCTTGGATAAGTGAGGAAATGTCCCAGATTAACGGTTTGATGCCGTTGCCAGGATTCCACCTTTAAGATACCTTTGGCTTGGATGATTGAGTCTTTATTGACGTTCTCCCAATGATGCTTTGATTATACATCAAGCTTGTCCCTGGCCTAATTCCCTTCTCTTCTAAGCGAAAGAGGAGATAATTGAATTACAAAAATCCCACATTCCCATGACTATATTTTTTTTTTCCCCAGGCCACCAGTCCGATGCATGTTTCCCCTCTCAAACAGTAATGAAATAAAATAATCTTTGGGAATCAAACCCAGCACATTTTAGAGCAGGCACTTTTGATTCAGATTAAAAAAGACACCAATGACATTCCATGTATTGCAAACAATCGAAAAAAGTCCATACAGCCCAGACAAAATATTGCACACAAAACCATACACGATCATTCTGTATTCTAAAGAGTACAGCAACATTTGCAGAGTTTCTCTAAGAATGCAACAAAAATATCTCTAACTACAGCAGACACACACACACACACACACACACACATATATATATATATGTGTGTGTTTTTTAAAGTTTTCGCGGGTACTTACATGTGTGTTGTTCAGCTTCCTTCGGGTATTATCCCACATCATTGTAGTTTCGGCAGAATCTCATCTGCCATCATCAGGCTTCTGTATTGAGTTTGTAGAATTTGTAATTTGTAAAATTGAGTTTTACAAACTCAATACAGAAGCCTGAGGATGGCAGATGAGATTCTGCTGAAACGTTGCTACAACTTTAAAAGCACTACAATGACGTGGGATAATACCCGAAGGAAGCTGAACAGCACACACACACACACACACACACACACACACACACACACACATATATGTATGTATATTCCTGTATTTATTATATACCTTTAGAGGATGGAACATATTAAGAATATCAATCCAATCCAGCAGTGGGAGTTTTGACAGCTTTATGGAAAAAGATAATATAAAGCCAGCTGCTATTTTGAAAGACATCCTCTAAAATTCCAGATATTCTACTTAGTCATTCCCGCCGCACAGCTTGAGCAGGATTTTCCGGTAGTCCCCTGAAGTGTCACCCTGAAAGTAAAACAAAGACAAGACCCCACATTGGAAGAGGAAGGAAAAAAGAAGAGTGAAGAAGTGGGACAGAATAGCTGGCTTACCAACAAACCTCTCAAAAGTAGTCACAAAGTTGCTTTTTCAAGAGGCAACTAGACTTTGTTTTTTCCTTGAAGAGATTTCGCTTCTCATCCAAGAAGCTTCTTCAGTTCTGAGTTGAAATTGTTCTAAGTTAGAAGTGAAGAAGCCTCTTGGATGAGAAGCTAAACATCTCCAAGGAAAAACAATGTCCAGTTGCCTTCTCTGCACTTTGATGGAGACTCTGCCAGCTGATTCCATAAATATATAGGTGTGTTATACAATCGGTCCCACCAACCACATTTTACTGCTGCAATTGGGAGTTTATGAACTACCATTCCAACACCAGATTTTTTCTACTTGCTGTTAGCATTTTAGGTACCAGAAGCTCCAGTGGTGGGATTCAAAAATTTTTTACTATCAGTTCTGTGGGCATGGCTTGGTGAGTGGGCTTGGTGGGCGTGGCAGAGGAAGGATACTATAAAATCTCCATTCCCACCTCACTCCAGGGGAAAGCTACTGCAAAATCCCCATTCTCTCCCCACCCCACTAATCTGCTTTCCAGCTCTCTTCTCCTGTGCAGGGCAACCAAAGAAGACCCAGCGGATCAGCTGGGACTCAATGGGAGGCAGAGAATAGAGGGGGGTGAGGCCAGTCAGAGGTGGGATTGGCCGGTTCTCCGAACTGCTCAAAATTTCTACTATTGTTCAGAACTGGTCAGAAGCTACTGAATACCACCTCTGAGAAACTCCCAAGTCCCTTTGTTCACACAACACATGCCATTTTAAGCATACTGTGTGAGGAAAGCCAATGTGTAATTATTGTCAATGGCAGCCTTTCTAGTGAAGCAACAGATTGGTTGATATTCTATGCCTTCACCCAAAGATAAGAGCCTGGATAAAAACTTGACCCTTGCCCAGACCTTACCGAGATGTCTGTATAGAGAGATTTTCCATACATTCTTTTGTATTCCTGCCGGATGTCCAGCAGATCAACTTCACTTCGTGAGACCATGATGCGTATAAGAGTCCGGTCCTTGGTTCCCGCCCCCTAAAGGAGATGACAGAAGGGGTCCGAAAAAATTAGTCTTCCAGTATTTGAGAGGCTGCCACAAAGAAGAGGAGCTCAAATTATTCTCCAAAGCAACAGAAGACAAGTCAAGAAGCAATGGATGGAAACAATCTGTACTTGTTTGAGTTTACTGGAACTACATGTTTTTTAATCCTTAATATATATCTCTATCTACTCTATATCTACACCTATATCTATTTCTTTTCTCTCTCTCTCTCTCTCTCTCTCTCTCTCTCTCTCTCTCTCTTTCTCTCTCTCTCTCTCTCTCATCTACCTCCCTCCTTATCATCTATCTGTCTGTCTATCTATCTATCTATCTATCTATCTATCTATCTATCTATCTATCTATCTATCTCTCTATCATCTACCTACCTTCTCTCTCTCTCTCTCATATCTCTATCTACTTACCTACCTACCTACTGACTATCTATCTATCTATCTGCCTGCCTGCCTCCCCCCCCCCTCCCCACTACAGTGACATGTATTTGTAGCTATCCTGGCCTTAATCCTGCAAGCCCAGCTCACATCGACCTTCCATACCCATGCAGTAAGCTAACACATTTTTCTTAATAAAGCTTAGATCCCTTGAATATTTTTTTAAAGAGTGTTTTGGGTTTCTGCCTTAGTTACCTTCATGGCCTTGTGCAGCCTTTCTGCAAAGAAAGCTGGTGTGTTTTTCATGCACTTCACTGCAAAGGAAATTGAGACGACACATTAGTGACACTTCATCAATTCATACGAGGAAAGCACAGCAACGTCAAAGAAAATGGCCCACTTAATGGTATTAATGATGTTTCCCTTTATGGAACATCTTGATTGCTCAAAATGCCCTTAGTGGATTGTTGGTTGCTTGGAAAGGACCAAAAGCAAATATCACCGCAAACGTAACACAACAGCATGCTCTTTTTTCATTAGCCACATTGAAATGGGTCATAGAGATGAACACAGCACAAGTTTAACTTACTCGCTAGCTATTTACTAGAAATGAACACAGCCACTGCTTACAATTACCAGATACACAATCCTTAATGAAGCCAAAGAGAAGCACAGATTTTTTTTTCATTAGATTCAGTAGGCAGGGCAGAAAGTCAACAGAAAACATTTTTTTTGATTATATAACCACTTCTATCACATATTTTGAATCTCCAAGAATGCTTTGCATGCATCATATTTTATCAATACAATCTGGCACAATTGCAGATGAGAGGTGGAAAGCAGGCAATTTTCTTAAGGCCATCATTTTGATGGCCACTTCTTGATTTTACTTAAGACTGTCATTTTCCTAGGTTAAAGTAAGTTCTAACTCATGGTAGAATGCAAAGGAGTATTACCAACAACACCAGAATGGCAGATAAAAATCTCAGGAATCAAACTGCAAATCAAAATTATAGTTATGCAACTTTCTCAAAGAAGATCTAAAATGTTTTTCTGCTTTGGCTCAGTGAGATTTTGGAATTCACCCTTTCATATTTAAGCACTTATTAAACTTGATTTGAAACACACACATACACAAAAACTGTTGCTAAGGCAAAAGGGTTTCCTGCCAACTAAGAGAATAGCCTTAGTACAGGGGAAAAATACTAAAATTTTCCCCCAAACCCTGTGCAGCTAGTTATGTTCTCTGTTCATAAAACAGGAATTCTGTGCTTTATGGCACTTTCTTCTCCTTTATCTGAACATTCAAAATATTATTTTCAAGGAACCATTTCACTGTTTATTTAAATGAACTGGAAAAAATGAAATTCAACACCACTGCCATCACGCCAACACTGAGTTCTCAGGAACTTCCCCTATGGCAGGGCTACCCAACCTTTCTGGCTTTGTGGACCAGCACTGGGGAGGAGGAATGGTTGCATGTGAGAGGCAGGTGTGCATATGAGTGTTTGCTGCTCACACAAATAGACCTGCGTGCACACAGTCATTTGCTGCTTGTGTATCCTGGTTCTGAATGGGCCATGGCCCAGTATCAGGCTGCAGCCCAGAAGTTGGGGACCTATGGGGTCCTTGCTACGCTCTGAGCTTGGTTGTTTTCTTGCAGACATCTCAGTTACCCAGCTAGGTAACATCATCAGTGCTAGAAGGGAGGAGGAGGAAGAGGGGAAGGAGGAGGAGGAAGAGGGGAAGGAGGAGGAGGAGGAGGAGGAGGACGATGACTGTGGGGTCCTTGGTACTCTCTGAGCTTGGTGGTTTCCCAGCAAACATTTCATTACCCAACTAGGTAACATCATCAGTGCTTGAAGGGAGTGGGATCTGCTCTAGATCAGGGGTTGCCAACTTTTTGGATCTCAGGGACCACCAAACTCATAATTTTAGATCCTAGGGACCACTAACTAGTTTTGTGGGCATGGCCTAATTTGTGGGTGTGACTTGGTTGGGCATGACTTTTATGTAAATATTATAAATATTTATATAAATATTGATTTTTTTTATAAAAAAGAGCAACTTTTACCCAAAATTAGGCAAAGCAGGCAGGCAGATTGATTTGCTCTCAGAATCACAGATTCATTCAGAAAACTATCTATCTGTCATTGGCTTTCTCAGTCTGTCACATAAAATTTGCTTGCAAGTAAACTCACAAAATTAACTCACAACACACCATGTATGTAAATATTGAATTTTTATATTAAAAAAAAAAGCAATTTTTACTCAAAATCAGGCAAAGCAGGTAAATTGAATTGCTCACAGAATCATTCAGTCCTAAGGGAAGCAGAGCCGAAGATCTAATGACTAGCTAGAAAGCAAGAAATCCAACCATTTCCTGCTTCCTAGCTAATCTAAATCTCCTGGCAAAGCAGAACAGATGATAGTCGGAAAAAAGAAAAATAGAAATTTTAGCAGGCAAGTTTGCTGAGTAAGGAGTGAGTGGACAGGGAGCATTCCTGTGGGCCATGTGGGTAGTGCAGCCTTGTGTTTCTGCACAGCCTGGATTAATTGCTTTTGGGGGGGGGCTGCTCTGGGGGTGAGATTTCTCTGTGGCCCACCAAAATTTTCTCAAGGCCCATCAGTGGGCCATGGCCCACCAGTTGGGGACCGCTGGTCTCGATAACAAATCCCACTATCTTCTAGCACTGAGGATGTAACCTAGTTGGGTAATGAAACATCTGCAAGAAAACAACCAAACTCAGAGAGCAGCAAGAGTCCCACAGTTCAATTCTCAGCTATAACTATTTCATTTATTGGAACTTTCCCTATCAAGGGAATATCATAATATTTGCTCGGCCAAGGTATCAAAAGTAAGAAACTTATCAATACCGACAGATGTTTTGTCTTGGCCACCAAGAAATCACTCACCTACTGCCAGCATTCCAGATTCAAGGTCACCAGACATTTCTCTGCATATGCTTTTCTCAATATCCCGGTTACACATTCGCTGATATTCATTGAAAACTGCAGAAAGAGACCGAAATGAAAAAGTCAATATTTGTTCTTCGTGAAAGCATTTTGGCTACAAACCTCTGCATATTTACCTGGGAGTAAATCTTATGAGATTTAGTGGACTTACTCCTGAATAGAAACATGTTGAATTGCGTCAAAGTTTCAGTGTAAGGGTTAGTAACCACTATCCACAGAAAATACCAAGGATCACTTGTATTTCAGAAGATCACATTACATAAACTCTGAATGTCACCTTGACTTGCTTGCAGGATTTAAGAGACTGAGCAATTTACCTGCCCTTAGGTGATTTCGGTTTCTGGTGCACAAAATGGCATTGAACTTGGATTCGTCTGTCCCCAGTCGACTTTCTCCTGCTGCATAGAGAGCCTAAAAAGGGATAAAGTATTGGGTTATCTCACGATCCCAACCCAGTTAGTTACTCTTCTTGATTGCTGATTCTTTTGTTCTCCTGAAATTTTGAGATTAAGGCTTAATTCCTGGAACTATTTTGAATTGGAACAACTTTGGCCCTGAAGAATGGAATTATCCAGAGAGCAAACTTGGGCTGTACCCCCCAAATAAATGAATGGCAAAACCAAACAGGATCGGTGTTACATTTCCATTTTTCTTCCTCCATAAAATATCAATAAAATTCACTATTTCGATGTTACCTGTTTATAGAACATTTACAGCTTGAATGGAATAGAGCTGGAAGGGCCCTTGGAAGTCTTCTAGTCCAGCCCCCTGCTCAAGAAAGAGAAGCTATAGGATTTCAGATAAGAGACTGTTGAGACTCCAGTGATGGAACCTGGTTAATTGTCCTGACTGTTAGGAAGTTTCTCCGTAATTCCAGGTTGCTTCTCTCTTTGGTTAGTTTCCAACCCTTGCTTCTTGTCCTGCCTTCTAGTCTTTGTAGAATAATTTGATCCCTTTATAAATATTTTTTATAAATATTTTATATTTATATAAAGATCTTTAAAAATATTTTGACCTGCTGCCTAATTATGATCCTGATGGTCTCTAGATCAGATAAAGGAACTCAGAGAAAGGATGAAACCTTTTTTTTTTTTTTGAAAAGCAAGCACTGATGGACAAGGAAATTAAAGCTAAATTAAATAACAGAGTTGCCTTTAGGAGGGAAAGCATTGCCTTAAAAACCGGACTTAGGTTTCATTACAGGCAAAAATATCCAGCGTAAAAAGTAACTTCTTGGATTTTTTAAAAAAGAAGTTTTTCCATTCAGTGTCAGCAATTTTATTCTGCAAATCTTTCAAAAGTGTACGTGAGATGCGTACATCAGCTGTATACTAACCTGAACATCACTCTGGACAAGGGCCATGTCCACATTGCTGCTTTCATCTCGGTTGCCCTGGAAATTTTTTTCAAAAAGGCTCATATTAAGACACAAACTACAATTTTAAACATATACATTATAGGTATATACACCCTTAAAATACCATTGCTGAGCCTGCTGGTCAAGCCAATTGGTTTACGCTGCCGGGCCATTATCCTCCTTTTATTTTAACATGTATAAAGTATGTGTACAGGGACACGGTGGCTCAATGGCCAAGATGCTGAGCTTGTCAATCAGAAAGATCAGCAGTTTGGTGGTTCGAATCCCCAGCACCATGTAATGGAGTGAGCTCCCATTACTTGTCCCAGCTTCTGCCTACCTAGCAGTTCGAAAGCATGTAAAAATGCAAGTAGAAAAATAGGGACCCCTTTGGTGGGAAGGGAACAGCGCTCCGTGCGCTTTTGGTATTTAGTCATGCCAGCCACATGACCACTGGCTCTTCGGCTTTGAAACGGAGACGAGCACTGGCACCTCCTAGAGCCAGAAACAACTAGCATGGATGTGCGAGGGGAACCTTTACCTTTGTACATTAGATGTTTCTATCATTACACATTACACAGTGAAATATTGAAAATATTTATCTTGATCAAAACGGAGGGAAGGTAATCATGCAAAGTCTTTAAGAGCTATGATTACAGGATATCAAAATTGCATGATAAAATGTAACTGAAATCCCCTTAATGGATGGATTACAGATAAAATGGTAGGGAGGGTTTCTTCAAGTAGAGAGCTTAATTTCTACACAGACCCATACTTCTTATTTTTCTTGAAATCAGAATCAGGATTATTTTTCTGGTATATTTTTATTAGAAGATCCTGTTCCGGTTAGCTCTTTTTTCAGGATGAGTGAGGGTCAATTAAGCTTCACCATTTGCTTTGACCAATCCTTGGGTTAGTCTCTCTTTCTGGAGAGCCAGAAAGAAGGCTGGAAAAATGTCTACATCCTCATACCCTGGACATAAATTGTTTCAACTTCTACCCTCAAAACGACGGTATAGGGCCGTGACGGTGAAATTGTGGCACGTGTGTCAGAGATGGCACACAGAGCCCTCTCAGTGGGTATGCGTGTCACCACCAGTTGCTCTTCTGGTTTCTGGTGTGCACATGTGCAACGCCCAGCTCACCTCTGTTTTTGGCCTGAAAAACAGCCTGAAAAGACCTGAAAAATGGCAAGAAAACAGACCATTTTTCAAGCTATTTTCAGGGCAAAAACACCTCCCAAAAGACTTGAAAATGGCCCAGAACAGACCCCAAAACACCCCCAAAATAGGCATGTGTGCACTGGTGCTCCAGTACACACACATGCACAGGCATATACCCATGCTCCAGTTTGGGAACTCGGGCCAAAAAGTTCATCCTCACTGCCATAGGGCATTGCAAACCAGAACAACTAGACACAAAGACAGTTCCCCCCCCCCCCATACCATCACTCTGCTAAACAACTAATTCCCTCAACACTGTCAAACTTTCTAGAAAGACAGTATTACCATCATTTTCTCATCTTCTCTATTACCTGTCACCTCATCTTCTTATGACTAAAACTTGTTACATGTATCTTACAGTTTAAATTGTTTATTTGGTATCCTAGTATGATTTATGTTCATTGCTTATTTAGTATCCTGGCCTAACACTAAGTGTTGTATTGTATGATTTATGATGAACATATATTTTACAATGACTATGATCTATCACTCTTGTTGTAAGTACATTGAGAGCTTCTGCACCGGAGACAAATTCCCTGTGTGTCTAATCACACTTGGCCAATAAAGAATTCTAATTCGGATTGTGAAAATGAGTTGAGTACCAATAGAAGGGACTCTCTGTAACTCAGAGTTGAATTGTGGAGCTCTTGATGCTGTCTGGTTGTTTTTTGTTTCGTTTTTTTGTTTTCTTGCAGATATTTCATGACCCATCTACTGATATTGTTACCTAATTGGGTCATGAAATGTCTGCAATAAAACAGTCAAAATCAGAGAGCACTGAGAGCTCCTCAATGGCTCAAGTCTCAATCAGATCATTTCTTGATTTTGTCAAAACATCTATCACTGTCATTCATCAGGACTTCACTTGGTTTAAGTTCTGGTCTGCTGAAACAAGCCACGATCAAAATTGCTTTAGCTAATGCTGGCTAAAAAATCAGGAATATTGTTTACCATCATATGTCCCTTTAATGTAACTAAAAGTATTTGGCTTTTAACTCTGGTTAGAAGTTAGATCCAAATTTCTAGTCCATGAGTTTGTCAAGATACACATCTGTGAAGATGACATTAAGCAATCATAAACACGATATTGAATAATCATCGACATACCTGAGAGAGTGAAATTAAAAGTCTCTGGAAATGCCCTGATGTGTCACTTCTAATGGCTTCTTCCAGAGTTTTCTTAAATTCTGTGAAAAACCAAGGAAAGTCAGTTTTAATTATGATTTTTTAAGAGGTATTATCTCAACATGAGGGAACCCCAGGAAATGGGAAAAGGAAAAGAAAGTGAGTGTAATACATTTATAGATAAAAGTGCATCTGGTTTAGGGTGGAAACACTTTCATAAACATGTATATGTACTTTATGTTTTACCCTTCAAAAATTACTGGTTTTCCAAAGTGGTGAAAGAAAGAGCATTCAAGGAATTCCCAAACTGAATTTCTCACCACACCCTTGTGCTCACATAACAACTTCATTTTCCAACAATGCAGACATTTTCTTCCATTGAGCTCCTGATGGCAGAGCCTGGAAACAAGTCATGTTCCCATCTAGGAGAACTCTTGCTGCCTCTTTCCATCTAAATTAAACTTCAGTTTCTCTTCTATATCAGCAGTGGGTGGAAAATTCAAGGATCCCATTACTCTTTCTTTCTTTCTTTCTTTCTTTCTTTCTTTCTTTCTTTTCTTTTCTTTTCTTTTCTTTCTGTCTTCTTTTCCTTCCTTCCTTCTTTTTTCCCTCCCTCCTTCATTTCCTTCCTTCCTTCTTTCTTTTTTCCTTCCTTCCTTCCCCTCCTTCCTTCCTTCCTTCCTTTCTCTTTCTTTCTTTCTTTCTTTCTTTCTTTCTTTCTTTCTTTCTTTCTTTCCTTCCTTCCTTCCTTCCTTCCTTCCTTCCTTCCTTCCTTCCTTCTTTCTTTCTTTCTTTCTTTCTTTCTTTCTTTCTTTCTTTCTTTCTTTCTTTCTTTCTTTCTCCTTTCCTTCCCTTCCCTTCCCTTCCTTTTCCTTTTCCTTTCCCATCCATTACACTGTCAAGCAACTCTGGGCAGCCCACATCATAAAAGCTCAATCTAAAACAAGTTTCTGCATTGAGAACTAAAACATGAAAAATAACAAAACAAGAAAAAATGTTAAACTATGTAAACAGAATGGAGGTTGACTCCCAGAGACTGCCTAGACAAGTCCCTTGGCAAGACTTTTTCAGAAGTGGTTTGTATTTAGTATTTATTTGATTTGTCAATCATTTACAAGATACAGGTATAAGAATAAATATGGTTTTGAAGACATGAGATAGATACTTATAAGAAAAATAAAAACCACTAGGACAGGGATGGTAGGCACGTTTGGTGCGCTTATGCACGCCCCCTACAGGCCTCTTAGGAAGGGGGTGAGGTCAATAGTAGTTCAAAGAACTGGCAAATCCCACCTCTGACTGCCCCCACCCCCATCCACCTCCCGAGTCCCAGCTGATCGGCTGGGTCTTCTTTGGTTGCCCTGCAGAGGAGAATGGAGTTGGGAAGCAGGTTAGTGGGGTGCGGAGGGAATGTGGATTTTGCAGTATCCTTTCCCCTGCAATGCCCACCAAGCCACGCTCACAGAACCAGGAGGAAAAATATTTGAATCCCACCACTGGATGGAAATCTCAGTCCTTCCTTTCTTTTGGGCTGTTTCCCAAGTTATTGGACATGCCTGGCTATCCCTTCTATCCACAGCAGCCTAGCAGAAAGGGAATATATCCACAGGGTATATTTCCAAATGCAAATTCTGCATCTTGGTCCTGGGCTGATAAATCAACCCAGCCAAAAAAAAAATAAAAAAAAATGGAGAACTTTTCCCCAGGGGCCCCATAACCTCTAGGAGAACACAAGACTCCTCTGGGAGTCTTGAACACAAGACTTCCACCTCTAGGAGAACACAAGACTCATGTCCACAACTCAGTTTTTCGATCCTCACCATACCTGCCTCTCTGCTGGATATCAGATCGGGGCTGATTCTAAGCGATAAAACTCACCTGTCTTATATGCTCGGCTGATTTCCTGAATGTGCTTGTTGTCGCGAGATGCCAGGATCTCGATCAAGCAGGCTTCATCTGTGCCAGCACCCTAGCAGAAGGAGAAAGCATCATTATTTTAATTATTATGCAGGAGATTCTCTCTGTAAGTCAGGGAGTCCTTCACCTACGACCACAACTGAGACCCTAATTCATGTTGCTAAGTGAGACATTTGTTAAGTCATATTTTGTCCCATTTTATGACTTTTCATACCACTTTTGTGAATCACTGCAGTTCTTAAATCATATCTATCTATCTATCTATCCTCATCATCTGTCTTCTATATAGACAGCATTAGGAATGCACAAAACAGATGAGGTTGAGTCATAAGTGAAATCAAAACACCCCACTTTGCATACAAAATGGTAATTTTGCATTTGTGACAGGGCATTTCTTAACTGACATAGAGCATTTCAAATTCAAAACTATGATTCGAATGTTTTGCACCTCACTTACATAATACCATATTTTTCAGAGTATAAGACACTCCAAAATGTAAGACACACCTAGCTTTTGGGGAGGAAAGCAAGAAAAAAAAAATCTACCTCTGCCTCCCAGCAATTTGCCTCCTTGCAGCAAACAGCCTATTTCGGTTCGGCACAAGCAGCTGATTGTCGGTTGGATCGGCCTCCTGATGCCTCTGTGAGCCCCATTTTTGGCCTCCGCATCCTGTTTTTGGCCTCTGTGTGCCCCATTTTCAATCCATTAGGGGTAGCCAGGATTGGAATGGGTGGAAAATGGGGTGTGCAGAGGCCAAAAATGGGATGGGGAGGCCAAAAAATGGCACACAGAGATGGCAATAGGCAATGGCAATCCCTGCAGCCTGAAACAGCTGATGGTCAGGAGGCCGATCCAACTGACAATCAGCTGCTTGTGCTAAATCAGGCTGTGCTGAAACTGAAACGGGCTGTTTGCTGCAAGGAGGCAAATTGCTGGGGGGCAGAGGCCGAATGGTGGGGGTCCGTGAGTGGGCGGAGCTTTAGCAACATTCACTGTATAAGATGCACAGACATTTCCACCCATTGTTGGGCATGGAAAAAAATGTGTCATGTTCCAAAAAATAAGGCACTTTCAATAACCTAAAAGGGATGTATGACAGATGCAGAGAAGCCAAGGCAAGCCATTCCTGAATGCAAGACCTTTCTGCTGATAGCCAGCAGAAAAAGCCAAAAGAAAAATATTATTTTGAGGGCAAGTTTGGAAGGAGACAGGAGAGAAAGACAAAATGAACTCTGAAACAGACAAAACATTGATAGAGGCATCATTTTATTTTAAATACAAACCTTGATTGCTTCTTTGATTTCCAGAACATCAAACAGGACAGGTGCTTTCATCATTGCCAAAATTGTCTTCTCAAAGTTTCCGGAGAGCTCTGACTTGAGGTCCTTGATCAAATCCTAATTTTTTAATCAGTTCAAAAATAGAGAAGAAAGCGTGGTTTGGAACTGTACCTTCATTGATGACATTTAGCAGAAGCAAACTCCAAATGTATCTATTTCTACTTTACTTTATTGTCATTGCACCTCATACAACGAAATCAAACACCATCTTCAGTGCACACCATGACCATGAAAATAAATACACACAACCTTCACCCTCCACACATTGAATCTAAAATCCCCGACACCGCACCTACACTGTACTATACTGTAGAATTCAGAAGAGCTACTGCCCTGGGATAGAAGCTGTTTTTCAGCCTATTTGTCCTTGTTTTTATTATTGTCCTGTATTGTCTGCCAGAAGGTAATAGTTCCCCCCCCCAAAAAAAAGGGGTGTGTGTGCCCAGGATGAAATGGATCTTCAAGGGTGTTTTGAACTTTCTTAAGGCAGCAGGAGCTCTAAAGCTGTTCCAAAGAGGGGAGAGGGCAACCCATGATCCTCTGGGCAATGACGTTGACCCTCTGGAGTGCTTTCCTATCTGACACTGTGCAATTGGCAAACCCTATAGAGGTACAGTAAGTTAAGATACTGTCTATGGTGCAACAGTAGAAGGTCACCAGCAGTTTTTCATTCAGTTGTTGTTTTCTGAGAAGTCTCAGATAGTATAATTTCTGCCAGGCCCTTTTGACCTGCACTGCTATGTAAGCCACCCAGGTCAGGTCCTCTTTTATGATAACATAAAATATTCTCTGGCAAATATTTATGTTTCAGTGATATGAAAGGTCAGAGTCCTACACAACAAAGGGTGTCAACCATCACACTCAGTGTGTGCAGCAGATAAAGAAGCCATTTTTTGTTGCCAAGAGTATCAGTAGCAAAGCCAATTCTAACATTTTCATGCACAAATAGTCCCATTGTCACTTTATTCCATCTAGCCAATTCCGTTCCGTTTGTTTGGAAAACAGACTCTCATGGACTTTCGCAGCAGGTAACTTCTCTGCAGAGTCAGTGCTCTTGCATTCCATTACCCATTCCCTTGCAATCCAACCCATACAAAACACACACACACATACATACACCATTGCTTCTTGTGTGGCTGTGAGCAGGGTTTGAGAATCGAGCCATGTGGGAAGTGAGAAACTTTTGTGGACTGGGTACCACACTATCTACATCAGCTCATTTGTCAAGACAGTGGGCAGGACCTGCATAGAAATGTGGACAGGGATGGAGGATGAAAGTCCTTGTTCCTCACTGCTTGTTAATAGAGATACTAATTTGAGTACTAATATGAGTAGTATGACAGTTATCAATTAGCCTTGGTAATGTGTTAACCCTTTATGTTTCTTGGGACCTTCTGAAATTGCCAGAACCGTTTCATGTACGTCTGTTGAGTTCACATGCCCACAACAGTAGTAAGGTATATCCTTCATGATCTTAATAGCAATAGCAATAGCCCTTAGACTTATATTGCACTTCGTAGTGCTTTCACAGACCTCTCTAAGTGGTTTTACAGGGTCAACCTCTTGCCCCCAACAATCTGGGTCCTCATTTTACTGACCTTGGAAGGATGGAAGGCTGAGTCAACCTCCAGCCAATCAGGATCAAACTGCTGGCAGTGGGGCAACAAACCACTGTGCATCATGCCTCTTTAAACATACGAAACAAAACTGAAAACTTGGTCAACCACTGTTGACTTGGTCAACCACTGTTAGCGTGTGGCCTTTTTTCAACAGAGGGATAAGATGTCCACCATTGGATGTCCCTTTCAGCAAACTGGATGGCACGTTCTACACCAGCTACAGGTTCTCAACCAAGCAAAAGGACAGCTATAGAGACTATATTGCTTGCTTCACTTGAGCCTCAGCTATTATCTCTTTCTTCTCTGTCAATCTTTATAGCTATATTTCTGATTCATGTTCTAACCAGATTGGAATACTTAATTTTTCAAGGCCAGGCAAAACTACGTAACAGGGTGCAGATACAGGCCCTAAGTAGGAAAATGTGCAGTGGAATAATGATATATGTATCATTATTATGGGTCTTACCTTCCCATAAGCTGTTTTGAATGAGAGCAAAATCTGCTGGCGTTGCTTGTTCGAGCGACTTCCAAGGCAATCAATAATGGCCTGTTCATCAGTTCCTAAGCAGGAATGTAAAATATTTAGTTCTTAAGCTTCATCCAAAGGTACCAGTTGTTATGACCTAGGCTTCCCCAAGAGCATAAAGCTGAGTCCTCGTCCTGATAAACCTCCTTTATTTGATTTAGAATGAATTTCCTATCCAACAAGGTCCTGGCCAACAGTCTTTCAAGATAGTTTCCAATTACAGACCTTAATCAGGCTTGGAGAGGGGCCAGGCTGATATCTTTCAGACATCACAATACTTGGCAGGCATGCCAGAATGAACTAATTGTCTCCTGCAAAACCCGTTCTCCTTTTGTCCCTCTTTTATTCCTTATGGGAAGGGCCATTCACTGTCCACTTATGGCTTTACTTCCAAGTCGGCCCTTGTTCCTCAGCTATTCCTTTCTCCTGGCAACTCTGTGCATGTGCACACTGGGAACAGGCTCCAGCTGTTCTTCTGCCTCACTGATGTCTGACTCTGAAGGCAGCTGACAACTATCAGATGGCCCTGGCCCCATCTCTGCCTCTGATGCAGAGCCCTCGTCAGAGTCTTCCCCAGACTCCAGGACTGGCCCAGGTTCCTCCCCAACCTCCTCACTGTACGAGTCTGCTGCGAGCTCTGCTGGTGGCCACAACACCAGTTGGAGAAACCAAGTGTGGACAGTGCTGGCCTTCCATAATTAAAAGAAAAAAGTCCAGACACGGATTACTCACCAAACCCTTTCATGGCTTTCCTCAAGACTTCTGCATCCCTCAAAGGATCAAAGGATGGAGCATCATGGACCGTGCCTCGCTTTGCAGACTGCAGTAATGCAAGGAAAAAAACCAAATGTTTCTCATTCCACAAATGATTTTTTGACAAGTAAAATATATCTTGTTATTCAAGGCAGCAAATATTCACTAATCACTCAAGGAACTAAAGTTAGCTAAAGGCAGGACTAGTGGTGACATGAAAGCAGTCTTCCAATATTTAAGTGGGTTGTCACAGAGAAGAGAGGAGCTCAACCTATTCTCCAAAGCACCAGAAGCCAGGACAAGAAGCAATGGATGGAAGTTAATCAAGGAGGGAAGCAACTTGGAATTAAGGAGAAATTTCATGACAGTGAGAACAATGAATCAGTGGAACAATTTGCCTCCAGAAGTTGCGAACGCTCCATCATTGGAGGTTTTCAAGAAGAGATTGGACAGCAATTTGTCTGGAATGGGATCATTCTCAATCATTTAGTATCTATAACTAGAATGACAACTTACTAGAATACTAGAATATGCTAGTACTCTTAGCAAAGAAATGCATGGTACTAAATTCTTGAAGGAAGAGGATT